>CM021102.1:165243042-165347603 GCA_007115665.2 Sequoiadendron giganteum | reverse complement strand
TATACCCTCTAACCTTGAACCTCTACCCTCTCTATCTCTCAACCCTCTCCCTCCTACATCCTCCCCCTCTCTCAAGTCTCTCTCTCGCTCACTCACTCCTATGTCTCTCCCCTATACTCTTAGCCCTATACCCTTAAACCCTTAAACTCTCTACCCTCTCTCTCTCAAGATTCTCCCTCCTACCCCCTCTCCCTCTCTCAGGTATCTCTCTCTCTCTTAACCCTCTCCCTCCTATCCCCTCTCCCTCTCTTAGGTATCTCTCTCTCGCAGTCACTCCCTCTGTCTCTCTCATGTCTACCCTTAACCCTAAGCCCTTAACCCTTAACCCTTAACCCTTAAAGCCTAAAGCCTAAACCCTTAAAACCCTCTACCCTATACCCTCTATCTCTCTCCCACTCCCTCTCTCTTTATTTCTCTCTCTCTCTCAAGTCTCTCCCTCCTACACCCTCTCCCTCTCTCAAGTCTCTCTCTCACTCACTCCTATGTCTCTCCCCTCTACCCTTAGCCATGTACCCTTAACCCTTAAACCCTCTACCCTCTATCTCTCTCCCACTCCCTCCCTCTCTCTCTCTCTCTCTCTCAAGACTCTCAAGCCCTACCCCTCTCCCTCTCTCGTGTCTCTCACTCACTCCTCTATCTCTCTCTCCCCCCCACCCTTAACACAAACCCTTAACCCTTTAACCTCTAAACTCTAGTAAACCCTTAAAACTCCCCACCTCTATCTCTCTCCCACTCTCCCTCTCTCTCTCTCTCTAGTCTCTCCCTCCTACCCACTCTCCCTATCTCAAGTCTCTCTCTCTCACTCACTCATTCCCATCTCTCTCCCCTCTCCCCTTAACCCTCTACCCTCTACCCTTAACCCTAATCTCTCAAACATATACCCTAAACCCTCTACCCTCATCCCTAAAACATCAACCATAAACCCTTAAACCTTCTACCCTCTACCCTCAACCCAATACCCTCTACCCTCAACCCTATAACCTCAACTCAATACCCTAAACCATCAACCCTATAGGTCAACAACCCTATAACCTCAATTCTAAACCCTCTATGCTATATATTAGATCCTCAACTCACATCTATCTTTGTCCCTCCCTCCTCTTCTCTCCTCCTCTCGATCTCACTTCTCCCTCCATCTCTCCCTCCATCCATCCCTCCCTCTCTTCCCTAATCCCTCAAACCTATACCCTCAACCCTTAAACCCTTAAAAACTCAACCCTATACCCTAAACCCTCAACCCTTAAATCCTAAACCCTTAAACCCTTAAACCCTCTACCATCAACCCAATACCCTCTACCCTCTACCCTAATCCCTCAACCCTTAAACCCCTAAACCCAATTAAACTCTTTACCCTAATCCCTAAAAGCTTAACCCTTTATCCCTCAACCCTTAAACCCTCAACCCTCTACCTTCAACTATGAACCCTTAACCCTAAACCCTCAACCCCTATACCCTCTACCCTATATGTTGGACCCTCAACCCTAATCCATCAACCCTATACCCTCAACCCTCTGCCCTCGACCTTAAACTCTCGACCCTCTACCCTTAATCCCTCAATCCTCAAAACTTAAACCCTAAACCCTCAACCCTATACATTAGACCCTTAACCTTAATCCTTTAACCAGATACCCTTAAACCTATACCCTAAACCCTCTACCCTCAACCCTAAATACTCAACCCTAAACCATTAAACCATAAAACCTTAAACCTTCTACCCTCTATCCTCAACCCAATACCCTCTACCCCTTAAGGGTTGAGGGTCAAGGGTTTAAGGTTGAGGGTAGAGGGTTGAGGGTATAGGGTTGAGGGTATAGGGTTGAGGGATTAGGGTTGAGGGTCCAATGTATAGGGTAGAGGGTATAGGGGTTGAGCGATTAGGGTAGAGAGTTTACTTGGGTTTAAGGGTTTAAGGGTTTAAGGGTTGAGGGTAGAGGGTAGAGGGTTTAAGGGTTAAGGGTTAAGGTTTTAGGGTTTACATTTGAGTGTTTAAGGGTCTAAGGGTTGAGGGTATAGGGTTGAGGGATTAGGGTAGAGAGGGAGGGAGGGAGAAAGGGAGATGTTGGATCTCAAAAATGCAGGTTTCAAGTCCTAAGAGGATGCCAGACTCTATAATCATACTTGCAACGTTTTTGAACCAATGAACAGAGTTAACCTATTAGGTTGATGACTCCCTACTCTTCAGGCTCTACTAGACCTAGGCAGGTTGAACTTATTAATGAAGCAGATTTGAAAGCTATGTTACTATTAACTAATGAAATCTACTTGCAGTGGCAATGGGAGGTGAAGTAGATGTAATGGCTAATTTGGTATAAATTGTATAAGCAATATCAAGGTATATAAATATGTTTAGTTAACAGATGTAGTTACTTGGAAATGAATACTTTCTAAAGTTCCTAAAGTGAATTATATATGATTGACTAGAAAGACCAGTGCTTTGTTGGATATGTAGAGTCAAAGAAGCTCAATAATAGGTGGCCGGTATTGGTTACAATTCTAATTGTTTGGCACTAAAGTTTTTTTATACCTTGTATAAATGTGCAAGAATGTGATTGACAAAATCTTCTTATTGGTCCAATTGATCCTACCAGGTTAGTATGATTTATTAAAAGGATTTTAATCCTTCCTTGAAGGAACCAAATAACAAAACCACACAACGACAACAAATGTGTATTGAAAAAATAAAGTATACCTTTAGTTTGAATAACAAGATGACATCAATGTGGAGACAGTATGACAATCATATCAATTATATCTCTTCTTATTGACCCAATTGTTACCCCCAAGTTACTATAGTCAATTAAAATGACTTTAGTTCTTCGACAAAAACTATTTAACTCGACTACACAATAAAAACAAATGTGTTTTGATAAAAATTGAAATATCAACTTGGATATATGCAACTTAAAATAACAAAGAAACAACAATGTGTAGACAACCAGATAGTTGCTTTTGAATTTAACAAACAATTGACACCAATATTGAGCCACAAAATTAAAGATCTTCCATTGATTTTTGCCAAAATTTATGCATGCATGCATCATGGTCCATACAGTAAAATTTATGTGATAAACATTCTAAAAGTATATTTTGTATATCTCCTACCCAATTCCTAATTCTAATGGGTATGTGCAGGATCATAATGGAAAAAATAGGCCCTTAAGTGGCGATGAAAATTTAGAAAATCAGAGTTACGCATCTTAACGTAAAATTTTGAATAAGTTATCTATATTATTTCAAAAATATGTAAGAATAGAATCTATAGAAAATTGAATGTAGTTTCTAAACTACTAGGCTTTTTTTTTCTTTTTAAATCTATTTGGTGAAAATTTGAAATTTCAATGCACTGGTACTTAAATTTTAGGGAAAAAATAAGAAGTAGGTGTTTGTCTGACCACCCTAACCACAATAAAATGATAATATTTTTTTATAATATTTTAGATATAAGTAGAGGACTCATGTCCCGATGTGATGCATATTTTTTTGTAATTTGTTTCCAAGTAAATAATTAATTATGAATTTTTTATTACTAGTTTTAAAAAATATAAAAGCTCGTATGTCTAACCACCTTAACTTGGTCAAAAATTCATGAAATTATGAAAAAAAAAAAATCCTATAGTATTAAAAGCATAGAATGTGACACATGTTTTGTATTCAAAAAATGTGATACCATTTGAAAGCTATAGATGTTTTTCAATCAGCCTATAAATCAGGACTTTAATCATAATTTAAATAGAAAATGAATAATAATTATTTATTAAATTCAAAGTAAAGCATAATTTTTATTGGTCAAAAGTTGAGAATCTCCTTTAAAAACCCTTTTCGTTTCATCAATTTTGGGTAAAAAAAAAGTTGCCAGCCACATGGGCCATCATATCACTTAAATATCACCACTTTTTGGCCCATCATGATCTTGCACATACCCTAATCCTTCTCTCCTTTGATTTAATTTGGCATATATACATTATTTTAGGGTTATGACCCCTCATATCTATTTGTTGCATCTCTTTTGTATTCTTCTTCTTAAAAAAATATTTAATTAATTGCCTTCTGCAAATTAAATATTTTAATCTTCATTATTTCTCTGAAATTTAAATAGTAATCTTACTTTGCTGGAACTTTTCACTTCAATTTTTACATGTATGTTTCTTTAATACAGTCTTCGGGTAAAGATAATTATCCCCTTTTAACTCCCTTTACATTTTCCTCGTGAAAGTTAATTTTGATTTATTATCATTCATTTAAATTCTCACTTCTCTTTTACCCATACCATATTTAAAATATTCCAACAGTAAAAATTACTCACCTCTAACTCCTTTGGTTAAAATATTTTACTTCATGAGGAAATTTTTTTATCTCCACCTTTATTCTATAAATCTTCACTTTTATATTACTCCTGCAATATTTAAATTTCTTTCTTTATGTTTATCCATATTGTATCTATAGCATTCACTTAAATATTTATATCACCCTCAAACCTTCGGTGTGACATGCTCCATCGACGAGACATTATTTTATTATCTTGATAGTAGTGTGTCTCCCTGCAATGTCTCCATCGGCATGACATGCTCCATCAAAGTGACTTTATTTTTCTCTCCTGATAGTAATGTGTCTCCCCGATGAATACTTTTTGTCTTGCTCATTCACTACATCCTTAGGGTTTATTCTCCTACATTTGCATTCATTTCGGCCATCTCCTAGTGTCTTTATGATGAGCATAAGTCATTCTTCATCACCATCGGGCTGACATGACCCATCACGAAGAAAATAAGTTTCTTTGTCGATGTGTTTTGGTCTCCCCGATGTGTTTCCTTTTACTGCTTTATCAGATGGGAAGGGTCGGTGAGACTTTCATCATCAGAGAGACCTAAGGGATTCTAGCCAATCATACATGTCTCTCTGATATTCCTTTTCCATCACTTCACCCATTCAGATGGATCGGCAAGACTCTCCCCGAAACTTCCTTCATCAATGTGACCCATAGGTTCGGTGAGATCCACAAGATTTAAGTCGATAATACATGTCTCCCTGACATAACAGTCCTCTAGTTTTATCGGTAGGTAGGACTATATGTGTTTATCGTCGATGGGGTTTCCATTGGTGTGACTTTTCAGCTTGGCAGGACTTCAAAAATTTTCTTCGATTTCTTTGTTCATGTCGATGGACCTACATCGAGGGAACGATATGCTTCATCCTACCGATTATGTAGTATTTTTATCTCTGGGGTCTTTTGATCATTGTGACCTGGCTTATGTCTCCCCGAATATGTTTTAATTGCCATTCATGGGGTTTTTAATCAGTGTGACCCATGTGATCGGGAAGATCTTGAGGGACTTGGTTCGATTGTATAAGTTTCTCTGACATAGTTGTTCACCTGCTTTATCGGCAAGAGGCAATATGTTTCTTATCAATGGGATTTCTATCGATATGACTTGTGAGCTCGACTTGATTTGAAAACTTTATTCCGAACACCTTTTTCTTGCCAATAAGTCCTCTTCCGTAGGATGATAAGAATTGTCTTCTTGATGATGCACACTTTTTATCTTCAGCTTGATTTTATCGATGTGACTTCATCCACCTCTTCCCGATATGCATAAATCTTTGAGATAAATGGAAATGTCTTTGTTGATTGGGAAGACACACACATAGTCTTTTCTATTAGGATTAATTTCTTTTATGGCTCTTGCTTGACTAGGATCAGGGGATGCTTATGTGTCAAGGGGCTATGTTCATGGAATCATGGGTTATGGAGTGAGTCAGGTCACAAGAGTTTGCATTTTTTTTGTGAGTTTAAATGCAAAACTAATGGATGGGATTTTTGGTCCAAACAAGAGAGTTGATGGAGGGAGAAGTGAGATAGAGAGAAGTAGAGAAGAGGAGGGAGGGATAGAGATAGATGATGGTTGAGGATCCAATGTATAGGGTAGAGGGTTAAGGGTAGAGGGGAGAGAGATTGAGGGAGTGAGTGTGTTATAGAGAGAGACCTGATAGAGGGAGAGGGTGTAGGAGGGAGAGACTTGAGAGAGAGAGAGAGAGAGGGAGGGAGGGGGAGAGAGATAGAGGGAGGGAGGGTTAAGGGTAGAGGGTAGAGGGTTTAAAGGTTAAGTGTTTAGGGTTTATGATTAAGGGTAGTGGGGAGAGAGATAGAGAGAGTGACTAAGAGAGAGACCTGAGAGAGGGAGAGGGGGTAGGAGGGAGAGGGTTCAAAGAGAGAGAGGGAGGGAGGGAGTGGGAGATATATAGAGGGACGGAGGGTTTAAGGTATAGGGTAGAAATTTTAAGGGTTTAGGGTTAAGGGTAGAGGGATAGGGGTTTAAGGATTTAGGGTTTAAGGGTTAAGGGTAGAGGGGAGAGAGATAGAGGGAGAGGGGGTAGGAGGTAGATACTTGAGAGAGAGAAAGAGGGAGGGATTGGGAGATGAGTAGAGGGAGGCATGGTTAAGGGTAGAGTGTAGAGGGTTTAAGGGTTTAAGGTTTAAGGTTTAGGGTTTAGGTTTAAGGGTATAGGGGAGAGAGATAGAGGCAGTGACTGAGAGAGAGAGATAGACGTAAGATAGGGAGAGGGGGTAGGAGGGAGAGGGTTGAGAGAGAGAGAGAGAGGAAGGGAGAGAGTGGGAGAGAGATAGAGGGAGGGATGGTTAAGGGTATAGGGTAGAGGGTTTAGGGTTTAAGGGTTAAGGGTTTAGGGTTTAGGGTTTAGGGTTAAGGGTTTCATGGTTTAGGGATTAATGGTTAAGGGTATAGGATTAATGGTTAAGGGTAGAGGGGAGATAGATAGAGGGAGTGAGTGATTGAGTGAGTGATACCTAAGAGAGGGAGAGGCAGTAGGAGGGAGGGACTTGAGAGAGAGAGAGGGAGGGAGTGGGAGAGAGATAGAGGGAGGAAGTGTTAAGGGTAGAGGGTAGAGGGTTAATGGTTTAGTGTTTAAGGTTTAAGGTTTAAGGGTGTAGGGTTTAGGGTTTAGGGTTAAGGGTAGAGGGGAGAGAGATAGAGGGAGTGACTAAGAGAGAGAGAGACCTAAGAAAGGGAGAGGGGGTAGGAGGAAGAGATTTGAGAGAGAGAGGGAGTGGGAAAGATATAGAGGGTAGAGGGTTAATGGTATAGGGTAGAGGGTTTAAGGGTTAAGGGTTAAGGGTAGAGGGGAGAGAGAGGAGTCAATGAGAGAGAGAGAGACCTGAGAGAGGGAGAGGGGGGGTAGGAGGGAGATACTTGAGAGAGAGAGAGGGATGGGAGATATAGAGACTCTCCCTCCTACCCCCTCTCTCTCTTAGGTCTCTCTCTCTTATTCACTGCCTCTATCTCTCCCCTCTACCCTAAACCCTAAACCATTATCCCTTAAACCTTCTATCATCTACCCTCTATTTGTACCACTCCCTCCCTCCTACCCCCTCTCTTGGTAGGTCTCTCTCTCACTCACTCACTCATTTTATCTCTCTCCCCTCTACCCTTAACCACCTACCCTCTATCTCTATCCCACTCCCTCCCTTTCTCTCTCTCTCTCTCACTCACTCCCTTTATCTCTCCCCCCTCCCCCCTTAACCCTAAACCCTAAACCCTTAACCCTTAAACCCTCTACCCTCTACCCTCTATTTGTCTCCAACTCCCTCCCTCCCTCTCTCTCTCAAGTCTCTCCCTCCTACACCCTCTCCCGTGTCTCTCTCTAACTCACCCACTCCTTTTATCTCTCTCCCCTCTACCCTCAACCCTCTACCATCTATATCTCTCCCACTCCCTCCCTCTCTCTCTCTCTCATTCCCTCATCACTCTCCCCTTTACCCTTAACCCTAAGCCCTAAACCCTTAAATTCTCTACCCTCTACTTCTCTTTATCTCCTCCTCCCTCTATCTACCTATACCTCTCTTTGTTTTTTCTCACCTCTCTCTCCATCCCTACCTCTCCCTCTATCTCAGCTTTCATATCTATTTCTCTCTACCTAGTTATCCCTCTATACCTATTTCTCTCTCCCTCCTTGCCTCCTCTCTATCAATATCTCCACCTTCTTTCCCTCTCTACTAATCTCTTTATCACCTCTCTACATCTCTCTCCCCTCTACTCTTAACTCTAAATCCTAAACCCTTAACCCTTAAAACCTAAACACTTAAAACCCTCTACCCTCTATCTCTCTCCCACTCCCGCTACCTCTCTCTCTCTCTCAAGTATCTCCCTCCTACCCCCTCTCCCTCTCTCAAGTATTTCTCACTCACTCCTTCTATGTCTCTCCCCTCTACCCTTAGCCCTCTACCCTTAACTCTTAAACCCTTAAAAACTTAAACCCTTAAACCCTCTACCCTCTACCCTTAACCATATACCCTTAACACTCTACCCTCTATCTCTCTCCCACTCCCTCCCTCTCTCTCCCTCTCTCAAGACTCTCTCCCTACCCCTCTCCTCTCATGTCTCTCTCTCCTCACTCCTCCTCCCTCTATCTCTCTCCCTCTCCCTTAACCCTTAACCTAAGCCCTTAACCCTTAAACACAAGCCATAAACCATCCACTCTACCCTTAGCCCTCCCTCCTCTATCTCTCTCCCACTCCCTCCCTCTATCTCTCTCTTTCAAGTCTCTCCCTCCTACCCCCTCTCCCTCTCTCAAGTATCTCTCTCACTCACTCAATACATCTATCTCTCTCCCATCTACCTTTAACCCTCTACCCTCTACCCTTTACCCTTAAACCTTTAACCCTCTACCCTAACCCATCTAACCTCTACCCTTAAACCCTCTTCCCTCTTCCCTCTACCCACTACCCTAAACCCTAATCCCTTAACCCTATACCCTCAACCATTTACCCTCAAACTTAAACTATCAACCCTCAACCTTTAAACCCTCTACCCTCTACCCTCTACCCTAATCCATCAACCCTATACCCTCTACCCTATACATTGAACCCTCAACCCTAATCCCTCAAACCTATACCCTAAACCCTCAACCCTCATTACTAAACCCTCAACCATAAACCCTTAAACCCTAAATTTTTAGAGCTTCTGCCCTATACCCTCAAACCAATACCATCTACCCTCAACCCTATAGGTCCTCAACCCTATACCCTCAATTATCAACCATCTACCCTATACATTGGATCCTCAACCCACATCTATCTTTGTCCCTCCCTCCTCTTCTCTCCTTATCTCTATCTCACTTATCCCTCCATCTCTCCCTCCATCCATCCCACCTTCTCTTCCCTAATCCCTCAACCATTAAACCCTTAAACGCTCAACCTTATACCCTAAACCCTCAACCCTTAAATCCTAAACCCTTAATCCCTCTAATCTCTACCCTCAACCCAATACCTTCTACCCTCAACCCTAATACCTCAACCCTTAAACCCAATTAAACTCTCTACCCTAATCCATCTATCCTCCTCTCCTATCACCTCTCTCTCTATCTCGAGTGTCACTCCCTTTGTCTTTATGGAATCTCTCCGTTTCAAAACAACATATTTGGCGCTCGCTAAATTTGGAGAGCGCCAAATGTGTTTTACTTTGAAACAGTAAAATAGGGGGTGACCCCATGATCTAGGTCCACATTTTTTTGTATTTGTTTGGTTCAACGCTTTATCTGATTCATAAACGCCTTTTTTTATGAAGTTGACTTCATATTGTACCAATCTATGCTTGATCCATCACCTTTTTACGACCAATCTGCATGGTAGACAATGTAGAAGAAGATATTTTGAAGTTTCTACATCATTTTACATTATCTGAGGTAATATATTCATTTTGGTAATATTGAAATTTTTATATTTAGTATATTTTTTTATTTTTGACAATATAAATTAAATTTCTTTAATGATTTTATTAATCATAACAATTGGACATAGAATTCAACATTGAATTAGATGGGATTTCCATAAAAAAAGTTTAATTTTTATGAGTTTGAAGAACAAAAAAATGAAAAACATGACATTTACTTAACACAAATTTACTTATGAATTCTATTTGCATTTGCTTATAGTAGTCCATTTCCAGCATGGCTAGTGGAATTCACTCTATTTCATTTTATTTTCAATTAATTTGGAAAACTTTTATTTTCAACTAATTTGGAAAACCTAATAGCTTTCATCAATGTTAATGCAAGTTTCCATTATTTTTTTTGTTCCATAAAAAATTCACCTTCATTGAACATGTTCTTAGATAAATTCAAGTGAGTTGACATAGTTGTTAATGCAATTTTCCATTCATTCATACCATTTACCTTCCTAATAAATAAAAAAAGGAAAATTTTGTGCAATTGAGAATGCTTATTGTCTTTCTAAATTACCTCATTGCCAAAGAAATAGTGAATAATTATAAGATATAGCATCACAAACCCTTCTTTGAATTCATATTCTTCATGACTTCGTTGACAATCACAAATTTGGTTTTGAGAACAATAAACACAAGATTCTCTAGTTTTCATTTAGGTGGAAACAACTTATACCATAGGTTTGTGATGCAGAGCAGGGAGAAAAAACCTTCAACAATCATAATTAGATCAGTTTCAAACTATCTTCAATCTCAAAAACCTCAATTTAATGCTCTACTGACCAATTCACATTCACTTCCTTGTAGCATTCACAACAGAGAAAAAATTTCATATCTTATCATATATTAGTCACTACAAACCTCTCTAATGCATATAAACACTAAACCCTTGCTTTAGGCATTTCTATTCTTGAAACAAGGAGGGTTTATTCAAAATCAACATTCCAGGCCTCTGGTGCATGAGCACCTTATAAGCTCAATTTTGTCAAAATGGTCATCTTTAGTGAGCATGGTCAAACGTTAGGATTTTATTTAATGTTGAGTATTTTGTGTTCAATAAGCTCAATTAGACCATTTTATAATGTATTTGGAGCGAAGGGAGTTCAGCTGTGTCATAGCTTGCAATTTGGCAAAATGTGGTCAAAAAAGTTGGTAAGAGATGCAAAAGTTACAGAGTTAGGTGCATGCAAGGTTAGGTAAGTAGAATGTCAGTTCTAGGCATTTTTTATGTTTTTATGAGTCTATCAATGTGAGGAGAACATCGAGGAAGAGGTGAGAGTATGGAAAAAATGAAGAACATCAAGAAGTATTCCCTGTTTTTAGTGTAAAATTCTTACTTTTGACTAGTAAATCTATGTTTCAGACCCCTGTACGGCCCCATACAAGTGGTTCATGGTCTAAAAGATATGGGAAACATTAAATTCATGTATTACCTTTCATTTTTAGTTTGTTTGATTGAATTTCATGGAGGTTTGTGAGTTTTATGATCATTTTGGTGCTAATGGGTATGAAACCCTGTTTTGGGGTTTTGAACACTAAAGAATGCGCATGTATGAAATTTTCCTTCAATGGATAGCTCTAGAACTTAGTGAAATTAAGTTTGAAAGGTTTTTTTCCATGTTCAATAAGGATTCAAGAGTTGAAGAGTTGATGGAAGCGTTTTGTGAGTTGTTGTCCTAGTTGATTTCTTGTGTGTCTTGACCAAAAATTAAGGTTTCAAGTAAGGGTTTGAGGAAATGACCATGCTAAAGGTTGGGAGTAAGTTTTTAGAGCATGTTCAGGCTATTTTTAAAGTGTTCTAAGTATTGGTTGGGTGTGGTGTGTTAAGGAAGTCTGGGTTTCAATAAACTCCTAGGGGAAACCTAGTTTGAAATAGCTTAGAGTGAGGGTTTGAAGGTTGGTACCCTATTGAACATTCTAGTCCCTAAAATATGTGGAATTTGAGGTTTAAAAACCTAAAAAAATACTTTCCATGGAGATCAAGATCTTTGAAGGTGTTTAAAGGAGTGTCTCTTTGTAAGAGTGGCCTTATTGGCCTAGTTGCTTGAGTGGAAAAGGGCTAGTTTGAGATATTTTCTCCAAAAGATTTTATAGTAGTTTTGAGATATTTTTTAGGCCATGGAAAAGAGTATCTAAAAATTCTGTTACAATCTTCATAAGTTACCTGGTTCATTAGATATGAGTGACTATCCTATGAGGAAGGATTACTAGTTTGTAAGTTCTTAAGGAGTGAGTGATACAAAATTGGTGTACGGGAACCTACACCTTGTATTGAAAGAAAATGGATTATTGGAAAGTATAATATACTAGGTTTAAGTTTCTTTATTAGGTTGAGTTTCAAGGCTTGGTGGTCAAATGTGCAAAAAAATGCATTCTTGCTACAAAATTGTCAATATTTGAATTTGTAGCCTTTTGAAGGAAAATCCTTGAATTTGGATGTAAATGTGCAAGAATGAGGTCTAAAATGTTGTGATAGGGTGAATTAAAGGTGTTTGAGTGATTTAGGAGTCCTTGGGTGTCAAACTTAAAAAGTTGCAAAATTCATGTAATATTGTCATGTGTAAAAAGTCTAAAATGCAACTTAATGGAGATTAGAAGGTCTTAATGATTAAAAATAATTTATGGGAATTGGATGGAGTTGGCATGCAATCAAAATATGTATAATACCCTTCAATTCCTTGAAGTATAGGTTTTTGTTTGATTTGTAACCCATTTTTTTATCAAGAAGAACATTATTTTCTAGAAATTTATGGTTTCTCTCACTTTTCTTGTTGTTGTATGGCTTGTAGGGACTCTAAGATGATCTGAAACTAGTTGGATATTGTAGATTTATTAATTATATTTCATTTACACCTATTTATAGGTTCTAACTCTTTGTATATCGAAAGTTATCTTGTTTCTACTACTGCTACCTACTTTCACAATGCTCTTGGATTGAAGGGTTTCATGATTTAATTCGATCCATTCCACTTTTTGTGCCTACCGTAACTTGTGGAATGGGTCCTCTAACTTTTAAAATACATTCCTAACGTATTTATAATGTTTTGGGGTCAAGGTTGGGTGTTTGGGATGATGTTCTAGGACTATAGCAAGGTATTTTCATGGTGAAAATGAGGGCTTCAAGTGGTGTTTTGACAAAATGTGGGAAGGAATGTCTATGTAATGTATTATTCACCATGTTCAGGGTTTGGTAAGTGTGTTTGGTGATTTATATGGGTCTGGTAGGTCCGGGAGATAGGAGTTTCATTAAAACCCCAAGTATTTTACTTGAAATTGAGGGTTTGGTGTATTAGGGGTCTAGAGGTCTTGGACCTAGAAAAAAAATAGGAAATTGGAGATTTTGAAACATAACATACTACTTTTTGAGGAGTTTGAGTGAAGATCTAGTGTTTAAAATCTACTCTCTTTGTAAAATAGGCCAATTGAATAGCCTTTTCCAAGGTGGGTCTATTGGAAGTCAATGTTGGTCCAAAGGATCTGATGCTAGGGTTTACCTATGTTTTATAACTTGAAAATGGGTATCTTAATCATCCCTGATTTTTTCAAGTGTTTTGGAAAATCTTGGTGAAAAGGCCCTTGAACCAAGTTACCTATACTACAAGGGTTGGGATTTTCAGTTGAACATCTGATTTTTCTTTGGAATCTGATTGATTTTCATTGATTTTGTGTATTGAATGGTTTCCATGCCTCTCTGCATCAAAGTGAGCAAGTTGTGTGTAAGTCTATTAAGAGCCTTCCTCTAAATCTTTGAACAAGTTCATTGTAGATCCCTACATGTATTGCATCAGCCTCTAGCTACTTTGCCAACTCTTCAAACACACTAAAAATCCCTACTCTAATATCTAACCCTACAAACATCTAACTCCATCATGTATGAATTTTTTTGTCTAGCATAGACATGTTTGATAATTCCAAAAAGCTTGTTGCCTTCTTTCATAAAATGCTTTGGTGTGTTTCATATTTAATGCAATGTAATCAATGATATTAATGTTTTAATAAAATGCATTACTTACTTTTGTTCTATGTGTGTTTCTAAACATGTAGCATTCAATATCATGCCGAGGAAATGACCAAAGCCTCTAACACTGGAAGAACATGCAGTTAAAAATGCAAGGAGAAAAGAAACAAAAAAATTAGCTCATGAAGCAAAGGAATTGCAGCCCATACAACCAAAATTCCCATGTAATCTAAGAAAGATGTCAAATTGGCAAAAAAAAGCGCACGAATGAGGAAATTTTGTGGAAGGAAAAAAATGGATACGCGGAATCGCTCTGAGCTACGTTCAACTAGATCGATCCCTTAAGGGTCCAAAGTGTAAAATGGATGCAAACTTCATCATTCTATTACTTGGATACGATAATGTTTAGAAACTTCTCATCTGATCCTACGAGATCGCGTTGGGACCCTCTACAATAACCTCTCTCAGTTTTTTCTATCTCAAAGGCATTTTCTTGTGGTGTCCAGTTTTCACTTGATGGAAAAAGTGTCAAATGCAAGTAGTTGAAAATTGCAAAGTGGTGCAACTTTCGTTCTACAGCTCGTGTGACCAAACAGAATATTCCAACATATCCAAATAGGTACGTTTCCGCTAGGCATGGTCCTCTTTCACACTTAAACACACAAAATCGCTTTGAGCTACGTTCAACCGGATCGATCCCTTAAGGGTCCAAAGTGCAAAATGGATGCAAACTTCAACATGGTATTACTCGGATACCCTGATTCTTAGAAACTTCTCGTTTGATCCTATGATATTTCATTGGGCCCCTCTACAATAACCTCTCTCAGTTTTTCCTATCTCAGAGGCATTTTTCTGTGGTGGCGAATTTTCACTTGGGGAAAACGTTGTCAAATGCAAGTAGTTGAAAGATGCAAAGTGGTGCAACTTTCGTTCTACAGCTCATGTGACCAAATAGACTGTTCCAACGCATTCGAGTGGGTACTTTTATGCTAGGAATGGTCCTCTTTTGCACCCAAACATGCAAAATCGCTCTGATCTACGTTCAATCAGATCGATCCCTTAAGGGTCCAAAGTGCAAAATGGCTGCAAACTTCAGCATGCTATTACTTGGATACCCTGATGCTTAGAAAATTTTCATCTAACCCTATGAGATCATGTTGGGCCCCTCTACAATAACCTCTCTCGGTTTTTTCTATCTCAGAGGCATTTTCCTGTGGTGGTGAATTTTCACTTGGGGAAAAAATTGCCAAATGCAAGTAGTTGAAAGTTGCAAACTGGTACAACTTTTGTTCTGCAGCTCGTGTGACCAAACAAACTATTCCAACACATTCGAGTGGGTACTTTTACACTAGGAATAGTCCTCTTTTCCACACAAAGACGTGGAATCACTCTGAGCTACATTCAACCGGATTGATCCCTTAAGGGTCCAAAGTGCAAAATGGCTGCAAACTTCATTATACTATTACTCGGATACTATGATGCTTAGAAATTTATCTTCTAATCCTACGAGATCATGTTGGGCCCCTCTACAATAACCTCTCTCAATTTTTTCTATCTCAGAGGCATTTCCCTGTGGTGGCGAATTTTCACTTGTGGAAAAAGTTGTCAAATGCAAGTAGCTGAAAGTTAGAAAGTGGTGCAACTTTCGTTTTGCAGCTCGTGTGACCAAACGGACTATTCCAACATGTTCGGGTTGGTATGTGTATGCTAGGCATGGTCGTATTTCACACCCAAACACATGGAATCGCTCTGAGCTACGTTCAACCAAATCGATCCCTCAAGGGTCCAAAGTGCAAAATGGCTGCAAACTTCAACATGCTATTACTTAGATACCATGATGCTTAGAAACTTATCATCTGATCCTACAAGATTGCGTTGGGCCCCTCTACAATCACCTCTCTCAATTTTCGCTATCTCAGAGGAATTTTCCTGTGGTGGCGAATTTTGACTTGGGGAAAAAGTTATCAAATGCAAGTAGTTGAAAGTTGCAAACTGGTGCAACTTCCGTTCTGCAGCTCGTGTGACCAAACAGGTTGTTTCAAAACATCTGGGTGGGTATTTTTACGCTAGGAATTTTCCTCTTTCGCACCCAAACACTCATAATCACTCTGAGCTACATTCAACCAAATCGGTCCTTTAAGGGTCCAAAGTGCAAAATAGCTGCAAACTTCATCATGCTATTACTCAAATACCGTGATTATTAGAAACTTCTCATCTGATTCTATGAGATTGTGTTGGACCCCTCTACAATAACCTCTCTCAGTTTTTTCTATCTCGAAGGCATTTTCCTGTGGTGGTGAATTTTCACTTGGGGAAAAAGTTGTCAAATGCAAGTAGTTGAAAGTTCCAAAGTGCTGCAACTTTCATTCTACAGCTCGTGTGACCAAATGGATTCTTCCAATGCATCTAAGTGGGTACTTTTATGCTAGGAATGGTCCTCTTTCACACCCAAACACGCAAAATCGGCCCGAGCTACCTTCAACCAGATCGATCCCTTAAGGGTCCAAAGTGCAAAATGGCTATGAACTTCAGCATGCTCGTATTCAGACACTGTGATGCTTAGAAAATTATCATCTAAGTATATGGGATCATGTTGGGCCCCTCTACAATAACCTCTCTCATTTTTTTCTATCTCAGAGGCCTTTTCCTGTGGTGGTGATTTCTCGCTTGGGGAAAAAGTTGTCAAATGCAAGTAGCTGAGTGTGTAAAAATGACTTTTTAGCCATTCCACCCATTGTATCCTACTCTAACTTAGAGGAATGGCATAATTATGGGTAGGGAACATATTTTCATGGTTTTTGAAGCATTGGATTAAAGTTGAGTGGTTTGGTGTGATGCCCTAGTTGGCAATTTGATGAGTTTTGGTGAAATTCAATAGTTTAAGAGTGGAAATGGTTGAAATCCTTTGGGGCAGCAGTTTGTGAGGGACTTTTAAGCATGTGTAGGTTCTTTTAAGCATTTTTGATGCATTGGAAAGGTGTTATGAGTTTTGGGAATAGGATTTTCAATTAACCCACCTGTTTGAGGCTTTTAGCCATAACAGCAAGGCAGTGAACTATTTGAAAAATGGTTTGTTAAACATGTATGGAAAATGTGGTAGCATAGACAAGGAAGTGAATTTTTTGAAAAAATGCCTCAAAGAAATGTGGTCTCATGGTGATGGAATGTCATGAAAATTCATAGCTATAAGTATTTGTGAATTGAAGATTGTGATATAAAGACCAAGAGGGGATAATGGAACATAAGGTGAAATAAGAGAAGGTAATGGGATGGGAATAGAAGGGTGATGCAGAGGGGGGGCTCAAACTCATTCAAAGTGACAACTTGCATTCAAGAGGAATCTAACAAGATTAAAATGGACTATTAGAGTAATCCAAACAATCCTCAAAGCTTGACAACAATCGGGAGTGTAATTTCTCACTTTCACCCATGTAACTTAGTAGTAGTGCAAACTCAGTTTTTTTCCTTTAACTCCCATTCTTTCCAAAATAGTTGAAAATTAGGAGGTGGATTTAGATACCCATTTCATAGTTATACAACATATCTTTTAACCAGATATAAGTCTTTTAGACCAATCCCTTGAAATTAGACCCTCAACGTTGTCCTAGGCCATGAATTAGGCCAGATTTACAGAGCAACATACCTATAAACTTAACACATACCCTTGAAACCTTGGGGAAGAATTTCCAATGCCCTCAAACCTATAAAACCACAATCAAAACCTAGGTTTAACACCTCCAACATAGCAAACTCCAAAACCCTCAATTTCATGCCAAGTCAAGAGGGTTTATTCAAAGTCCCACTTGCACAACCTCCCAGACCATGCCACTGACTTGGACATGTATATTCTAACCCCAATATGCTCAAAAGTTGGAAAAAACTCCACACTCTTATTGATTGCCACAAACCCTAGACCCAAGGCTCAATCTTTATGTGTTTTTCTTCACAAAACTCATCAAGACAATAGGTTTATCTCCTTAGTGACTTCTCCACAACTCTAATCATGCAACCTACAACATACATAGACTCCCTAGGGCCCATTACACTAGTTATAGTAGGTACAGTCGGTGTAAGGGGCCTTAAATCATGATTTTGGTTACAAAACCCTCAAACAGTGTGTCCTTGGCCTGTCACAGGAAAACAGGGATATTTACTACAAATTGTAATGGATCTCCCTCAAACTTCTTCCAAAATATTGTTAACACCTGCCACCACAAAGTAAAATAATTTACATAGCACAATCAATCTGTATGGGCTCGTACAGGCCTGTAAATGACAAGAAAACTCATAAATTTGATGAAAAATAGAGATATTCTTATTGCTAATGCTTCAAACTTCAAACCAACATTACAAAATGAGTTTTCATGCCTTTTTAGAGGCTTCTCATCATCAAACCAATGCCCAAATACCTTAAAACTACTTTCTAAACCTCTCATGACTGTTGCATTACAAATTTGGCACTTTCAAGTTTTGACTCTTTATTGTTTTCTAGACCCTCTTAAACACCTAAAATATTACAAATAGTCTAATGAGACCTTATTCAACTAAGAAATCATGACTTTCTCAAGAAAACATCATCCTATCTACCTTGACACCCCTTGTCAACTTTGACAATTCCTTCCACGTGATTTGCAAACCTTACAAGATGAATACAAAAGCCCCTCAAAGTTGATCAATTACAATAGAATGGTCACATTGCACCTTATTAAGACTCAAGGAATCAACTCAAACATCCTAACACACCTTGCCTATCAGAAAATTAATGAAGAAACATAGAAAAGAGTGGTGCCTTTGCACCAAAGGGATTAATGAAACATCGGATGGACTAGTATAGATTGATGGGATGGGCTAGGATGGGATAACAAAATACAGGGTAGATAATTAGAGGTTAATGGGATGAAGTTATTAGGGAATAATGCAACATAGGGTGAATTACGAGGTGTCTAGGGTTTGACTATAGTACACGAAGTGAAAAATTGACCTGTGTGTAGCAATAATAGAGAAGAGTTATCTAGGATGGAACGTGGATAAATATGGTATAACATAGGATGATATAAAGGAACATAGGGTGGAACATAGGGGATCATGTAACATCTAGGGTGAAATAATAATGGGTACAATAAGATGGGAGTAGAAGGACATAATGACATATAGCATGGACTAGAAGATATTAGTGGGATGGGCTAGGAAGGGATCATGGAAAATAGGGTGAACTATTAAATGTTAATTATAAGGGATTATGAAGGAATAAAGGAAAAAAAAGTGAATTAGGAGAACATAATGTGACACAATCAAGGAATACAAATGCAATGTTTGTGTTTCTCATCCATTTTTTAGATTTGTACATACGAAAAATTACGAAAAAATAGCTAACATAGATTTACAACACCATTAATGAATAAAGGATACCTGAGTGTACGTTGTTTGAGGATATGAATCGCGAGGTGTGGAGGAAGAAGGTGCACCGGGAAACTGTTTGAAATCCAAAGCACGTTATGAGACAAACATTTAAATCTAACATTCATCTGTTCAAATGCAATAATAATATCTTTAATACTAGTTACATACATGTGGACTCATCGACAAGAATGTATAAGGGTCTGTATGAATAGAGCATGCCTCATGAATAGTGCGAACCTGAAATTTCATCATATCAAAATTCTACTAATTTAATATTCTTAAATTTCAAAATATAATTTAATAAAAAACATTAAAATAACTTGCTAAATTTTACCTGAGTGTCAATATCGAATGTATCATTTAGAATATTATTTGTGAAAGCCATCGCCTCTACAACTGATGTAGGCTATGTAGCTGCATCATGAGCACTCTGATAATCATATGTGCAAACAACACCACAAGCGCCACAATGGTGGGGTGGAGCTCAAGGCCTACACATCTCCTCCACACCAAGCTCTACTAGAGGACTCGCACACTATAAAATGGTCTATGTGAGTGAGTCAATCGACTGTAGTGTGTCCACCTCTACACTGCCCTTAACAATGGAAGGAACAGTGACATGCTCCACCATGGGTCTGGCCAAGGCTCTTGGTGCCAACTGTGGATTATGTCGTGCATCAGGTCTATCATGTGTGGAGCCCCCACCTCTACCCTGAAAGTATAAGATATCAAAATAGTTTGGCATTTTATTGAGGAAAAAATCGCAATAGATTTTGCTCAAAAAATATTGCGGCACCTCATGGTTATTGCATGGAGGTTGGTCAAATACCATCCACCACCGCTCCCAATAGTTTTTTTTAATTAACTTATGGTGGCACCAATGGATGGGGAACCTCCTGCATGCATGAGACAAAGATTCATTGGTTTTCGGGTCTATAAATAGGACACACAAGTTGGCTTTGCTAATTTTTAGTTTTTTGACATTTGCATATGACAAACCACTAGCATAAAATTGTCTCATCTGATGCCTCTTATTTGACCAAAAATTCATTTTCTCGCTCATTTATCCTACATGAGTTAAAATTGACTTCAATGGTTCAACAATCCCTCTCCTATAAGGGTGGGTTTCGACATGCTCAATTAATCTTGAAATTAATTGTTGAATGTCTCTTTTATTGTTTAAAATTTTATTTTGAATATTTTAGTGTGTTCCTTGAGGATGCCTATGAATTAACGGAGGGGTTTCAGGTTGTTCTTGTATAGGAGGTTCTTCGTGAGGGGGTGATTGTGAATTCTCAATGTTTCGAGGTGGAGATTCATTCCCTAAGAATTAGAACAAAGTTTTATTATAAAAACCTATTTAAATTTGCATTCTAAATAAAATTTGAAATAAATAGAATAAAAATACATACCTCTTTGCAATCTTCGACCTCTCTGATGTGTTGGTAGAATCCTCATGGAAAATGGCAAGCTAAGGATGCAAACAATGGACGAGATTTGGCGAGCGCGAGTTGTAGACCTGAAATCCTCTTCCTCAAGCCACGGGTTGAAGACAAAATGAGGGTTTGAAACCCAATTTCTGACTTTTATGTCTACTTTCCCATTTGGCGCACGCCAAATGGCCTATTTCAAACTTTTTTTCAATTTGGCACCTAAATTGTATCACAGATTGGTGCACTTACCCGAGGATAATTTTGACAGTCCTATCAAGAAGGATGATGATGATCCTATAGAAGAGTATGTTCCCCCTTGCTGGAATAATGCTCTCTATGAAGATCCTCCTTCTCATGATTTGCAAACACGATATGGCCCTATCTTTAAGCTCATCTCTAAATATGGCTATGAGTGTAAAGGTTATGGGCATAGTGAACAAGGCATTCAGGTCCCTATATAATTTGTGCTTCGTAAGCGTAATTTGGGGCTTGGTTTCTCGAATAAATAATATGAGAAGAAACCACTCTTGAATGTTGACATGATGTCCACTCAACCTCGTTCTCACGGATTGGTCCATCCTCCTTTGTCTTCGATCTTCATACCTTCTTCTTGTGAGCAGTCAAGCTTTTCTCCATAAGAGAAAGGGTTTCTTCCTACTCCTCATCCTTTGTCTGAGCAAGAGCATATTTTGTTGTGGCATCTTAAAGCCCGCCTAATTACTATTTCTCCTACACGCAAGAAATTTTATAAATATGATAAAGAAAAGTATTATTTTTGTACATACCATTAAGTGCCTAGCCATTCCACTAATGAATGTGAGGTGACCTTGAAGGATAAAATACAACAACTTTGTGATTTGGGTACCATCACTCATTTGTTTTTTGATGCACCCATCTCTCCTTCCAAATAAAAAGCATCTTTCATGGTTCTCCTCCCCTATATGTTGGGGGTAGTGATAACTTGTTCCAGAGATGTGTGTCCTTCTTAAGGACCCCCTCTCTTATCTATATCTTTTAATTGAAGCGTCCCTTGAGTGGACCCTCTTCCTTTTGAAGGGTTCTCGAGGGACCTCTTTGAGATCTTTTCTCTCGAATGAATTCATTGGCATCTAGCTTGGAGGTAGACCGACTAGACCTTTTTTGGCATATTTGCATCTAGCTTAGGGGCAACCCATCTAGACCTATCTCTGCGTCTAGCTTGGGGTCAGCCCAACTAGACTTCACTCTTCAAACAATGTGTTTCTTGAGTGGACCCTCCTTCCTTTTGAAGGGTTCTTGAGGGACCCCTTTGAAAGTCTTACAACTTAGCGATGGTCTGCATGACTATTCGTTCACTGGCCTATGTAGCCACTTCCTGACAGGTTCTATTTACGGATAAACATGTCGCCTTCTCTGACTCTGCAGAATCCCCTTTTCTTGGTTTCCTTCATGTGAAAGTTCTTGGAGGATACCTTCCTTGCAGGTTTGCAAGTCTATAAGGTGCTTTCTTGGTTTCCTTCATGTAAGAGTTCTTGGAGGATACCTTCCTTGCAAGTCTATGGGTCTGTAAGGTGCTTTCTTGGTTTCCTTCAGCTGAGAGTTCTTGGAGGATAGCCTTGTAAATAGACCCATAGACTTGTTTCACTTTCTCTAGCCCGACCAGTATCTAGCCAGGCCATTATCTTTCCTAGATAAGAATAATTGACGAAATTATGAAGAATACAGTGCTCTACCTAATCTGAAAGCTAAAATAATTGTTATAAAAATAGTAAAAAGGGCTATCGAAATTTGACCCTCTGATATCATTTCTTTATTTCCTCTCTAATCACTTTTTTATTATATAGATAAGAGATAACCACCTCTATATTTTTTTTTATTTTAATAATTCCAGCTGTTTCAGCTATAATCTGAATAAAATGTTATATATTGAAAATGGATAGATCATATTGGAGGGGTAAAAAAGAGGTTTCAAAAACTAAGAGTGGATCAAAATGATGAAAATGATCATAATTTTCATTTTCTATATCTTTCATAAAGAAAAACTATGGCAAAATCACTTGAACCATTCTAAGGAATGTGTTAATAATCATAACAACTATTAGAAATGATTACTCTAATATTACTTAAGTAATAGGGTATTACTTTATTGATTAAGGAGTGTTCTTACAAAAGTAAAAACTCTTAAGTTCAGGGGGGGGGATTTGAAAGGAACCATCTCCTATGGAGATGAATTTTCGGGAATAGGGAAATATGATGATAGGAACTTGCATTAAATTCTTATTAGAATCTAATAATTACTTTTTTCCCTATTGGACAAAAGATCGATCTGTATGATATAATGAAATTGTGGCGGGTATAGTTTAGTGGTAAAAGTGTGATTCGTTCTATCATTATATTGACAGAGTTGAAGGCTCTCGTCTATATTTTGAAAAAATTCTATTTCTATAGAGGTTCCAAACCTCTCCTATGAATACCCTGGTTCAGGAAAGGAATTGTACACATTCTCGTAATTTGGATCTGGAATGATAAAAGGACCATATTTTCCATTCCATCCAAGATAGCAAAAAAAAATGTAGAATATTTTCAAGGATTAGACCGATCTATCTAATCGAATCAATCAAAGATCCATGGATATCAAAAGATTCTTTTTCATCGTAACTAAATGTTCGACTGCTAGAACAACAAAAGTTGGAGTAAAATAGCTAGAAAATAGTGACTTTGGTTTACTTGAGTCACCGTTATTTTGTTTGAGCTCGGTGGAATTTGATTTTCTCTAGGATCCCAATCAATAGAAATAGGGAATGAAGTAATTAGAAAGATTATATAGTTATTCCAATATTCATATTTTTGAATCTGATCTTTCTATAGGGATCATCTATCAAGTGAATAGGTATTCTATATTGAAGGTTGTTCACCTGAAGTAAAGAGGGAAGAAAGAACTACAAATAAACTAACATAGATGTTATGGAGCAGAGCAAAATCCTCTTTCTTTTTTTATTCACAAAGAAGATTTATTTTATGTGAATAATCATTTTTCAACGACCTCCCTTTCTATCTCTCTCCCATGGAGGAGCCGAATGAAATGAAATTTTCATGTTCGGTTCTGAATTAGAGGCGTTAATCAACGTCCACTATAACCCCTAGCCTTCCAAGCTAATGATGTGGGTTCGATTCCCGCTACCCGCTCATTCATATTCCTTATTCAAAATATTTTTTCATGTCCATGTTACATATCTATTCTTTCTCTTTCTTTCCCGAATCTTGTTGTGGACGGAGAAAAAAATCGTACTTTTTTGTGAATGGTAAAGTATTTCAAGGAATAATGAAAATAAAGCGTCCATCATCTAATGGATAGGACAGAGGTCTTCTAAACCTTAGGTATAGGTTCAAATCCTATTGGACGTAATAATTCATTGTATTTGTAAATGTTGCAAAGTGATTATTAAGCTCTTCTATGCTAGAAGAAAAAGTTGGATATTTTCTTGAATAGCTTCTTTTAACAGATATTCTGCTTGTTCCGTGAATGTTCCAGTAGAAAGTATAATTTCTCCAAACTGGGGTTTATTTTTGACTAAATACTCACACAACTTAAGTATAAATTTTTTCACTTGTACGATATCTAATACATCTAGATATCCATTCGTTCCAATATAAATCATAGCTACTTGTTCTTCCACTGTCAAAGGATCTGATTGAGATTGTTTGAGTAATTCACGTAATCGTTGACCTCTTGCCAATTGATCTTGCGTAGTTTTATCAAGATCAGAAGCGAATTGTGCAAAAGCTTCTAACTCTGCAAGTTGAGCTAACTCTAATTTTAATTTTCTAGCTACTTGTTTCATAGCTTTCATCTGAGCTGCGGATTCTACTCTAGATACGGAAAGACCAACATTAATGGCAGGTTGAATTCCTGCATTGAATAGATCAGCTGATAAGAAGATTTATCCGTCGGTAATGGAAATTACGTTAGTGGGAATATAAGTTGAGACATCTCTAGCTTGAGTCTCCACTATTGGTAAAGCAGTTAAACTCCCTCCACCTAACTGAGAATTTAATTTAGCTGCTCTTTCCAATAAACGAGAATGTAAATAGAAAACATCTCCTGGATAAGCTTCCCGGCTAGGTGGTCTTCTTAATAGAAGAGACATTTGTCGATAAGCTTGCGCTTGTTTAGAAAGATCATCATAAATATTATTGCTTTATATTGCACCCACTATAACTTTATATTATTGCTTTATATGGATATTATTGCTTTAGGTTAATCATACTGCTTTAGGATAAGCATATAAACTCTACCTTACGCAAAGTCGCCAAAGTACGATTAACCTCTAAATATGAAATCACTGCTTATATACTTGGTATTGACCATAATTTACAAGAACATTCTGTAGTATTAGTAAGAGGTGGAAGAGTTAAAGATTTGCCCAGTGTTAAATATCACATAATTCGAGGAGTCTTAGATGCTGTCTCAGTCAAAAATCGTAAACAAGGGCGTTCTAGTGCGTTGTATATTCTTATCTAAGATTTGTATCATTTTATGATGATGCCATGTCAATTGCTAAAAACATGTAAAGTATATGGCTAACCCAATAATGAACGTTTTGTAAGGGGACTAGAGCAGGCTAAAACAAATGATCATATTAATTTGTAAGGATATTATATGTCTAAGGTTTAATATTGAATTCATTTCATAAGTTTTCCCTTACTTAGTGTGTGTTAACAGAAAATTTGAAATGTCTTGACCTTTTCAGAACAGGTTCAATTCAAATAGCATTAATTTAAAACACCTTCTCCTTTTTTTTACACTCTTTTAAAAACCTAAGGACTTAATCGTATAGATATATAAAATACAAGATTTCTAATCATAGCAAAAGAAAGGAAATGAATACTCAATTGAGAATGAGTAAACATAATTTTATGCATAAGAATTATATCTTATATATGCAGATAGAATCATGTGGAAAGCTGTATTCGATGAAAGTCGTATGTACGGTTTGGAGGGAGATATTTGATACCTTTAGAGATCCACCCTACAATATGGAGTTAAAAAGTCGAAATAAGTAATTATTAGTCTTTATGAAATCAATTTATGAACCTTTTTCACACTCATGTCACGCCAAAGTATTGTAGAAAAGAAAATTGATAAATTTGATCCGATTTATCATAATCGATTAGTTAACATGATCGTTAATCGTATTCTTAAACACTGAAAAAAATCATTACCTTATCGAATTTTTTATCAATCTCTAAAAAAGATTCAACAAAAAACAGAGAAAAATCCACTAATTGTTCTACGTCAAGCAATACACAAATTAAATCCCAAATTGATAGTAAAATCAGGACGTGTAAGTGGATCGACTTATCAAGTTCCCATTGAAATAAAAAATAAAGAAGGAAAAATACTTGCTATTCGTTGGTTATTAGAGTCATCCCGAAAACGTTCTGGTCGAAATATACATTTCAAATTGAGTTACGAAATAATGGATGCTGCCAGAGAGAAAGGCAATGCTATACGCAAGAAGGAAGAGATTCATAAAATGGCAGAATCCAATAAAGCTTTTGCACATTATCATTAACCCACTAACTCTATAAATAGATCCATAGATCTATTCCATTCTGAGCAATAAAAGAAAACTTACTTTATCAAAATTGATACAAATTTTATTGGAACGAAAACGAAAGGAAAAGAAGAATGAAAAATAAATCATAGATAAATGATAATAAGGAGATTATCAATATTCAATCTTATTCATTAGGTTTATTATAAATGTAAATGGAAGAAAATGTTTTTCGAAGATTAATTGAAGTTACTAAATCATGATCCGGCCAAAATGAAAAATTCGTTTTCAATTAATACCTTTAAATCATAATTAATACCTTTAAATCATTTTTATGAAAGAATTTCATTTGCTTCTCTTCTATGGAAGTTCCATTTTTCCAGAATGTATCTTGATTATCGGCCTATTTCTTCTTCTAGTTATCGATTTCATTTCTGATCAGAAAAAGACAACTTGGTTCTATTTCATCTCTTTAACAAGTTTAGTGCTAAGTATAGCGGTTCTGTTATTTCAATGGAGAGAAGAACCTACGATCAGTTTTTTTGGTAATTTCCAAACAAACAATTTTAATAAAATATTTCGGTTTCTCATTTTATTATGTTCCACTTTATGTATTCCTCTATCCGTGGAATACATTCAATGTACAGAAATGGCTGTAACAGAGTTTTTGTTATTCATATTAACAGCTACTCTAGGAGGAATGTTTTTATGTGGTGCTAATGATTTAGCAACTATCTTCGTAGCTTTAGAATGTTTAAGTCTATGTTCTTACCTATTATCTGGATATACCAAAAGAGATGTACGGTCTAATGAGGCTATTATGAAATATTTACTTATGGGTGGAACAAGTTCTTCCATTCTTGTTTATGGTCTTTCTTGGCTATATGGTCTATCTGGAGGAGAGATTGAACTTCAAGAAATAGCCAATGGTCTTATCAATACACAAATGTATAACTCTCCAGGAATTTGGATTGCACTTCTATCTATAATGGTAGGAATTGCATTCAAGCTTTCTCTAGTTCCTTTTCATCAATGGACCCCCGATGTATATGAAGGAGTGCGATTCGTTTTACAAATTATTACATTTCTAAATCTCTTTTTTAGAGATGTTTCTATTTATAAAAACTCTATAGACATGTGGAAGAAAAGACTGTTATTCCCACTTGGACTAAGACATCACTTTTACCAAAAATTGAATTGAATTAAGGTAAAGCAAAGTAAGAAACAAACTAAATTGTTTAATTGAATAAACAAATAACTTTTACAAGTTAGTTATTATGGGTAGTTTTTACAAAGGATCAAATTAATGACGTGTACAATCTTTTTATTCTTAACGTAGATGCTACATAGTAAGTCTTCATTCTTCAAAAACTATGAGTTAAAAAAAAAGGCATCCATCGACAAAAAGATTACCCTAAGATGAACATCTCATGACTATTCAGAACGAATTAAATCAGATGGTTTTCTTTTTTCTTTTTAACTCTTTCATAACTGAATTTTCAAAATAAGAAAAAAAAAATGGTTTACCTTAAAAAATGGTTTACCTTAATAACCACTGAGTAAGGATTCCTCGGAAAGTTAAGGATTAATGATTCTTTCTATCAATTGAATAGATTCAATCTTATACATACACGAGGAAGGTAATAAAAAAAGAGAGAATCAAACGATTATGCTAATCTTTTTTATCACTTAGGAGCCGTGCGAGAAGAAAGTCTCATGCACGGTTCTGAATGAGAGAAAAGAGGGAGAATTCCTCTTTTCGACTCTAACTCCCCCACTCCAGTCGTTGCTTTTATTTCTGTTATTTCAAAAGTAGCTGCTTCAGCTTTAGCCACTAGAATTTTTGATTTTATTTTTTATTTCTCATTGAACGAATGGCATCTTCTTTTGGAAATATTAGCTATTCTTAGCATGATATTAGGGAATTTAATTGCTATTACTCAAACAAGCATAAAACGTATGCTTGCATATTCATCGATAGGTCAAATTGGATATATCCTTATTGGAATAATTGATAGAGACTCAAATAATGGATATTCGAGTATGATAACTTATATGCTGCTCTATATTTTTATGAATTTAGGAACTTTTGCTTGTATTGTATTATTCAGTCTACGTACAGGAACAGACAACATTCGGGATTATGCAGGATTATATATGAAAGACCCTTTTTTAGCTTTGTCTTTATCTTTATGTCTGCTATCTCTAGGAGGTATTCCTCCATTAGCAGGTTTTTTTGGAAAACTTTATCTATTCTGGTGTGGATGGCAAGCAGGCTCCTATTTATTGGTTTCGATAGGACTCTTTATGAGTGTTATTTCAATATATTATTATCTGAAAATAATTAAGTTATTAATGACTGAACGAAACAAAGAAATAACTCCCCACGTGCAAAATTATAGATTATCTTCTTCAATCTCAAAAAATTCTATCGAATTTAGTATGATTGTATGTGTAATAGCATCTACTTTACTGGGAATAGCAATGAATCCAATTGTTGCAATTGCCCAGGATACATTATTTTAGAGTATTTATATAAACCTTTTTCTTACTAACTGAAAAAAGTAGGATTTGCCCTTATATTCTTAAAATGGCAGGGAATAGGCTGAAATTATCAGATGAACTTCTAATTACAAAATCAACTTGATCGTTAAATTAGAAGTTCATTTTGTACCATATTAATATCAATTTTCATTCTCAGAAAATGTCGTTCAAACATGCGTAAATAAAATATTTGTCATTCTGTTCTATTTAAGTTATAACAGAAGTGAAGAATAACAAAACATGGGCGCAGATAATCTAATCAATTGAATCGAGAGAACCTCGCTATTTGCGATTCTTTCATTTAAAAGATAGTGTGAGTAGAGCACAATAACTGTTTATTGTGCATCCAGCAGGAATTGAACCCGCGACTTCCCAATTATGAGTTGGGTGCTTTTACCATTCAGCCATGGATGCTATGATAAAGCAGAACTAAAAAAAGTTCATTTTATTATAATAAGTATGGATTCAGATTAACCAATTGAATTCTAATTTATGTTTCTAATTTTCAATAAGAAATAGACTTGGGATTGTTAGCCATTTCTATACCATAAAATGGTACATAAAATTATAATTAATGGACAATACAGATAGATAAGATTAAATGAATTAAAGAAGTCTCGTTCTTTTCTAGTATACCCAACGTTCTAAATAGGATAGAAAAATCCTATTTTATTTTTGGTCTATTTGGTTTGGTATAATAAATACCTGTCTATCCATTTTTGACTCTAATTATATAGAATCGTTTATATATTATCCTTCTTTTACACTAAAAAATATCTAGAATAATATTAATGTCTTAATATTATTTTTGAAACAATTAAAATTATTAAACAATTAAAATATGAAAAAACCCCAAAAACCGTGGTCTACGGACCCTATCGAAAAGAACCGAGAAATAGTTTGGTTCTTAGCGTTCAGTCAAAATTTAAAGATAACATGATGGAAATATTCGTTCCATGGAACGAATCAAATTTGGTGAGATTGCTAAGTCAAATATTTTCTAGTCGAGAAAGTGTTGTTAAGCTTTTTGACTTTCGGATTCTTAGTACATTACTTATACGGGATATACGTATATTTATTTTAAAAGGTCAAGCAAGAAAAGCTGTAATGATAATAGCATTATGTAGAGTTTTGTTTAGATAAGTATTATTGACGAAATTAGGTTGTGCCATCAGAAGAAAATATCCCCAGCAGGATTCAACAATGGGTTTAAGTTGGAAGGCTCCCTTGATCTTTATCTCTGCATGAATGAAAGGATCATAAGATTAATAACGTTAAATTCTGAATAGTGACATTTCTTGTCGGATATCATAAGTCCACAAGCCTTTTATAGCTTCTTCTATTTCTCGATTAAAACGAATACGACCAACGGTTGTTCGAATGTATTTATTCACTATTTCCCCCACTCTATCTTTTCTTATTCGAAAATGATCATAGATTTCGTAGAAGGTACCTAAATATTCATACTGAACTTCGATAGGAAGTTCTCGGTTTACTGAATTAATAATAGAGGTATCTATCTCTCTCCCCCATCGGAGCCATAAAGGACTGTCTAAATCAATTTGTTTTTGTTCATAAGCTTTAAGTGCATCATCATAGCTATAAAACGAAGGCGAAACGATCTTCTTTTTTGAGTTATTTGGGTGGTACCTATTTTCATAAATACCCTGGTTTTTTTGAAGAGTTGATCTATAAAGTCCTAGAAGCATATCTTGAGTCGGTACACAAATAGGATCTCCTATAGTCGGAGAGATAAGATTGAGATGAGAAAACATAAGTAAACGAGCTTCTACTTGAGCTTCCATAGATAAAGGTACGTGGACAGCCATATGATCTCCATCAAAGTCCACATTAAATCCTGCACAAACCAATGGGTGCAATCGAATGACACGTTCTTCTATTAAAATAGGTATAAACGCTTGTATTCCTAATCTGTGTAAGGTGGGTGCTCGATTTAACAATATGGGATGTTTTTGCATAATCTGTTTAAGTACGTTCCATATAATAGGTCCCCTATCTTGAATTAAAAATTTAGTAGCTCTTAAATTGGGAGCAATCTGTTGTTCAACCAGCCCACGAATTAAAAATGTTTGAAAAAGTTCTATTGTGATTTCTTGGGGCAATCCACATTGATACAACGAGAGAAGGGGACCTACGACAATAACAGAACGACCTGAATAATCCACCCGTTTTCCAAGTAAATTTTCACGAAATCTTCCTTCTTTACCTTGGATGAAATCTGAGAATGATTTATAAGGTCTGTTGTGACTATCTTCACCGATTGTGCGCCTATACTGTTATCAAGAAGTGCATCTACGGCTCGTTGGACTAATCTCTTTTGATCACCTAATAAATCCGGCATTAGAAATGGATGAGTGTTTTCTATGAAGTGTGAAAGATTATTATTTCGACGGATAACTGTTTGATAAAGTTCATTGAGATCCGAAGTAATAACTCCACCTTCATTTAATTGAAACATTGGCCTCAGGTCGGGAGGAAGAACTGGTAATAGGCATAGAACCATCCATTGTGGTTCTACATTTGCTCGAATCAAATATTTAGCAAATCTCATCCGTCTAACCAAAAGATCCTTTCTTCTTCGAAGTTTTTGAAGTTTTTGCTCGTTAAATTGAGAATATATTTCTATATTACCAACTGCATTCTCTGCCTCCAAAAATAATATAGATAGTAGCTCATCTATTATCTCCCATTCTCTATATGAACGATCTATAATAATTTGCAGATCTAGACCAGCTAATTGGTCTCTGATAGCTTTTCCTCCAGTAGCTATTTCTCGTTCTTGAAATAGCGCAAAATCCCAAGAGAGAAAATAAGCAATATCTTTTGGCCAGGATTCTTCGTCATATTTCAGTGAACCCTCAAATCGCAATAAAGTCGGTTTGTTAACCGTGGGCCTAGTAATACAAACATTTGGATAGGGTTTTCTAATATTTTTTTCCCCCCCCCTCAGAATCGGACATGAAAGTTTCCTCTCATCCGGCTCAAGTAACTATACTGAAATGGAAAGTGATTATGTATCATTGTGCAAATGTTTTTTGCTCTCTATAAAATGAAATAGTTACTCTTTGCTCAAGTTCTAAATGAATTCGATTATTGGTTTATCATTCGTATTATGACATAAATATGGAATTAGTGAGTAGTCTCCTCCCTTTTGAATGATACATTTCTTTGTGAAAGACCTTCAATTCATTTGAAGTTCATAAGGGATTTACTTGTCTGTATCTCGTTCTAATTGATCCTGTAGGTTTCTGTTTTACTTCGATGGTTACAATACTATTTGAAGCATATGTGCGATGAATAAACTCCTATAACCATATCTTCTTTTTGGTCTTGAATAAATCAAGTGATTAATAAGAATAAACCAGATTTTTCATTCCATTTTTTCTTAGAATAAAAGAGGTATTTTTACGAAGTCCAATTAGCAATTTAATATACAAGATATTAACCCTAGATTCATTTCTCTTTATCAACATCTTTTTAAGATGCTTCTAATTCTGAGCTTCATGCTACTCTTCCCGAGGGGCGTGTCAGAGCTAAGGGCATCCCAATTAGATTGAATAGGATGACAGTTCCTACGGATCTGTATAATGAGAGCTTGTGATCAAGTCACACATCGCAGTATACTGGTTCTTCTAATTCTTTACGAGTTTTATCTAATAGATCCGCGATATAACTGGGGCGTCGTTTGAAATACCAAATATGAACAACTGGACATGCCAGTTTAATGTATCCCATTCGATATCTTCGAATTCGAGGATCAACAACAAGTTCAATTTCACATCGAGTACAAAAATTCTTTTCCTTCTCATTTTCCATTATTCGAGGTTTTACACAAGCACAAACTCCCCTTTTCTTAGGCCCAAATATTCTTTCACAAAATAATCCATCTCTTGCTGGTTCATAAGTTCTATAATCTAAAGTGAGGGGTTTAGTCACTTGTCCGACTCTTTTTCCATTAGGTAATATTCTTTCAGACCAAGCGAGAATCTGCTCGGGAGAAACTAATCCAATTCGAAGTTGTTGATGTTTATCCTGGTCACTCATAAAAAATAAATTTTGATTCATTTTGATCAAACTTCCTTCTTATCTATCTGAAAGTCTATCTCAGATAGAATAGTATGATTCAATTCTAGAGCTAAAGATCGTAGTTCTCGACTGAGCAATTGAAAAGATTCTGTAAGAGTGCTAGGTTTAGGCATTGGTTCTCCATTGAGAATGGCACCAAATATTTTTTCACGAGCGTCTATATGGTCAGATTTTAAAGTAAGCATCTCGTGTAAAATATAAGCAACACCAAAACCTTCTAGAGCCCAAACTTCCATTTCTCCTACTCGTTGCCCTCCTCGGTGGGATTTTACTTATAAAGGTTGTTGTGTAACCAATGTATAAGATCCACTGGAATGTGCATGAATTTTTTCATCAACTTGATGGCACAATTTCGAAATATAAGCTATTCCTATTGTAACAGGTTGTTCAAAAATCTTTCCTGTTCTTCCATCAATTAATCTATGTTTTCCAGGATGATCAGGTTCAAATACCCATGGATTAGCTATTTGCTCGCTAGCTTTATAAAGTTTAGAAAACACTAGTTTTCTAGAAGCTTCTCGTTCGTATCTTTCGTCAAAAGGTGCTACTCTATAATGTTTGTTCATTAGTTTTCCTGCTAAACCAAGCAAACATTCAAAGATCTGTCCTACATTCATTCGTGAAGGTACCCCTAATGGATTTAATACCATATCTACTGGTGTTCCATTCTGTAAATAAGGCATATCTTGTCTAGGCAAAATTTTTGAAATAATACCTTTATTACCATGCCTTCTAGCTACTTTATCACCCACTTGTATTTTACGTTTTTGTGAAATATATACATGAACTTTTTCTACACTATCGCCGAGATAATCTTCTTCCTCGAACTCCTGGAAGCATCTCACATCGAGAACTCGGCCTTTTACACCTTTAGGGACTCTAAAACAATTTTCTTTTCCAGTAGGTGCCTTAATATCAAATAATTCTTGTAAGAATTTTCCTTCTGGAGTATTTAATAGTGAGTCTTCTTCTGCTTCCAGTATTAATTTACCTACTAATACATCACCTGTTTCTACCCAAGATCCTATCATTACAAGGCCATTTTCGTCCAGATGACGGAGTAAGTAAGCATCTAAATGAGGTATTTCTCTAGTGATTACTTCAGGGCCCTGCTTCGTAACATAAACTCCAATTTTGTATCTTACGATCTGGAAAGAAGTAAAAATGTCTTCATATACCAGACGTTCACTAATAAGTATTGCATCTTCAAAATTGTATCCTTCCCATGGCATATAGGCGACTAAGATGTTTTTTCCCAAAGAAAGTTCTCCCCCTGCTGTAGCTGCACTGTCTGCTATAATTTGCCCCCTCTTTACATATTCCCCTTGGCGAACTCGGGGTTTTTGATGCATACAAGTGTCACTATTAGAACGTTGATATAGAATCAATTCTGTTTCTATATTCTCTCGAACAACGGATGAAGTTATAGTGATATTTCCACCATCAATATATTTTATTTTTCCTCCTTGCTTGGCTATAACTATACTTCCTGAATCTAGAGCTGCTTGACCCTCCAATCCAGTTCCAACAATACACTTCTCAGGTTGAAGAAGTGGAACTGCTTGACGCTGCATATTAGAACCCATTAAAGGACGATTCGCATCATTATGTTCGATAAAAGGAATAAGGCAAACTCCAACGGAAAAATATTGGGAAGGAAAAATACTTCTGAAATGAATTTGGTCCCATGCAAAAAATAAAAATTCTTGTTGAAATCGAGCGGGAGTAAATTGTTCCTCTGGAACCCCTTGATTTAATGCCAGAAAATTTCCTGTAGCTATCCGACAGTAGTCATCTTCTTCCGGTAATAGATAAACCATATGTTCTTCATTTGATCTTTCAAATAGCCTATGGAATGGACTTTGTAAAGAGCCGTAATGACCAAGCGTTGCATAAATAGATAACGATCCAATAAGCCCAACATTTATTCCTTCGGATGTCGTAATCGGACAAATACATCCATAATGACTAGGATGAATATCCCATGTACGAAAAGTAGACGTTCGACTTGTCAATCCTCCAGGGCCCAAAGAGCTCACTTTTCGACTATGAACTATTTCTGCTAATGGATTAGTTTGATCCAAAAATTGTGATAAAGGGTGTAAACCGAAAAAACCTTCAAAAGTATCCATTAATGGAATTAACATTTCCAATTTCTTAGTTATTCTTTTTTTAGGATTGGTTGATGCAGATAATAGAATTTTTTCAACTGCTTCTCTGAAATCAGAGAGAGCTAATCGGAATTGCTCTTGTAATAAATCTGCTACAGAACAAATATATCAATTTTGTAAGTGATCTATATCATTGGGTGTACCCGTTCCAAATTGCACTTTGATAGAGTAATCCACAGCAGCCAATAAATCGTGCGATAATGAAAAAATATCGTTCTCGGGTATATCAAGACTTAGTTTTTTATTCGGATTTCATCGACCAATCTTTCCTAATACACATTTAGTTTGAAAAAATGTTGTTTGCACTTTTTCATATAGAGACTCGGAAAATTCCAAATTTTCTTCATTGTCGTCACTTATGTAGAGTTTTTTATAAAGTTCCAAAATGGCATTTTGCTTCCCACCACACCAATAGAAATATTCTATGTACTCCTCCGTTCCCTTATAAAATGCTTTGAGATTCTTATAGTTGAAAATCTCTTTGGAATTTAGACCCATAGCCAATAATAAAAGTAAAACAGATATTTTTTTTTTCTGTTTACACGAATCCATATCTTTTTTGTTTTTCTATTGAGCTCTAATCTTGATCTTCCTCCCCAATCTAAAATTATATTGCCAATATAGAGAATGTTTCCCGACGGTTTTCGTTCCCAAGTGTAATAAATACCGGGACTTCTTAATATTTGATTGACCACGACTCTGTAATTTCCATTTATAACAAAAGTTCCTTTAGAATTCATCAAAGGAATATCTTCCAGATATAAAATCTGGTTCTGTATCTTTCCACGAGTTTTTTTTTTCTTAATCAATCTTGCTGGTATACATAATTTACAGTTCTCCTTAGCTAAAATTGAGTTTAGGCCCGGTTGGCCTGAACTTCTTATTCCCACTCACCCAGCTTCTTGTTCCCTCCCACCCAAGGCCTATCCCACCTATCTTCCCACAAATGAATCAGGGGAACTATGATTCGGGGGGGTGGTCAACTGGTCGTTCTGGCAATAGAACTATATCTCCTACCCAACCCCGGTGGGGTTGGTGGCCCACCCAACCCGGTGGGAATAGGAAGATTGAGACACGGCAAGCTTTCAATTGATCCATATCAACCGGTTCCCACCGCTAGACAAGGATTGGCCCACCAGCAGGGGCCCCTTTCGCACCCACGGTACCGGCAGATGATTACCCAAGGGACTACCCAATAGATACAGCTGCCAGGTAACACACTACTTCGATTGAGCCAGCCATTTATGCTGCCATCCTATGCCGATACCCATCAGATAGAACCTACACCCTAAATCACTTCACCCGGCACCCACCGCTAGCTGGTTAGCCACACCTTGCATGGATTAGAGCCCAATTGACAGATCCCATTTAGGTAGGTAGACTCCATCCATGCATGCCACCTTACGGAACCTGAATGAGTCTGGGGGGAAAAAAGTAGGGTGATACCGGCCTGCCCGCTATTAACAGTAGATGAATTCTACTAGACTCGGGGCCCTGCTTAGCTGGCTCTGAACAGCGCATGCCACCACCTACGCTTCACTTGACTAGGTGGACTTGCTCCTGTTTCAGACACCATCTGGCCCTGCTTGACATAAGGGCCCTCTCCGGCCACACCGACTCCGCTATTTGCATCAGACAGGACGGGGCCCCTACTATCTATATATTGCTTTGCAGCGGGTGACCAGCACGCACCTTCTAATGCGTTCAGAGTCGTTAGGCATGGGATGCCCTCTTTTATATTATTGGAGCAAACAAATGGATGCGTGTGTGCAACCCCACCGACCAAAGGAAAATATGGTCGGTCGCGAAACAAACCCCACCGACCTGCCCCGCCCAAGTGAGTTGGCAGCCTTCGGCACCCGTCCCTACTCTTCTAAGGGGCCCTACTATTCTAAGGGGCCCCTTTGCCACTGGGGGCTGCCGGCCCCTTAGAATAGTAGGGACTAGAATCTACCCCATTAGAATAGTAGGGGGCAGGGGGGGGCCTCCACCCCTAAAATTCTATGGGGCCCTACTATTCTAAGGCACCCGAGCCCCCACTTTAGAATAGGGGTGGTGCGGCACCAACCCCACTATCCCATTCGTCCTTGGTCCCCTGGTTGGAACCCCCTACTATGGCAAAGGGGCCTTAGAACGAATGGGACGAAGGGGTGGGTGGGGGGAGATCAGAGGGCCTCCCACCCAAGGCAAGCCTCGGCACCACCATATTGGCAACTACTATAGCGGGTGGGGTGAGAGGACCGACCTATTCGCCTTAGAGCCCCACCTATCTCTCACGAATAGAATCTACAATTCTAATGGGGGGTGGGGGGGGGGCAAAACCAACCCCACCGACCACCCTACTATGGCAAAGGGGCCTTGGGTGGGGGGACTGCCAGGGGTTGCCGGGTTGGGTGGGAATCATAGTTGGCAACCTTCGGCACCCGCTATAGTAGTTGTCATATGGGTGGTGCCGAAGGCTAGCCTTAGGTGGGGTTGGGTTGGGACCAACCCAAAGGCCCCTTTGCCATAGTAGGGGGGTCGGTCCCGAAGGGCAAGTCCTGAAGGGCGGTGGGAGGTAGAAGTTCTGTCCAACTAGTTGGTGGTTGGCTTAGCCAGTTAGCTGTCCAACTAGAAAGGCGGCAGGAGCGAGCAGAACTCCTCTCTCTCCGACCCCCCTCCCTAAGATATCCCTTTCTCAATTCTCTACGTAACATGCTCCCCCACTACAACCATTGTTCGAGATCGATCTTGTCCCTTTAGCCCCCCTACCAGGCTTTGCCACTGACCTAAGGCGGACCCCACCGGCCCCCCCCACCCCCCATTGAGAATTGTAGATTATATTCAGTGGGAGGCTATAGAATTTCCTGCCTTTGGTAGGGCCCCCCCTACCCCCTACTATTCTAATGGGGTAGATTCTATTCGTGGGAGTTCACCGGGCCCCCCCTGCCCCCTACTATTCTAATGGGGTAGATTCTATTCGCGGGGTTACAGTAGATTCTAGTTAGTTGGCCCTGTAGGGGGGTCAGCTGCCTTCGGTAGTCCCCCTTAGAATAGTAGGGACTAGAATCTACCCATTAGAATAGTAGGGGCCAGCCGCCCGGGGCCCGACCCACCCGCCCCCTACAATTCTAAGGGCTCCCACCTGCTATAGCCCTACTATTCTAATGGCGCATGCCTTCGGCAACCGACCCCCCCCCTGGTGGCAAAGGGGCCCCACCAACTACATATCCATAGAAAGAAATAATATTTATATTGCGCTTGTTTGGGGATATATATTTTGTACAAAATTTTTGAAATACAAAAGTGATTCTTTACGTTCGACACCCAGGTCGAGTAGACCTCGTTCTTGTAAGAGCTATTAACCAATAAATCATAGGGAGGGACTTATTTATGTCACCAAAAACAGAGACTAAAGCAAGTGTCGGATTCAAAGCTGGTGTTAAAGATTACAGATTAACTTATTATACTCCGGAATATGTGACCCATGAAAATACCCCTTTATCAGAAAAACTAGACACTATGTAACTTTCTCGCATTAGAGAAGATTATGCTATGGAGTTAGACCTTTGTCTCAAAGACGAACATCTATTAGTAGAACGGTTTCAAAAAATAGAATTGAGAAGCGGATATATTTTATCATTTATATGTACCAATATACAATGTGGAAATTGGTCCCATTTGTTTTGTATCAAACAAAGTAAAGTAATAAATTACTTTACAAAAGACCTAATGAATAAGGTATTTTACGAAGAAAGGCACGCCTGCTTATTTGGTCCTATCACTCATTTGATCTTATAATCTATCTTTTTGTTTTGGAGTTACCATAAAATACATAATAATTCCCCTCCTATTTTTTTTTTGTTGAGCTTCTCGATCAGTCATTATTCCTTGCGAAGTAGAAAGGATTGCAATCCTGATTCCACCTAAAACTTTAGGAATCTCTCGAGCATTAGAATAGATTCTCAATCCAGGTTTGCTAATGTGCTTTGAAGCGGTTATATATCTCTTTTGCGTCCTTCCCCTAGATTTTGAAGTTAAAACAAAAAAAGATTTTTTACCTTCTCGATGTTCCCTAACATCTTCTATAAAACCTTCTCGTAGAAGAATCCTTGTGATGTTCTCGGTAATAGTAGTAGCTACCACTCGAACTGTTTTTTTTTTTACCATGTCAGCATTTCTTATATAAGTCATTAGATTAGCAATAGTATCGTTACCCATGACGAACTAATTCTTAGGAATTTACAAGCTCAATATAAAGACATGTTTCTCTTTTTTAGGAATATGCCTGACATTACTTTTACATAGTGTATAATTATAATACTTCAGGAGCCAATGAGATTATTTTGGTGAAATTCAATTCTCTTAATTCCTCAGTAACTGAACCAAAAACTCGAGTTCCTCTTGGATTTCCTTTATGATCAATGACAACTGCTGCAATGTCATCAGATCGTATTATCATTCCATCACTAATTTTTAGTTCTTTACACGTATGTATAACTACGACTCTAACTACTTCTGATTCTTGTAGAGGCATATTAGGCGCCGCTTCTTTAATTATAGCGATGATAATATCGTCGATATTAGCGGTGTTACGATTACCGGCTCCTAGCACTCGAATACACATTAATTTTTGGGCTCCACTGTTGTCTGCTACATTCAAGTAAGTTTGGGACTGAATCATTTTTCCTCCAAAAGAATTGTTACCTCGGCAGAAAAAAAGTATTTCTTATCAATTAAATAATCTTTTTCTACCAGAAATATCTCTTTGGTTTGGCATTATTTGCGCAAACTAGTAATAAATTTAGTATGTATAGGCATTTTATATGCATCGATTTCAAAAGCTGCTCTAGCTATAGTCTCTGATACTCCACCATAAAGCAAAATCCATATCCATATCCATATCCATATCCATTTTTAGGCATATATGCATTTAGAAGGTAGAGTTTATTATGCTGATGGATATTGACCCGATTCCATATCCATTTGGAACTGGGATCGTAGGGATAATGACTTCAATCTCGCCCCACCTTATTCACCCATTAAAATGGGGGGAACCGAGTCACTGGTGTTGAATGCTCCAATCTCTATTGCCGAATAATAAGTTCATCTCCGGCTCTTGATCCACACACACTGGTGGTCGAGACCAACCTGTTCACAGTGGTGAATCAATAGGTTTCAGGCCCCCAATCTCCTTACGTGTCATCAGTCGTATTCCGCCATATTTCGTATGGTTTGGATAGCTCGGTTAATTCACAGGGGCATTTCCGCTAGGGTCAGGAGGTTGGTTGATGCTCGAGACTTCATGGATAGTACGGGCATTGGTCTAGAATATGATAGAATAATTAGTGAAGTTTATCGGCCCCTCTACCTCCCCTCAGTACTAGCATTAGTTGAATGGGATCTTGATCTACGCCCAAACCCCCACTATAGAAAGAAAGGGCTGGAATCAGCGGTGACTGAACCATTCAATCAATGGTCCACAGGAGGGTTGGTTTCCACGTGAGTGGGGCAGCGTTCTATCAGTCAGTCTCATCTATTACATGAATGTCATATTACGGAAAGCCGAATACGGAGAATTGGGAGTCCCTATCATCATGCATGACTATCTGGCGGGAGGGACCCGATTTCGGTTAGGCCTTGACATTTATGCACTCGATCGCACTTATGCACTCGATCGAGAAATCGAGGACATTGATTTGACCGATAGAATAGTAGGGATTAATTAATCAGCCTGCTAGCCCCCCTGCTTGGAGGTAGATTAATTGGTGGGAGGAAGATAAAGCGGGGCCGCCCATCCCGTCCCTTCTATGGAACTCCCACCCACCCAACTTTCTTTCCTCCCACCCAAGGCGAATGGGTCAGTGGGGTTCATTGGCACCAGTGGTTTCAACGCGTCGGGGACAACTAAGATGGACCCACATAGGTTCGGAGATTTTCAAAAAGAAGAGCCCCACCTCTTCCTCTATAGTGGGGGGTGTATCAGAGAACACGAAATCCATGATGTTAGGGAGGTTACGATGACTAGCGAACTGATTACTAGATAAATACAAATGGATGCCCCTACCTCTATAGTCCAACATCACTCACTCCAGCAATCTTGTTGTCCCCCTCAGAAGAAAGAACAGGCACAGCTTTTGTCCTCCACTAGAGTTCCCACCCCCCTGGAATTTGAGCTTATTCTAGCAGGCAACTGTTTGTTCCCCTGGCAATCCTATTGCCCCCGGGAACTATAGTCCCACCTTGCCCGGGGCCCTACCGCTGGGGTGGGTGGGAGGATATAGAACAGGTAGTCGGGTAGATGCCATTTGTGGGTGGATATAGTGTAGGGTGGGAGGACAGATCTATTCCTTATTCTAGCAAGCGTACATGAAGAAAGTGGGAATATGCATTTAGAAGGTAGAGTTTATTATGCGTCTCTGATTGCTCTGGTGGAATCGTATTATGTAGGGTCGATATAGGTAAACGTCCTAAAGCAATATGATCGTAATTTAATTCATAACGATCATAGGTCGAAAGTTCGTATTCTTCAGTCATCGCCAGGCAATTTGGACAATATTTGACACAATTCCCACAAAAGATACAAATTCCAAAATCAATACTATAATTTTCCAATCGTTTTTTCCCAATATCTATTCCGACTTTCCAATCCACAACAGGTAGATTTATCGGGCATACATGGACGCATACTTCACAAGCAATACATTTATCAAATTCAAAGAGGATCCTTCTGCGAAATTGTTCTGATGGGATCAATTTTTCATAGGGATATTGAATAGTAATAGGTAAATGATTCATATGATATAAGGTAACCATAAAACCTTGACCAATGTATCTCGCAGCTTGTATTGCTTGTTCACTGTAATTCATAAACCCAGTTACCATGGAGAACATGTGTAAAATCTCCTTGAATAATCATTTCATAGAAATTTCTTTCTCTTCATAGATCGGATCTATCAAATTTGGATATATTGCAGAATTGAGAATATAGAACCTCTTCACGAAACAGAAAAGAAAGTTAATCACAATAAAATAAGTTGGAAAGAAGCTGTTAGTAATAGATTACCCAGAGCAATAGGTAAAAGAAATTTCCACCCAAGATCCAATAATTGGTCCATTCTTATCCTAGGCAAGGTCCATCTTGCCGTGATAGAAATAAATAAGAATAGATAGGCTTTAGCTAATATAATTAGGATCCCGATTGTTATATTAACGACCCCGCTAATTCCAGAAATAGAATCCCATTCAAAATGTTCCAGAATGGGTAGGAATGGAATTGATAAGTTCCATCCGCCCAAGTAAAGAACTGTTACAAAGAATGAAGAAGCTAATAGATTTAGGTAAGAAGCAATGTAAAATAAACCAAATTTGATACCTGAATATTCAGTTTGATAACCCGCTACCAATTCTTCTTCCGCTTCTGGTAAATCAAAGGGCAATCTCTCACATTCTGCCAGAGATGAGATGAAAAAGCTAGAAACCCTATAGGTTGGCGCCAAAAATTCCATCCTAAAAAACCATATCTGCACTGTGCTTCAACTATATCAATTGTACTTGAATTGTTGGATAATTATAGTCGACAGAAACATCACTGTTTTCATCTCTATTCCAAAACCGTACGTGAAACTTTCACTTCATACGGCTTCTCACTGGTCATTAAGAAATAAAGAACACAATAAAAAAAGCACCAGAATATTCATAAATTGAACCAATGAGATTCCGTCTGCTACAAATAATAGGAGCTTTTGAACCTATCTCAACCTTCACTACTTTTTTGTGGGAGAAAGAAAAATGTGTAAAGGATTACTTCGTTCTGGATAGCCATTCTTTTTTAAGTAGATAGAAACATATTCTAGATCGGGGTTCTGAGGAAGTACTACTTGATCATCCCTACCAATGTCAAGTCCTTATTGTTATCCCATGTTTATGAAAACATCTCTGGTCTAGATATCAGTTTCTTTTTTTAACTAATCTTTTTTATATCTTGGTGTTTCTGACCATCTACCTTTGCTTCATTTTTGGTATATATGACAGTAACTTCATACTTTTTTCCTTTGCCTCCCCGCTGTTGGGCCCCAATGACTAATATATGAACTGGGATACACAGTTTTCACTGATTGTGCATGCTCTCACTCTTGTACATGGGGGATGGGACTTAATCATCTTACTGCAAGATTTGTAAACTGTTTGATCTCACCCATATGACTATCTAGTTTTTTGATCGGAATGAAGGATCAATATTCATCCCATTCACTTCTGTTTTTCCCTCTTTTTATTTCTTCTACTAACTAAAAAGAGGGAAAAATAAATTTCATATTCCAACGAATCACACGTAGAGATATAGATAACACACATAAAGCTAAAGGAATTTCGTAACTAATAGCTTGAGCAGCAGCTCGGAGACCACCTGAAAAAGAATATTTATTATTTGATCCATATCCTGCTATAAGCAGTCCAAGGGGAGCAATACTTGAAATGGCAATCCAAAAAAAAACGCCTATACTAAGATCAATTAAAACAATATGGCGACCAAAGGGAACTACTAAATAGCCTAAAAAAATAGGTATGACCACTACCGCTGGTCCAATACTAAATAACCAAATATCCCCCCTAGATGGAATAATATCCTCTTTTAGCAGTAGTTTGATTCCATCTGTCAAAGCTTGAATAATTCCCAAAGGACCGGCGTATTCAGGTCCAATACGTTGTTGTATTCCCGCAGATATTTTTCTTTCGAGCCATACAATAACTAATAATCCTATCGTAATTCCCAATAGAAGGATAATTATATCAATTAGAATCCATATAAGACTAGAGATTTCTTTTGAAAATCCCAATCGAGAAAATAAATTGATAGCTTGTTCTTCGAAATCTGCTATATTAATCACCATTTTAACGATCAACCTCTCCCATAATGATATCTATACTACCCAAAATCGTCATGATATCGGCTAATTTCATCCTTTTAACTAGTTGAGGAGGAATCTGCAAATTAATAAAACCAGGTGGTCGGATTTTCCATCTCCAGGGAAAAATATTATCATCTCCTATAAAAAAAATTCCTAATTCACCTTTGGGAGCTTCTACTCTGACGTAATGTTCTTGTTTTGATAATTCAAAAGTAGGGGAAGGTTTTTTACTAATAAACCGAGATTCAAAATCGTTCCATTGCGAATCTTTTCCCTTATTTAAACGTCGAACCTCTAAATTCTCATATGGACCTCCCGGAATTACTTCTAGGGCCTGTCTAATTATTTTTATAGATTCTTTCATTTCCCCGATTCGAAGCAAATAACGAGCTAACGAATCTCCTTCTTTTTGCCATTGGATTTCCCAATCCAATTCATCATAACATTCATAATGATCCACTTTACGAAGATCCCATTGGATTCCGGAAGCTCGTAGCATGGGTCCTGATAAACTCCAATCTATTGCTTCTTCTCTACTAATAATGCCTACTCCCTCCACTCGTTTCAAAAAGATAGGATTGCGTGTAATAAGCCTTTCATATTCTGTCACTTTTGGAAAGAAATAATAGCAAAAATCTAAGCATTTATCTATCCAACCGTAGGGTAAATCTACAGCTACTCCTCCAATACGGAAATAATTATGCATCATTCGCATGCCCGTGGCAGCTTCAAATAAATCATATATCATTTCCCTCTCTCTTAAAATATAAAAGAAAGGAGTCTGCGCACCAATATCAGCCATGAAAGGTCCAAGCCATAACAAATGAGAAGCTATACGACTTAACTCTAGCATAATCACTCTGATATAGCTAGCCCTTTTAGGTATTTGAATATTTTCCAATTTTTCTGGCGCATTAACCGTTATCGCCTCTGTGAACATAGTAGCTAAATAATCCCATCGTGTTACATAGGGGAGATATTGAACAATTGTTCGGTTCTCAGCAATTTTTTCCATCCCTCTATGTAAATAACCTAATATAGGTTCACAGTCAATAACATCTTCACCATCTAGAGTAACAATAAGTTGAAGAACACCATGCATTGATGGATGATGAGGACCCAGACTTACCATCATAAGGTCCTTCTCCATAGAAACCATAATCATAACTCTTCCCCGGTTTTTTCAAAAATCAATGAGAACAAAAGAAAGAATGACTCATTAGGATCCGGAATTTAAAAAACCACAATTGGATCTGACAATTTCGTTCAAAATTAACGCGGCCCACGAATATTTAATGGTGTGGAATGAAACACCATGGTAGCAAAGTCTTGATTTCCTCTCATTTTCTCCCCCACTAGCCTTGAGCACTTTGGGCAGAGGTGGTAATATTTCACTCCTCTCCTCTATTATTTGGTTGAGTAGCATAACACTATTTTGTAGTCTTTTTGTGTTTACTTTATTTCCTACATTTCTCTATATCTATCTGGTTGTTCGTGGAGGTGGGAACACCAAAATGGGGGTTTGATTGAGGAAAACCCCTATACAGCCCCAACTCTCTCTCTCTCTCTCTCTCTCTCTCTCTCTCTCTCTCTCATGTGTAGGTATTGGAGACATTCACAAGTTGGAGGCTTCATCACTCGCATGGTCATAAGCCTTTTCCTTTCCCTTCTTCTCCTTGTCCTTATCTACTTCACTTCTATTTCAGCTTTATCGCTTTATGCCATTTCCTTACAATCTAGAAGTTCTCAGTAATCAGCTTGCAAGCAACCACTTTGTTGTTCTTTGTGATAAACTCACTCTATGGTCCGTACGACACTCCAGCACATCGTGTTGTCGTCTGTGTTCTGCCCTGTCATCCTTTGGCCGAGAGCTTGTCAATTTGTCCAGAGAATCTATGTGACTTTCTCTTTCTAGTTCTAGAACTCTCTCTATTGTCCTTTGAGGTAGTTTAGGGCAGTTCGCCCCATGAGGCTCTCTGAATGAAGAGAACTTGTGAGTAGTGAATCCCCCTTCTCTACAATTCGAATGTGCCCGCATATGAGGAACATGTTTACAACCAGTATTTAATTCAAACTTGCAAGATACTACATATTCCAATGCTAATTTATATGCTCCCTCATTGCATGAAGCTTATGTTCCATTGAATGAGAATTAGTCATCACATAATGTATGTTTAACTCCTACAGAAACTTCACATATTCACACTCTTGTTTTAGTTCATATGCAACAAAATACTTCTTTGTTGCCTTTTGAATTATTATAGCAACCTCTTTTGGGAAGATATGATCCCACGCACCCCTCACAAAGTTCCTCTCTACCATCAAATATTGCATATACTCCAACATAGGCCAATATTGCCACACAGGTTTTAGAAATTCCCATGTCATTGTCTAAGGCAACTGCCCATGAATCACATCAAGTGGGAACATTAAATCCCATGCAACACCTATATCATCCTACACATCAGTCTTTACAGTCAAACATTCCACCTCAATTCCCTGCATAGCAGTTAGGAACACCTTGAAATGTGAATTTGTCTCCTTCCAACTCATCATAGCCAATTTTTGACACCTCCATGCAACATTTGTTTATTCCTATGCAATCCTCAAAAACTCCCATCCCTACTCATTATTTGCGGCCTCCTTGCAACAATAAAATAACACGAGATATAACACAAGATGTGTGTGTTAATCAGTGGTTTCACAATTCCAACATGGCATAGGGAACTTCATTGCATCAACTACCTTTTGAAATGCCATCGTTGTCTTTAAATAGTCAGACAAAGTAACAAATTAATAATCAGACAAAGCCATATAATATTGAAGCTATTGATTATAATTTTTTTACTCAAAATAATTCATTATAGAGGCAAAACATTGGAGGCAATTTGCAAGATGCAGTTCCTCAGGTGTGGAGCTCTATTCGGGAGCACCAACCTTTAGCCAAATTTGATGAATATCAATTATTGATTTTTGATCAGTTAGATCTTCGTACCTTCAAAGAAGCTTGTAAATATATCAATTGGGAGAATGGTTGGATGCAATGCAAGAAGAAATGGATTCTCTGATGGAAAATCACACTTGGGACTTGGTGAAGCTTCCACCCAATCGGAGAGCAATGAAGAATCGATGGGTGTATAGATTGAAAGAGGAAGGAGGCAGGAAATGGTATTGGGTAAGATTGGTAGTGAAGAGTTATGATCAACAAAAGGGGATTAACTTCAACGAGATTTTCTCACCGGTTGTGAAGATCACTACAATTTGAATGGTTTTGGGGCTCACAACAGTTTATGATCTTAAACTTGAGCAACTTGATGTGAATACTGCATTTCTACATGGTGATATAGAAGAGGAATTTTATATGCATCAGCCTAAAGGTTTTGACCAACAAGGTAAAGAAGATTTATATTGTAGGTTCAAGAGGAGTTTGTATGGGCTCGAGCAAGCCCCACGATAATGGTACCTTAAGTTTGATTCTTTCATGGTTGGGCAACACTTCACATATTGTGAATCTGATCCATGTGTTTATTATAAGGTATTGGATAATGGTGAGTTTGTTTTATTGTTGCTTTATGCTGATCGCATGCTTGTAATCGACACTAGCATGCGAGTTGTTTGTCCTTTGAAACAACATTTAGCTCAAAAGTTTGTATCCAAGATAGACATAAGAGGGAAATCAGATTTTCATAAGAAAAATACATTGAAAAAGTTTTTGATAGATTTAACATGAAGGGTACTAAGCTTGTGAGAACTTTACTTGCTAATAATTTTTATTTTCCATCTGAAATGTGCCCCAAAATATCTCAGGATCAGGAAAACATGAAGGGTATTCCTTATTCATCCAATGTTGGGAGCCTTATGTATGAAATGGTGTGCACTCATCCAAACATTGCCCATGCAATGGGAGTAGTGAGTAGATTTATGATCAATCCAGGTAAGACTCATTGGGAAGCAGTGAAATGGATATTAAGGTACTTAAAAGGAACTTTAGACTATGTTTTGTGTTTTGGAGGAAAAGATGCATAGCTACGAGGTTATGTTGACTCCAATATGGTTGATGATTTGGATAAACGAAGGTCAACAATAGGTGTTCACATTTTCTGGGGCATCAATCAGTTGGGTTTCACAGTTGCAATAGGTGGTTGCACTCTCCACTACCAAGGTTGAATATATTGCACTCACTGAAGGTGCAAAGGAGATGATTTGGTTGTAGTGACTATTGGTTGAGTTGGGTTTCAAACAAAAAAATTTCACTCTCTTTTGTGATAGGAACAATGCTATTCACTTGGCAAAGAACTCAACTTTTCATAACTGGACCTTGAGCATATTGAGTTGCAATATCACTTCATCCAGAATGTACTTGAACAATGTAAGCTGAAAGTGGAGAAAATTGACACAAAGGTGAATCCAACGGATGCATTGACAAAGATTGTACCAAGGGAGAAGTTTGAGTTTTGTAGGACTTCTCTCGGCATTGCCAAAATGTGACAATAGAGGTGAAGCGGGGGAATATCTTTCAGTTTGCAATATACGTTGGACTTCAAGTGGGAGATTGTTGGGTGTTGAAGCCCAATGGTCAGCTTTTGTTTTTCCTCCAAGTGAATTTGTCTCCTCGGTTTCCTATTCGAATGCTTATCCATTGTGGATAAAGTATTATCATTGTAGTTTGCTGCTATATTATCAACTAACTGATGTATGCATCTAAAAACAAAGACAAATAAAATCAATTCCCCTGCTTCAAAGTGGATGTAGCCAAATTGATGAACCACTATAAATCTCTGTGTTCTTTGTGTTTATGATTTTTTTCAATTTTGATTTTATTTTCTACAATATTTTCATTTAGTCTGCATTAATTTAATTTTATATATATATATATATATTCCAAACCCTCACCGATCTAATCCTTCATATTATTTTATGTAGGGGAATTTAAAGGGAAGGAAATGCAAATGTTTTTTGATAAATATAATGTACATAGCGCATCCATGTTTGAATTTAGTGTAGGCTAAATGATAGTCGATTTCAATTCCATTTGCGTTGCTGAAAAAGCTGTGAAATACATTTGTGATTCCGTCGATTAAGCTTTTAGAATACTTACTCCAATCAAGTACAAGAATTTTGCTTCAACAAAAACTTGTTACAAAATGTGAAAAATATACCTGAAAATGAGCGACATTTTTCATATGCATGCCATCAAGATCTAAATATTAACAAACGTATTTACCCTAGTTGATGTAGAAAAATCGCAAACAAATTATATTCAAGTGTAGTGGCATGAAAATAATGACGAGCATAGAATGGAATTACTGGTACACAACATGTTTTCCCTGATTTGCTATCACTTTGTTTTACACAATGGATAACAATCAAATTCAGATCTCTGGGTTTAGATTTTGAAGTAGACCATCAGATTTGATTGCCATCATTGTTGATATGCAAATTTCTGGTTGGAGATGAGTCCAACGTTCTTTGATGTGGGGCAGCACTTCTTGTCTACAATATGTCCACCACAGTTTGTGCACGATGGTAGCTGCTCCAAACTTGTTGGAAAGGATTTGTGCACAATCTCTGTATTTGTATTTGTATTTACATCTTGAAGGAGGAGCTTATTTCGAGCGGAGACATGGAAGACGAATATGATGTTGAGCAGAATAAGCAACTTTCCCATCTTAGTAAGCATTGATCTCACCATCATATTTTGTTTTGAGAAGGCAATGAAACCTCGTTGCCCTTCAACTAAATAGAAAGTTGCAGACGGGAATTAGGGTTTGGGGTTGTTCAATGGGTATGGAGAGGAGGGCAGATGGAGAACGTTTATATAGAATAAAGAGGATAAACATGCAAATAGAGATTCAGATTAAACAGCGTAGAAGAGATATGAGAGAGTCTAAGTCTTGATGTTGAATAGCATTGTGGCCGGAATTTCATGTATTTGACTGATTCAAAATTGGATCATTTGGTTATCTTTTGGTTGGAGACAAGCATCCGTTTTAACTGGTTTATAGCAGACAAGAGTCAGAAGGACGTAGCTTAAAGATAAGCGCAGTCAAATTTTGCGGATTGTATAACAGATTCTTCGTAGAGTATTGTAAAGTAATAACTTCATTAATTTTATGTGACCCATTCAAAAATTCATTTAAGTCAAATATTCAATTAAAATAAATTCAAACATTTGACCCACATTCAATTCCAATTGCCTCTAAAACAGTCCTCATTAATTCTCTCAGTAAAAATAATATAATATTTTCTTTCAACAATGATACATAGCTTTAGATTGGTCTCATTAAAAAATAATAATAATAATAATAAACATTTAAGTCCACTAACATGATGTTATAAATCTCAATCTTGGCGATAGAAGACTCAGTCTTAACTAATTTAAAAGGTAATTGTCCCCGCGTTCTTTAGAATGTATGAACCTATAGAAATGATAGGTTACTATTAAAATGAAAAGGGATATTTAGAGAGTGAAGATCTCACCTTGCTAAGCACTAACAATTTTTCTATGATTTAAGTTTTAATCTTTAAAAATGTTAATATAGGATATATATTTATCAAAAGGCGACTCTTTCTTAGTGGGATGATGAAAAGAATAATTATATAAATTAGATTTAATTATTTAAAATTTCATTTTATAGAAATTTATTTGGTATATGAAGAAGTAATAAAATATATAATCTTTAAACATATTAAAAAAAAGAATATTGAAAAATATTGAAAAAATTAAAAATAAATACCAATTATGGATCTCTCACTTTAAGAATGATTTTGATATAACCTAGATTGATTATATTCCCAAAAGACTAACCCTTAATCAATTCCTTGTAAATATGAGAAAATTTTAAGCATATTATGTGTTTCATGTGTCTTTGTACAAATGATAGGAAATGATTTCAATACTATTAAATTTTTCACTATTTATATCAAAGTGTTCTTCATGAAGCATATCCATATATGGATATAACAACATAAACTCTAGTTGAAGGGATTGGGTTACAAGGAACCACATATATTCATTCTTGCAAGGATTATTCTCAAGAAACACTCTTGGGTTTTAAAGAGTTTATTGTGGTTCAAAAATCATTATAAATTTAGGTAGAGATGTAACATGATTATGACCATATTAATTGTCTTAATTTTTTTTTGTAGGATACTTATTTAAATAATATATTGCAAACAAATCCTTAGAGAAATATTGTCTATTTTAGAACTAATGCTACAAAGATCATATATGGGTACATTTTAAAACATGCACATCATTGTAATATTGAGCTTGTAATCGACATCATAAACTCAAATCTACACATTGAACATATAAGATTGTTGAAAATGAAAAATTATACAAAGGGCTTATTTTTTAGTTCTAAAAATATTCATTTGAGAACATATGGCTAAGAATCTCTTTCAACTAGTAAATTGATAGAATATCCCATTCCATTCAATCTAAGTCTTTACATATTAGGTATATATTTGTGGCTTCCCTATTTCCATATACTATACATTTTTCCCTTCTTGCATATGGGTGATCCCACGATGTTGGTTTACAATTTCTAGGAGATTCTGATTTTTGTTGAAATCACATATTTTTAGAATTTATATAATGATTTAAGCCTTAAAAAGTTCCATTTGAAGGATTCCAATTGAAGAGGGTTTGATCAAACCACCTTAGATCAAACCCCCTTGGATAGAACCCTGCTAGTTTTAAACCATACCTATAACAGAGTCTCCTTTACACCTATCAAAATGTCGAATAAAAACCACTTTTGATTTACCTTTTGGGGGATCAAATGAATTCATTTAATATTTTTTTTTTGTAATTATGCAGTCCTTATTATAAGCTTCCCAAAAAGTATAATTTTAAATAAATTTAATTTTATTATTATATTTATTTTTTATTTCTTGTGAATGTAGGTTTTTCATCGAAAATCAAGCTCTCAAGTTTGCACATGTGAAAAAATAGAAGATTATTATTATTTTTTTCAAAAATATGAGTACACCAGATATTAAAGTCCTTGATCCAACAAAAAAAGTTGAATTTCGATACATACAAAAAAATTGTGTTATACGGTCCGCCTATGTTTGAATTATAATTGGTTTGACTTTGAAACTTGATTAAGGAAAAAAAATTCAATAAAACACCATGAAACCAATTGGAAGTACTAGATATCATAGTTAAAAATCTACATTCAAAAAAATAGATTTTTATCCTTTACGGAAAAAAAGTTGTGTTATACAGTGAGCGTCACTCCTTAAAAATTGTGTTTACTAAAAAAAATTAGTTTTCAAAGGAGATGGAAAAAGAAGTGCAATATGATTCCAAAATTTTTGAAAAAAATATATTTAGAATCTATAGACAAAATGTCGCAAATCACTAATTTGCATCATCTTCAAATTCCTCATGGTTTAGCCACTATAGGTGTCTAAAAGTGAAAATTTAGTTAGAAATAATTAGTTCAGTGTCTAAAAGTGAAAATTTAGTTAGAAATAATTAGTTCAGTGTCCAGTTTGGCCAAAAATTGTAAACCAGTATTGTGGGATCACCCATATGTTTTTCTTCCAACTCCTCTCTTCCCATATTCCTTTCAATCTTTTTATCATTCCTTTACTAGCATACCTATTTCTCAACACTCGGTGCATCATTCTATAGTTTGAGCCTTGTAATATGGTTTACCCCTCGATCCCCAATACTTTTACCTATGTTTTTGTTCCCCTCTTAAATTTCTAACACATATCATAATTTTTTTGGTGCCATTACATTCAAAGAGGAACCTTTCTTGCCCATGATCATTACTAAGTTCAAATTTGAAGTTGTATGTGTGCATGGTGGCTTACCTATTCTATTTTTGAAACATATAAAAAAAGTGAATCTTTTCATTTACGATCATCATCTACACTTAACAAAATTTATTTTAGAATCTATTTTAAGTACTTATGTTTAAGAATGGAAATCCTAAGATGAAAATCATGGTGATTTCTAAAGGAAATCTCATATATAATTTACATTTGAGATTTATTGTATGTGGACTATAGTTGCATTGTATTGATCTATTTTTCAACTATTGTTGGTATAAATTAATGTTATTGAAGATTCATTTGAATGTAATGAAATCTTTATTGTAATAAGAAGAGAGAAGGAATTATAAATGTATTTTTTGTTTATTATAATAAGAATATCGATTTTTATGTTGTCACTATTGACTAGAGTGTAATAAAAAATTTGATGTATAAATTGTAATTTAAATCTAAGTTATATAAGATTTATATAAATATTGGTGCCCGATATTATTTTTATTTAAAAATAAGTTCTTGTGGAAGGTTAAGATTTAGATTTACATTATTTTTTTGGCTAGGGATATTATAGTGGTCTCAACATTGGTGATAGATTACATTATACAAGTTGGAATCTAGGATGCAAATATCTTGTATGTATGATTTATCTAATGCTTATAACATCCCTTCGTCTCTTAATATATCTATAAGATTAGATAGGAAAATATAAACCATGCTAATATTAAGTTATTATCGAGGTAACTCCATAAACATCTCTTTTATAAATCCCTTGTGAATGATGTGTTCAATCAAAGGTGAACCTATAACAAAGACTTATATTGATCATTACAAATTTTATATTTTTCCATGCTTAGCACTTCTCATTTTCTTAGGTCAAGGTAGAATTTTAAATTCATTATTGGTGATTGTAGCACTAATTGAATCATATGAGTTATCTATTTTTTTGTGGTGTATTTATCATTCAATTCTTATGCACATACTAAATGAACTAGATCTAGCCATATCCTCTAGTTGATCCTAATTTTGGGGTGTGACTCTAGATTCACATTTCATCCCTTGCATGAAGTCCCTTGATAATGAAATAAATTGGAAATGACAACCAATTTCTATAGTTTTTATCCAAAAATATGTGTGCAATGAATGAATTGTCCATCTTAGCATGAATGAAGAAGAGATCTGGTTTACAACCTTTATATTATAATGTTTGATTGTTATTCAATTATTTTAATTGTCACTTCCCTAATGCAATGATCTATTGGAATATGGGTTTCATTTTCCAATTAATGATTTTCTTATTTTTTATAACATTTATCATGACCATGAAGTCACCCTATATGATAATATCTTAATTTTTACATAAACCAACATCATTATTTCCATTCTAATACTCTAAAACATAACTTGCTCTTAAAATATTCAAATTTCCTCAATCACATCATTAAAATTCAACTTGAGCTTCTCGTTTGGAGGTGGGATCCATTTAATATTGACATAATCTTTAAGTTGTCTTAACCGACAATTCCTATGAATGATATATGTGTTTCGATTAAAAAATGATCGCCTATAAATATAAATTAAAATATGTAAGAAATCTAAAATCATCACAAATTCAAAACCATAAGAGCATGCAGGACTACCACTATATATATGAAAAGGGTGATCCCACAAAGCTAGTTTACAATTTCTGAGAGGAACTGATTTTTGCTAAAATCACATATTTTTAGAAAATATAATGATTTAAGCCTTAAAAAGTTCCATTTTAAGGATTCCAATTGAAGAGGGTTTCATCAAACCCCCTTGGATAGTATCTCGCTAGTTTTAAACCATACCTATAAATGAGTCTACTTTACACCTATCAAAATGATGATAAAAAATCACTTTTGATTTACCTTTTGGAGGATCAAATGAATTCATTTAAAATTTATTTCAAATGATTATGTTACTCCTCAGAACAAGCTATCCAATGAATATAATTTTAATATGTATTTGTTTTTTTAGTTTTATTAAACATAAGTTTTTCAACAAAAATGAAGTTCTTTGTTCTACACATGTGGAAAAATAATATATTATCAAAAAGAAAATTGAAAAATATGAGTGCACTATATATTGAAGTCCTTGATCCAACAAAAAATAATAATTGAATTTCGATATATACAAAAAGAATTACGTGTTATACAGTCACGCTACGTTTGAATTGTAATTGGTTTGACTTCGAAACTTGATTAAAGAAAAAATATTCAATAAAAAACTATCTAACCAAGTGGAAGCACTAGATATCAGAGTTAAAAATCTAAATTCGAAAGAATTAGAATTTTATCCTTCATGGAAAAAAACTTATGCATTATACAGTGTGTGTCACTTTTTAAAATGTTGTTTTCTAAAGAAAAGAAAAAAAAAACCAATTTTTGTGAGAGATGGAAAAAGAAGTGCACTCTGATTCCAAAAAAATTGAAAAAAATATTTTTAAAATCTACAAACAAAATGTGACGAGACTCTAGTTTGCATCATCTTAAAATTCCTCACAGTTTAGCCACTATAGGTGCCCAAATGTGAAGATTTAGTTAAAAATAATAATTTCAGTGTCTAGTTTGGCCAAAAATTATAAACCACTGTATTGTGGGATCATCCAAAAGAATATTACTTAGAACCCTCGTTAACTAGCTATGGAGAAGATGTTGGTACACGAGTTCAATGGAAATAATTAAAATATCTAAAAAAATAAAGGGCTGATGCAAGAAGTTGGGTCCACAAAAAGCTCAAAAAGTGGAAGTGTTTTTGTTGTTTTTCATAATTTGTCACACTTGGACTGAAAATTTGAGGCACTTAAACAATGAATTTTTTAAAAAATCAGTACTATAAAAGTTTGAATTTTGAATCTAGTTTCTAAATATGTAAATTATTCAAATACCCAAATTGTAGAAATTAAATTTTGATAGGGATCTATAAAAACCACTTTTTAAAAGTCCCTGTTTTTTTTACCATACCATGCATGTGTACGGACACCAAATTTTGACCCAAATAAAAGTATTTTTCTAATTCCTTTTGAGGAAAGAGAGCTAACAACATGAAGATTGATGAGGAATTTTTTTTGTAATTTTTTGTTGAATATTTTTTTTTTATTAAATTTTTATTGGCCTTAATTGTTGTTTTTAAAAATCAACGTGTACGGACAACATAATTTGACCTAAACTAAACATTTTTTGAAACTTTTTTTTTTCATTCTGTAAAGAATTGTCTAAAGATTGATGTCATATAATTTTTTTTACAAGAAACTTCACCAAAAAAAAGTTATTAAAAAACAAAAAAAGTCTGATATTTCATGTTTAAGGACTAGTTTGCTTTGAAATTAATTTAAAAATATCAAATATAATCCAATATTAATAAAAATTATATATTTGGAAACTAGAAATCATGTTCTGTAATGGGTTTTAATTTTATAGATTGATTTAGAAAAAAAGTCCATCAACCATATTGTCAAAGATGGACATTCTTCTTCAATCTGCCTTAGTTTTTTAGTTGCAGGTCAAAGGCTAAGGCTCGGACTGCCAAGCCTTTCCTGAGCCTAAAACCAAGGCTGCAAGTGGGTTGGAGATTCAAGTTTTTAATAACGCGTATGCATTTTTAAAAATGCATACGCGTTACAAAACGCATATGCGCTCTTCATTTGTTTGATTATTTTTTTTAAAAAAATGCTTTTTAGAAACACATACGCGTTTTGAAAAGACAAACGCATACGCGTTTTGAAACGCGTACGTGTTTCTAAAAAGCAAAACGCGTACGCGTTTCTAAAAAACATTTTTTTTAAAATAAATTATTTGTATGCACTCAAAAACACGTACGCGTTTTATAACGCATACGCATTTTTTTAGGCTCGGGTACCCAATGCATAACGCATACGCGTTTTTTAATAACGCATATACGTTTTCTGCGAGATTTTTTTTTTTTGGCCAAAACTTCCCCTCTTCGTGGACCCAACTTCTTGCACTTACCCAAAGTTCAAACCTAACTTCATGACCCATTATAACTGGATTTGAAAATCTATATTACGAAAGACATACAATTAAATAAAATAGGTAGATTTCATCCATACAAAAAATAAAAATCAATACCAAAATCAAAATAAGTCAGTTGCTCTCTACACTATTCTTTTGACTGGAAAGGTATGTTAATGGATTACAATATATCTTCCCTAATTTTCTATCAATTTGTATTACACAATTGATAACAATCAAATTGAGATCTCTGGGTTTAGATTTTGAAGTAGATCATCAGATTTGATTGCCGTCATTGGTGATATGCAAAGTTCTGGTTGGAGATGAGTCCAACATTCTTTGATGGGGGGAAACATTTCTTGTCTACAATATGTCCACTACAATTTATGCACAATGGTAGCTGCTCCAAACTTGTTGGAGAGGACTTGTGCACAATCTCTGTATTTGTATTTGTATTTGTATTTACATCTTGAAGGAGGATTTTATCTCGAGCTGAGACATGAAAGAAAAATATGATGTTGAGTAGAATAAACAACGTTCCCATCTTAGTAAGCATCATATTTTCTTGGGCAGAGTGTGGATTTGTTGGAAAGGATTTGTGCATAATCTTTGTATTTGTATTTGCATTTGTAAGGAGGAGCTTATCTCGAGCAGAGACATGGAAGACAAATATGATGTTGAGCAGAATAAACAATGTGCTCATCTTAGTAACCATTGATCTCACCATCATATTTAATTGGTAATTATATATTTAATTGCAAAATTAAATTATACACCACATTTTTTTCCATTAGATATTAGAGTTATTCCTTACAAAAAGTCTTAATTTAGGAGATAGACTCATCAAAAGGTGGCTCATACCTATTAAGATGATCGAATGAACCATTATTAAATTGATATTTAACTATATGTTACATGACAACTTTATTTTTCACCCAAGACATTAACAAAAAAAAATCATGATATAAACACAAATGTGTCAAAATACACACTCACACACAAGAGATGTCAAGAGACAAAGCAATAAAACTCAAGAAACTTGATGTCAATACATAAAGAATGATTTCACAAGAAAAATACTTGGCTCTTTCATGTGATGATATCACCATGACATCCATGTAAGAGGGAAAATTTACTGATAACTATGGTGATAGGATTCAATATCACTCACTACACCTCTCCCAAATGAGAAATGATAGAATGAGAAATAATTTTCATTTCCTAGTCCAAGGAAACCTAAGAATTAGTCCATCCCTCCAAATAAACTATGACACAAAAACACATCCACAATGATGTGGAAACAACATCCAAACCAAGAGGAATTTTTAATTAGGAGGTTGCACATTAGTGAGATTCAATATCTCAACCTAGTCCAATAAGAGACTAACTATTTCCTCACAATATATAATAAATGACATAAAAGGAAGAATGTGTAACAAAGAACAAGAAACAACATCAAGCTAAATTGATAAGAAAACAAGGGAGATGCCAATAATCAACTTTTCTTTAGGAAACTTTTCTAACATAGGTCAACAACTATATACTATCTTAAGGTTTCCCCTTTTTAATCATGATCACACCTATTACTAGTAGAATTATCTCCTTAACCATCCTATAATTACCGCATTTATCAATAAATTCACTTATCATAAAATAGGTGATTATTTTACTATCAAAAAGTCTTATTTTGGAGAATGAGACCTCAAGAGACCCAATTTTTTATTGTCTATGTGTAAGGATTCACTACAATAATACTATTCGAAATGACATTAAAACAAAGTGACAACGTTCAAAATAAGCACCAATTACAAAATACTAAAGACTAGAAGATTACCAAGCCAATACAAGCTCATGAAGGTTGAACATGAAACATGTTGTAGCATCACCATTTTAAGAGCTATTGTAAAATAGTTTGAACTAATAATTTTAATATGAATAGGGTTCAATTTTTCACTTTTAACATCCATGAATAATATAAATTTATTTAACTAGAATAATTATATCATTATTCAAAAGTATTTTTCTCCATTCTTATCAATGCAACAAGAAACATATGTGATTGATCAAAAATCCTAATTCCTAGGACTAAGTGATAGTAGTTATATAGTGAGTTATTAACTACAAGTGAAAAATAATTCTTCCTTAGTTTTGATCACTAAATAATACCTCATAGCAATGACATACCACTCATGTTCCCTTAATGTTATAGTTTTGTCGTATTTTGTTTACCCTAGTAAAAAATTTATGTGTTGATGTAGATACACCATTGTATGTACTAAGGATTATGATCTATAGCATGGTTTGTAAAAATTTCCACTATTTTAAATTGGGATATAGTCATAAAGCCCTACCATTGGTCTATATTATTTATCAAGTCCCTATTTATTAATACAATAATATAACACATGATGTTCAAATACCCACCTGTGTTTTATTTATTTTATTTACACTCATTAGTCATGTTATACATAATTTCATATGACAAATTCATAAGAGTTCCTAAAACTAAAAGTGGAAATATCAATCCAAGATAATGTGATCCATCTAATCTACCACCACTAACTTCATCTAATGGCACATAATATGTACACTAATTTGATTCTCCTTGGTGATACTCAATGATAGTATAATTTTTACATCCACATGCTATCCTTCAACTCTAGAATAATGTGGGTGGGGATCCATCACATCTCAAATTCAAAATTTCCTCACATATACTAATCTAACATCCATGACCAACTAATTGAACTATCTTATGCAATGTACAATATAGGAAAATTCACCCATCTAGAGCTATGTAGTTGAGTACTATACATGATGAAGCTCACTAATCACATACCATGGCACCTATAATAAATTCTAGCAACCCAATAAGGAATTTCAAGGCACCAATTTCACATAACATTATCATCTCTACCAATTTGAAATTTGAATTTCTTATTTTTTGGGGAAACAATCAATATGGGTTTGGAATTTTACATACAAATATCTAATTGGATGCCTCATGATAAGTTTATATTATTCTTGATATATATAAGCTTGTCATAAGAATGTATGGACTTAGTTTCACTCTTCTCACAGTTATATAGTGGAATCTATATCCATGTTTCCAAAGTTAATTTTATGTGTTGTATTTATTGGTTAATCTATCTCATTAGAATTTATATAGGAAGCCAGTATTTCAAAAAAAATAGTTGTGAGCTAACTATTATTTCACCTAAATTACATCATGAGTTGTGAATCTCTTCTTTAACTATGAGAAGATATATATATTTTATATTAAATGAGAATATATATGTTTTACATATGCCTATATTTGTGATATTTAATTTCTACAATCTCTTTCCATTTTTTAGCCTTCACAACTTTATAATTATCTTAGGATAGACATGAGGATAAAATATTTCATTCCTAGAGACTAACTTGCATGATCATACCATGCTTGCAAGGCTTTCCATGTTCTTGGTCCTACATGAAATATTTGATGTGAGAAATATATATAGATAAATAAATAGTTTTTGGCATGCCTATTGGGACTCAAACTCACAATTAGCCAATTTTAGGTGGACCTTTTACCACTAAATCATTTCCTATCACCTCATAATTGTATTTGAACCAATCTAAAATCCCTATGACCCCTAGAACTACCACAAGATCTACCAAAAGAGCCAAACCACATATTCTAGTGTATCCTATTATATTTATCCCAAGAATAATACCACAAACTACATTATACTAAAAAATTTAGCCCAATGATCAAGCCTATTATGTTTGCCCAACAAAAACCACCAAGATTATTTCCTACATGTCCCAGAACACTAGAAGTCCATTTATACCACCTACATTAACTTTATATGATGGGTTATTCCAAATGTATCCTTGTGTTCTCTTCCATAATCCATAGGTGAAGATCTAACCACCTATTGATGGAAATTTTGACACATTCACCAACTTACATAAAATATCAAAGAATCTCACCTCTCTTGAAAGGAAAAAAAAAATTGAGATGAAAAATTATTGCCCTAGGGTTCTTTATAATTGATTTTTAGTGTATGAGATAACTTAGTGTTATATTTTGCACGTGATAATCATAGCCAAGATCTAATTTTAGTTTTAGATCACATGCACTTCAATTGATAGATGATTGAAAATAAAAATAGAAAAATGGAGAGGGAATCCTAAAAAGTGAGAACTCTAGAGATAAAATAAAATAGAGTATAATAAATTATCACATTAATATTTCTAACTTACAAATAAGAGAAGTGAGTGTTGTATATATAGTAAAAATAGGGGCATATACATCCAAGAGGCATAATAACTCCAACTATCCAAAATAGGTAGGAGTTTTACCTACTTGGTAAAACTCTTTCATCCTCCACCGACCCCAATATCATTGTTTGACATAAATCAACAAGTTTGAAATATTCTGATATCGAACCATGCAATATTTCACTCTGACCTAAGCTTGTCCAAACCTTTTTTATTGATTCTGGTTCAAAGACCTTCTCCTCGCCCATGGATTTATACTAGTCCCTCATATCTTTTGCAAAACTCCTACATTGTTGTCTAAGCTTATTTTCATTTAAAATTCCTTCTATTGTCTGCTCATTATATGTTACCTTTTTCAAAAACTGTTCGATCAAGATTTTTACTTGATCATAAAAATATTTTGGGTTATCTCGGTTTACCCAAAATTGAGGATACACAATACCCATGGATTCAAGTATTTCATGTCGAGGGATTCTTTCATGAATCTCTGAGAAAAGAGATTTTGCAATTTCCTTCAAATTATCACTAACAAAATTAACATTGTCGTTAAAATCTTCCTCGTCAACAACTACTTCTCTACTAGAGTGTCTGGTTGTCTTACAATTGTACATTGGTATCTCATATCCACGTACACAGATACATAAGTTCCCACTTGCATTAAACTATAAATAATTATGAGGATTATTCAAATCAGTAATTTTCTGCCACATGAAATAATTTGTGCCTTCTTGTGTTAGATCTAGATATAGATGATCGAGGACCAAGCATGTAAGTTTACGTAGATTGGCATATTCATAAATTTACATAGTTCTTTCTTGGGATTTCTTCACAAGATTTTTCATCTCATCCAGCATGGGAAGAAGACTAGCTAAATTCAAGAGTGTCTCTATATCGCTTAACCTATGTAAGAGGTCAGGAGTTTTGTCTACTATGTTGTGATGCTTGTACATCACTCTGATCAAGGATTGATATTCTGAAAGAACTCGTTGCGCTGGTCCATGTAGGGAGATCCATCTGGTATTGACATCCTTAAGAAGCTTGTTTCCTGGTGTTATTCCTTTAGCAAAATGTTGAAATTCAAGGAAATGTTTGGGACTTCGACAGAAGTATGCATGGATCTTGCGAAGTAGATTTTCAACTTTTGATACTGTAGGAAACTTGCTTACAACTTTGAATGCTAAATTCATTTTGTGGGCCATGCAGTGAATGCCAAGCATGTATGGTGCACAAGTAGTTTGTAACTTTGTGCAAACACTGCTCCTTTGACCTTGCATCACTGCAGCTCCATCAACTCCTACACACACCAACTTTTTAAAAATTGTCAATTCATCCATACCTGCAATTTCATTCAAATATTTCTTGACTAGTTCAAATAGATTTTGCGATGTTGAACTGTCCTTCATTTTATGAACACAAAAAAGATGAGCTTGGCGAACATGTTTTTATACAGTATACAAATGCATACAGACCCAAGAAGTATTGTCTACCACGGTAACTTCATCTAAAGATAATGCAATGAAATTTGACTCTTTTACTTTCTCCTTTAAATATTCATTTTCTACTACAGCAAGACAGTCTGCCCATTCCCATCCAGCGTTTACTGACCAATGTGAGAAGGGATAGTGGGGAACACTCAAATAAGATAATAAATCAAAATATTCTGGGTAGTCTGCAATAGGATGCCCTCTAGACAAAATATGAAAAACAAGACTCATCTAAGCAGTTTTTGATAGATTTGATGTTGCCATGGCTTTTCAAAAATGAGCCTCAAGTGTACCTTGACATTTATCAAGCTTCGATATTTTATGTTTATACTCTTCATAATCTGCGACATACTTAACATGAAGACATTCTTCCTTTTATTTCCACCATATGACTGAGTTTTCCTTTCGTCTATGATTTATTTTTGTAAACTTTACCAATATGATTTTCTATAGTGTCAAGCTTTAGCTGCAACATCTTGTCTCTTCCACATTTCCAACTACAAATTGTACATTTGACGTATGTTTCCCTTTCAATATCATTTTCATTTGCTACCCCCATTGGTACAATGAATGGGTACTTCGACAACCAACCAAGTTGAAAATTCGTTGACATTTCCCACTCGTGCCCCAATTTTGATTTTCCTTTTCTTTTCTTGCTACCAACATCATCCTCATCCAAGTCAATTATCTCATTTTGGCTAACTAGGGTATCCCTTGGAACATCTTCTGCGGTATTGCTATCCTCATTTGATACATTTTGATTTAACTCAATGACAATCTCACCTTAACCTTCCTGCGGCGGTGAGGTATTGTGAATGCCTTCTTCAATAATATTTGGTGGAAGAGTTGATGATGTAGCTCCACCTTGATCTGATGGATTAGAAGCTTTTCCAATTCCAAAGTAAGACTGAATGGTACCTCCACATTTTGGTCGTTTTGATGGTTTCCCAGTCTCTTCATTACCCTGAGGAGTCTTACCCTTGCTACTCAACATATTGATCTCTCACTTCAAATAAAAGTTGGAAAAAAATGTCTTCTTAGTATTTAAGAAGGACAAATCAACAAAGAATATAGATCCCATTCCCTACTCAAAATCATCTTTAAGACTAAACCAAGAATGGAAAACAGATAAAGAAATCTTATTATTATAACTAATGACTAATAATAGTATGAAGAAATGATCACTCACCTTTAAGTCTACGTTTTCGGCTTTCACTTACTTCTGAATTGAGAAGTAGAACCTCAGAACTGAACAAAATGTGTAAGAATAAATAATAGTTTCAATTGTATTTATATCAATCCATATTTGGCGAATTCCACGAGATTTTTAAATGGTATGTTAAAAATTTGGCGAATCTCATGTGCTTATACAACGAAATTTGTAATTTTCAAGGAAAAATGTGTCCTCAAATGTAATTATTTTTAAATGTTATTGGAGAAATAGATTAGGTCATAAGCAACTATTTATAAATTTTAATTGGTGAAATGGGTCTTCATAAGAAACTATTTGTAAATTTTAATTGGCGAAATAGGTCCTCATATAATGTTGTTTTAATAGTATTGGTGAATATGTAAGTGTTTTATGACATGCTCCCGAGATTCTAGGCGAAAATATTAATCAGTTCATTGGAAATGTGTAGTCTGTTATGGCGAATTTATTACCTAAAAAATATATCGTAAAAATAACCGTTGGTGAATGGACATGCATTTGACCGATAGTTCGTAAAACTTGGGTGATTTGGACATCCTGTTGGGTATGGTAAATTCGCCAATTTTGACTTGCCCAATTCCTAGAATTCGCCAATTGATGAAGATTCGTCACTAAAGTTTTCCCTAATAACCAATGTATGTGTTTGGTGTTCTTTTTCTATTGGTGTTGTTCCTTAATCTATCAATTAATTATTAGATTTTTGAGTTAAAGTAACTCCTTCCTTTTTTACTTCTAATTCTACCTAATATAAATATATATTTTTATTTTATTGTTGTACCTTTAAATTAACTCTAATATTTCTAGAGATTCATTTTTAACTCTTATAAATATATATAAACCCTCACCTATCTAACCTTTCAAATTATTTTATGTTAGGAGAATTAAAAGGGATGGAGTTGTCACCCTTTTGTCCCCACGGTGGCACACTTGTGTGGTCGACCATGGGTCTGATCTCACTCATCGACTCATCTAGATCCTTCTCAACATTGATAATCATTCATTTGGGATTATTAATGTTTATGCTTCTAATGATGTTGTGGAACGCTCTTTTCTTTGGCGTTGGATTATTGATTCATTGTTAGTTGCCACATGGTTATTGTGTGGGGATTTCAATATGGTTGAGATGGTGTATGACAAAGATGGCACACTACCATTCAAGTGGGCAGCTAGTGAACAGGAGGCATGGTTTTATATGTGCAATAAATTGGGACTTTTTGATCCCAATATAGGTCGCCATCATTCTTGTTCTCTCTGACATACTTGGTGTAATTACAAGGTCAGTTCTGATAGGATATTTAAATGCCTTGATCGTGCCATGATCTCGGCTCAATTTTTTTTTTCTTTTGACAACTCTCCTCTTTTGGTTAATCCATTAGTGGATGTGACTTTTTAAGACCACTTCCCCATTTATTTTCACATGGGAGACACAACAACCCCACACGTGTAAAACTCAATTCCTTTTAAATACATCTTTTCTCTACCATAAGCCTACTTTGGCCCACATTCATAGAATTTGGAATCTGGAGTGTAGGCCAATTCATCATATAGGTTGGATTACTTGGTGGAATGATGAGCTATCACTCGCACTTCTTGATTTATGTGCATTTATGGGTGCCAACTAGCTATCTTTTGTTGGTGGTCTTATGAGGCTACCACTTCTTACCTGCACTCAACCATCGAGGCTTTGGCGGCCAACCCATTTTCCCCTTCATTACAAGTCAGGGTGGTAGATTTAAGGCATAAGAAGCAAGTTGCAAATAATTATATTGCAAGAGGTGCTCAAATCAAAGCCAATTTGCACTAGTTAAAAATTGGTGACCATGCCTCTAAAGATTTTTTTTGGCCCTCCATGCTCGACACTCATCCCTAGACATTAAAAAATTTAATGATAGAGTCCAAGTGTTCTCTAAGCTTCCTGACATTCTCCAAGCCTTTGTGCACCATTATGAGAAGGTTTTCACTGCACAGGATTTCACGGCTATGCGGCAGCAAGCCCTCCAAGATTTCCTTACTGTTGTGCCAAACAAGTTTTCCTCAGCCAAGAGAAAATTTTGTGATCAATTATTAACACTAGATGATCTCAAGGAAGTTGTTCATTCCATGGCTGAGGACAAAGCCCCAGGGATCGATGGTTTTCCTTGTGAATTTTACAAGGCCCTTTGGGATTGTGTTGGGAAAGATTTGCATCATGTTTACTTAGAGGCTTTTCATGCTAATTCTATGGGAAATTTAATAAACAAAGGAAATATTAAATTCATACCTAAGCCTGGAGATCTCGAGGATATTTGCAACTGGAGGCCTATTATGGTTCTCAATGTCTCCTACACAATCATCGCCAAAGCTTTGACACTAAAGATCCACCATCTTTTACCTCAAATTGTGCAGCCGGAACAACCAGGGTTTATCAAATCCAGGTTCATTAATATTATCGCTGTGTGGGAAGGTATGGAGTGGGCCAAACGCTCAAACCAAAAGGCTATTTTTTTCAAAATTGATTTTTCCAAGGCCTATGACTGCATTAAGTGGACTTTTGTTCTTGCTATGTTGCAAGCTTTGGGATTTGGGCCCAATTTCATTCAAGTTGTTTGAATGCTCTTTGCAGATGTCTCTACCTATATCACCATTAATGGTTGTCAATCCTCTACCTTTAGGCTCTTTCATTCCATCCGGCAAGTATGCCCGCTTGCCCCCTCTCTGTACGTGCTCGTCGCTAAAGGGTTTGGCTACCTTTTGGCCAATGCGGTTTCTTAGCAGCGTTTCAAGGGAATTTCGCTACCTAACTCTCAAGCCTAGCTGGTTAATTGCTATTTTCTTTATGACTCTTTTTCACTCTTCTAGAAGACAAAGATAATATCAAAGTGGCCTTGGAATGTCTCAATATTTTATGCCTTGCTTCTGGATCTGCCATTCAATGGCACAAAACTTTGTGCTACAGACAGTCTATTCTGCCCACTCCTCCCTAGTTTCAACAGTATGGTTGGAAGTGTATTGGGTCAGGAGAAATTTTTTGATTCTTGGGTATTCCCTTTGCCTTCCAGGCATCTCCGGTCGAGCTATGGCAAGTTGTTCTTTCTAGAGTTGAGCAAAAGCTCACTTACTGGATTACTAAGCTTCTCTCTCTAATAGGAAAATTTCAGGTGTGCTTTTAAATCCTCGTGGCTACTCATGTTTATTATTCTTCCTGTTGGGCCCCTTCTAGAGCTTCCTATGGCAGGCTTGAAAAGCTTCTCCGTGACTTTCTTTGGGCTTCTGCTAAATCGCATAGAGGGTTTCATTGTGTTGCCTAGGAATTTTGGTGCCTTCCGAGAGACTTTGGAAGACTTGGGCTACTCTTTGAATTTAGTGTAGGCTAAATGATAGTCGATTTAAATTCCATTAAAAAACCGTGCAAAGCATTTATGATTCCATCGATTAAGCTTTTAGAATACTTACTCGAATGAAGTACAAAGAATTTTGCTTCAACAAAAACATGTTACAAAATGTGAAAAATATACTTGAAATGAGTGACATTTTTCATATGCATGCCATCAAGATCTAAATATTAACCAACGAAGTTACTCTAGTTGATGGAGAAAATTCGCAAACAAATTATATTCAAGTCTTCCCTGATTTGGTATCAGTTTCGATTACACAATGGATAATGATCAAATTTAGATCTAAACGGTATTTCTCTGGGTTAGATCATTAGATTTGATTGCCATCATTGCTGATATGCAAAATTGTGGTTGGAGATGAGTCCAGCATTCTTTCATGTGGGGCAACACTTCTTGTCTACAGCATGTCCTCTACAGTTTGTGCACGATAGTAGTTGTTCCAAACTTGTTGGAAAGGATTTGTACACAATCTTTGTATTTGTGTTTGTATTTGTATTTGCAGTTTGAAGGAGGTTATTTCGAGCGGAGACATGGAAGACAAATATGATGTTGAGAAAAATAAGCAACGTTCCCATCTTCGTAAGCATTGATCTCACCATCATATTTTCTTGCGCAGAGTGTGGATTTGTTTTGAGAAGGCAGGGAAATCTCTTTGCCCTTCAACTAAATAAAAAGTTGCAGACGGGAATTAGGGTTTGGGGTTGTTCAATGGGTATGGAGATCGTTTATATAGAATGAAGAGGATAAAAATGTAAATAGAGATTCAGATTAAACGGCGTAGAAAAGATTCAAGTCTTGATGTTGAATAGCATTGTGGGAATTTCATGTATTTGAATGATTCAAACTTAATATCATATGTCAAGTGGTTGGTTTTTTGTAAGACGAGCTTTGGTTTTTTTCAAAATAAGTTTTGGTTTTTTTGGTTAGAGAGAAGCATCTATTTTAGAGGTGGTATATAGCAGACAAGTATCAAATTTTGTGGATTGTATAACAGATTCTTTGTAGAGTAATAATTTCGTTAATTTTATGTGACCCCTTCAAAAATTCATCTAAGTCAAATATTCAATTAAAATAAATTCAAACATTTGACCCACATTAAATTCCAATTGCCTCCAAAACAGTCCTCATTAATTCTCTCAATAAAAATAATATAATATTTTCTTTCAACAATGATAAATAGCTTTAGATTGGTATCACTAAAAATTAAAAAAATCAATAAACATTTAAGTCCACTAACATGATGCTATATATCTCAATCTTGGCGATAGGTCTTAACTAATTTAAAAGGTAATTGCCCCTGCATTCTTTAGAAAGTATTCCTATTGAAATGATAGGTTACTATTAAAATGAAAAGGCTGAAGATCTCACCATGCTAATCAATAACAATTTTTTTTTTTTTTTAAATGTTAATATAAGGCATAGATTCATCAAAAGGTGAGTCTTTCTTAGTGGGATGATGGAAAAAATCATTACATAAATTAGATTTAATTAATTAAGATTTCATTTTATAAAAAGAAATTTATTTGGTATAATAATATGAAGATTTATGTATATGAAGAGGTAATTAAATATTTGATCTTTTACATATATAAAAGAAAAAAGAAAATTTTAAAATATTGAAAAATAAATAAAAATGTTTAGATATAAATTTAATTAATATTTAATAAGTTTTTAAAAGTTATCAAATCTTAAATATTTTAATATCTTTTATATTTTATGCCCTCCAAAAGTATAATAATATTAAAAGAATGGAAGAAAATCATATAAATAATTTTTTTGAGTCTCATGATTATATCTTAATAAAAAACATAAACATAAAAAATATAGTTTACAGGAATATAAGTAAAGACACTCTATAAACTAATAGATATAACTAATGATTAACTATGGATCTCTCACTTTATGAATGAATATGATATAACCTTGATTGATAATATTCCCAAAAGAATGACCTTTAATCAACTCCTTGTAAATATGAGAAAAATTTAAGCATATTATGTGTTTCATGTGTGTACAAATGATAGGAAATGATTTCAATACCATTAGATTTTTCACTATTTATATCAAAGAGTTCTTCATTAAGTTTATCCATATATGGATATAACAACATTTACTAGAGTGGAAGGGATGGGACTACAAGGAACCACATATATCCATTCTTGCAAGGATTACTCTCAACAAATACTCTTGGGTTTTAAAGAGTTCATTGCAATTCAAAAATCATTATAAATTTAGGTAGAGATGTAACATGATTATGACCATATTAATTGTCTTAATTTATTTTGTAGGATATGTATTTAAATAATATATTGGAAACAAATCCTTAGAGAAGTATTGTTTGTTTTAGACCTAATGTTACAAAGATCATATATGAGTACACTTCAAAACATGTATCTTTGTAATATTGAAATTGTACTCAAGATCATAAACTCAAATCTACACATGAACATACTAGATTGTTGAAAATGGAAAATATACAAAGGGATTTTTTTAGTTTTAAAAATATTCATTTTTTACCATATTGTCTAAAAATGAGACCATATGGCTAACAATCTTATTCAAATACTAAATCAATGTCATAACCCCTTTCCATTCAATCTAAGTCTTTGCATATTAGGTCTATACTTGTGTCTTCCCTATTTCCATCTATTATATATTTTCCCTTCCTGCATTTTCTTTTCTTCCAAGTCCTCTCTTCCCATTTTCCTATCAAACATTTGAACTTTTCATTACTAGCATGTATATTTCTCAACCCTCAATGCATCATCTTATAGTTTGAATCTTGTAATATGGTTTACCCCTCGATCCCCAATACTTTTGCCTATGTTTTTTTTCGGACCCTCCTAACTTTCTAGCACACATTGTATTGTTTTTGGTGTCATTACTTTCAAAGTGAAATATTTATTTCCCATGATAAGTTGCAATTGCATGGTGGTTGACCTATTCTATTTTTGGAAGATATACAAGAGTGTATGTTTTTATATAGGATCATCATCTACACTTAACAAGATTTCTTTTAGAATATATTTTGAGTACTTATGTTCAAGCATGGGAATCCTACGATGAAAACCCTAGTGATTTGTAAAGGAAAAAAAAAAATTTATATAGGATCATCATCTACACTTAACAAGATTTCTTTTAGAATATATTTTGAATGCTTATGTTCAAGAATGGGAATCCTAAGATGAAAACCCTAGTGATTTCTAAAGGCAAGAATTTTTTTATATAGGATCATCATCTACACTTAACAAGATTTCTTTTAGAATATATTTTGAGTACTTATGTTCAAGCATGGGAATCCTAAGATGAAAAACCTAGTGATTTCTAAAGGCAATCTCATATAGAGTTTATATTTGAGCTTTATCGGATGTGGAGTGTAGTTGCATTGTATTGATCTATTTTTAAACTATTATTCCAATATAAATTGTTGGTATTGTAGATTTGTTTGAATGTAATAAAATTTTATTGTAATAAGAAAGATAGAAGGATATATATATATATATATATATATATATATATAGTCCATTATAATAAGAATATTGAGTGCTATGTTTTTTTTCTAATCGGTAAGGAGGGATTATTTAGATTGGCCCCACACCAATGGAGGTCACAATGGGGACTCATCCCCTTCAACATATTCAACTTAGAATCACTTATTCAACTTTATTTAACTAAGAAACCACAATGGAAGTCCAAGAGCCACCACTTGGAATTCCAACTTAAGATGTCACTTTTGGGGATTCGAACATGGATCTCCATCTTGAGAACCATATGGACTTTCCATTTAACCACAAACCCATTGACTCAAGTGTTATGTTGTCATTATTGACTAGATGTAATAAAGTTGTTGATGTATAAATTTTAATTTTAATCTTAGTTGTATAAGATTTATTTAGATATTAGTGCTTGATAGTGTTTTTATTTAAATAATAAGTGCTTGTGGAAGGTTAAGAATTAGATTTACATTATTGTTTTGGCTAGGGACATTATAGTGGTATCAGAGTTAGTGATAGATTACATTATGCAAGTTGGAATCTAGGATGCAAATATCTTGTATGTATTCTTTATCTAATGCCTATAACATTCCTTCCTCTCTTAAGATATCTATAAGATTAGATAGGAAAATATAAACCATGTTAATATTGAGTTATTACCAAGGAAGATCCATAAGCATCTCTTTTATAAACCCCTTGTGAATAATGTGTTCAATCAAAGGTGATCCTATAACAAAGACTTCTATTGATCATTCCAAATTTTATATTTTTCCATGCTTAGCATCTCCAATTTTCTTAGGTCAAGATAGACTTTGAAATTCATTATTGGTGATCATAACACTAATTGAATCATATGAGTCATCTATTTGTGTGGTGTGTTTATCATTTGATACTTATGCACATGTTATATGAACTAGATCTAGCCATCTCCTCTAGTTGATCCTAATTTTGAGGTGTGACACTAGACTCTCATTTTAGTCCTTGCATGAAGTCCCTTGATAATGAAATCAATTGAAAATGACAACCAATGTCTATAGTTTCCATCCAAAAATATGTGTGAAATGAATGAATATCCATCTTAGCATGAATGAAAAAGATATCTTGTTTACAACCTTTATATTTTAATGTGTTTTTGTTATTCAATTGTCTTAATTGACACTTCCCTAATTTGCAATGATCTACTGAGCTAGTGATTTCATTTTTCAACTAATGATTTTCGTTAAAAAATTATATCATTTGTCATGACCATGGAGTCACCCTATATGATAATGTCTCAATTTTTTACATAAATCAACTTCATTATTTCCATTCAAATGCCATATAACATAATTTGCTACTAAAATATTGAAATTTCTCCAATCACATCATCAAAATTCAGCTTGAACTTCTCATTTGGAGGTGAGATCCATTTAATATTAACATAATATTTACTCTGTCTTAACCCACAATTTCATGTTTCCATAAAAACAATGATCACCTATAAATATAAATTAAAATATAAAAAAGCTAAAATCATCACAAGAAAATGTTGAAAACATTAACAACTATAAGAGCATAGAGGACTAACAATATATGTATATGAAAATCACATTACTTAGAACTCTCGTTAATTAGCTGCAGAGAAGATGCTAGTACATGAGCTCAATGAAAAAAAATATAATATATATATATATATATATACGCGCCAAATTCATGAACAATATAACTGGATCTGAAAATCTATCTTATGAACAACATGCAATTATAAATAGGCGAATTTCATCCATACTAAAACTCAAAATCAATACCAAAATTAAAATAAGTCAATTTCTCTTTACAGCATTCTTTTGACTGGAAAGTTATGCGAATGGATTACAATATGTCTTCCCTGATTTTCTATGAATTTGTATTACACAATGGATAATAATCAAATTCAGATCATCAACCGTTCTTTGATGTGGAGCAACATTTCTGGTCTGGAATATTTCCAGCACAGTTTGTGCACAATGGTAGCTGCTCCAAACTTGTTGGAAAGGATTTATGCACAATTTCTGTATTATTATTTGTATTTGTATTTGTAAGGAGGAGGTTATTTCGAGCGGAGACATGGAAGACAAATATGATGTTGAGCAGAATAAACAACGTTCCCATCTTAGTAACCATTCATCTCGCCATCATATTTTCCTCCCCACAATGTGGATTTGCTTTGTGAAAGCAGTGAAACCTCTTCATCCTTCAACTAAATAAAACGTTGCAGATGGGAATTGCGCTTTCGCCTTCTCCGAATGGATATGGAGAGGAAGGCAGATGGAGATCGTTTATAAAGACGTAGTGATACATTGAGAGTCGAGTCTTGACGTTGAATAGCATTGTGGGAATTCCATGTATTTGACTAATTCAAAGTTAACATCACATTGGTCGTACTACTCAATCTCCATTGCCTTTTCATCATCCTCACCAAACATAGCATTGTTGACTTTGTCCGCGTTAATTTTCTTCCATATTTGTCATCATGGGAAATGGAAATGGAAATAGAATTCTTTTATAAAAGGTATGTAAATGATTCTAATATAAGGTGTACATGTTTTATTTTCTTTTTGGATTTGTGATTCTAATATAAGACGTATATATTTGTGATTCTAATACAAAATACATATATCTTATTTCTAGTAGGATTTGAACTTCTGACCTCTATTTAAAGAGTTCAAGTTATCAATTATTAGATCAACTAATTACAAATTGTTATAGACTTGACTTTTAACTATTTTTTTTTAATAAACATTATATTAACATACTTAAAAAATAATAATCAAACACATAACTTATTTTTAAATTTACTTTAATGGAATTATTATTATTTTAATTGAAAAGTATATATACGTAATTATAAATTTAAAATATACATAAAAAGTCTACAATAAAATTTAGGTGATAAGTATATCCACCCTTACAAGATATATGATGTGGTGTAAAGAATTATCAAAGTCCACAGTAGTATATGAAAATCCTAACACAATTACAATTTTGTAATCATACATAGCTTTAGACAAATCTCAAGTTGTAAAAATAATAATAAATGTATTTATGTGACCCACTAACACAAGGCTACAAACCTTAGACTTGGCCATAAAAGGCATGATCTTAGTATTATAATAAGTAGTTATCCCTTAACATTCTTTATACTATAATCGTATAGTAAAGATAAGATACTATGAAAATAATAAGGGATGTTCATAAACTTTAGCATGTGTAATGTTTCGATATACAAGAAATATTTAATATCCAAAAGTTAAAAGGATTAAAGGAGGGATTAAATAATATTTAGTTATTATCTAAAGCTAAGGTAATAGTTAAATAAAATGAATTAATATCATTCCTTCCGTTTGAGAAATCAGTTCTGATACCACTGTAATGATCTGAGGTCCAGATCATGCAATTTTACGATTTAAGCATTAAGAGTTGACAATGTAAACATGTTGTCAACCAATCACAAAAGCATCTCTCACAGAATTACTTAACATTTGCACTTACTATTATAGATTTATATAATGGACAATAGACAAGTAAAAGATAGTAAAATGATGCACCCTTGATTTATAGAAGATTACCTTATAATATACTTGTTATATCAATCTTAAATTAAATAGTCTAATTCATAGATTAGATCAATAATGTAGATCAGATAAGAGATATGTTAGACGTTTTGATCTCTATTGAGTCGCTATTTCTGAAATTTGTCCATATATGTATGTGAACTGTTCTTGATGATGTCTCAAACTTTAACAATTTATGCATGCATCTAAAAAGTAGTTGATCGACTCTTTATGAGCATTCTACATCTATTGTTCCATGTGAATGTATATCTGAGCCATATCTCCATTCTTCATATAATTTTCCTACATTGACATTCTTATCTCTCTTAACCGCTTGTGGTCAAAATACTGCAATCTCTTCTTGATCTTCTAATCTTCATTCAATTTTCATATAATTATCTTGTCAATCTTGCTATGTTCTGATAATTGACCTAATACCATGTAGAAAAGATAATATGAATGTTTTATGTTTTCCAATTTTCTACATGGTATTAGGTCAATTATCAAAACATAGCAAGATTGACAAGATGATTATATGAAAATTGTAAGAAGATTAGAAGATCAAGAAGAGATTACAGTATTTTGACTGCAAGTTGTTAGGAGAGATAAGAATGTCAATGTAGGAAAATTATATGAAGAATGGAAATATAGTAGATATACATTCACATTGAACAACATCTATCTAGAATTCTCATAAAGAGTAGATCAGCTAATTTTTAGATGCATGCATAAATTGTCAAAGTTTGAGATAGCATCAAGAACAGTTTGCATACATATATGGACAAATTTTTGAAAAGCGACTCAATAGAGGTCAAAACCTCTAACATATCTCTTATCTAATCTACATTATTGATCTAATATGTGAATTAGACTATTTAATTTAAGATTCATATAACAAGTATATTATTAGATAATCTTCTATAAATCAAGGGTGCATCATTTTACTATCTCTTAAGTCTATTGACCAATATATAAATCTATAATGGTAAGTGAAAATGTTAAGTAATTTTGTGAGAGATGCTTTTGTGATTGGTTGACATGTTTACATTGTCAACCCTTAATGGTTAAATCATAAAATCGAATGATTTGAACCTTAGGTCATTATAGCATGTCACCTTGTTAAACCCGTAGTAACACTAACAAATTCCTCACATGATTTGTCTTAAACACCACATTTTTTCTATTAGTTATTAGATTTCTTCCTTACAAAATGTGCTAATGTAGGAGAAAGACTTGCCAAAAGATGACTCATTCTTAATAACATGATTGAAGGAATCATTTTTAAATTGAGATTTAACTATATGCTACATTTAATATCTCAATTTTTCACCCAAGATATTAAAATAAATAAATAAATAATATTTTATGATATAAACAAAAATGTGTCAAAACACACACTAACACACTAAAGATGTCATGAGACAAATAAATAACACTCAAAAAATATGATGCCAAATATACATAAATCATGATTTCACAAGCAAAATAATTATCTCTTTCATGTGATGAAATTGCCATGAAAACCATGCAAGAGGGAAAAGTTACTTGTAACTATGATGATAAGATGCAAGATCACTTATCACACCTCACAAATGAGTAGTGATAGAATGAGAAACTAATTTCCATTTCCTAGTCCAAGGAAACCTAAGAATCAATTCATCCCTCCAAATAAACTATGACACAAACACACATGAAAAATGATGGAAACAACATCCAAACCAAGAGGAATGTCTAATTAAGAGGTTGCACTATAGTAAGATCCAATATCTCAACCTAGTCCAATAAGAGACTAAATATTTCCTCACAAGATACAACATATAACATAAAAGGAAGAATGTGTAACAAAGAGCAAAAAACAACATCAACCTAAGTTCGTAAGAAAACAAGGGAGATACCAATAGTCAACCTTTCTTTAGAAAACCTTCTAAAATAGGTGAACAACTATCTACTATCTCAGGATTGCCCCTTTTAATTATAGTGTAGGAAATTGTACTACCTTAGAAAACTTATAATTTCATGCTCTATTTGGAACTTGCTTTAGTAACCTCTCCATTAATATATTTTAGACATTCCCTAGCCTTGACCTTTCTTATCAACCCAAGAGAATGTATTAGTGCCACCTCGAAAAGTTCTTTGTTGATCAAATATCATCAAATTGACTCTGAAAAGTGCTCATTTGTTGGATAAGTCTTGATTAAGCAAACCCTAAACTTCTAAATGAAATTTGAATGAGTGCAAAAGAGCTAGAAAAGAGCACCCAATACCATAGTCTAGATAGTTTACATGATAAGTTTGATTTCCCATTTTTGTTGATCTCTAATTTTGGAGATGTTAACTCAAATTTGGGTTTTGACGGTAAATTAATTCTAAAAATTAAATTGAAATGATTTGACCTACACTTTAATATATTTCTATGTTCCACTATATAAACATGAATTATTATTACAAATTAAAAGAGGGAGGAAGCAATTAATAAGGAAGAACTCTATCAAAAATACATCCATTTTTACAAATTTACAAAGTGAATTTCAAAATTATTCAAGCTAGCAGAGTGATTGGAGTTTGATGCCAATGGAAGAACATGATGGAATCTAGGATTTGGAGATAGCTTTGGCTTCTTTCATGAACCTAATGACTTGCTTTTAGAGTACATTCTCATCTTCAAACTTTGATCTACTTGATGCCCTAAGCAAGGTATTTATGTATTTGGATTTTCCTAAAGGTATTTGGCATTCCCTTGGGTTGATCTTGTTCATGTCATTTAGGAATCCTTCTCCAACACATTTGAGTAGGATTTTTGTCATTTTATCTCATTATTGTCTTAGACACACTTAATGTTAGGAGCACGCACATTTTATCAATCAATCAATCAACTATTCATAGAGGTAGAAATACCAAACTGAGGTTTTGACCAAGGAAAACTGCTATATAGCCACTCCTTTTACCGTTTTACTTTGATTTTGCAGGTTCAAATATGAAGACAAAAAAATCAGAGTAGAAGTCAAGAGGCCCCACACCCTTGACCTCTTAATTCAACCCCAAATTTGTAGTACAAGTCACAAAATTCAACCCTCCTCAAATTTGTCTTTAGTTTGTGATTTCTCAAATTTGTCTATGCAAAAATATTGTATTTTCAGATAAACTTACATAGTTAAATAGTTTAATTAACTCACATTATATCCAATCAATTTTTAAAGCAACAAAAGAACCAGGCCTAGGTCAGATTGGCTCTCCTTCTAGGTTGTTAGTCAATCTCATTATCTTGTTGGCTTGGCTTCTAATGTTGATGCAAAGAAAGATTGATCTTAGCAATCTATTCACTAGGTTTAGGATCTCTTTTTCCACATCAAATTTTGTTGAACCTGATATATCCTACACTAGATAAATCTTCTGATTAATATTGCATATCCTTTAGATCTGAATTATCAAGCAAAATTTTAGAAATTAGGATCTCCTTGTGTTTGCAAAAAGTGTGTTTGCATTAGAAAAGAAGTGTTATTTGCTAAATTTATTGCAATAATTAGAAAAAAAAATCATTTACATTTTTGTAATACATTAGATCTACAAAATAAATTTGTCAATTTTCTAAATTAGTACATGAATTGGTTGAGAACAATATCATTTTGTAAAATTTGGAAACCATGGTTCATTGTATTAGATCGCATTTTTACAAAACTGGGGAAAACTATAGTATTTTCTATTTAAGACCTAAACTATGTTAGTCTCAGATCTCTATTAACATAATCAATGACAAAATTCAAATTTTTCAAAACCTGTACCTCTAGTCTAGGGTGCCTAGTACCCTTAACTTGCTCAATTTTAACCAAAATTTAAGAGCAAACAAATATTTGTATTCTTTGGGCAAATCTAAAACCTATTTCTGAAAACAGTATATGTAATAGACCTGAGTGGTTGTATTTAATCATAACTGGTGTTAAGAGGTATACACATAAATTGAAATTTATAATTAATGTAATTAATCTCTTGGAGAAAGTGCATTAACCTGATCATGTTTGATCTCTTATTATAAGTTTGTTATAGATATGATGAGCCTTAAATAGTAGTGATGGTTTTGGTATGTTAGATGAAGCTCTTGATGATTTCATCTCACCTAAGTCGTCCACTAAGACTTAAAGTTTTAAAATGTCAAAGAACAATAAATGCAATCACACCACAACTAGTTATTTGCCCTCCTTCAAATCAACCTCAAATTCAAAATCAATCTATGCTTACTATTGGACCACTACCAAACAAAAAATATATCTTGGTAATATCTTAAAATTTGCAAGATAATTGACTTGGCATAATCACATACAACAAAATGTATCACAACAACAATATTAACATGTTGTGGCTCATACATATAATACAACAAATAATAAAAAAACAAAACAAATACCAGCTATTCCATCATCAATACCATTCCCACAACCTATTCTCCCTCCCGCACCTCATTTGTCTCAACACAATGGTAAATAATATGATCTTGTGGATAGCATTGTGTTACCCCACCTAAGATTTTTTTGTGGGTTTTGATTCAAAATTCACCTATTTATCATAATATGCTTCAAGAGAATTTACAAAAAATTATTGTGCCACCTTATACTAAACCAAATGATGTAGCAACATTGCTTGAAAGTATGAATTCAAAAAATTGAACATTATCTTTTATCAAAGTGAATCACCCCTCTTGAAATTCAAAAGCAATATGATGCCTTGATGATAATGGTTCTCATTAATAAAACTGATGTTAGGTGTACCCTTATTGATAATGGGTCAGATCTTAATGTGTGTAGTATTGACCTTTTAAACAAGCTTGGTGTGGATAGATCTCTCATTCAACTTGATGCTTTGTCTATTTGTGGTTTCAATAATATTGGTAGGAAACCATTGGGAAGGATGACATTACCTATTAAAGTAGGTCCATTAGTTTTACCTACCCTTGTCCATGTCATGCCGGATGCCCCGTCATATAATCAGGTGTCTGTTTATACCATTTATCTGGGACAACGTGTATTCTGAAATCTAATCTAAATCAAAATTTAAATTTAACCTATTCTACATATATACTAATATTCAACTGAGATTCATAAAAATTATTTTAAAAAAGGGTTAAAAAGAGAACAAATGCTGAATTCTACTGGATCCTGTGTTTGATTCACAAAATGGATTGGCCAGCATCCACTTCTAGCACTAGGACTCATCGTCATGCAGATCACACCTCTCATGAACAAGGTTTTCCTGCATTAAATTGTCATTGTCATGCATCTGAATCCACATTTGGCATTAACGTTTGTTGATTTATCACATCTATAACTGAACTAGACATGAGATGGCTACCAGTCCTTCACACTCAGCAAAAATGGGAAATTAAAATGAAGAATAGAATGAACATTTAATTTTATTTACATCTCTACAGAAAACTATTACAGTCCTTTGTTATTCTAATTTGTATTCCCTTCTATCTTCTCTTTGACTCTTCTACTTGAGGGATATTTATGATATTCCCATAACAAAGCATTTGGTTACAAAGTGTTGATTTCAAAACAAAGATTCCTGAGAAAGTGGCAATTACATCCAATGCTTGTATTTTCTTATCTGTTGGACATTACACACTCATCGACTTCATGAGATTAACATGGGATGATTATACATTTACTCAGCTAGTTACAACATTCATGGAATTTTACTACATGCAGCATCCTTTCCTCATTTTGACACCTTTGGATTTGCTATTCAATAGCTATTGCCACGTTTCTTGTTATATGGACTGACTTCTCCAGATTTTAGCCCCTTTTCCAGAGGATGAATCAATTTTCAAGCTTCCCTCTTCTCTACATCTACCCCCTTTAATGCTTCTTGCAAATCTTCGTTCTATCACCATATTGGTTTTCACATGATGACTAAATGCCCTTGGTTTTAGATTATTCTCTTTTATCATTTCCACCTCTGTAACTTAGCAACATATCCCACCTGACTAAGAATCTCTTGCATTCTCTATATCTTGAACCCCTACATGCTAAGCTTGTATATTTCAGAGTCTCAACCATATTTTGGGAAGACACCATGCCATGAAAAGTATTTGGGTTACCCTTCCTTGAGTCATGGGCTGTGATCGTTAAACATTTATTCATATGTCCTTAAATAGATGATCAGCAAATGGTCTATTTTGAGCTGCCCTTTATTGGGAGCATGATCTGGAGTGAATGTCCTATCAAATCACCAGTGCCGATAAAAGAATGAAACAACATTTCAAATTATTTTTTAAAAGGACAAAATACTTCAACAAATAATAATTGGTATGAATTTTTTACAGTTCATAAAGTAGATGTATTCAAACTATTTAAACTGTATGTTTTTTGTTTGATGTTTGGATCACACACAGTGATCTATTTTCATCTTTATGATGATGGATCAGTGAATATGATCCAAAATATGAACAAAAAACATACACAATTTAAACCTAAAACATACACCCATCAACAAACATGTCAATATTCTTTTGTGACATTTATTAAATGACGTTTGAGTAATTTTACACGCTAACTCGTCTTCCACCATGTCCTTATTGAAGACCATAGAATTCTTATCAAATTAGACAACATACAACTGCCTCCTTGTAGATAAATAGACAAGTTATTACAACAGTACAAATTTGGATTATCTTCATAACAACATCGAGTGCTTGAACATAACATCCAGCTTCATTAAAGCCAAAATGGACAACTTCTACCAATTTTACAGGCTCTCCTACCATCATCAGTAATACAAAGCTAGAAATGTAAAATGCTTTCCTTTGTGTACGGTACATTAAATTTTCTTTACCCATTAAATGTTTGGGTGGCATTGTGAAAAATCATTGGACAATAGTCAAGCGAAGTTTTTTCTCCACAAGCTTATTCCACGAAGAGTAAAATGCTACATATACATAACCTGTATTTACAACAGAAAACCTTATGAAAGCTTTCCATCTACAATCAGAACCTCGCTAGCAAGATTGGGTCAATAAAAGCCATATGAATCGGCCATTCGTGTTTCCCTGTATTTCTTCTGAAATGTTACTTAGAGAATTGAGCCCTATTTGTTGGGATGTGAAGTCCGGTCACATGACCGTTCATATTCTCCCAGCCCTGTATAAATATGTGTCTGATCATGTAATGTATAAGGAGTTGATTGTGATTGATTAATAGAGTGATTCCCTGCTTGAGAGTGGACGTAGACTATTGCCGAACCACTGTAAATTCGTGTCTCTGTTTTTGTTCTTTATTTTATATGTTATTCTTTTTTCTGCTTGTTTTAATATTCACAATTGGTATCAGAGCTATGGAGTAGTATTGAGTTTTTTGTCAGAACCAAGGAGCAGAGATGGAAGCAGAAGAAGAAGAAGGAGAAGGTGACATTTGGGAAATGGATAATGGTTTCTCGTTTCATGCCTCTCGATACTTCCCATATATTTTAATGGGTATAACTAGTTTTGTAGTTGATGATGAAGAGGCTGATTTTGTCATTGAGGAATTTCTTGGCAGTTTGGATTTGGCTGAAGAAGAGGGTTTGAAGCAATCGCTGGTTGAAGGAGAGACTATGGAGTTAGTCTTCCGAGATGAGGAGGATGCCTCCCTGGGAGAGGAGGATGCAGTCTAGTACGAGGCGAGTGAAGATGAACCCGAGGAAGAGGCCGAGAACTAGAAGGAACATCTAAACAAAGAAATTGTATTTCTAAAGGAGGAGATTTTGATGTTGAGAGAGCGAATACACTGTATGGAAAATAAAAAAGAGAAATTTACAAAAAAGTGAGAATTTTCTAAAAAAAAGAGAAATGAAGAGCCAAAAGAGGAATTGGCTGAGCTCCATACTGTTCTTACCGATTTGGGCATTGATTGCCAAGAAGTGGAATCGGTGAATGGAGAAGAGAAGGCGCATAATCCTGTTTTGTCTGAAATGACAGAGAATGGTAGAGCTGCAGTACTGGAACCTCCTAATGTGAAAAAGGAGGAGAAGAGTGTTGGCTTTGTGTGCGAGAATAAAACAACCATTGGAGGGCATGAAGGTCTGAACATTCTCCCGCAAAAGCGTAAGCGGAAGGCCAAGGGAGAAAATAGCGACATGGACGAGCATGATTCTATTCCTCCCGAGAGGGATGCCATGAAACAAATGATGGTTATTGAGGAGGGATGCCATGATTCCTTTCTGCAAGAGGATGGTCAAGGCCGCCAGGCTGTGGAAGATAAAGATGCTCTGCTCCTGAGGGTGGACATGCCCGGCTTTGGCAAAGATGATGTCAGAGTTTATGCGGAAGAGAACTCGCTGGTGATTAAAGGGGAAGCACAGTGTGATGCAGAGCTGGACGGTAGTGGTAGGAAATACAGCAGCCGCATTGATTTCCCTCCTAAAGTATATAAACTGGATCAGTTTAAAGCCCAAATGAAAAATGGTGAACCAAATGAATCAGTAGACAGGAGCCGAGGAAACAAAACGTCAATAGCAGCAGCAGCAGCGGAGATTCTGCACCGATTTCTAATTTCATATGTACCACGTGTCCACGTCTTGAAAGTCATGATGGTTGGATCAATGGGGAGGATTATACATTGTGGGAGCTTAATCCCTTGTTCTCTGCAGCAGAAGATGTCCAGCTATCCGCAGAGAGGTTAGAGTCAGCCTATAGAGGTTGGATCAGTAGCACCCGTAGCGGCCATGTGACCACACGGGGCCCTAGTGTTTACAGAAAGGAGCTTTTCACAGCATTTGAGACCACAAAATGGCAGTTGGAGGAGTTTGAGAGGGCATTTATGAATGTAAATCTGAAAGATGTTAGAACAGAACGAGCTCTTGCAAGATACCGCCCTTTCATTGAGGCTATAAGCCATCAGATATCTTTGGTACAAAGTGATTTAAGGAATTCAGGAAATGAAGAAGATGGATATTGTCTACATTCTATTAGCATGGTGATGGGGAGAGAGATGAACTTGCTAATTTTTGTTGGGAAATCAAATTCCAAGAAAGATTAGTTTTTCTCAGTTATTGCAGAAACACGTTTTGTTATCAACTAGTGGGTCTAGTGCTACGGATGTGGGTAAAATTTTGATATCTTCTCAAGATCTGGCGCTATTTTTCCCGACATCAATCAAGGATGATTATGATAGCAAAGCTGCTAATGTGGAACCTAAGCCAAGTGAAGCTTTTAGAGGACCTCCAACATTCATTGTTACTTCAGAGTTTGTGCCTGAGAAGTTAGTGAGAAGAGATGTTGTTAACTCTGATTTGAGATGGAGAAGGTTAATTCGTAGTGTACGTGAACAGTATTTGGCGAAGTTAAAAACTTCCAGTCTGGTTGTAATGTGAGTTTGAAGTGGAAATGCAGGGGATGACCGTGCATGGTTGTGTCGGTTGGACTTCATAGGGGAGATTGTTGGGATGTGAAGCCCAACGGTCAGATGACCGTTCATATTCTCCCAGCCTTGTATAAATATGTGTCTGATCATGTACTGTATAAGGAGTTGATTGTGATTGATTAATAGAGTGATTCCCTCCTTGAGAGTGGACGTAGGCTATTGCCGAACCACTGTAAATTCGTGTCTCTATTTTTGTTCTTTATTTTTTGTGTTATTCTTTTTTCTACTCGTTTTAATATTCACACTATTAACATAGCAATGGCGGTTGCCCTCATCATAGGCCAAGCTTGCCCTTCAGCATGAATGCAACAAGGCCATATTGGTCAGCCCACGAAGTGCTTCCAATCCAGTTGATATAATTTCAAGCTTCTCTTTGTTTATGTTTAGGTTCTCATGTTGCTGTTTAGCTTATTTTGGTTAGCAGTCACCATTTAATTTAATTAAGAATTATTTGTGGAGCTTGTGGGTCCATCAATATTTAATTTTTTTGTTTATATTTAAACAGTCATCTTAAATTTGTATTTATAGTATTAATAATAATTTATACAGTAAAATTTTGAAAAACAAAATTAAAAGCAAATATTAAAAAAGGAGAAATTTATGGAGCCATGTGGTTTTTTGGCAATATAGTTGCTTATTTCTAACTCCTTTTTTTCACAGCTTATTTTCAATTTCTATATTGTTCCTTCCCCCACCATCCTCATCCATATTTCTCACACTTAACTTAATGATATATATCTTTAAATTTCTTTAATGGTTCTTCCTCTAACTGCGATGATATAGTGTATACTCCATATGATGATTGTTCTACTCTTGAGCCTTTTCTTTCTCCTATTTCTCTCTAATTCAGTGCCTTCAAGACTTCTCCTCCCCTATGTATGACATTGGATTTAAAGGCCTTGTCCTATTCAATCACCATACTGCATAGTTTTAAGACATTGCATCAAATCAGCTAAATGATAACATTCACATTCACATGTCCAATTATTTTCCTCTTTTGATATTGATCCACTCTATCCAATGTCAAATCCATTGTCATCCTCTTTTATCATGCCCATGCTTCCCAAATCATATAATTTACCACCTTATATTTCCACCCCATATGGTGTCCTTCATTTTCCTCCATGCCAATTTTCACTTCTTTCATATATTATGTATTTACTAGATCTTATGACTAATCTGTCTTTTGACTCTTAGTGATTCCATATCCCTTACCTACTTCACCTCATCAATTAAGTGAACCCTTTCTCACTTCTTCTAATTTATCACCTCCTTCCTCTCCCTACCATATATCCCAATTTTCATGCTCCCTTTTACCACACATTTTGGCTTTAGTGTGAGTATTTTGGCACATGTGATAAGCACAATACTGATGATGTCTTAGACGAAACATTAGATGCATGTTATGATGAGGATTTAAATGAGTCTCAGATTCCTTTCAATAATAAATTTTCTATGATGTATATTCTTTTGCACTCTACATCTGTTATATGTATAATATTCTAAGGTATTTATGAATCAATCACGTTATGATGAGTCCCTTATGATGTATTATAATTTTCATTATCCTTTGAATTAGAATGTTTTAAGTTTGTTTCATAAGATCCCATATATGTTTTTCATTTTCCCTCCACCTCTTTCTTCCATTCCCACTATCACACACTCTTTTCCTAATTCACACCCTACACCTAAAGCCTTATCTCATAATTTTTATATGCTACCATCTTCATCTTTCTAAGGGTACACCATAATTATCTATTTTTCCTCCTATCAATCCTTCCTCACAAAGATCCCTTATTTCCTACTTCTCATAAGTCAATTACTTCTTGTACACCTCTTACTATGACATCTCCTTATATATAATCTCTTTCTCATTATGACGTGTTACCTTTCCCAACATATACATTGTTCTCCAACTCCTAACTAGACATATATACAAACAAATCTCAAGGAGCTAGAGGTGTAATTGAAGAACATAACCCTTCCTCCTCCATGACACCTTCATAGATGACATCACCCCTTTTATTTACAGTCCTTCAACACCTTCTCATCCTAGCATCGCATCATAATGTTTTGATAATTTTAGGGGGAATGGATACCTTATTTGACATGGCAACTACTCTTATATATTGTATTCAACTATTACCTCTAACCATCCCATTTTATCCGAAATCTTTCCTAAAATATTTATAAATGATGCATTTGATGAGTTTAAACCCTTCATCCCCTATCTCTCTACACTCATTTATCAATTGTGTTCATGTCTTTATAACCGACATGGAATTCTCTTAGCATGATTGTATTCTATTGGGACTTAATTTCTCATTAACCTTTTTACTTGAGTCTATTCCCCTTTTGTCCCTTAGCTATTTTCCCAATTTTATAACCGACTTAAGATATCTATCATGGGTGGTCTTTTGCCAAATTTCTTAGCATAGTTGATTAGAGCATGAAAACTTAGGCCCTATTGCTTTTTGAAGTTTTTCAAGCTTTACTAAGGAGTGAATTTTTTTCCTTTATGGGTTTTCTCCTTCCATCTGGATGGAGTCATTTTCCCTACAAGATCCTACTCAGTGAGGTTCTATCATAAAAGCTATGTTTGATTGTCAGTCCCTGGGTATGTGCAGGGTCATCATGAAAAAAACAGGCCCTTAAGTGGCAATGAAAATTTAGAAAATCAGAGTTGGGCAACTTGACATAAAAATTTGAATAAGTTATCTATATTATTTCAAAAATATCTAAGAATAGAATCTGTGGAAAATTGAATGTAGTTTCTAAACTACTAGGTTAATTTTTGTAAAAAAAAAAAATCTATTTGGTGAAAATTTGAAATTTCAATGTAGTAGTACTAAAATTTCAAGGAAAAAATAAGAAGTAGGTGTCTGTTTGACCACCCTAACCATAATAAAATGATAATATTTTTTTATAAGATTTTAGATATAAGTAGAGGACTCATGTCCAGATGTGATGCATATTTTTTTGTAATTTGTTTTCAAATAAATAATTAATTATGATTTTTTTATTACAGCTTTTAAAAAATATAAAAAACTCGTATGTCTGACCACCTTAACTTGGTCATAACTTCATGAAATTCATTTTATTTTTTTAATCCTATAGTATGCCAAGCATTGAATATGACACATGTTTTGGATTCAAAAAAATTGATACCATTTGAAAGTTATAGATGTTTTTCTATCAGACTATCAATTAGGACTTTAGTCGTAATTCTAATAAAAAATAAATAATTATTATTTATTAGATTCTAAGTAAAATATAATTATATTGGTAGAAATATGAGAAGCTTCTTTACAAACCCTTTTCGTTTCATCAATTTTGGGTAAAATAAAAGTCATCGGCCACATAGGCGAAGTCTGGAAAAGCAAGGTAAGTTGTTAAACACGTTTTACGTGTTGACTTTTTAGGATTGGCAGGTCCGAACCAAATCCCGAGCCTAATCCCTAGGCATTAAATTTTGTGTTAGCATATCGGATATCGGATTCAAATCGGATATCCGATTCAAATCCAATATATGATATGTTTTAGATATGAGTTTTAAAAAAATTATACAATCTTTAATATATGATTTAAAAATGCAATAAAGTTTATAATTTAATATATATAATATACAGTAAATTTTATAATTTAATATATATAATATCCAATAAATTTTATAATGTAATATATTTAATATACAATTTATGATAATCTCTTACCGAATTATGTATTTAATATATAATATATTATTAAATGTATAATATTTCAATATTTTAGTTAATCTATAAATATTTAAATATATATATAGTACCAATATATAAAATAGTTTTAAAATATTATCTCTTTCCCTCTCTCTCTCCACCTCTATCTCTTTCAAGTCTCTCTCTCTCTCTCTCTCTCTCTCTCTCTCTCTCTCTCTCTCTCCCCCTCTTTTCTCTCTCTCTCTCTCCATCTCTAATTCTCCCATTCCTCCCCCACTTCTACTCCCTCCTCTCCCTTTCTCCCTCTTCACTCCCCTTCTCCTCTCTCCCTCTCTCCCTTCTCCCTATCTCCTATCCCTCCCTCTCCCCCTCCCACCTCCCTCCTTCTGTATTCCTCCTCTCCCTCTCCCTCTCCCTCTCCCTCAACTCTGAACCCTTCTCTCCCACTCTCCCTCTCTCTCACTCCCTCCCACTCTCCCTCTCTCCTATCCCTCTTCTCTCATCCCTCCCCACCCTCCCACTCTCCCCTCCCTCCCCTCTCCCCGCATCCCCTTCCTCTCCTCCCCCTCACACTCTCCCTCCCTTTATCTCTTCCTCCCACTCCCTCCTCCCCACTCCTCCCACTCCTCCCACCCCCTCCTCTCCCTCTCCTCTCCTAACCTTAACCCTCTCTCCCTCCTCCTGTACCTCCCTCCCTCCTCACTTTCCCTCATCCTCCCACCTCCCTCCCCCACCTCTCTCCCTCCTCTCTCTCTAGAACCCTCTCCTCTCCCACTCTCCCTCTCCCTCTCCCTCTCTCCCTCCCACTCTCCCTCCCTCCCACCTCCCTCTCCCTCTCTCCCCAATCCTCCCACCTCTAATTCCTCCCCACCTCTCACCTCCCACCTCCATTCTCCCTCTCCATCCACCTCCTCCCACCCTCCCTCCCACCTCTCACCTCCACCTCCCTCCCTCCTCAATCTCCCACTTCCCCACCTCCCTCACCTCTCCCACCTCCCATTCTCCATTTCTCCCTCCCATCCCACCTCCCACCTCCCTCCCACCTCCCCACCCTCCCCTCCCTCCTCACCCCTCTCCCTCCTCCCTCCCCCCCCCCTCTCCCTAACTCTCACCCCTTTCCTTCCCTACCCCACCTCCCACTCCCTCACTCCTTCACTGTCCTCCTCCCCCTCACTCCCCTTCCCCCTCCATCTCCCTCCTCCTCCCCTCTCCCCCTCCCTCCCTCCCCCACCTCCCATTCCCTCACTATCCTCCTCCTCTTCACTCCCCTTCCCCCTCCACCATCCTCACCACTTTCCATCTCTCCCTTCCCCTCCCCTCCCTCCCTCTCCCTCTCTCCTCCCTTCCTCCCTCTCCCCTCCTCCTTTCTCCCTCCATACTCACTCCTCCCACCTCCCTCCCACCTCTCTCATGCCCTCCTCCCTCCCCACTCCCTCCTCCTCCCTCCCTCTCCCTCAACTTCTAAACCTTGTATCTCCCTCTCCTCCCACTTCTCCCTCACTCTCTCCCTCTCTCTCTCTCCCCTCTCTCCCTCGCTTCTTCTTCCTATCCTATGCCTCCTCTCCTCCCTATCTCTCCTCTCTCTATCTCCATCCTCCTCTCCTCACTCTCTCACTCTCCCACTCTCCCTCTTTCTCTCCCTCCCATCTCACTCTCCTCATTCTCTTCACTTCCCTCTCCTCTCTACTCTCTCTCCTTCTATATCTCCCTCTCTCCCTCTCCCTCTCCCTTTCCCTCTCCCTCAACTCTAAAACCTCTCTCCCACTCCCACTCTCCCTCTCACTCTCTCACTCTCCCTCTCTCTCTCTCTCCCTATCCCTCCCTCTCTCTCCCTCTATCTCTCCCTCTCCCTCTCCCTCTATCTCTCCTTCTCCCTCCATCTCTCCCTCTCCCTTTCTCCCTCTCCATCTCACTCTCCTGCCCTCCTCTCACTCTCTCTTCACTCTCATTTCCCTCTCTGACTCTCCCTCTCCCTCTCCCTCTCCTCTCTCCCTCAACTTAAACCCCTCTCCCTCTCCCACTTCCTCCTCCTACCTCTCACTCTCCCACTTCCCCTTTCCCACCTCCCTAACCCTATCCTCCCTCTCTTCTCACTTCCTCCTCTATCTCTCTCCCTCCCACCCTCCCTCTCTCTCTCCCTCCCACTCTCCCTCTTCCTCTCTCCCTCTCCCTCTCACTCTCCCACTCTCCCACTCTCCCTTTGTCATTCCCACTCTCCTCCCTCTCTCCCTCTCTCAATCTTCCACTCTCCCACTCTCTACCATTAACCCTTAGGTTTATGTGTGTACAAATCGGATATCCGATTTGTGAAACTTTGATGTGTAGAGCTAAATTATATCGGATATCGGATTTGTGGGCCATTTTTGTGCATTCCAATGGACCCTACATTCTGTTTGTAGCACTTTGCAGGTGACAAACACGTAGTTTGAGACAAGAAGAGACAAAGATAAACTTTCTAGAGCATCTTGTACTAAAATTTGTCATACATAATGATTTTTTTGCATCTTTTATTTGGTATAATGGGGAGCAGCAGTCATCGGAAGCAAAAACGTAAGAGAAAGTTGGAAAAAGAACAAATTGAAGGATATAGACAAAGAGATAAAGAAGTTCATAGGAAGAAAAGACAAGGGATGTTAAATATTGGTGAACCTGAGCCCTATGGTCTTTCAAGTGAAGAGGAAATTGAATATGTTCTAGGTGAAAATGTAGAACATGATATTGAAATTGGGAATGAAAATGTTCAAATTGATATTGAAAATATTCAAAGTGAAAATGTTGGAATTGAAGATGTTGAACATGATATTGCAATTGGGAATGAAAATATTGAATTTGATAATGAAAATGTTGGAATTGAAGATGTTGAACATGATATTGAAATTGGGAATGAAATTATTCAAATTGATATTGAAAATGTTCAAGGTGAAAATGTTGGAAATGAATATATTGAACATAATATTGAAGCAACTGTAAATTATGTTTCACCAGATTACACGAGAAATGAAGAACCTTGTGTGGAAGAAAGACATATTCCAAATTCAAGACCTTCAAGGACCCCTAAATGGTTAGTTGAAGTTTATGATAACATTATAAACAATTTTGAAGGCAAGAGGTCAGCACGAACTATTCGGTTGTAGGCTAGAATACTTTTCAACCAATATTTTAGCAATAAGACATTGACCGAGCAATGCCAACTTTTTGTACAATTGTTAAAGATGCAAAAGATGAGACCTTTGCTAGCCAAATTGAAGATTCGTGTGAACAAGAGGACCGAAAAAAATTCTATTATTGTCAAAAATATTTTTAATGCTCTCAAGTCTATTGGAAAAAATAACAAGGAAACAGATAAAAGAGTTGCATGGGAAAGGGGAGCATGATGGAGCAGGTGCATGTGTAAAAAGAGCTCTAGTTAAGGAGGAATTGAAGATTTCAGGAGCAAAATTCAGTGATGCTTGTTCTATTGTTGATTGGTGTAGTTCAACATTGTCACAGGGAGGGACACTTGATTCAACAGTGCACAGATGCATTTGGTTGGTTGAGGAGGGTACAGTGGGAGGCAGATTGGATTTTCATACAATCAAAGATTCTTCAAAGATGCATTTGTTTCGAAGCTTAGATGCAAGCACATGGATACATGGGTTCCACAGTATCTAACTCCTTCATCTCAAACTATATCCATGACAAATTACACAATGGAAAGTTCACTTGATTACAACCGACTTTCAGATCTACTACATCCAGGACATGTTTTTGTAGTTGTTGCACTGCAAGGGAATGAAGAGAGATCATAATATTGGTTGGCTCGATGTGTGTGGGTAAAGCACAAGCTAACACAATCGATGGAAGATGATGATGGGTTCGTGTACCCTACAGGTTCATTTGTGGTTGCAGGAACTTGGTTGCAAACATACATGATTAGAAAGAATGGCATACCTGCATTTGAAGACTACAAGAAACACAAAACCATTCTCATGTATTCACACCTTGTTATAGCAACAAATGTTAATTTATTGAAGCATCATGCCAAACCAAAGACAAAACAACTATGGACACTTAGTAATGCTGATTATGAAGCAATATTGGATACTCTTAACCAAAGAGACGACCCTTCAGGCACACTTGAATAGCATATTCAAGAATGGAAGGTACAATGCTTAAGCATCTTTTTGTTGTGACAATATAGATTTATAATTTGACAAATTTTGCGATATTCCTGGCATGATTGATCATGGACCTTTTGCAACAATAGCTAGCTCTGATCCTTTCAAAGAGGTATGTGACAAATTACAATAATATAGATTGGTTATTCAAAGCATCTTTTATAGTTTGCATTACCAATTCATCATCATTCAGGTTGTTTAGATTAATATAGATTTGTTAGTCTAAGTATCTTTTTTGTTGTGACAATATAGATTTATCATTTGATAAATTTTGCGATATTTCTGGCACGATTGATCATGGACCTTCTGCAAAAATAGCTAGCTTTGATCCTTTCAGAGAGGTATGTGACAAATTACAATAATATAGATTGGTTATTCTAAGCATATTTTCTATTGTATGTAGTTTAACTGCGACTTTGATGGTTTGTACAGGTGCTTGTCACTCCAGAATGCCAACATACTACTCTTGTGGAGGATTGTGCCCTAAATGCCTCAAATAGGCATATTTTGTAAGAATTGAATTTTGAAATGTGAAACACTGTAAAAAGGTCATAACTTTGTATAGGAATAATCTATATCTAGTGATTTTTTTTGAAATATGGGTCAAATGTCTGGCATTGTATAAAGGGTATGTTTAAAATGTAAGGATATTTTTGTACTTAATCGAGCTACAACCACAGGTTTTCTTCCTGGTTCTTTCCTGTTGGTATGCTCGTTTGAACTAGGTTTTGTAATATATCCTATTTATATAAAATAAATTACAGTGGCTTGCCACTTTTTTGAAAAACAAAAGTGTAAAAAACTTCATGTGAATTTCATTTCACATGTAATTGATTCAAGTTGATTGGGTAAGATTTTTCTAATGCAAGAGCTAGGACTTGCAGAATCTTGATCCAACCTTATTGTAGATGGTCCCAACATGATCCCATATCCTCATACGAAGGTTTTGTAAGCATCGCAGTTTCCAAGAAATAGTCTGTCAAAGATTGTTGACTTTTAGCACTTTGAACTCTTAAGGGAATCATCGGTCCAATGTAGCTCAGAGTGATTCGGCGTTTTTGGGTGCAAAAGAGGACCATACCTAGCATAAATGTACCCATCCAGACATTTCAAAAAATCCTATTTGGTCGTACGAGTTAGAGAATGAAAGTTGCACCACTTTGCAATTTTACAATGCTTGCATTTGGCAACTTTTCCCTCAGCTGAAAACTCATCACCATGGGAAAATACCTTCGACATAGAAAAAACTAAGAGATTTTATTGTAGATGGTCCCAACATGATCCCATATCCTCAAACGAAGAGTCTGTAAGAATCACGGTTTCCGAGAAATAGTCTGTCAAAGATTTCTGAATTTTAGTACTTTGGACTCTTAAGGGAAATCGTCGGTCCAATGTAACTCGGAGTGATTCGGCATATTTGGGTACAAAAGAGGACCATACCTAGCGTAAAAACACCCATCTGGACGTGTTGGAACAGTCTATTTGGTCATACGAGTTAGATAATGAAAGTTGCACCACTTTGTAACTTTACACTGCTTGCATTTGGTAACTTTTCCCTCAACTAAAAACTCATGACCACGGGAAAACGCCTTCGAGATAGCAAAAACCGAGAGAGGTTATTGTAGATGGTCCCAACAAGATCCCATATCCTTAGATGAAGAGTCTGGAAGCATCATGGTTTCCAAGAAATATTTTGTCAAAGATTGTTGACTTTTAGCACTTTGGACTCTTAAGGGAAATTGTCGGTCCAATGTAGCTCAGAGTGGTTCAGCGTCTTTGGGTGAAAAATAGGACCATACCTAGCATAAACGTACCCATACAGACGTGTTGGAACAGTTTGTTTGGTCGTACGAGTTAGAGAATAAAAGTTACACCACTTTGCAACTTTACATTGCTTACATTTGGCAACTTTTCCCTCAACTGAAAACTCATCACCATGGGAAAACGCCTTCGACATAGCAAAAACGGAGAGAGATTATTGTAGACGGTCCCAACATGATCGCATATCCTTAGATGAAGAGTCTGTAAGCATCACATTTTTTGATTAACAGTTTGTCAAAGATTGCTGCCCTTCTACACTTTGGGCTCTTAAGGCATTTCGCTGATTGAATGTAGCTCGGACTGCTTCGGTCTGTTTGGGTGTGAAAGGGACCCATACCTAACCTAAATGTACCCATTCAGGCGTGATGGAATAGTCGGTTTTTTCATACGAGTTTTAGAACAAGATTATTGATGCCCTTACAAGTAGTTTTCAGCCTCCAATCGAACTCCAATGTTATTTTTTGTGCGAAAAAAGCCATGAGACAATCTAATCTCATATTAGGAAAAGCTAATCTCAACATAACAAAAGACAATCTTCACACATTAGCATGATACAACTCGCAATGAATAATTCTTAATTCTAAAGATCCCAGTGATCACTATTTACTGGTCACACATAATCCAAGTAAATAATGTTAGATTTGCATAGCTCAACAAGCTGAATTTTAGCCTAGAAGGGTAATTACAATCAAAACAAAGAATACTTATCTCTTAAATATTCTAAAGGGTGGAAGTATGAAACGCTGCTCTTGCACTCAGATCAGTACACGACCTTCATGGCTTGAACATAGGCCCATGACTAGAGTAGAAAATCACATCCAAAAATGAAGCATGTTGATTAGGCCTGGTAGGGAAATCCTTTGCATAGTGACCAAACTTGTCACATCTAAGGCATTAAACATGAGAGAGGTCCCACTTCTTCTTGAATGCAGGAGCACCATCTGACCCTTTATCTCTATTCCTCTTGAAGCATCTTTTCTTTCCTCCTTTTCCTTCCTTCTTCGAGGATTGAGCAGAAAGAACATGAATGTCTCTTATATAATGAAGGAATAAGAGCAAAAATCTGCTTACAACTCAGGCCCAGCTCATGGTTGAATTTGATACAATGAATAATAGCACCTCTCCTAGATGCAAAAATACAATTGAATATGATTCTCCTTGAAATTGGCATGCTGCTGCAAGATGAAGCGTTGCTTCTCAAGTGCGAACTTCTGCTTGGAATGTGAATTATGCTGAATGAACTCGATTGAGGAAATGAATAAACATCACCTTGTATTTATACAAAATAAGGTGACTCTTCAAGGAGGTCGGCCTCTCTTGAAAATAATAAATTACAAAATAATATCAAAGAAGGTCGGCCTCATCCATTTAAATCAAATGAGTATAAATTAAATAGCCATAGGCTATCATTTAATTTATTACAACTTAAGGTGATCGCTGGAAGAAGCAGCCCGATGCTGCTAATAACATCAATAGTAGGAACACATTTTTAGGGGTGATAAATGGATTAGAGTGAACTGTTTGATAAAAAGCTTTGGTAGACATGTATTAAAAATGTGGTAGCATAGACAAGGTAGTGGACTATTTGAAATAAAGCTTCAAAGAAATGTGGTCTCATAGAATTCCATGACAAGCAAATGCAATTGACAACTGGTCATAGTTTTTAGTTATGCAATGTGAAGTAATTGCATAACTGCTTAGGTTGACTTTGTAAAAACTATATTGTAATTGAAATTTTTTCATCTATGAACATCTAGTTGTTAGTTATGCAATGTGAAGTAATTATTTGAGTTTGAAATATGTGTAATGCAATGTAATCAACGATATAAATATAAACTACATAATATAACCATTCTTTTTTATGCTATTGTACATTGATATTTAACCATTGCTCAAGATAAAATTTTCAAAGAGTTTAATCATGCACATGAGGAACAAATTAAATTTCGATTGTCAACTTCTATATATCAAATTATCCAATAATCAAGTGTATGTCCATATACAAAAATGGCATGACGCCAACTCAAACAAAGTTTTACAAAATGTGGCATATGCCATCTCAATATGTATTCAAAATTTACATGCCAAAATGTCTATCTCATCCTAAACTACTGGTGGATCATCAAAATGGAGCCTCTTTGAAGCACTCATTGGCTCTAAAGGTAGCTGCACAAGAAAAATTCAAACCACAATTGAGATTAGTTATACTATATAATTTAAAATCGAATAATTAACATCAAAATCAATATACATTGAATTTTAATTGAACTCTAAAATTGAAATCTTGATTACCTGAAATATACGTCTCTTCAAAGGGTCAGGAGTCCTAGAATATACCAAACCAATTTTTGAAATGCCAATCTATATATGTGAACAAAAACATAAAATTGATCCAAGTTAGCATACGATTATTGGTAATTGGAACATATTTACCAAACACAAAATAAAATAAACACATACCTCTTTAGGTTGATATTTTTCTTTATCTCCTTCAGGTGTTTCGACACCTCCTCCTTGAGGTGTTTCAACACCTACTCCTTGAGGTGTTCCAATACTTAATCCTTTAGGCGGTGTGTCATTTGTCAACAAGGATGTATAGCTCATAATTGCTTGTACATAAAAATGACAAGTACATATGAAACTACCAATCTATGTTGATGTATGTATAATCAATATAAGATCTTAAAAATCTTAATTCAATCCAATTTGAGTTCAATTGCCTTCCCCTTATTGAAATTTGTGCCTCCATAGTCTGAACAAGGTTGCGCCTCACTCGCACTAGGTATTTCCTACAAGAGGAAAATAAGATAAACATATAAGTTATTATATAATTTCATTAATGACAATTCAAATGACAAACAAGTATATAATAAAAAATGTAAACGAGTGAGTGCGAAAATATATAATCTGTGTGTGTGTCCAAGCCAAATGAAATGGACCTAAGGGTGCTATCAGTCACCCGTGTGAGCTCCTCCTCAGACATCAACTGTTAAATGGACCATGTAAATAAATATTAGTACTTGATACTATCTCTTATTAATATTCATTTAAAAACAAATGCAAGTTATGAAATTACAACTTAAATCTTACCTGTGTCACTATTCTAGCATCTCCCTCTCTAGCAGGACAGGACTCTGTAGGGTGGATTCCACTCCCCTGCGACTGATCTATAATGTCCACATCATGGAGGTCATAATCAGAAGTGTCCAAGGGATGCTCAGTGGGCTATACAAGAGGACCCAAGCATATCTGGTGGCACATAGTGCAAGTATGTGGCACACAAATATGTGGACCTGAGGAGGAGGATGTAGCAGCACGTGAGCCTTCACCAACATCACCAGAATGTGGTTGAGCTACTATAGAAGCATGTGAAACCAAATGACCACTCAAAGAGTGAATAATCTGAATAGTCTGTGTGGCTGCATCCTGGATAATCTCTAGATGATATATTGGAGGTGGAAGAGGAAGGGGAACATTTGGGCATGGGATTACTCTAACTGCCCCTGGTCTATCCTAGGGCATACCTCCACCGATGCCCTGGAAGGGTTTAATGTCAAAGTAATTGGGATGATGCCCTAACAAAAACTCAGCATATACTTTTTTAATAAAGTAAAATGGTATATCAGAATTGTTGTTCAGTGGTTTATCAAAAACCATACACCAACGATCCCAAAATTTGTCTACAATGTCCCTATTCATACACCATTTTATAGAAATTTTTGTTTTATTAACATTCACTAGCAAACCGGTGCAGGGGTTAATGAATAAAGAGGTTATTTGGGCTTTGGTTATTTGGAGATCTTTCACATCATCGTAAGACAATCCACATGCATAATGTTCCCTCATGTCTTTTCGCCATGAATGAAAGGCATTATGTTGGGTGGAGAGGGTTTCTATATTTTTAATAATTTCCTTCAATGTTTTTGTCATATCACTCAATCGAGGGATTGTCTTATAAACTTCACAAATGCCCCTCAATTACCCTAATTTTTCACCAATTAAGTTTTCAATTGGTGGCTACGGAGGTGGTGGAGCATTTGGCATTTGTGCATTTTCATTTTGTGCCATAATACCTTATTAAAGTTAAAAACCAATTAATCTAATTAAAATTACATAATATAAATGAAATTATTGTAAAAAAGCCCTAGTTTTTAATAAAAATCCAAAAACAACCCTACTTTTTCATAAAAATCCATAACAAACTCTAGTTTTTTGTTAAACATACATCAACAACACTAGTTTTTAATCAAAATCCATTTAAAAACATTAATTTTTAATAAAAATTCATTATAAACTCTAGTTTTTAATAAAAATCAATAAAAAACCCTACTTTTGAAAAACAAAATCATAAAAACTACTTAAAATTAAAAGAATCTAATTGAAAAATTGATTAAAACATAAAATCAACCAAAAACTTACCTTTCAAATTGGATTTTCTCTTTTCCCTTTGCGCCCGCGTCCAAATGGTGTGAAATGAGTTTTAAAGTCGGCTTTTTTATTTATATAGGCTTTTGCAAATCAGATATCCGATTTGAAAAAAGTAGGTTTGGGCATTGCTTTGGAGCAATGTACTGACACCCGAACCTACAAAAATTCAACTCGTCATTTCCGCGTTTTTTAGTCGATCCAAAACGTATGTTTTTTCCATTGCCACTTTTTGGCCCATCATGATCCTGCACATACCCCCCTACAAGAGGAAGAAAGAATTAAAAAAATTGTTATGTCAGTTTTGCAGGAATCCATTGGTTAAGTGAACCTCCCCTTTTGGTCCACTTTTATCCATCTCACTTAGTTTTTCTGCTTTGAGTTTGAATGTTGTTCCCATCTAATTTATAGGAATTTATATGTGAACCATCTCATTTCCACTTGCTGATAGATTCCCCGCAAAGGTAGTTGACCTCAAAATTTGGCTAAAGTAATTTTTTGTAGGTGGATGGAGTCCATCCTCTCAAATCCACCCCTACTGACATCTTTTTCCTTTTATGAGATTTTCTAAGTGAGCTTCGCCTTTATGATTATTCATCTAGTTCCCCTTAACTTTCTTGCAATCCTCTTCCCCTTCGAATCTCCACAATATTCACTGAACCTAGTTTTCCCACATAATTCCTTTTGCAAACTTTTCCCATTCATTTCAACTTCCACTTCTAAATATCTTCATCTAGTTTAGATGTATTTTTCCACAAACCTATTCCATCCCATTTTCCCACATCCCTACCTTAATGACATCATGTTGACGCATCCCATATTGTTGATATTATTAGAAAACTTTTCATCTAAACCAAATATTTTGTTGTAGTTGGTGAATTTTCTTGGTTTTCCCGCATATCCAATTGGAGACTTTTTTCTTGTAATTCTTATTCTTGTGGAGTGTTTGGGGGTCTTTAGATGTTGTGGAGGTTTTTAGGGCACTAAGATAGATCCTAATATCAATTTCTTTCCTACTTGATCTAGTTACTAGGTAGATTTTTTCATATCCTATTCCAACTCAATTTTTTGCAAGAGCCAGAAAAGGTTTCAAACTGAGCGTGGATTTGCTATGGGATTTTTGCTGGCATCTGGATGCAGTCGAAAGAGTGTCAACTCTCTACATAAGGAAAATTGAACATCTAAATAGCGCTCAAATTATTGCAAGATGAATCAATAATGGAAAAAGTGGTGTGACTCACATCTACCCTCTCTAGCTACTCGCATTCATGGTATCATTCGACCAGCTACTGGAAAATTAATTATAAATTTTCTCCATCGATCTACAATGTTCATTTTGTTGAAAGAACACCAATACACTAGGAGGGGGGGTGAATCAATGTATGGAAAATTTTACCCACTTAAAGCAGCAGATAAGATATAAGATCACACACAAAGAATACACCAGATATACATGGAAAACCCTAGAAGGGAAAAACCACGATGAGAAAATTTGCTTGAGTCTATTGCTCAAATCCAACCTCACAATCAAAGATATTACATATGTTTTGTAAGCACCCATTTATAGGTACATTGACACCCAAGACAATGTTTTGAGGCACCAACCTCCTGGTACATTGCACACCTAATTAAGCACCAACCCCTACAATATTACAAGTTTATATATGCAAATATTAGTTCTTCTTCAAATTTAGAATGCACCTTTTCATTTCATTAATCTGCACTGCTTCCTCTACTCTACACTTCTCTCAATTCACCATTACCCTGATCATCACCATGATATCTTTTCGATTATAACCATATGTTCTACCACCAACCTGAAAAACCATGCAATTTAGTAACCTCTATGTATTCAAATAATCTACATTTGTATCTCCACTATACACATGAAATATCATAATTATATTTTAAACAACCACTCACACCACCATTCTAATCATGAAAAACCCTAACTGCTTCGCAGTCCCTTAAAACTATCACGTTTATGATTTTCCAAAAATACATTTAAATTGGCTTCAACTCTGTAATTGTCAAAAATAAAGGTATAACTTGCACAAATATGAACTTAAATATGTGGTTGCAAATTTGAATTATATGTTCAAGATAACCATAACAAGATTAAGTGATTCACAATTGTAACAATGAAATAAAAATCTGCAATACCACAAGTCATCAACACAAGTGACACAAGATATATGTAGAGAAACCATTGTAGGAAAAAATTCCACACCCAAAGAGATCCAATGTTTGTATTAATCTTCAAGGAAGTACATCAATACAAAAATCCTCACTATAATATGACAACACTTCGTCATCTTGACAATATGCAAAGAACTTATACTAAACCACCATCCAAAAGCTCCAATATATAGAAGTTTGTGGGAGAGAATACCACAAATGCTATCCCAAAACAACAAGAAAAACCACCTGGAAAAACCCACGCCCCACTTAGTGGACAGCCCATAAACATGGAATAAAATATTCAATAATCACATGGCCTTCACATAAGCACCTAACCCACAACCAATCAAAATGAGTCTAACCCGAGTTCTCCATAAGTCTCCAACGGCTCCGATGACTAAATGAAAGCTCATGCACCACCATGCAAAATTGGGCACCCAACCATGCAAGAGCATGCAAAACATCCAAATAACATGTAAGGACATGCACACTAAAGTGGTCCCAACCTAGAAAGTTGGACGCCTAAGAATAATATTCTCCCGATATGCCTTGTAACTGCCACTATGAAAGGTCCACCTCTTTGAATGCAATTAGAATTCGTCATAAGAAAATAAATAATAAATATTGTTTCCCTCATGTCCTCAAGAACACTTTCCAATGAACGTGGAGACACATAAATCAACTTAGGATAGCAATCATAATTTCACCTATCCTAAAATTCTCCCACTTGACATTATACATTGTAATTACATCCATGAGATACAAATAAAACATGTAATCAAGTATAATGATCAAGGACCATGACCTTCCTACACCAAGATAACTTATTTGTGGTCACTGGTTTCATTTGAGAATCTACAACATTATCCAAAGTGTCAACCTTCTCAATCAAAATCTTACCATTCTCTACCATTTCTCGCACAAAGTGATACTAAACATCAGCATGTTTGGTGCGAACATGATACATAGAATTTTTAGCTAAACATATGGTAGTCTGACTATCACATCCAATCCTCATTGTCTTACAATCAAAACTAATGCCATTACCAAGTCTCCATAACCAAAATGCCTCCTTAGAAGCATGTGTAGCTATCATATACTCTTCTTCAGTGGTCAATAAAGCAATTGTAGGCTGCCTCTTACTCATCCAACTCACTGCACCTTCAAATAAAGTAAAAAATAGCCACTAGTGGACCTTCGACTATCCAAGTCACCTACCCAATCTACATCAACAAAACCCTATATTTTGAATGACTTATCCACATCATCAATACCATGACAAACCAAATAGTAATCAAAAGTACCATACAAATATCTAGAAACACCCTCTTAATAAAATTTGAATGCTCTCTACTAGGGTTAGACATAAACCTACTCAAAACTGCCACTACTTGGGCTATATCTGGTCTAGTGCAAACCATTGCATACATTAAACTACTGACAACACTAGAATAAGGAATATTAGAAATTTCTTTAAAATAATCATCAGAATTAGGACACATGTCTAAACTCAACTAAGTACCAACTAAAAACGAAATATTTACTAGTTTACAGTCATGTATATTAAACCTTTGCAAAATAGTATCAACATACTTACTTTGACTTAACCAGAGCATTTTGTGAACTCGATCCCTATTGATCTCCTATAGTGTCCCCTTTTTATCATGATCCAATTTTATGATGGTTTAGCCTATTCCTATCCCTCATAGGCTAACACAGATGGTTAGAGGGTCCCTTTTTGGCCGTGATCTGTGTGTTTTCTTCCCGAGAGCTTTGGGAGATTCACGATTGGCCTTCGTTTGGTGTTTTTGGGCTCAGTTGTACACACTTACTATTTATAGTAAGTCACCTGGTTATGGATTCTAGTGTTACTATCTTTAGCAGGTCACTTGGATGCATGGTTACCTTAGTTATTGATCACCTAATGCAAACATAATCAGAATTTGGTGTGTATTGGAGGAGTAATGTTATTTTTAAATATTATTAAAGTTAAGACTTTAATAATATTTGATTATTAAAAAGTACACATTATTAATTTAATTGACTTATGTCAATGGGGCCACTTTAATATTATTAAGTCAAATATTGTATACCTTGGAAAGTGAACCTAGGATGAAGATTTAAACATCTTCAAATGTGAATAAAATATAAATTTAATTGATTCAAAAAGCAAAAAGGGAGGGAATCGAACTTCATGAGAAATATGTAAGCTACCAATGAAGAAGGTCGAACCTATCAATGAGCATTTGAATTTTTTTTGGTTACTTCTTGGAATTTGAGCTTGACACCAAGGGTTTCAACATTCAACATTGGAGAACGAAAACTCTTCAATGTTTGTGCAATTTTGAGGTTGTGAAACTATCAGTTGAATTATTGCCTGTGAGGTTTGGCTTCACTTAGAGGTCAAAATAGAGCTTCAGTGTTGAAAGAATTCAAAATATTGGAAAGGGTTTGAATATTTTTTTGCTATCATTGGAGATCATTTCCAGCTTGGGCTTGCATCGATTTCCTTCATGCAAGGTGATTTGATATATGGCAGCAGTCTGATGTAATTTTAATTTCATATAGGTAGACTTGAGGCCCATGATTTAATTCATAGGAGCCATATCTTGCATCTATTGTCTCTTTTCTTTGGATCGCTCCATCATTGGGGTCATGTTGATGATGTAAGGAGGAGTGTGGAGCCGTTTGGAGACCTCTCTCATTTATTTTTTGATGTAGCATATCCGAACAGGGGTGGCACACAAGGAGGGTTGACTTCATCAGTTCTTTGTGGATTTTTCATTATCAATAAGGCTTCCATCTCATCTTAGGCATATCAGCATATTTACATTAGGTTCCTTTATGTATTTTGCATAGTTTGCATCCTCATAGTAGTTTTTTCCTTGTTGTAGCTGTAGGTGCATGTTCATATCAATTTTTCATAGATTTGAAAATATTGTAAGCCAAGAGTCTTGGTGAATCTTAGCAGTCAGATTGTATACATTCTATGCACTTCTTAATAATGGAGAAGGAATTATAAGGTTGCATGATATATGTTTGTTAAAATTTCATTTATGGAAGCCTTCATTTCAATGAACTAGTTTACATGCCAAGTATTTGTGAACATGCCTCTTGGCTGTAGGTGTGCATTTTGTATTAGAATCTCATTTATATGCATTTGAAAAAGCACACAAATTTTTTCATTGCATCTCTGATAATTAAGCTTCTTAGCATTCATTTTCAATCATCTAAACATCATTCGCATTGAACAAAGTCAAAATAGAACCAACTGAAAACCATAACCAATAGTTTCAATGTTGCAAGACAAGTGTTTGATAAAATTTCTAAATCATAAATTCAGAGGTTTTGACCAGCATTGGACTAAGCTCATTACATCTCCATCCAACTTGAATATATTTTGCATCCCCCAAATCATTCATAGCAAATGTGCCAAAAAGTTGAGTCTTAATCTCCTTAAAATCATCACCTTGTTGTTACCCATAAACATCTCATCAGCATACAAGACAATGATTAGAATCTAATCATCAATAACCTTAATGTAAACACAATGATCCTCCTCACTTCTAAAAAAACCCAACTTCAATGCAAAGGTATCAAACTTCTAGTACCACATCCTAGGTGACTGTTTTAAACCATATAAAGATCTCTTTAAACTACAAACTAAGTGTGTTTTTCCTTTCACAACAAAACCGTCAGGATGATGCATATAAATTTCTTCCTCAAGATACCCATGCAAGAAATTAATTTTAACATCCATTTTCTCTATTTCAAAATCATAAGAAGCACCAATAGATAATAGGAATCTAATAGAAGTTAACTTAGCAATAGGAGAGAAAATTTCATCAAAATCAACTCCTCCTCTCTGGGAGTAGCCCTTGGCCACTAATCTGGCTTTGTACTGCTCTAACTGACCGTATGCTCCAAATTTATTTTTAAACATCCACTTGAAACCAATGGACTTCCTTCCTTCGGGAAAACTCACAAGATCCTAGGTATCACGACTATCCAGGGCCATCATCTCCTCGTGCATGGCCTACATCCAAGACTCACTTTATTCTAAAGAAAGAGCCTCCATGTAGGATCTAGGTTCATCGTCAATACTCAACAAATAAAATATACAATGGAAATTAGGTGGGATATACCTATCAAATAGATTTTGTTACCTTGTGGATCTTCTCAAGGTAGGAGTAAGGGGCTCTTGTTATTCTTCTTCTTCATGCTCATCCTGCACATCATCTAAATTTTTTCAACTCTCTAAACCCTCTTCTTCTTCTTCTCCATCGTCAAATCCATCTGGATGTTCTTCCACATGTGCATATTCCTACGTCTCAACCTTTTTTCTCCAAGTGCACTATTTTTGTCTTATCTTTCTCCTTTGGTTGTTCTTCACCTGAGTAAGTTCTAAACTCCCTAAAAATTACATCTCTGGAAAAAACCATTTTACGGGTTAGTGGATTCCAAAGCTTATAACCTTATACATTCTCATCATAACCAACAAATATTCATTTCTATGCTTTTGGATCCAACTTAGAATGCTTCTCTTGAGGCACATGAGAAAAATTCTCACAACTAGAGACCCTTAAACTTGAAACAAAAGGATTTCTACCCATCCACACTTCATAAGTGTTTTTATCAACAAGAGCTGAACAAGGAGGTATATTAACCAAATAACATGCAATACATACAACTTCTACCAGAAATAATCTATCATGCTTAGCACCACTCATCATGCTCCTAGCTCTTTCCATTAAGGTTCAGTCCATTCTTTCTTCTACCCCATTTTGTTGAGGTGTATAAGGTGTAGTCTTTTTTTTAATGATACCTCCATGCTTATAGAACTCATCAAATTCACTAGAACAATATTCACCCCCAGTGTCATATCTCATCACCCTTATCTTATAATCCATTTGCTTCTCAACTAAGGCTTTAAATT
>CM021102.1:165063439-165240610 GCA_007115665.2 Sequoiadendron giganteum | reverse complement strand
ACATGCACACTCAAGTGGTCCCAACCTAGAAAGTTGGACGCCTAAGAAGAATATTCTCCCAAGATGCCTTGTAACTGTCACTATGAAGGGTCCACCTCTTTGAATGTAATTACAATTTTCCATAGGAAAATAAATAATAAATATTTTGTCCCTTATGTCCTTAAGAACACTTTCTGAAGAATGTGGAGACACATAAATCAACCTAGGATAGAAATTAGAATGTCACCTATCCTAAAATTAACTGCCCATCAAATTTTGTCTTCTGGAAGTAGTTGTTTTCTCACTTTGAATACTGGCCATTGATCATACCTTTTCCACCATGATCTAAAGGTCCTCGTTGATATGCTTCAGCTTTAAAAATGACCATCATATTCGATGTCTTTAAACATATTTTATAGATCTCCATCGCATATTGTTTTCCTAGCATTTTTTTACTTTGTGCTTGAAGAATTGAAACTGTGATGCACATACACTCTGTAATGCAACCATATCCATTGATCTCTATATCCTTCAACATGCACCATCAAATGGAATTACACTATTTTGGCTTAGCATATTTTACCTTTGCACGTGAAGGATGATAATTGTGATACATATAAACCTTGCGCTGAAATCAATTGTTGACACGTAGCTACCCTGTCCTTATTGCATACCGTAATTTAGCTATACTCTCATGAAAATAAAAACTTGATGTGAAGAGAATTTGCAATGCAATGTCAGTCATAGGATGAATATCACATGGACCGTTGATCTACTAAAGTAGCATATTGCACATCACAAATTACTTAAAGCTCATGAATTTCAAAAACACAATGCAAAGAGTCTTAGCACTACAATTGTAATTTGGCACATGTCTAGGTCCTTACCATCACATATCGCAATATAGCTATGCACTAAGGAAAGTGAGAATACGATGTGAAGAGATGTTGTGATGGAACATTGGCCGTTAGATCTTAAATATACTTTGTGTGAACCATTGATCAAGCTTGGATAAACATTAAGCCTCCCACTTATGAAATATTAAAGTCCAAATATTTTATCAAGTTGGTTGACACTAGGATGAAGGGGCTGGTAACAAAATGACTTGTACAACTTAATTTATGACTTAAGTAACCTATCACCACTGTAACATACTAACCCTTCCAGAAACTAAAAATTAAACAAGTAAATAAACAAGTAATAAAGCCATGGTAATAAAAAAACTATTTATTTTATTAAGAATATATGGTCAAGATTCCATAGCATATTACAATAAAGATTCCACTTTATTACAATAACTTCTCAAGTACAAGTAACAATAATACATACATTTGCATACATAGCTCCAATGAGCTTTAGAACAAATAGTTGAAAGACGGTCCAATATCTTCCCTTTCAAATCTTAGTTCTTTTGTTGCTTATTGTGGAGGAAAAGCATCACTCAGGCGCTTTTCCACCAACCACGGACACATAATGTGGTCCCCCACACATCTATCATTCAATAGATGGCCCTTTCCTTCGACGAAGACATTGGTAGAGTAACCAATAATGACAACCAACTGAGCATAGTGTTGTGTCCTATATAACTAGAACTTGTAATCCCATAATCTTGAACTAGCATGCAATAATGGATCATGGTGAACTAAAAGTGTAGTCTCAATAGTCACACAATCTAGAGTAGAGTCACACAATCTAGAGTGGAGTCTCAGACATTCAAACTAATTTGATCAAAGAGTTTTAATTCAATAAATGACTGAGATTCATCTATCACATACACTACTCAGGGCTGATTTGACTTAAGGCTATCTTCAGCTACGCATAGGTATTTCCTTCAATGGATAGTCTGTCATCTCATATAACCTACAACAATATTAATCTACTTGGAATTAACTACTTAACTAGTAAGTACACAAGCTAGGTATTCCTTCAATGGATAGTCCATCATCCCAGATAACCTACATACTTGGATAACTTGCCTTACATGTAAGTATATTAATCCCTCTCCCATGTTGGATGACCTTGTTAGGGAGAAAACACAAGCTTTCCTAGTTATATCAATAACTTAGCTAAGTGTACCATATGTTCTTTTCATTTTCAATCATACCTAGTATATGTAATACTTATGATAAACACCCATCTCCTACTATGGAGTAAATAAAAAACACATTGCATCCCATGTTCAAACAGAAAAGGCATTTCAGGCATCATAGACACAACTGGGATGTAACATACTTCCCCCCTTGTGAATCATTGTCCCCGATGATCTATAAACTTTTAACATACAATTAAAGTAAAATAAATTTATACCTACTCTTCTCAAAATGCGTAAGATTTATAAAATATTCATCCTATGTAGCAACCCTGTCCTTCTTGGACCTTATTTCAAGTGCCCTCACTATCGCTTAGGGAAATCTCGTATGCCTTACACATACTTACTCTCCCAAAGAGATTTATTACATTATCAATAGTAACTATACATGACACCTAAAACATAGTGAATGAAAATCATTAGCCTATGAATTTATCCTTAGTATAATCCAAATAGTTAAGGAATGTCGGTGCATTGTACACTACACCGTGGTTCCCATCCTTCGCCTTTGGTATTTTTAGTTTTAGACACCTCATAAACTGAGTCTTTCTATCACTTACACATCCACTTTCCTTTACATAAAGTACTTGTTCTAGATTACTTGTCCATCTCAAGCATAGCATTGCTCCTTGACACCTATCAAATCCTGATATTGCTTCATACTTAAGCTTTATATTGACAAAGTTTCATCAATCACTTCGATCTATTACTCCTTTTTGACATTCTATCAAGTCTATGGTTTACCCTATTTCTAAGCCTATTTCAGCTTAATAGAGTTTCCAACCTTTCCTTTTCATATAATGATCCAAACTTCAATGTTAGTTCAATTTACCAATCATTCAAGATTTGTTTTACCATTTTTGCCTACTTGGCTATAATAATATATTGCACATTCGCTCAACTAAATATTTCATATTATGATCATGGTTTACACAACCCTGTCATTATTTGCTTGTTCAAAACTGAAATAACTTTCTCAGGAATACTAAGCAACTACTTCCCACAATATATTATTTAGGACCAAAATCTTATAAGTCAAGTTTCCAAATAGTGTTGGTTACTTTGATGAGTTTTTCCACTAGAACATTATGTCAGTTTTGTTGACATAGATAGATTGATTTGTCTTGTGTTCTACCACTTTCTCTTTGGAATCTTAAGAGAGTATACATGTCCTACCAATGATGATGTTGGGTCTTCATTTCTTGGCATACTAGACATTATCCTGCCACATTCCTTGCAACCTCTTACTCTATCTTTTCCCAGGTTATAGTGGCTCTTCATCCGAAAATTCCCTTTGTCATTTTGATGTCCTAACTCAGATGTTAATTTCCTTGTTTCATTCCTAAATCTTCCAAAATTTTGGGTACATAGGTTATTTTATATCCAATAATAGTCTATTCAAAGACTAAGTGAAAACCTATTTTGTGATCTCACGCCTCCTTTAGTTGCCAAGTAATTATGGTTAGGATTTTTGTAGAGATAAATCCCATTTATCTTAGGACATCCATACCATGGATTTATTTTGTCCTCAGATTTTTTTCCAAATATGTAATTCATTTGTTAACCCAATCTAATTTTCCCGATAAAAATTGGTACTAATTTCGAGTATTAATCCTCATTCAATCATGTTGGTCCCTAGAAGATATCCAATTTAATTGCATACCTAATTACCAAACATGAACGTTTCTTGTTAGCTCCATGAATTCACTTAATCATATGGAGAGTCCCAACTTTGGTATTGAAAAGAACAAAATAGGGGTGTTTTGGACCTAAAAGGAAAGAGGCCAATTTTCTTGCTCTTTTCACTCAAGAACAAACCCTTGAGATTTCAATGCAAAGGAGATTGAAATCTAGAAAATGGAATTTCCTAGGGGATTGAATTATGTCAAAGAGGGGTTCACCACCAAGTGTAAACTTGGAAAAGAAAATGTTGGGAAACAAAGTTTAATATGCAAAATGACCTAGAAATGCAAGTAAAGCATAATAGGAAAGAAAAATATGAATAGTGTGCACCTGGAAACCTTGAAGGGACTGGAAGTAGCTCTAAAATTTTGGAAATGTTGAATTCTTGACCAATTGGGACTCATTCACCAACTTGGGTGAATCAGTCCCAGATCTAGATTTATGTACGAGAGCCTATTTGGGGAAAAATGGTATCGAAATCTACAATTTGATCTGATAGACAGCTATAATGGGACTTATTCCCCACTCTTGTGAATCAATCTTGTTCAAATTTTTCAAGATTTGAAGACTCTAATATGCACTTCAACACCTTCCCTTCCCTTCCAGCTTGAATTTCGGATCTGAATCTATGAAAAACACCTACAAAACTGAATTTGATTTGATTTGGTAATGGGGGGTTTTCCTTAGTTAAACCCCTAATTTGGTAATTAAACCTTGATAAATATGATGAAATATGCATGAAAACCCTAGCCTCAAATGTGTTTAAGGCTAGAAAATAAAAAATATGATGCAAGAGTAGAAATGTAGAGATGAATGATTCACTTGTGATAATCTCCAATCAGCTCAAATGAATCTCAACGATGCTTGTACCTTCCTTAGGCTAAATCTAGAGTCATAATGGAGGATGGAATCACTTAGGAAACAAGTCTTGAGGCTTGGCTTGATGGCTAGTTGCATCTCCCCAACCTAGAATCCATCATGATTCACCATAGGCATCCATGATCAACCCTTGATAATGCTAGATCTTGATTGAAAGTGAGCTTGAAGACCTATGAAAACACTTTAATGTTGCTCCAAAGCTTCAACCTTGTTCTTGAAGGTTGAATACCCTTGTGAAATCTTTCTTGAAGATTCTTGATGCTTGATACTTGAAAAATTTGCTCAAAGTGCTTAGAGATTGATAAAAATGGCTTAGAATCTTTCTTCTATAGGCATCAACACCTAATTTACCGTTATTTAGATCCCAAAGGCTGACATTCATCAAAAACCTGAATTAAATTGATGAATTCTCACTCAAATTTGAAAAAAGGCCCCAAATGGGACTCATTCGCCACCCTTGGTGAATGGGTCCCACCTAAGGGGATTCATTCGCCCAAGGTGGCGAATGAGTCCCACCCTAAGTTTTTGAGGTGGGTTTTTAGATTTTTTGGGGATTTGACTAATTTTATATGATTTTTGAGTGGAATGGACCTCAAAATCTAAAATAATGGGTCCTAGAGGCCTATAAATGGTGATTTTGAAGGGTAATTAATGCAAGGGTGCCAAAGTAGGTCTAAATTAAGTGTGAAATTGTCTCTTTTTTCAAGAGTGCATAATTTTCTACACTACATTTAGCCCCCACTTTAGTGCCCATATGACCCTACGTGCATATGTAAGCTAAAGGAATCCAATGATGAGCTTTGATTCATAAAAGGATACACATGTGAGTTCAATAATGGCACGGGAGAATGAAGCCCCCACTGTAGTTATCTACAAAACCAAAATGTTAGGAACTGCATCTTGCAACATGAATCTATTAGTTGTTCAAAAATAATCACCAAATCAAACCTCTATCTAGGAATCACATTCGAGGGTAGATATATGCCCCCCCTTGATTCCACTTTCTTTTCAGAGGTGGAATCAAGGTAGAAATCTAGCCATGTCGAATAGGTTAAGGCATATTATAGGGAATTTCCAAGTACCATGTCACATAATGATAGATGATTAATGATGTCGAGAGCAAGATAATGATTCTAATGCAACAAATGGCGTCAGAAATGCATCTCTCTAGCACCGGTTATTTTGATTTGATTGAAATGTACTTTTTAACCCTAATGTAGTAAAAACCCTAGTTTTAACTTTACATAAGAGAAAAAAGTGAAGTAAATTCTTACTATTTTTTCATTTACCTTTTGTAGCTTGATAGAGATTGAAGAATAGTGAAAGATGCCCAATAGACGAGATTACAGGCCTGTGAGACTAGACATGTTGCGGGACTAGGTGGCACACGACGAATTTCATCATGAGGTAAGTTGATTCTTCTGCCTTCGTTTTGTCGTTATGTAGTGATTTTATAATTTTTATGCATTTATAGGTTAATTTAGGGCCTTTGAAAAAAACATTTGCAAAGCGTCCCATTTTTTCGTAAAGTGTCCCTTTTGTTGGCAAAGTGTCTTGTTTCTTCGCAAAGTGTCCCAAAAGAGTTCTAAAGTGTCTAGGGCCTTTAGGAATGCAAAATAGAGAAGCTTTAGTGCACTTTTATGATTATTGATGTAAAAATTGACGAGATTAAACTGCTTATAAGATATATTGTTTCTTTTTTGTTAGGTGCTCACTTGTTCGTGTCAGTGTCTAGGTGGCAGAAAGATCGGTCTTCTTAGATATTTAGCCCCCACTCTTTCAGTGGAGGATACAGAGCTATTACAAACTATTGGATTATACTGGGCATACCTCATGCCCCCCATGAGGTACCATGATGCGATGGATGGCGCTAGCAAAGCGTTGGGATGTCGATACATGAACATTTCATTTGTCAACTAGTGAGATGATGATCACACTAGGGGATGTGCACCTCATACTCTGAGTTCCTATTGGGGGTGAGCGAGTACACTTTCGAGCAGAGCGGACATTCCATGAGATGAAATATGACACGCAGTACTGCCTTGGCAGACTAGTACATGATGAGAGAGTGAGGGCATGAATGGACTTAGTGATTCTTTTATACTCATGAGCCCCACTGGTTGGACGAATTATGATGTTGAAAATTGGACTAGTGCTCATCCCTGATGGGAGGGGAGCACACCTAAAGGGAGGACTAGTACACTTGATATGAGGGATGGCAGAGCACTAGATAGTATATGCCTAGGAGTGTTGTATCCTAGCTCATTTGTATTATGATCTTGGTCAATTTGTCTTTCGGGAGGTGGATAATATGGTACATTATATGCTTCTATAGGTTTGGTGCCTTGAGCATATCACTTATACCAAACCTACCAGCTTCTCGTGTCTAATAGCCTTAGGGTATCCTTGGGCCTTCAGCTATCCTCTATGATGGTTTTGGTAGTATGGTGATTTACATTTTTGGAGAGTGTGATTTAACCACTTGGAGGAGGACGAGATCCTTTGGAGACCTTATCAGCTTGTGCTTCAGTGGCCAAATCACACTCGGTAGATGAGGAGATTATAGCTTGAAATATTTTTGATTCGTAGACACGATTATGTAGTACATCCTTTCTACTACGATTGAGTCATGTGGCAGTTTGGGAAGATGCAGATAGCACCTAGGGCACGACCCTTCTTTAGGAGATCAGTGTGAAGTGCTTGGAGACCTGGTGATATTGTATGATTGACTATAGAGGATGTTGTTCATAGTGACTTCAGGTAGTCAGATCACAATATGCCTCTGGTCTCCAACGCGGATGATGTCAGTGCCACAAATGACTATGAGGAGTGGTGGACAATATCACGACCGACTCTCGTATTTCCTATGGAGGAGTCGATAGGTGATGTAGGACCACTCCTAGATGAGGGAGATGATGGAGAGGATAGATTCAAGGAGACACGCTACAATGTTGCAGACATATTTACAGATGTCATAGATGATGACTATGATGAGGATGCAGATCTTGACTATGATGGCCAAGAGGGAGAGGATGAGGATAATGATGAGGAGGACGAGGATGAGGAGGACAAGGAGAAGGAGCAATCCATGAGTGAGGGTGTTGAGGAAATAGATGAGGATCTAGTAGGGCACGAGTGGGGAGAGTCCTCTCCCATTCATATGACTAGATCATGACCAGCAGCTACAGCAGACACCAGTACCTACAATCATGGAGAGGCTAGTGCATCCTCCATGCCCCCTGCACGAGACAAGCCTAATTTCTCACAACCTGCTAGACATATAGGTGATGATATGTTATTTATTGTTATACTCTCATGCTTGTTCTTACTCTTTATATATATCATGATGTGTACTGATATTTTATTATTTCTATCTTGTAGGATTTGTGAGAGACTTTAGGGATCTTTATCGATAGGTGGCTGGAGAGATAGTGCCCCCATTAGTTGAAAAGGAGGCCATAGACTCAGACTATGTTCCCCCACCCATTGTGGATCAGGACCCAAAGTCATTCAGGCCATATGTCAAACTGTGGGTAGCATATGATAGTTTGAGGAGACACATCCACTGAGACGATGCTACCCCAGAGGCACAATCATCCCAGACCCCTACAAAGTTAAAGAGACTAGAAGCAGAGGTAACCAGGCTACATGAAGAGAGAGATCATAGAGAAGGAGCACATCAGGAGGCCCTTGGACAGATACGTGGTTTACAGTTTGCTCTTGGTACACTCAGTGGGTCATAATCACGATCGCACACCACCGTCTCTCGACAGACAGCTACCAGAAAAATGCAATCACTAGGTCCTAAGGGATCTAGTAGCCATAGCCCTCGGTAGTATTGTCTATTTGATGACATGTACACAAAACTTTGTTATATATATGAGCACTTGATGCTTTATTATTTGTGTTCAAATGTTAAATGTCAATGTATTTATTAAATAACCTTTGTAAGATTATTTAATAAATTATTCCGTGATTTAACATGTTTTATGTGATCTAACAAAAAACTTATTATAGTTTCTCTTAGATCCAACATTGTGATGAAGTATGTTATTTTAAATTAAATGCACTTATGATTTAATTAAGGAACATTAAATGCTTATAAGGATCTAATCTTAACATAACACATGAAATAAACTTGAATAGCATGAGACCTAAAGTAATCAAATAAAAAGGAATTAGATAATCGCTTTAGTGTTCAAGACAAAAATAATTGCTGGTCAAGAACAAAGTAATGTCAAATCCCATGGAATATAATTCAGTAGCTCTAACAACACTTCTTACCATTCATACTATTCAAGGGGATTAGACATAATACCAGTGCAAATACATGGCATTGATAGGGTCTTTGAGAGGTGTACCATCCATTTTTATTAACGTGTATGCACCGGACCTATAATTTTCACTAATTATGTAGGGTCCTAACCAATTAGGGTTAAATTTTCCTTTCTCAGTCAGGTCGGCATTAATGTTTCATTTATTTTCATACAAGACTAATTCACCTTTGCTAAATACGCGAGGGGTAACATGATTACTATGATTACGTTGTAACTACTTAGCATAGACTTGGAGATGCTCAAGAGTGTTAATGCGTTTTTCATCAAGCCTCTCAAGTTGATGTAATCTTTGTTGTTTGTAAGTGTCATTATCGATGACCTATTGAAGAGAAATTCTTAACATGGGGATTTATAACTCCAAGGGCATCATCACCTCAGTACCATAGACAAGGTTATAGGGAATTGTTCCCATTTATTGTTTAATGCTAGTATGGTAGGCCCGTAACACGTACGTCAGTTGTGTATGCCAACCCTTGTTATGTTTATTAACTATTTTTCTTAGGATTTGTTCAAGATTTTTATTAGTTGCTTCGGCTTCACCATTAGATTGTGGGTAGTAGGGTGTTGAAAAGTGATGTTGGATATTAAATATGTCGAGGAATTTCTTCACATCATTGTTCTTGAATGGTGTTCCATTATCGAAAACTAATGCGGAAGGAAGTCCAAAGCGAGCAATAATGTGTTCCAATATGAAATGAAATATTACATCAGCAGTTGTAGATTGAAGAGGAATGACTTCTACCCATTTTGTAAAGCAATCCATTGTTGTGATTATAAACGTATGTCTAGCAGATGAAGGTGGTGCAATTTTTCCAATTAGATCCAATCCCCATACTGAGAATGGCCAGATAGGAATTTGGGCACGAAGCTCAACAGCAGGAGCATGAATCAAATTGCTATGTTCCTGAAATTTAGGAGATTTCTTAATGTACACAAAACAATCACTTTCCATGTGTCTCCAGTAATATCCCATATGAATGAGTTTTTTCACTAAAGATTTCCCTCCAAAATGACCTCCACAGGAACCTACATGTGCCTCTTCAAGTGCTATGGAGATTTTGGATTCTTTAAGACATTTGAGAAAAATACCGTTAAAGGATCTTCTATATAATACATTGGCTAGAATGATGTACTCAGTTGCTATTTTTCACAAGTGACATTGGGTATTCGTTGTTGTGGGCTCAAGAAAAGTACCATATTTGAAATAGTTGAATATTTAATCATACCATTCATTCGAGTCTTGCTTGGTCGTTGCTAACACTTCTTCAAGTTTATCGTCGATGAATGGTTTCATGATTGGGTGAATAGTAAATGTGATATCTTTTGAAGGATCTTGAGATGATTTAAGAGAGGTTGCACTTGCCATTGCATCTGCATGCCAATTATCTTTTCATGGGATGTTGTTAATGGTAAATGATTCAAAACTCTCTAACAAGTTCATTGTGAGATCCTTGTATTTGGATAATTTTTCATTCTTTGCTTGATATGTCCCATTTATTTGTTTAATTACTAATTGTGAATCGCCAAAGATCCTAATGTATTTTTCACCCAAGATTAAAGTAGCATGTAATCCGATGAGCAATACCTCATACTCAGTAGTGTTGTTTGTACATAAGAAATTTAACCGATATGATAAGGGAATAGGCTTTCCTGTGGGTGGGATTAATATAACCTTAACACTGAATCTTGTTCTACACTTAGATCCATCAAAGTATAATTCCCATGTATTGGTTTTGATTGTCAGCACATTATCATCGGGGAAAGAGTCATTACTAGGTAATGCCAAAGGGGAAGGAGCATCAACTAATTGGTCGATCAAGGCTTGACCCTTAATTTTTTTTTGTGAAGCAAATTTCAGGTCAAACTCAGTCAACAACATCACCCACTTAGCTAGATGTCCTGATAAATTTGTTTTATTAAAGAGATGTTTGAGAGGGTCAAATTTTGTCATCACTTGTATTTCTACAGTCAGTAAATAATGTTGCAATTTACTGGTAGTGAATACAAGGGCCAAACATTTTTTTTCTATTTTTGTGTATCGTTTCTCATAATCTATCATGGTTTGGCTAATGTAATAGATCGAATTCTCTTTACCGTTTTCATCTTGTTGAGAAAACAATGTTGCAAAAGCATGGGATGATGCAGCTATATAATGTATAAATAGTTTGTTTTGCATAATGGGTTGTAAAATAGGTGGAGTTGCAAGGTATTCCTTCAAACTCTCAAAATCTTGTTTACAATCATCATTCCAATCAAAGTGCACATCCTTTTTGAGGAGATATATGAATGGTAATGTGTGATTAGCTAAAGATGTGACAAAACAACAGATGGCTTGAATTCTTCCTTGTAATGTGGGCAACTAAGAAATATTTTTAGGGGGTAGCATGTTGATGATAACATCAATCTTCTTTGTATCCACCTCAATGCTTCTATGAGATATGATAAAACCTAAAAGTTTCCAACTATCTACACCAAAGACACATTTTTTTGGATTCAACCTCATGTTGTACTTTTGCATTCGCTCAAAGATTTTCTAAAGGACATTCACATTTTCTTGTCTTGTTAACGATTTGTCTAGAATGTCATCGACGTAATCCTCTAAGATCTTATGTGTGTAATCATGGAATATTAGTGTCATAGCTCGTTGATATGTTGTGCCTACATTCTTTAATCCAAAAGGCATCATAACCCAACAAAATGTCCCCCAAACAGTTACAAATATTGTTTTGTATTGATCTTGAGGGTTGATGAAGATTTGATTATATCCCGAAAAATCCATCCATGAATGACAACAAAGCATGTCCCTCAGTTGAGTCTACTATCATGTCAATATTAGGAAGGGGAAAGTCATCTTTTAAAGATTCTTTATTCAAGTCTCAAAAATCCCTACACATCATAATATGATTGTCAGGTTTTGCAACTGCGACGATATTTGAGATCCATAGAGAATAATCTATAGTTCTTATGAAGCCAACATCAAGGAGCTTTCCAATTTCACCTTTAACAAGCAAAGCTATATTAGGATTCATCTTGTGTATCTTTTGTCGAACGGGCTTGGCATTTTCAATAAGGACAATGTTGTGTGTCACTATCTTCAGATCTATTCCTGGCATATCGAAATATTTCCAAGAAAAGAGTTTGGAAAATTCATGAATCAAGGTTGCAATATCTTCTTATTCTTCATCATCGAGGCATTTCCCAATTTAATGACTTTCTCTCTATCTATTATCAATTTTTATATCAATTATATCCCCTAAAAGAAGGGCATTTGACTTTGGAAATTTAGGATTGTATTATTCTGCACTTGTGTCATTCTCATTACTTTCACTTTTGAAATATTTTGGCTTGGTACTAATCATAGCACATGTAACCTTTTTCTTGGGAGGAGTAAATGGTGTATCATAAACTCCTGGAATTTATTTCAAGGCTTCCTCATCTTCAAAGTACTCCCATGATGGTGGTAAATCCATGTCAAGCAATTCAAGATGCTTAATTGTGAGGTTGACTTTTGTCTTGCACATGATAGTATTGATGTTTAACGATGGTCACTTTGTTGCTTGCATAATTTTAGGACAATATCCCAAACCAATATTTGTCTCTTGTATGTTAGGTTCTATAGGAACTCAAATTCCTTGTTCTTTCTTTCTGCATCCTTTACCATTAACCCAATTGCTTAACAAGTTCATTTAACCTCTCCCATAATTTTTTTCCATTTCTTTCAGGTTTGGTGGTTGTTGCTATTCTATATCATCAAATTTTGTTGTATAACTTGTATCTTCTTCAAGAATAGAGGAGTTAGATGTTTGTGATTGTTCTTCCAAACTCCGAGTTGACATGACCATTGATTTTTTTTACTTGTCATATTCTCTTCTTGTGATTATGTATTCTCCCATAAATGAGGGTGTGAAATCCAAGGAACCCCAATCATCATCCAATAATTTTGACACTATTTCCATTTATTGCTTATATTCTTTTAAAGGTTCTATAATGGATGTGGGAATTAATGTGCTTAAAGGACTTGTCGTTCGTTTTTCCACTTGTAGGCAACTTTCAAGCTCGGGGTGCATTTCAACTAGGTATACCTTGTTGTCATAGACATATTTCATAATACAATGAAGATTTGAAGGCACCGCATGCATCTCATTAATCCATGGTCTTCCCAAAATAATATTGTATGAAAGGTCATGAGGCATAACATGAATAGGGTTTTGTAAGGTAGCCTTTCCAACTATAATAGGTAAAGTAATTACATCGAGCAGTTGCCTTCCTACATTGTCAAATCCTCGAATGGATAAGGATTCGGGTTACATCGTTGATTTTTCTACTTGCAACCTATCTAAGAGTTTCACACTGCACACATTAAGGGTTGAACCATTATCAACCATGGTCCTTTTTGTGCCTATTCCATTAGCAATGATCATAAAGTCCTCATTTTTTTTGTCTTAATGCCAAAGGAGGCAGCTCATGTTATGTCTACATTAACTGTATTCATTCCTTGTATGAGAGTTGCCACATAATTTGCATTTGTGCCAGGAAGAACCACTACTTGTTGTAAGGTTGTTTGAAGCATATTGTGATAGTTTGGTGAATTCTGAATTATGTCCCATAGGGATATCTTTACACGAGTATTCTTAAGTTGTTCAATGAGATTCTACTCCTTTCCACTATGCGAATTTAAATGAGGAGAACTGGGGGAAATTGGATTAGGTAAAGGTAAGGGTGTCGGGGTTGGTTGTTGTGGTTGCAGGTTGTTTCTAGTATTGTGTGTATGAGCAACGGTTTTATGACTCAGTTGCTACAATACATTATTCTAAGGAGGATAAAGGGTAAAATTAGGTTGTGGCTTATGTGAAGGTGGGTAAAGGATGAATGGGCTTTGTGAGATGAAGTCTTCAAGGGTTTCATCTAACATATCAAAGTCATCACTTCTAAAAGGCTTGAGGGTTAATTTAGCGCCGTTTGGTTTGTGTTTCTCATAACAAGATTTAGTGGATGATCCTAGTGAGAGAAAGTCCTCAAGGGCTTCATTTAACATGTCTTGTTCATCACTACTAAAGGGCTTGGATGATATGATTTTTCTAAATTTAAGCATTTTTTGAATTTTTTCTTTTGATGTTTTGAGTTTTTTGTTTTCTTTTTCTAATGAATCCGATCTAAGGGAACCAAGAACTAATGCTGAAAATGCAAATTGCAAAAATCTAATGTTATTCATAATTGCCATGAATGTAAATAATGCTCTTTTGAATGATTTCAATGTAACAGAAAGCAACTGAACTGAAATAGAAAAGTAATACAGGAAAACAGAAGCTTAAAAACTCGAAATTTCACTCTGTAAACAACCACTCAGATCTTGCACTGGAACTAATTCGCCCAAGGTGGCGAATGAGCCCCAATACGAATTTTTTTCAAAATTTTCAGATTTTTTTGGTTGATTTTTATGTTTTCTATGTTGTATGACCTGGATCTAGGATGCAAATGTAGTTTTTCAATACTTTTTAATGAAATTAAGTGCAAAAATGCAATCTACATGAGCTTTTCACTAATACAAGAATTTAAACCCTAGAATGCCAATTAACCAAAGCAATACCTAAGCCAAATCTAGGATGTAAATGCACTCCAAATTAGAATTATGATTCTCTAAATGCAGATTCACCAAAATGAAAAGAAGAAAATAGGGGTGTTTTCTTTCACTTGTAGATTTTTGGACCTAAAAGGAAAGAGGCCAATTTTCTTGCTCTTTTCACTCAAGAACAAACCCTTGAGATTTCAATGCAAAGGAGATTGAAATCTGGTAAACGGAATCTCCTAGGGGATTGAATGATGTCAAATGAGGGGTTCACCACCAAGTGTAAACTTGGAAAATAAAATATTGGAAAACAAAGTGTAATATGTAAAATGATCAAGAAAATTCCCTAGAAATGCAAGTAAAACAAAATAGGAAAGCAAAATATGAATAGTGTGCACCCGGAAACCTTGAAGGGACTGGAAACAACACTAAAATTCTAGAAATGTTGAATTTTTTACCAACTGGAACTCATTCGCCAACCTGGGTGAATCGGTCACATATCTAGATTTTTGTACGAGAGCCTGTTTCAAGAAAAAGGGTATCAGAATCTACAATTTGATCCAATAGAAAGCTATAGTGGGACTCATTTTCCACTCTTGGTGAATTAGCCCTGTTCAAATTTTCCAAGATTTGAAGACTCTGATTTTCACTTCAACACCTTCCCTTCCCTTCCATCTTGAGTTTTGGATCCGAATCTATGAAAAATACCTATAAAATAGAATTTGATTTGATTTGGTTATGGGTGATTTGCCTTATTCAAACCCCTAATTTGGAAATTAAACCTTGATAAAGATGATGAAATATACATGAAAACCCTAGCCTCAAATGTGTTTAAGACTAGGAAATAAAAAATATGATGCATTTCTATTCTAACATGAGAGAATATGATGCAAGAGTAGAAACGTAGAGATGAATGATTCACTTGTGATGATCTCCAATCACCTCAAATGAATCTCAATGATGTTTGTACCTTCTGTAGGTTGAATGTAGAGTGATAATGGAGGATGTAATCACTTAGGAAACAACTCTTTAGGCTTGGCTTGATGGCTAGTTGCATCTCCCCAACCTAGAATCCATCATTATTTACCATAGGCATCCATGATCAACCCTTGAAAATGTTAGATCGTGATTGAAAGTGAGCTTGAAGACCTAAAAAAACACTTTAATGTTTCTCCAAAGCTTCAACCTTACTTGCTCTTGAAGTTTGAATGCTCTTGTGAAAGCTTGCTTGAAGATTCTCAATGCTTAATACTTGAAAATATTTGCTCAAAGTGCTTAGAGATTGATAAAAATGACTTAGAAGCTTGATTTTATAGGCATCAATGCCTAATTGACCGTTATTTAGATCCCAAAGGCTGAAATTCATCAAAAACCTGAATTAAATTGATAAATTCCCACTCATATTTGAAAAAGGCCCCAAATGGGACTCATTCGCCACCCTTGGTGAATGGGTCCCACCTAAGGGGACTCATTCGCCCAAGGTGGCGAGTGAGTCCCACCTAAGGGGACTCATTCGCCCAAGGTGGCGAGTGAGTCCCACCTTAAGTTTTTAAGGTGGGATTTTTAGATTTTTTTGGGATTTTATTGATTTTATATGATTTTTGAGTGGAATGGGCCTCAGAATCTAAAATAATGGGTCCTAGGGGCCTATAAATGGTGATTTTGAAGGGTAATCAATGCAAGGGTGCCAAAATAGGTCCACATTAAGTTTGAAATTATCTCTTTTTTCAAGAGTTCATAATTTTATACACTACAAGTATATCCTATTTGAGCACAAGTAACAATCCTAGTGTTCTACTCAGTAAAATTTAAAACATTTCATGCTAAGTGAAAATTCTATGATGTCCCAACATAACAATAGATACTTCCCTTTGAAAGTGTATCCCTTTTAATATAAGAGCCAATCAAAGTACAATCTTGTCAATATTATGACTTCCTTTCAAGAGTGTAAAGTAATTAACCTAGCAGCTACTTTAACTCACTAGGCATCCCACCTATGTTTCCATTAATAAATAATTTCATAAGCTCAAGTGATTTACACATTCTCATGGGTGAATCTCTATCTCAATATTCCCTTCCAATTCTTAGAATAGATTCCTCAATCATTGACTAGTCCGATGTTATAGGTTTCTCTACCCCTATATGTTCCACTCAAGACCATATGTACAACTCAACCAAATAAGTTATTCCCAACTTATAGGTGTAAATGAGTAGTCTAGTACATAACCCAAATCAATAGGTTAAATCTTATCCTAAGGTCTCTCTCTTTATTTGAATTAACTTGTCCCAACTAGATTATTCTTAAACCTAGGGTTTCATTCTAGTACAAAGTATGATCAAATAATCACTTATAAAGAGATTTTTGATGTGGTTCACATAATGTCACATCCTATCTTATCTTACACTCCATCTCTATGGCTTTATAGATAAACCTTATCATCTCCAGGTCTCTTAGCATAGTAAGCTACAGCCTCAAGTTGCTTCACGATATGGATATACTTTGTAATATGTAGTATTATTACATATATATAGAAATAACGTCGTTATCTAAATTTCCCCATATAAGGTATATAGGATTATAGAGACACTTTCTTTTAATCATGAGTAATCTAGATCTTTCCTTGCCAATCCCATAGACAATGATATTTCTATCATGATCAAATTATTCGCCTATCCTTTTCTAAGGCATCCATGATAATATTGTTTGATCTACCAATCAGATAATTATAAGGTATGGGATGATAATAATCCTTGACCTTTCCATCTATATTTCTCTAAAAATCCCAATACCTTTTCCTTGTTGTTCATAAAATGTATGACTTAGTTAACATCATGACTAGTGAAGAAGTCATTATTTTTTCCAAATTGAGAACATACCCACATTTTTTGTTGGGTGGGGTACTTAACTCGATTCAATCCACTCTCTTCCTCCCCCCCCCCCCCTTAGTGTTTTCACAACTTTCGATCTATTCAAAGTTGAATTTCCTAGAAATACTTTCTTTTTTGAAAGGATTTTTCATTCCTTATTGTTGGCTTCCCATTGCCTTTTCTTGCCTCAATGGTATACTTATAATATACTTTTCCCAAATTTAGATTCATCATTGATTTTTAGTCCCATAGATTCAATATTTTGGATCATCAAATAGGAGATCTAATGAATAATCAACAACTTAGAAATTTAAGTGGTACACTAATACTCCAATATCCTTTTTGTATACGAATATCTATACTTTCAAAGCCTCATTGGTTGGTGTACCTTTCATCTTAGAACATTTTTTTTCTTTCAAATTTAATTGATCTGACACATAGTGCCTTATTGTATTCCATTTCCTTTTGGAACCTCTAAACATATGTTGATTTTTGCAAACTAGTTGGTGAGTTCATCCTATGCTCCCACTAATCTATATACTACCAAACCTTTGGCCAAGGTGACCTGATTTACCACTTTAGGTTTCTTTCCTACATTCACCTTTTTAAGTGACTTTATTCCAATACTTGGAATCCTATCCTCTCATAACCTTTAGAGATACCAAAATTTTTTGGTCTCTTTTTCTCATCTTAATCAAACTCCAATAATCATATTGATTTTGGTTGGTGGAACCATGCCCACATCATTGATTACTTCTTTTAGACCATTCCGGTCTTTTCTCCTTTCCTAGGTACTAACTCTTTTCCTACAAGATCTTATCCTCATACAAGAATTAGATTTATGTCAAGATTTATCCAACCTTGTGGATACCTCCTTCGTTGACTTCCTACTTCGATCTAATTTATGTTGACATTGCATACACATAGACTCATAGTGTTTTCACTAAATCCAAGAATCCTTGACTCTTTACAACTATAGGTTGCTACTATTAAGGGGTTATCTCTTCTCTTTCCATCCCCTTAGAGTCATATAACCATTTTTTAAGATAAAGGTATATATTGGTTATTCTTCCTAACCTTCCTATATAGCCTAATTGCATAATCTTTCACAATCCTAGGTAATATCATTAGGTGTTGGTTTAGGAGTTCCTAACTCCAGGGATGACTCTTAACTAGTCCCAATTTATACAAGCTACTAGGAATCTCATCTTCCTTTTCACTTCCCTATGTTCTTTTCTCTTGTCATTGTGGCACAAGAACTTTTCAACCATTATCTTTTGATAAGGTTTACGCTTTGTTGTGTAATGAGCTCATAGGTTTCAGTGCAGAACCTAGCATCTCTGATACCACATGTAACGTACTAACCCTTATAGAAAGTAAAAATTGCTTAATTTACACCAAACGAGTAAATAAACAAGTAATAAAGACATGGTAATAAAAAAATTATTTCTTTTATTGAGAATATACGATCAAGATGTCATAGCATATTACAATAAAGATTCCACTTAATTATAATAACTTCTCAAGTACAAGTAACAAGAAAACATACATTTGTATACATAGCTCCAATGAGCTTTAGAACAAATAGCTGAAAGATGGTCCAATATCTTCCCTTTCAAATATTGGTTCTTTTGTCACCTACTATGGAGGAGAAGCATCACTCAAGCACTTTTCCACCAACCACGAACTCATAATGTGGTCCCCCTCAAATCTATCATTCGATAGATGGCCCTTCCCTTTGATGAAGAGATTTATAGAGTAACCGATAACGAAAACCAATAGAGCATAGTGATGTGTCCTACATAACTAGAACTTATAATCCCACAACCTCGAACTAGCATGCACTAATGGATCATAGTGAACTGACAGTGTAGTCTCAATAGTTACACAATATAGAGTGGAGTCACACAATCTAGAATGGAGTCTTGGACATTCACACTACTTTGATCAAAGAGTTTTAATTCAGTAAATGACTGAGATTCATCTATCACATACACTACTCAGGGCTGATTTGACTTAAGGCTATCTTCAACTACGCATAGGTATTTCCTTCAATGGATAGTTCATCATCCTAGATAACCTACAACCATATTAATCTACTTGGAATTAACTACTTAACTAGTAAGTATACAAGCTAGGTATTCCATATATGGATAGTCCATCATCCCAGATAACCTACATACTTGGATAACTCAAGTTACATGTAAGTATATTAATCCCTCTCCCATGTTGGATGACCTCTCCTAGGAGAAAACACAAGCTTTCCTAGTTATATCAATAACTTAGCTAAGTGTGCCATATGTAATTTTCATGTTCAATCATACCTAGTATATATAATACTTATGATAAACACCCATCTTTGACTATGGAGTAAATACAAACACATTGCATTTCATGTTCAAACATATCTAGTATAATTAAATACTTATGTTGTCTAGAATAATTACATATCTATGTCAAGAAAAGTCTTTGACATATCTAGTATAATTAAACTCTTGTGTCAAGAAATTTGTCCTACCATAGAGTACTTAAAAACACATTATAAAAACAACCTAAAAGCTTCAATTCCCTTTTTCAAAACAATGTTAAATATTTCTATTGCACAAACAGAAAATACATTTCAGGCATCATATAAAACACTTCAATCTCAAGAAAATAAAAAGAAGAAGAAATCCCCATGCCTATTATCGCTTATCCCAATTAATGACAATATTGTTTCCCTCTCTGACAACAAACAGTTGATCACGGCTTCTCAAAGAAAATCCCTCTCTCTCTCTCATGTTGATAGGACACTTCTGTTAAATAAATAAGATACCTCTTTCTAATAAAATTTCACTCTTTCCTTACTCTCAAAATAGATGAATATAGCTGGTATATCTTAGAAATGATAAAATCAAGTGATGAATAACTTCTGCATCTCTCTCAAATGAATGGAATAAGGTAAATAATAATCACAGAAATAAATGGGAATGAAAATGCAAATAATGATCGCACAAGAATGTGAGAATGGGAATGAGATAATAAGAATGTGTTACAAGTGAGATGGTGTGACTATTTATAGTGCAGGCAACATTCTAGAATCCTATAGTTAAGACATAAAAAATGACACCAGTTTCATACAAAGTGAATCAACATAAAGGTGGCGATGATTAAATCTTAGACTCAGAAAAAACCTTCAATAGATCAACTTCCTCATTGACATCAATTCAAAGACCATTTCAAATAGCACATGGAGAATTCAAATATTTCTCCAATAATGACATCTACAAGAAATGCAATAAGAGTTGGCACCAAAACCATTTTACCACAGCAAGTTGACATGATTTCCAGATGAAGAGAATAATTCAATGATATTTCTACAACACATAGAATGAATCGACTGGTTTATAGGTTGAGTTGAATGAACCATATAAATGTGTTGGACTTAGTCCACGTCTTCTCCATTTACTCTATCAACCAAGTCAAAGCTTGCAGATTCTAAACGTATTGCTACATTTCTCTCATAGGCATCTTGATTGGTTATACATAACTCATACACATAGTCATCTATGTCTCCAAGTCGACTTCCAACTTGATGACTACCATCAACCTTAATACCATAGTCTCTATTGACTATAAAATAGCCTATATATAAATCAGCTCCATTGAATAAGATATAGTCGATCTCTTTTGCTAAGTTTAGACACCTTCTTCATGCGCAACAAGTTAAAATCAGATTTCAGCTTTTAGACAACTCTTTCACCCTCTTATCATTGCACCATTTAAATATATACAATGCTATTAACCTTACAATATAATATATATATTTATATATATATACATATATATAGTATACACAATATACTTATGTATATATGTATATATATATATATTTATATTTTAACCCTTAGGGTAAATATATTCGATACTTATACATATCTATATATAATCTGAATAATGATGACACACATATATTTAAGCATATATTCATAAATTTCAATCAAGTAAGAATACATTCGACATAAGAATGTATTTGAACGATTTAAAAATCAAACGATAATAATATATTAAATATACACATGTATATATATTAACACATTCCTCTATATAAGTGTTAAAGATTATGTGTGTGTGTGTATATATATACATATATACATTTATATGTATATATCCAATCACATATATATAAAGCAATGAAGCCATGTAATCCATTCGATAATCGAACGATTACGATCACGTGATTATATTCACACATATATATACATATACTCGTTTCCTTGTGTATGTACCTCTGTGAAAATTCCTACTCACATAAATGTGCATTTGCTAATGCTCTCATACATGGGTCCTTGTATAGATATATATATGATATAATTACATTCATATGAAATGACGTAAAGGTAACCATTCATAAAGCTCAAATATTACACCCAAGAATAATCAACACAATGTCATAAGGAAGGACTAGAAGCTAAAATAGATAAACATCACCCAAAAATGCATGCAAAAGTAAACAAAACTAGACATATCGACTAAGGATGACTTACCTATTACCCTCAAACTGACTCAACTCAATCATTCTAATGTGGTGTGTGTTTATGCTTGGATAGTTACATTTATTGTTACCCTACCAAGATCTTCTCCTGAGTAATAATTCCCCTCCCCATGGAGAATGAACATTTACCTGCAACCACTAAAACATGCCTACGACAATTAATTGTTCATAAAAAATGCAATATTCATAAACATTCCCAAAGTTAGAATATTAGTAATTCAATAACCTTCCATTCACATATATGCACAATACTGTATTTGACTCCAAATTCTGATGAATGTTTGTTGACATATCTACAAACTATTGTTGAAATACCGATGAAACACTCATATAATTTTTTTCGCTAGATTTTTCGTTGCTTGCACGATGAACTTTTATACATCAAAACCATGACCCAACATCGTGGGTCATCGCCATAAAAAATGGAACCAGTGTTCATCGAAAAATCAATGCAAACTTCGTCCATCTAGTGACGAAAAAATAACCACAACACAATGCGAAATGGCCCTTTGAAAGCATCACAAAAATACCAAACATTCATCACAATTTCTACGATGTGGAGCATGCCATTATGACGAAAATATCAGCGTGTTTACAACAACCTCATCAGAAGTTTTAGTACTTCATCGGTTTATGTTCATCGCAATTTCGACGAAACCCTGTAGGTTTAAAAAATATATATATTCATTCAAATGTATGTTATTACATACATTTGAACGAATTTTATTATTGGTGTGGGTGAGTTTTCTGATTGGAGCCTTGTGGCTATGTTCATTTTAAAGAATCATGATTTTTGTCACAAATCTATTCCTTTGAATCCCGTGATGAGAAAATTGAGCACCAACAATAGACCATTATCTTGTCATTATCTTATCGTAACCATGAGTGTAAACCACAACTACAGATGTAAACATGTAGCAAAGAGTATGCCCACTGGTAACAAAGAGTTGGCCAAAAAACATTTGCAAGGCATTCACATCAAATAGATATACAAGTCAATGATCATTCTAAGGAATATATCTCACCAATTTTGGGCAATTATTGTGACCTGAGTTTACCATTGTCAATTCTGATGCAGCTGCCATAGAAAAGAATGATATTGAAGCATATATAAAATAAAATATATCTAGATTGGACATCTCTGATGTTGTCAACAATTGATATGAAACTACATTATCAATTTGTCATGAAACTACATTATCAATTTGTCATAAACATATATACATAGCATCTAATGATTTCTCAATCTCTCTCTATGAAAGATGTATCACTAAAAAAAATGATTAATGGGAAAAACCACACAATTAATTGTAAAAATTGCATTTTAAAACAAAATCGACGAATCGTGGTCAACATTCATTGACTAATTTTTTTCATTTACATGCATTAAAATCACCTATAAATCATGTTAAAAACATTTCAACTCTACTCTCATTTTTATTTTCTCTAAAGTGTGTTTTTTCTAAAGAATTGTCAGAAGTGACATCTCATTGATATCAACTAGCAATCTCGGCTCACAAAGTGACAAAACTATGGTAGAAGTAAACTCCAAAAGGCTATTCAACTATAGACAATGATATTATCAAAATAGGAATAGCATGGTTCACAAACTATTTAGTAAATTATAAAGAAAATTCAACACTAAAAAACCAATAGATACGATTTTGAAGTAAGAAGACAGATCTTGATTACCTTACACCTTTGAACCATATCATCAAAGTATTGTCTTTCCTGCCCCTGTAAAGATTCAAACTTCTCAACTGTATCAATGTCAACCTTATGCATTTTCTTTGGATTTGGTGGCTCAAAAGTGCATGTCAAAATAGTTATCTTTGAGTCCTCAATTCTTTTAGGAATTTGTGGATGACTCATATCTTTTTCAATAAAAATGCCTTCAACCAACTTTGTATCTTCCAACCTTCCACCAAATTTTCCTTCAACTTTAATCAAATCCAAGTTAACATCCTTTCTTTCCAAATCTCCGACAACAAAATACTTCTTTGACAACAATCTCTGCTAACATGCGTTTGCATTTGTTAACACTGCATCAAAGAAAAAAAATTCAATACAAAAAATTTGACATTTGAAAGAATCAATTGTTATCATAGTTGAAGGTAGGATGGAACTTATTCCTTGTGAAATGAGCATACAAATTGATAAGGCGTCAGTATCTCCAAATCTCAAAACAAGTCAATTCAAAATCATAATCACATCCAAAATTTAATAGAAGTTACTCCAGTGTTTAATAAAACTAAATTTGCAAACAACATGTGTGCAATTAAAATATTTACAATTGATTTTGTACCAATTTTTTTTCCTTCATATAGCACTTCACTAAGCTATTGCACACTGCTATGGAAAATAGGAGATAGGGTATTCTACTTAAGGGGTGTATGTGCTCAATTATTGGCAAAGCTAGATTGTTGTCTCTAGTTTTGCATATTAAGTGTATAGGTTGTGTTTAGAATAAGGTCACCCTTTATGTTCCTCTATGCAACTGCTATTAATTATTTGAAACTAATGTAGAGAAAAGGTGATAATTGTCTTGTTTTCTTCACGATTTTATTTAACTTTCTTAATTACATGAGTGTGAAAAGGCCTACAATGGAAATCCATAAAGGGGCAGTTAGAGTCAAGAAGATGAAATAGAAGAATCAACAAAATACCAATGCAGCCACGGCTCCATAGCCTTGCTAATATAAATTTTTATCTATTGTCCAGAATCTCTCAGTGATCTCTACCTCGAAGAGTCATTGAACACGAAACTTCTCTTGAGGTGTATGATTGTAAAAGAATACATTCACTACTATAAAAAAGGCCAATGCTGAAGTCATGCAATAATTAAGCTTCAACCAAAAAGGAACAAGCAAATTCCCTCTTTTGGCAGGAAAATTCAATCAATACAACAAATTTTCAATCCATACATGCATGTTATTCTTGTATCTAGTTCAATGGACAATGGTTTAGTAACTAGATGGCATACACTATTGCAGTGATGGTTACCAGAAAAAATATATATATCGAGGGTTTCTGAACAGAGCAGCAAGACGACATAATCAAGGCCCCCTGATGAAATCATAAAAAATGAATGTTATGTGAATCTTTTGTGAGTAACATGGAGTCTTGAAAAATGTTAATGATCATAAGGACAGTGACCTTGCAATCTTGTAAAACTGATTTCTTTTATAGTCATCCCTTAGAATTTCATGCTTTTCAATGTAAAGTTCTTCATTGCTTGTAAAGGGCCATGCAACTGTTTTTGTAAGTACATAGTGGCATCCATGAATGTGTTTTGAGTCCTATTGTAATCTATGTTGGGAGTGATCAAAGATAGTGAGAATACAAGAGGTTATAAGTCTGATTTTTGATAGTAAGTTCCCTATTGATTATGAGTATTGTTCCTTTGAGAATATGTTGTTCCTTTGCTCAAGCCTTGTATCCATGGATGTAACACAAATTGGTCCTTGATGTGTGTTAATCCTTGAATTTCCAAATGAGACATTGTGCCTACAAGGGAAATCAGGTGAGTATTTTTATTGGAGCCTTGTCCTTCCAATCCTTTTCAAGTTGCAATCAACATTTTCATTGATTTTTGTCCTTCCAAATCATACCTTTACAAGAATTAGTAAGATTCAACCAATATGCAACCAAGATAAGTACTGACCTTACGCAATTTCTCAAAGGAATTTGTCTGACGCGGGATCCATCCGTGGATAGCTTCCCCTGCAAAAGCTGTCATCCAAGGTAACATATGAGATGTGTTAAAAATTAAAATAAGTACAAAGGGTAACATATTGAAGCAAAGAGAACTAATGAAAATTTCATAAGCTTAAAAGTGTAGCATAATGAAATATTGAAAAGTGCATTACCTTATTGAGCTTCTCTTTGTTTTGACAATAGTTTAATATTCTCTACTTAATAGGGTCAACCACGTGAAGGTGGAAGCTCATGAGTCCAATAACACCTGCATGCAAATGGATACCTGTCAGAGGGAAGAGAATGGACGAAGAAGCAAATGAGGGTTTGAAGATCTGAAATATTGAGAGATTATATTATCAGAACAAGAGAATGAATTTAAAATATACAATGGATCAATCCTTAAGAAAGGAGATCATGCAAAACCTAAAAGTAACCCTAATAGGAAGACATTTAATAATTAATATAGTTATTAAATGTCACATTATGCAAACTAAGTGAAATCTTAATAGAGGAATAAAGGGAACTTAATTAACACAATTAAGTTAAAACCTTTACTCTAACACCCCCCCTTAAGATAAGCAAGAGTGCAGCTACAAACATGTGCAAGAAAGAAAAGGTAACTATAATGCATGAAAGTAAACATGGGTCCCAACAACTAGGCCTGATCAGGTACCCATTTACAAAAGCAATGCAAACTAAATGAAACAGGGTAAAGGAGAAAACCCAGTGGGAACAAAACTCCTCCCCAAAATAGAATACAAAAAAAGGAATATGATGTACTAATGAAAGAAGGATAGGAGGTGGATTACATAATACCCCCCCATAGATAACTTCTATCATATAAGTACATGTACAATGGTCTCCATAGGAGACATAGAAAGAGAGAAGAAGGCCCCCCCACAATGAAGAAACTCATGTCACAATGGTAGATTCCTGATGTAGAATCCAAAAGGAGATCCTAAAATGCAACCTTTGAATGCACTGATAATGGTGTGCATATAGTGATAACCCGACTATCAAGGTAGAGGAGATGAATGTCCTCAAAATAATCCTCCAAATCTACAATATAGGAATCCACAAACAAGAAAGATATGTCTAAAACATAAGAGTCCAAAGTAGCTATTTCTAGAAGATGTATAATGCCCTATTGCACTAAATCAGGAACAATAGGAGATGTTGATGAAGTCTCAGTCTGAAGAGTAGGAACTATGAGACAAGCCTCTGATCCATCGGAACATGTAAGGGTGTCTAAATACTCAAGCTCCTCTAAAGTATCATGATCAAATGGTGTTTTCTCTCTCCAAGCAATGGGTAAGAGACAATCTGAAGTAGGATCCTCTAGGAATGGAGAGAGATTGGGGTCTCCATAAATCTCCCAAAGATGTGTCCAAAGTGGGTGAGGACAATCAATGTCCGATATAGCCAACACAGTGTCATGATCAACACTAGACAATATAAGTCCTACTATGTGATCTCTAATGATATCTCATGCTAATTTTCCCTCTGAAGTGGCTCATTCAGGTATAAGATCATACAAATAAGGAAAAATATTAATCCACCTACAATGTGTAATTATGCCCTTTGCCCATGGCTCATAATTACCCTGTTCCAGAATTACAACTGAAGGGTGAGTAGAAAAACCCATGATAACTCTTCAAATGAAAAAAACTAAGAAATATGACATTACTGCATGTAGATCAAATTAATATAACCCATCCCATGCAAACATAACCCATGTAGGTTCTAGAATGTCCAAGTAATTGAGCAAAGTGGAAAAAACACACAAGGCTGAATAAAATTTACTTGGTAATTTTTTTGATCAAATAGACTGAAAATCTGGAAAGATAACTACAACAACTTTCCAACGCCTATTCGTTTGTGCAAAATGGAGTTTGGACGCAAACGTTATGCCCTTCGGAGTGCAAAACACAAGTTCTAACTTTGACTAGCAAAAAAGACTACAAAATAGCAAAATCAGAAAAAATCACCAACACCACTGGAACGGTGCTAGAACCAGTTTTTTGGTGATATCTCGTTTTCGCAAAACGGAGATCGTATGCAAAAAATACACCCAATTTCGTGCAAGTTGCTCAAAAGGGTTTAAAAAACAAATTACACAGCCCTCAGAGGCTAAGACCTTTGGCCCCTAGTCACATGGCCGACCAGGGGGTTGGCACGCAAGAGCTGGAGCATGGCCCTTGGTTCCCCATATGACCATGGCTAGGGTGTAGGGGGCCACCGAAGTTGGGCGTTGGCGGTGCTTGGGCTGACCGCTAGTGGCCGGTTGGCGAAGGACTATGGAGCGATGGGTGGGGTAGCTGCGGGGCACCAAGGGTGGTGCTACAGTGGTGGGAGTCGGTGGCCTCCACCTAAACCAGCGAAGCTGCCATTTGAATTGGTAGCGGTGAATTTTCACTGAATTTTTTGGAGTTTTTATTTTTGTTTTATTTTATTTTATTTTTCTGTCTCGTAAACTATGCCCTGAGGCCATATGACCTTGGGGTCAAAAAAAAATTGCCTTTTCAATCAACAGAGGGAAAAATAGACAAATTTTATATGAAAATAGGGGTTTTTGGATGCTCCGGACTCAATGGCGAGGTCCTTTTTGTCCAAAAATGCCCAAAAAATTAGGCGACCCCCAGATCCACAAAAATCAACTTGTAAAACTGTGAAAGCCTGATCCAACCTTCGTAGCTCCAAATTCTTCAAACAAGAACAGGTTGTAGCAGGTCTGCTTTGATACCATGTAGAAGTTGTCAAAACCAACTTCAGAGTCCAATAACACCTGCATGCAAATGGATACCTGTCACAGGGAAGAGAATGGACGAAAAAGCAAACGAGGGTTTGAAGCTCTGAAATATTAAGAGATTATATTATCAGAACAAGAGAATGAATTTAAAATATACAATGCATCAATCCTTAAGAAAGAAGATCATGCAAAACCTAAAAGTAACCCTAATAGGAAGACATTTAATAATTAATATATTATTAAATGTCACATTATGCAAACTAAGTGAAATCTTAAAAGAGGAATAAAGGTAACTTAATTAACACAATTAAGTTAAATCCTTTACTCTAACAATTTGGCCCCTCCCACACCCCTCACATCAATCTCAATTCCTCATACCTAATCATATAATATTAATCATTCATTTGTCCATTAATGACATATAACATTCATTCATTTTTCCATTAATAACATATAACATTCATTCATTAAAATATAACATTCATTCATTAACATATTCACATTCATTCATTAACATATAAAATTCATTCATTCGTCCATTAATAACATATAACATTCATTCATCCATCCATTAATAACATATAACATTCATTCATTAACATATAACATTCATTCTTTCAGTTTTTACATATTATCAAAAATATGGTTGTCAAAAATATTAGTTTTTAAAATTCATTAACATATTATCAAAAATATGGTTGTCATAATATGATTACAATCACTTCTTTTTTTGTTTCCTTTTTGTAGCTAAATAAATAAGAAGTGGATAATCATTTTCTAAATTAGTTGTCCCCCCTTGAGTTTTTCTACCCTCTACTCATGATCTTAATGTATGCCTAGTCATGTACTCATGACGTGGAGGCCGCTGCAAGGGGGGGTCTGCTGCAATAACAAAGAAATGTTAAATTGATATGTTTTATTATTATTGTTCCAAGTATTTCATTAATTAAAAGAACATTAGAGTGGTGGTCTTTACCTGATGGGGCCACATCATGTTCTTGATCTTGTTTTATAGGCTCATGCTCAACATGTTGAACACCCTCTAAATCCTTTGGAGTTGAAACATGAAAGGTTACATTAATTAATACACCGATTGCAATTAAATATGTTTAAAAGAACATTAGAGTGGTCCTCTTTACCTGATGGGGCCACATCATGTTCCTGATCTTGTCTAGCCTGATCATGCTCAACATGTTGATCACGCTCTACATGCTCTAAAGTTGAAACATAAAAGGTTACATTAATCAATACACCAATTGAAATTAAAGATGTTTAATTGTATTAATCCATAATGTGTTTTGTATAGCACAAGAATACATCTAGTACCAAGATGCACATGACCATGACCTTCATCTATAGATTGTGCTCCACCCTCACCAGGTTGCATTCCAATGTCATGTGCAGTATTATCATTGCTTTCCTATTTAAAACAAATAGGCACATAATTAATTTATGGTGGAAATTAATATTGAATAGATTGCACAAGTATTCAATTTTAAATAAACCTCATTGAGTTTTTTTGCCTGCGTGTCGGATGTAGTGGAAGCTTGTGTTTTTCTAGTCAAGAGTCTTAGGCATTCAGCCACGGCTCCATAGTCTTGCTGGAAGGCAATCTTCAGGTCCTCTTCTGTGGGCACTCTGTTGAATTCAGAGCCCTACATTTTTGCATAAGATCATGAATTTTGCTTCTATGGTGTGATAAAACCAAAATTGTTTGCAATTTATTATTTGGATGCAATATTTAATTAATTGATACTTACAATTCATGTGCCCAATTTCATATAACCACCAAAGCCAAGTTTGTGTTGCCCATGTTTTTCTAGTCTTTCCTTTTTTTCCTTCAAAGTGTCGAGCAGCCTATGAAAATTTTGAAATACATTAGATTATGTAAAAAGAAAGAGTAATCAGTATATAATTACATTGTTCATAGTATCACATACATTCCTTGGCCCAGTGGTGTCTTTCCTTTATTTTGTTCAGCCTTATCCTTTCCATCTAACACCAGGTCCTTCCACTCCCTCTCTGGAATCATGGGGGACGCTCGTACTTTTTTTTATTCTCTAAATGTGACCTATATTGGTCCCTCACATACTTTAGATAGGTACCAGCTTTCTTAGGACCTTGGTTCGGTTGAATGTGTTATTACCTAACAGTACAACTAAATGGTTAATGAGCTCATCTTTTAAATCTTGATTTTGGGCATTCTCTATCTTTATGGGATCACCACAAATGTGACCGACAATGTTCCTATACTAGTAATATGGGAAGACCTAGGAAATTTTGTTAAAACATCACCAGTACTAGTGACCTTTGCATCCGCAAGTACATGTCTTAATGCATGTTCTGGCATGTGTTCGCTACCAGAGGGTGCACTACCCGATGCCTGCATGTTATGTGTTGCCGACATTTCAGTCAACAATATAGGCACGAATGATGGGGTCGAATGATGTGATGTATGCACAGGAAGATCAAGATCGGCACATGTACCAACCCCTACTCCCCGGGCAACACCTGCAGTACCCTGATCATGGACAACAACATCATGAGGATGCAAAAAATCCTGTAAAAACAACACATATTTTAGTTCATGACATAAAAGAGTACAAAATATAAAACCATGAATGAACTTATGTTATAATTAAAGATCTCATGACATCTTAATTGCAATTTTTGTGCTCTCTCAGTCAATATTTTAACCCTTTCTCTTATCTCATCTGTTTGAGGCACTATGAATAACAAGTGAAGGATTTCTTCGTTGCATTTTTTTTGGGTCTTCCTTATCATATCCAGAGGGTTTGTGGAATATGCGATGTCATCATCGCATAATAGTGACTGCACCTCCTTATGGATGCTCTCCTCTATTGTTGGTGCCTTCCCCGATCATCCAACAATGACAAGAATATTAAAAACATTATCAAAATTAACCCAATAAACTTATGAAAAAAACATAATAATAAAATTTTGTTCTCGTATCTAATTTGTACAATTACAATGAGGTAAACTTGTTGGTTAGAAGTGCCTAAAGATGCATCACGATCTATGCTCTAGGTCAGAGCCTTCCCCCTGCGATCAATGTCTCGTTGTGACAAAAATTAAATATAAAAAAAACATTACTAGAATGAAACCAATAGACCTACGAAAAAAATATAATAATAAAATGGTATATAGTAGATACCACCCCCATAATAACTATGTTTTTATCTATGCGATTCAAATTGTAATTGATTAGCAACTCTTTCCTTGCAGTTATTGATTTTATCGCACATACAAATACACGGTTTCCCTCGCGCGCCTCGAATATGCAATTGGGTGTCTTATTTGTTGACCTAGGTCATGTACTATTTATAAACCCTGCAATATCCCTGATGTTTTTGGCCTTCCATCAATGTACATAGCCACTCCTTTATTTTGATCTTTATCTTTTAGATGTATATAATTTGCTGATAGTGCATACCTACGCATACTTTGTGTATATCAAACCAGCTGCATCCAATATTTGTAACTATAATAGGGTCCGACATACTCCATAAATTTAGTAACTTTTTCGTAACAAACCTTTATGTTGTCCATGCAAAATAGGCCCAAACCATGTAATGACAATGGTGTTATGCGATATATCCTCTCATTGACACAAAAATAAGTGTTTATTGGAGGAAGTTCCCTGGGTACCCATTTTTTCCATAGATGTTTGTACCTCAAGGGCACCTTGATGTCGCCTATGCTTTCGTCATCATAAGAACATGACCCCCTTTCAGCAAGAAAAAATTCCATGCGTTTACTGAATTTTCTTCTAATCTTTTGACCTCTAGTTGATCTCCCTCTTTTAGACCTACTACATGTCTCGCTTTTCTCTTCTCTTCCTGAATTTCCCTCACTCGAGGAAGATAGATCTGAAAAATACCTATTTGGTGGTACTTGCACTCCATCAAATGATAGAGATAGTTACCGAAAATTCCCTGAGGTTTTTCATGGTCCATCAAGACGTGGGCGAGCATAACTATAAGGTGACAAAGAGCATCTACAAGAAATCATGGACTTAGTAGAGGTTTCCTGGAAGATGGAATTAGTTTTCCACATCCTTCAGCTTGGCCAGTTATTTTTCATGGACTTTGATTTTATTTCAAAAGGCATTGATAAAGCTAAGAAGTATGTCATCTTATGTTGTCTTATGACAAGATAATCTTCTTGGGGGGGGTCTATGGTGCAGGAGCACCAAGAGCCCTTTGACGCCACCATGACCATTTTGGGAAAATATTTGTAATAAGGCTGTGATGACGCCATTTTGTTTCTTTTCATGAGTAAATAAGGTCATTCCATGTATTGGATCAAAGTTGTAAGGCCATTGTGCCATTTTTTGTCATCTCTAGGCCAACTAGGTCCTAAATAGGTCAACATTGGTCGACCCCTCCAGAGGTGGCTAAAAGTGATTAAATTGATGTAATTCATGGTGTAATCAAGGGAAAAATCAGATTGTTAGATGGTTAAATCAAATAACACTAAAATCCATTGAAATAACGAAGTACAAAGGAAAATGATGAAAAGAAAAGGAATGATATTACCAAGAATCTCCATCTTCCATGATTGACCTTCGTTACACCTCCTTTGCTTGCAGTAAATGAAGATGCCCTCAGATTTGTATGAGCAACTATGACGAATGACAAGACTAAAGCAAGTTTTGAAGGATTTACTCAAAATCTAAATGCCTATGTCTAAAAGCCTATGATTGACAATGCCTATGCCTTGATTAAATGACTATAATAATAAATAATGAAATTGCCTATGGAGATTTAAGTGTGAAAGCAAATGCCTATAATAACTATGCAAAATGTCAAAATGTGCGTGTCTCCCAAAAATGAGAAGAAGATGGCATTTTATAGAAAAGGCCATTTTGAATGGACGGACGAGATAAATTGATGAAATGAACGATCCAGATTAAACCTAAGAATCCCTAATTAGGGTTAGGGCAAAATCCTTAATCGAACGGTCAGAATAAAATCGGATCGACGGTGGAAAATAAATGAGACAATTAATTAGAAAATAAAGATTTTCGAAAAATCAAGAAGATAAGATTGCCTGATTTGCGAGATTTGAAAAATCAAGAAGATAAGATTTGGACTGAAGATCAGATTTGGAAAATCAAGAATCTGCCCGATTACTTGATTTTTGGAAGATTATTTACTATTTTGAATTAAATTAATTCAAAATAATGATTTTATGAGATAATAAATAATCTTTTTCAGATTATTTATCAAAATGGACTCACAGTTAGGATTGACATGACATTTTAAATAATTTAATTTATTTAAAATGAGAAGAATATGAAATTGGCAATTAAATAATTAAATTTTAATTATTTAATTTAGGAGATAAGACCAATTAATTAAATTAATCAATTTATTTAATTAAGACAATCAGTGACGTATTAAATAAATAAATGAAATTCATTTATTTAATAATCAATAAGAATTAAATGCAGAAGAGGGAATTAAATAAATTAAAGAAAGACCTAGACAGTTAATGACGTATTTAATAAATAAATAAAATTTATTTATTTAATAATCATGAAGAATAACTGACATGAATTAATTAAATAATTATGAATTATTTAATCAATAGTCGAATGTGGACGAAGGACATAATTAAATGTCTTAATTATGCTAGGACGAAAGTGGTAAAAATGAAGCTTGCAGGCCTAGGTCATTTTTAGGTGTCTACATTTTGCCCCTCTTTGTCATAATGTAGCATGTCGCATTGTGACAAAGAAAATAAGTCGAAAAATGCCCCAGTGCAAAATAAGATGAGGAAGAATGATGAGGAGGGTTATGGTATGCCCCCTCGAGAGGACAGACAGGTTCCAAGAACATGGGTGTGCTCTCGAAATTGGTTAGGAGACTAGAATATGAAGAGACAAAGGAATGTTAGTGCAAAAGATATGGATGATGATATGGATGCAATGCTTATATGAGATGGGTGAGAGAAGATGACACGACTAAAGATGATGCATGTTAATTCCTAGACCAAATCCTTCAAACCTTACCATAGGACTTTTAATATTTATTGCTCTTAATCATCATTGGGCAGATTGTTGTGATGGCCAACAAACACCATGATATGACAGAGATCAAGGTGTGCAAGGCCGTACCATCACATAAGACAAGTAGTCATAGACAAGGAAGATCGTGACTCATACCAAGAGCGTTATTGCCCCAGTCTTTGTCTGAATCAACCACAAGCAAAAAAAAAGACAAGGACAGATCATGAAACGTCGCTGCTTCTCTAAATCCTGTTTCTAGGACATCCTTGAGAAACTAGTGACATGATTGCCAAAATACAAAAATAAAGTCCCTATCATGATATGTCGTTGCTTTTCTAAATCCCAGGATCAAGACCTCGCTGAGAAGCTACTAGTCATGTGTGTCAATTGTCATGCTACGTCGCTACTTCTCTAAATCCTACTTAGTGGGATCTCGCTGAAAAACTAATAACATGATAAAAGATCAAAAGACAATTGTCAAGTGTTTGCCAAGTGCGTCTGGATATCCACTGTTCTGATGTCAAGATGCCATGTTTGATAATGTCGATAATGTCGAGACTTGGTGAATTCAGGAAGGACACATCCTGAATAATGCCGATGTCGAGAGGATTTGATCCCTAATGGTCGTAAGGGGTCCCTTGAACTAATGACGATGCCTAGGAAGGACACATCCTAAGGCATAAATGACAGAGTTGGTTCTTCAGGAGGACTCATCTCAAGAATACTGATGTCAGGAAGAGTGATCTTTAATTGTCAAGAAGATCGCTCAAAATGTCGAAAGGACGATGACGACGCCTAGGAAGGACACATCCTAAGGCGTAAATGACAATGGTTATTGTTCAGAAGGATTCATCTAAAGACTAACCGAAATTTGACAGTTTGACTGGTTTCTGATGATTTGACTTGATTTGACCGAATTTGACCTGTGTTTGACTAGATGCTGATATTACCTTGATGATATGAGTGATGCACTGATGAGATTTTCATGTTGAATAAGAGATTGTTTTACTTTGTTTTAGGAGTGTTCCCATGTGGAAAACAATTGGAGACCTTTGATGTGTGTGCCACTGTAGTGCCATGAACCCTAATGGACTGACCTAGTGCGGCCTCGGGGGCTCATCGATAGATGGCCTTGCCTACGTCATACACTCAGAGACCTCGTAGTTCGACACGACCAATGACTTTGTCTTGATCAAAAATTGCGTCATGATTTTATTTTGACAAACCTAAAGGACTGACCTAATGTCTCGGGGACTCAAGTATGAGTCTTGCCTACGTAGCAAATGCACAGAGACAACGTAGTTCAGACAGATGACAAGGACTGATTGACTTAATTGACTTTGACCAGAGATGACGGTGCGCTTGTGTGCTTCGAGCATTCCGATGTTTTGTTTGGTTTTCTTCAGGACGTTTTATGATTTTTAGGTCTTTTTTTTCAGGACATTTTGCGATGTTTTTGGTCTTTCTTCAAGACATTTTGTGATGTTTTTGGTCTTTCTTCAGGACATTTTGTGATGTTTTTGTCTTTTTTTAGGACATTTTGCAATGTTTTTGTCTTTTTTTCAGGACTTTTTATGATGTTTTTGTCTTTTTTCAAGACTTTTTATGATGTTTTTGGTCTTTCTTCAGGACATTTTGTGATGTTTTTGTCTTTTTTCAGGACATTTTGTGATTTTGTGATGTTTTTGTCTTTTTTCAGGACTTTTTATGATGTTTTTGGTCTTTCTTCAGGACATTTTGTGATATTTTTGTCTTTTTTCAGGACTTTTTGTGATGTTTTTGTCTTTTTTTAGGACTTTTTGTGATGTTTTTGTCTTTTTTCAGGACATTTTGACATTTTGATGTTTTTGTGATCATACGTGACATCCATTACAGTTGCATGGTAAACATTTTGCCCCCAGTCAGGTCTAAGACTTGGCCACTTGCAAGGGATAAGGACAGGATGCTGCTGACTTGTTAGACGGACAATTGTCAGGACCTGATGTCAATCATTTAGCTACTATGACAGGTCGGGTAGGATGTGATAGCGATTTGTAGAATAATGGCAGAAAATACCTTTAATCCTAGGCCAAGTTAGACAAAGTGACAGTAGATGGCAGAGCAATGATTGATTACGCATGGTGCCTGTTTGCCAGGTTTTCACCATGGTACCTGTCCAAAGTGCCTGTTTGCCAGGTTTTCACTATTGAATGAATCATTTTTCTCTTTACTATTTTCATGATTTTTTGATTTTTTTGGTGTCACCAAGACACCTGTTTGCCAGGTTTTCATCAAGGTGACGATTGTTATCATTTTTCAATTTTTTTGTATTTTATGGTTTTCAGCTCCATCCTCTGATGCTATGCGTAGAACTTTCGGAGATGTAAACTGTTGATGGGCTCAATCAACTGTTCCCCATCTGGAGTTGCCAATTGATATGCCCCAGAACCAAAGGAAGATATGATAATATAGGGACCCAGCCAGTTTGGTTCAAATTTTCCTGGCTTTTCTCTGTCTACTTGGTTCTTGGGGTTCTGCATGAGAACTAGGTCGCCAATGTCAAACTTTCTGACCATAACCTTTTTATTGTAGCTGCGACAAAGGTGGTTCTGATATGCTTGGAGATGATTCAGTGAGTTTTGTCATCTTTCATCCAGCATTTCCAGCTGTGCAAGCGTGATTGTCGGTACTCCTCCTCATTAGTTAGACCCTTCAAGGAAACTCGTAGCGAAGGAATTTCGACCTCAATGGGTAAGATGGCTTCAGCATCGAAGACTAGAGCGAATGGGGTAGCTCCTGTAGGTGTACGAATGCTAGTTCGGTAAGCCCACAGAGCAGGGTTAAGTTGTATGTGCCAGTCGCGGCCAGCGTCATTGACAGTCTTTTTTAATATCTTGACAATGGTTTTATTGGATGCCTCAGCTTGGCCGTTTCCTTGGGGGTAGTATGGAGATGAAAAGTGGTGTTGGATATGGAATCGTTCACATAACTCACGTACGTCTTGGTTTTTGAACGGACGTCTGTTGTCAGTGATGATTGACTGCGGAAGGCCATACCGACAAATGATGTAGTTAAGGAAGAACTTTGATATTTTCTTGCCAATAATGTATGTCAATGGGATGGCCTCAATCCACTTTGTGAAATACTCAGTGGCGGTAATAATGAATTTATGGCCATTGGATGAGGTTGGATGAACCTTACCCACGAGGTCGAGTCCCCATTGAGCGAAGGGCTAAGGAGAAGTGATCAACCGGAGTTCCTGCGCTGGAGCATGGACCAAGTCACTGTGTATTTGACATTTGCAACAATTCCTGACATATTCAATTGCATCCTTTTCCATTGTCGGCCAATAATACCCAAGTCTCGTTAGTTTCTTAGCTAGCGTAGGACCACTCGAATGAGATCTGCATATACCGTTGTGTACTTCTCGTAAGGTCGTACATGCTTCCTCGGTGTCAAGACATCTAAGGAGGGTATCATCGAAACTACGACGGTATAGGGTGTCACTGACAATGGCATACCTTGCGGATTTTCTGATGAAGGACTTCCTTTGGTTATTGGATAAGTTCGGTGGAAGGGTTTGAGATTTTAAGTAGTCGTAAATGTCCTGATACCAAGGAGAGTTGGGACCAACAAGTTCACAAACCATTTTGACTCTGGGATATCATATGCCGGTATTAAAAGTTGTTCTACCAGAAATTCAAATTGTGGCACATTTTTAGGGATGTCCAAGAGAGAACTGATAGTAGCCATTGCATCAGCTGCCTTATTCTGTACCCTGGGGATTTGTTCAAAAGAGATCGATTGAAAGTATGTCAGGAAACTATCCACCATCCTCTTGTAGGGAAGCAACTTCTCATCCTTTGTTTCATAATCATCATTCACTTGGTTGATTACCAGCTAGGAATCCCCGAATACAAGCAATGTCTGAATTTTCCATTTGATTGCCAACTTGAGACCTATGACTAGTGCTTCATATTTAGCAATGTTATTTGTACAAGGGAAAGCGATCCTGAATGACTTAGGAATTGAATCTCCCTGCGGTGTGATAAACAAGATTCCAGCGCCTGAGCCATGACCAGTATGAGACCCATCAAAATATAGCTTCCATGGTGTTGTCGGTTCTGCATGAAAAATGGACTCATCGGGAAAATCAGTTACTAGTGGATGAGTGGCTTGAATTGGTGCATCCGCTAGTTGATCTGCTATTACTTGCCCTTTTATTGCCTTACGCTCAACATACTGTATGTCATACTCGCTTAGTATCATGACCCATTTTGCCAACCGGCCTGTTAATGCTACTCGACTTAGTAGATATTTCAACTGATCAATTTTTGCAACCAGTTGTGTTTGATGACTGAGCATATAGTGTCTTAGTTTTTGGGATGCAAAGACAACAGCGAGGCATGCATGTTCAATGTATGTATAATTCAACTCATAGCCTATCAGTGTGCAGCTGATGTAATAGATTGCTCTTTCTTTTCCTTCATGATCATTTTGGGCCAGCAATGCCCCCAGTGCTGAACTAGTAGTTGAGATGTATAGAATTAACGGCTTTCCATGAATGGGCGGCATGAGGATTGGTGTTGACAGCAGATAATCTTTGATTTGTTGGAAGGCCTCATGACATTTGTCCGTCCATACAAAGGGGACACTCTTACGCAACAGATACTGGAATGGGTGGCACTTATCTGCCAATTGGGCTATGAAACGACGAATAGATTGTACTCTGCCCTGCAGAGTTCTGAGTTCACTGATCCCTTTGGGTGGAGGCATGTCTATGATTGCTTTGATCTTTGCCGGATCGACCTTTATTCCTCTTCGGGAGACTATGTATCCCAATAGTTTTCCTGATGTGACCCCAAAAACACACTTCTTAGGGTTTAGCCGAACTTTGTACTCTTCAAGTCTCTTAAAAATTTTGTCGAGTATCTTCAAATGATTTTTCCTAGTTGTTGATTTGGCCAACAAGTCATCTACATAATCTTCCATTATATTGTGCATCATGTCATGGAAGATCGTGGTCATAGCCCTTTGATATGTGGCAGTTGCATTTTTGAGACCAAAGGGCATGACGTTCCAACAGTATGTACCCCATGGGCAAGTAAATGTTGTTTTGTGTTGATCCTCAGGAGCAATGCGGATTTGGTTATAGCCAGAGAAACCATCCATGAGGGATAGCATCTCATGTCCTGCAGTTAGGTCAACTATGATGTCAATGTTGGGCAAAGGAAATTCATCCTTGGGACATGCTTTATTTAGATCCCGAAAGTCTGTACATACCCGAATCAGCCCATTTGGCTTTGTCACCGGCACTAGGTTGGAAATCCATTCAGCATAATCTATAGACCTTATGAATCCGGCATCCAGTAATTTCTTTAACTCGGCCTTGACCAATAGAGCAACTTGAGGGTGCATTTTGTGCAACTTCTGCTTGACTGGTTTAGCATTGGGTAATAGTGGCAGATGATGCAGAACCAGTTTTGGGTCCAATCTTGGCATGTCAGCGTAGGACCATGCAAAGTTGATTTTCCGTTCTACAAAGAATTTATGAAATTCTGGTTTCTCTTCATCAGTCAATGATGCCGCAAATAGGACCATCTTGGGGTCTTTTGCAGTTGAAATGTTATCCTCTATTGTGTCCTCAATAAGCATGGTCGATTTCTCTTGTTGTACGGGGAGAAAGTCCAGTCCTCCATCTTTGGTTGCCTCTGAGAGGTTTTCACCCACAGATATGTCCTTTGTTTTTACTATTTTATCGTCAAGAGGTGCCTTTCGGTTTTCACCTAGAGACGTTTCATTTTTTACTTTATTTTTACTTTTGCGACTAGAGGACTGAACAGTCTCACCGAAGTATGTCGTGCAGTCCAAATCAATGGAAAATCCTGATTTGTGGTCCCCACTGGGTATGCTTTCTCGTAGTCCCATGAATTCGGCGATTGCCTCATCATTCTGAAATGTGTCCAGAACTAGCGGTCCTTGTTGGTCTCAATCGACTAATTCAGGGTAAACTAAGGAGATGCCATTGTCAAGGCTAGTGAACTAGGGTGAGGATGCGGATAGCATGCAGATGGATTCAGTGATGTTGTATATGAGGTTATCATCATCCAACTCTACATTAGACTCTATCCAATATTCTCCTTCACTAGTGTCATATTCGTTGTCGTAATAAGGAGTGAAGGTTTTAGAGTTATGGTTATCAATGTCGTCTGACACTTTGGACTGATTGGACTGATTGGATTGATTGGACTGATGGGGTTCAGAGGACGGGTGTTGTATGGCATGGGAGGAGGTAGTAGGACTTTGACTGTTTGGTGCCTGTTCGATTTTGAATGTTTGCCAGAATTGTTGTTCAGAGGTCAGTTCCCCTGGTCGACAAATAAATCGTCAAGACAACAGTCACTTAGGGATCGTTCCGAGCCAAATTCCCACTCATAGGAGTCTGTTTCGGTGAGGATTTCCCTAGTAGTCTTGACACTGTCAGAAGCATGTACTCGCTCATTTGAAAGTCCAGAGGTATGTCGATCGTCATTTTCAGGTGACCCAAACCCTAATCCAAGATACTTTGGAGTTTGAAAAGTTTCTATGGGTTCCCTTCGACCATTTTTACTTTTTCCAAGGCCACTAGTACCATTGTAGCCTTTAGCCTTCATGATGTTGTAACCCTTGCCATATTTTTGAACTGGTAATGGAGGTAATGCGACTGTATCCTTATAGATCCATCCTGTGATGTCTGCAAGGTCTTCATCACTCATGTCTCCCCACTTGATAAAAACTGTATTCGATGGAACTTTGAAAGTTTTTTGAGGTTCCATTCTGAAACATGGCCGACCATGTATCTTTGGAGGAGTGGGTATTGTAGTTATGTTGTATGTTGTATTTAGTTTGAATTCTCCGCAGCCGAGGTCCTAGATTTTGACAGTTGATTCAGTCTTAGGGTTGGTGGAAGGTGGTGGTACGACGGAAGACGTGGATGGAGCGGATGTGGAAGATGACATGAGCGTGGAAGGGTCGATGTATTTGGATGACGAGGAGCCAGGTGCTTCTTGATTAATAGGTACTCGGTTTTTGGAGATACCCCTTAAGTTGGTACAATATTGGAAGGGGTCGGGGTCTCCATATATGGTTACTTTTGTGCCATCGAAAGGAAATTTGAGGCATTGGTGGTATGTCGATGGAATAGCTTTTAATGCGTGGATCCATGGATGGCCAAGTAAGATGTTATATGGTAGTTCCAAATCTAGGACCTGGCAGGTTCTTTCTACAATGACCGGTCCCACTCTGATAGGGAGAGAGATAACACCCCGTGAAGAACGTTCCTCATCATCATATGCTTTGATCACTATGCTTTTCGTTGGGTCTACGCACGCATCAGAGAACCCAAGAGCCTTAACCAATTTGAGGGAGCATATATTCAACCCTGCTCCGCCATCTACTAAAACCCGTCTAACTTTGTGCTTGTGGACAAAAGTTTCTATGTGTAATGCGTCATTGTGGTTGGTTTTATGTGATGAGTAGTCTTGGTCAGAAAAGGTGACATGGTGCGGCGTGGTGAGATATCCCACCATAGTTTCAAACTGATTGACATCGATGTCCTTAGGGACCGACGACTCTAGGAGAGTTTTGTCTAGGATTTCTTTGTGCGCAGGAGAGATACGAAGCAGCTCAAGGATAGATATTTGCGTGGGAGTCTTTCCTAGTTGGTCAATGAGGTTGAACTGACTCTTGGGTTTCCATTGCTATGGGGTTGAGACAGGTTTTGGCTGTTTAGCAGGTTGTGGTTGTTTAGCTGATGGGCCCGGTATAGTGATCTTGGCTTGTCTAGGGGGAGGCGGACCAGCTATAGTGACCTTGCCACTTCGTGTAGTAGCATTACACTGGGGTGCTCTCTTGACCGTGATGGTATTGATGTATTCATCATCAGTTCTAACATTATTTATAATAGGTCCACCAGAATAGTCATACTTGGCTCGAGCAAAGTTAGCTTGGTTCTGTGAACATAAAGTGGAAGCATTATGAGAACCATGATCCTACAGTGGATTCTTGTGGATAGTATGATCCGAATTGGTGGTGAATTGCGATCCACCTACTTCGATGGTGCGATTTTCAATAAGGTCTTGTATTATATTTTTCAATTGATGACAATTGGAGGTTGTGTGCCCTTTTACTCGATGGTATTCGCAAAGTGCATTGTCATTCCACCATGCTGGTTTAAATTATCCCGGGTCATATGGTTTTATTTTCGGAAGTGTGATGACCCCATGCTGGATGCATTTCTTAAGGACTTCTTCAATGGGTTCACCCAAATGAGTGTATGTGCGACCCCTAGGAAATTGCCTCATTTGACGATATTGTCCTTGACTGTTTTGACCACTTTGATTGTTTGAAGAAGTATTGGGAGGAGGTATCAATGTCGTTGTTGGTCTATTTTGTTGTTGAACCCCTTTCAGGGCCAATACGGGACCTACAGTGTTTGCAGTCTTGGCATCAACAACACCGTCATTTGTAACATGCTTATTCTTAACCCAATATTTGTTTTTGTCAGCTGGTGGATTGACGTTCATGTTTTTGGAACCATATCTCAGTTCTCCCTTTGCGATAAGTGCTTTCTCAATCTGGACTCCCTTTTCGACCAATTCTGTGAAGTTTGTGCAACAATGTATTTGCAATGCGAATTTTAGGGGTCCTAGGAGTGTTTGGACGAACATGTCGACTTTTTCCCTTTCAGGAATGTCAATGTGACATCGACTAGCAAGGCTTCTCCATTTTTGAAAGAATCGAATAAATGTCTCACCAGAGTCTTCTTGCGTGAGATTGCACAAGCTAGTGATAGAGGTATCCATGTCAATGTTGTACGCGTAAATTCTTATGAATTTTCGTTTGAGCTCATCCCATGTCAGGATATCTTTTTGAGTTGCAAACCATTCAAGGGCTTGACCCGCCAGACTTTTGGAAAAAAGTCTCATCAAGTATGTTGGTTCATAGGCGATATCCATACAGTTGGTTGTGAATTCGCGAACATGTTCAATGGGATTTGTCTTGCCTCTATATTTTGTGAAGTTGGGTGACACGTATCCTGGTGGAAATGCAAGCATGTATAAGCTCGTGTCAAATGGGTATACATCCAGGTCATATGATATTTCTGATTTCTTGCTTGAAATGTACATGTTTTGCATAGTTTTCTCCATATCCCTCATTCTTGCTTTGAGTTCATCTATGGTAGGGTCGTTTACATTTCCATATGTAGGATTGCCTGGCACACCATGTGTTCCTGTCTGGTGTGCATGAATGTTGGTGTATTATGGTGGTATGGATTGTTGTGGTACATATGACGTGTGTTGTTGGTATTGGAAGTTATGATTGGGTGCATGTTGATGAGTATGAATGTTGGATGAATATGTTGGGATGTGTCCCCAAGCCATGTGTGTCACTAGTTGAGGGATGTTGTGGCCATGACTGTTATAGTGTGTCGATGATGTCATGGGTTGTGTTATTTGGCCACCTTGTGTAAATTGTTGATTTTGAACAAGGGGAACGTTTGTGTTTGGACCTTGGGAGGCAATGACATTTGACTATGTTGTTGTTTTGACGTTTTGTTGTTGTCCTTGGATAAAGATACGTCCTGTGGCTCCTCCCAAAGGATTTTGTGAAATACCACTGGATGAATGTGTCGAAGTTGTGTTCATGGTAGAAAATGAAGTTGTCAAAGGGGGTTTGTTTTGACTTGATGATGCCCCATGGAATTTACTGTCGTGGTATTGGCTATCGTGGTATTTGTGATGTTGGGGATGTTGGTGGTGTTTGGGACGTTGGGAGTGGTATGCATTGTCATTGTGGTCCCAAAGGAAGTATTGCTCGTGGTATTTAGAGGTTGACCACTATGTGACATGTTATGTGTGTTGTTGGTAGTAGTGTCAAATCCTGGTGGTAACTTAGCTCCTTCACTCAAAAGCATAGCTACGAATCTGTCTCTGTCCTGACGAGCTATTGCTTCAGCCATCTGACAGGCCTCTGGGTCTTGTGTCAATGCCTCTATGTTTTCCTAGAGTAGTTGACCATTTTCATCTCTTTGCAAAAATTGTTCGAATGGACTGTTTGATGTGGATTGCATTGTTGTTGGAGGTTGATTGTCTACATTGGTAAATGGATCGTAAAAGGTCCAATTTGGGTCATGTGGAGGATTGTTGACATTATACGGGGGGTCTTGCCTAAAGTTTTCCATTTGTCTCTTTTGTTTTTGAAGTCTGGTTTCAACCATGAAATGAGATTGCTCAAATGGGAATGACAACTAGATGCAAGTATGGCACTATGTGAAGTCTATGGTTCAAGATGACCACTAGAATGACTAATGTTTTTGGATTTTCGTGAGTAAGGTATGCAATTTGTATGCAATGTAAGACAAGGTTATCTAAGCACTTCTAAGCTCGAACTTTGTTTTCGATTTTGACTGCTAAAGGTCTTTGTTGGAAATGACAAGTTGACTAGGTCTAAATGACTAGTGAGTCTCCCTAACTAGACTTTTGAGTTGGAAGAATCTCACAAAAGAGGACAATGACTAAAAGGAGGTTTGATAACTTGGTCCAAGAATGTCTAATTTCGAAAACAATGATTTTGCAAAGTGTACTAAGATTTGCCTAATCCTAAGTATGCAAAATGTGAACCTATGAATAGTCTAATGTCAAATGTATGCAACAAAAAATGAATGAGGTATGAAACCTATGGTGACTAATGCAAGCTAATAGACAAGACTTTGAGCAATATCAAGTTTGGTTTCTGACAGAATCTTCTTGATGACAGTGTTTGACAAATGGTGGACAAGTTGAGGACTTCCAGTCTCGGATGTGGAGTTTTAAGTTTTGACAGGCAAATGCGTCGTTTGAAGTTTCAGTTGCGTCTTGGATATGCAAATGTGGTTCAGTAAACTCAAATGTGATTGATCAGAGCGATTGCGCTTCAGACATTTAAATGTAGCTTGATAGATACGAAAAGTTTGTCTTGTCGTTTTTGATGGAAAATTTGGTCTGTTTGATGAAAGGTTTGTTTCGAACTGTGATAAAACCAGAAAACACTTGACAAACACAGCTTTTTGAATGTAACCAATCACACATCAGATAAGCACAATCCTAAAAAGGCTAATAGGCCAAGGGTTTGTATACTTGGTATAGCCCACCGATATACCCCGGATTGGTGATAAACACCTTTCCTTCTCGAGAGCGGATAGCTTAGAATTTTGGTGGCATTGGCTCCCCTCCACAGCTCATTAACGTCATTCAAGCACACCAAATTTAGATTCTTTGGGTAGTGACATCCCAAGAATTGCTATCTCTACTCAAGGGGATCAGTAGTGAGTGTCTTCGGGCATGATACTGTACCCTGCACTATACCAAGCAACGACCAATAGAACGGTTGGACACTAAGACAAGAGGTTTTTAATTCGGGCATTCCATTCGAGGGGCATGATCCATGCGGCGAGAGTCCCCTTTCGGATCCATCTCGTCGGAACCACGCTCATGATTCTTGGGCTTTCCCCAAGAACCCACTTTTATATACCGGCTGGAAGTCCCTTGGTGTCAAGGTGCTACCGGTTTGAGTCATCCTAGGGTGAGTACTTTTTCCCACCAGAACAGGCCCAAGTTCTAGAGTCAGTAACCGTTTCTCTTACACCCAGGATCGCACGAATGCGTAAGGGGAGAGGATACTCCGATATACCGAATCGTGAAGGGTAATTAACAAATAAAGATGGGTCTGGTTTTTTGATCGCGAGGTTTTCACCAAGTGAGAGCATACTCACCTACCATCTTGCAAGCACAATCAATCAAAGAAGACATGTGTTCTTTTTATATGCGCCAAAATCAAATGTTTGCTAATCTATGAAAGAAAAACAAGCACAATGTTTGTTTATCTTGTCTTCGACATTCGAATCTGCAAACAATGAATTAGTAATCTCTTTAATCAATGGTCTTCGACACACGAATGGGGATCGCCACATGCTACAAGAGAAGATTAGCAACACAAACAAAAAATAAATAAATAAAACATTAATGACAGCAGCAAATTAAAACAACGATAACTTTCTCAAAACTTAACAAAATTTTAAGTGGTAGATATCCATGGAAAGCTAAATGATAGACCTTCAAAACCCAGAAAACTTTTTCCACGATTCTGCACAAAAAGAATGTTATAGACAAACAAAAAGAAAACGCGGGTTTAAAAATTAAATTGAAAAAAACTGCGATCACTAAAATGCCCATATCTTTCTCAAATTTCAATGAAATTTAAAACCGTTTGATGTTCTGGAAAGCTGGGAGCGAGACCTAGAAAACCTAGAAACCGTTTGAAAATCTTTTATTCGCCCATTTTTCTGTGCTCTAATGAAGGTGACGGGATTTCGTATGATGTCTTGGCTGTAACTTGCAAAACAGTGAAAGCAAACAAGAACACACACAAATTTCTCTACAAAATGTCGGGTTCACCAATGTAATCAAGGGAAAAATCAAATTGTTAGATGGTTAAATCAAATAACACTAAAATCCATTGAAATAACGAAGTACAAAGGAAAATGATGAAAAGAAAAGGAATGATATTACCAAGAATCTCCATCTTTCATGATTGACCTTCGTTACACCTCCTTTGCTTGCAGTAAATGAAGATGCCCTCAGATTTGTATGAGCAACTATGACGAATGATAAGACTAAAGCAAGTTTTGAAGGATTTACTCAAAATCTAAATGCCTATGTCTAAAAGCCTATGATTGACAATGCCTATGCCTTGATTAAATGACTATAATAATAAATAATGAAATTGCCTATGGAGATTTAAGTGTGAAAGCAAATGCCTATAATAACTATGCAAAATGTCAAAATGTGCGTGTCTCCCAAAAATGAGAAGAAGATGGCATTTTATAGAAAAGGCCATTTTGAATGGACGGACGAGATAAATTGATGAAATGAACGATCCAGATTAAACCTAAGAATCCCTAATTAGGGTTAGGGCAAAATCCTTAATCGAACGGTCAGAATAAAATCGGATCGACGGTGGAAAATAAATGAGACAATTAATTAGAAAATAAAGATTTTCAAAAAATCAAGAAGATAAGATTGCCTGATTTGCGAGATTTGAAAAATCAAGAAGATAAGATTTGGACTGAAGATCAGATTTGGAAAATCAAGAATCTGCCCGATTACTTGATTTTTGGAAGATTATTTACTATTTTGAATTAAATTAATTCAAAATAATGATTTTATGAGATAATAAATAATCTTTTTCAGATTATTTATCAAAATGGACTCACAGTTAGGATTGACATGACATTTTAAATAATTTAATTTATTTAAAATGAGAAGAATATGAAATTGGCAATTAAATAATTAAATTTTAATTATTTAATTTAGGAGATAAGACCAATTAATTAAATTAATCAATTTATTTAATTAATACAATCAGTGACGTATTAAATAAATAAATGAAATTCATTTATTTAATAATCAATAAGAATTAAATGCAGAAGAGGGAATTAAATAAATTAAAGAAAGACCTAGACAGTTAATGACGTATTTAATAAATAAATAAAATTTATTTATTTAATAATCATGAAGAATAACTGACATGAATTAATTAAATAATTATGAATTATTTAATCAATAGTCGAATGTGGACGAAGGACATAATTAAATGTCTTAATTATGCTAGGACGAAAGTGGTAAAAATGAAGCTTGTAGGCCTAGGTCATTTTTAGGTGTCTACACATGGTTTTATATCATATTTAGCATGTTTGAGGAGTCCTAGGTTGATAGGAGATCATTTGGTTGAAAATTGCAAAATTTGTCAAAATTGCTCAAAAGTTGCTATGAGCAACTTTGCAATTTTGGTGCAAAAAGTTGCATTTTGTTTCCCAAACCTTGTGTTTTGAAGACTTGGGTTTTGGGAACATCTAGAGGAGTCATTGTCTTGTTTCTTGGAGGTTTATTGGGTTAGTTGGTGGAAGGTTTCTATTACTTTTTGTACCTATCTATGAAATTTTTTGGACCACCTTCCTCGAAGACAATAGTCCCTCTGAGGTAGTTTCCATTTGGGTAGGCAACACCTCGATGGGAACCACAAATTTTCTTGAATTCCCTTCAAACTCTAACTTTCTAACCTTTCTAACCCCTTACAAAGGAGAAGGCCTTCTCTTGATCCATATAAAAAAAATTGTTGTAGTTATACGAAGTTGTTTGTGATGTAAGAGAAAATTGTTGAATTCATTGCAAGAAAGTTATTTGAATAAATTTATTTAATTGATGAGCTAAAAGGATCTATAATGAATGGTTCATAAGGTACAATTTTTTTCGTAGCTTTTTGAAATGGGATAGCAAGCTAAGTGGGTTTAACCTTGGAGGAAACTCCATGGATAAGTGCACTTGAGTTGGAGTTGTACTGGGATTGACCTCTCGGGAAGGCCCAACACTTCACCTTTGTGAGCATCACCTAGATGCTATGAGTGATAAGTGTTCCATTCATTCTCATGAGAGGTTGGGGTTCTTTATAAGGACGCTTGTTGAGTTGTAGTAAGTGTGCTTTATGGATTTGATGCGATGAATTTGTTTGATGATGTGAAGCCAAGGATGGAAACCTTCAGTAGATCAACAACAGTTGGACGAAAACCTAAGGGTGGATTTTCAATGGAGTTCACAATTGGGCCAAATTTGTTAAGTCTCCATTGGAGACAAATTTGCAAGGGTTAAGGTTTTGATTCAAAACTAAGGTACTTCTTCAATTTTTAGAATAAAGTTATTTTGATTGGAAAATGAATTATATTATTGTTGAAGCATGCAGTTTAGTGTTGGGTCAATCAATTATTGTTTGGAGGCCAATTTGGAGTTCAAATCCAAAGCTACAGGTTCAGGTTTTGATATCCTCTAGCAATGTGTCTTAATGTGTTTTAACATAATTTAAGGTTGAAGAGCATTTGATCAAGGTTTGGTCAATAAAGGTGGATGCCCTAGGATTGTTACAATAAGGTTTAACAGGAAAGTCACGTGATTAGTGAGTTTTTCTTGACATTTGATCATTGAATTTGAATGTATTTGTGTTATAAGGGTTAAAACAATTTTCTACTATCTCAATGGTCCTATTTCAACTTCGTGGCTGCATTGAATGCAAACAATTGTATGCTTTTTCATGGATTGTTATGTGTTGGTAGCAGTTGATAATTCTGATTTATATCAGTGATAAAGGAAGGATGTTGATATGACTGAATCATTTGAATAGGAATGCTATGAATGTAAGAGGTTAAGGGGAGACATTAAGGCCCTCTTATATTTTGATTTGGTGGAACCATGAGTTTGAACTCTTCATATACATTGATTGGTAACCCTGATTTTAATAACAATCAACAACATTAATTGTTTTGTAGACAAAGGGAAGGTTCTTGTGCATACAAATGTGTTATGAATGTTGGTGGATGGTTGGGATACTCATAAAATTTTGAAGCCCAAACCATAGAGTTTATGATACCTTTCATGTTCTCTTAAGAGTCACTGATATCAGATAGTAAGGTAATGTATTGACAGTCTAATGAAGTTTGTGGCTTTCTCTTAATGTTGTGTCTCTCCATTAGAGATTGTACAGACAACATAGGGATGTTTGACAGAGTAAAAGGGGATTGCTTTGTGTATGATGGTAAGCCCTTTTAAATATTGAGTGTTGAGTGAGGAGTGTGATCAGACTTGTTTTGGATAAAGGGTTGGTTGTTCTTGAAATCAGAACTAGTGACCTTGTTTAAGGTAATAGTACAAATCAGTAGTTGTTCTTTATATCTTATTTTCTAAACATTGGAGGGTAACTGGAATGTACCTTGATTGGGAAATTGCTTGTATGTCTTGGTTATGATCAGATTTGTTGATAAGGTTGATGGCCTTTGGAGCCATTTGGAAGTGGTTGAGTTGTGAATAGTTATGGAGACCTTATTGTCTTAATCCTAATTTTTATATCAGAAAGTGAATAGGAAGATTCATGTTCCTTGAGGAGTAGAAGTTTGTGTATCTGCAATCCTTTATGTAAGGGTAAGGTGCTATTGTTGCAAGATGACTTTGAAGTTATTTGATCCTATATGCATTAATGGCATCCTATGAATGATTTGATAGATGATGTTATCAAGCAAAGATAATATTGTGATTGAGAGATACTTGTGAGAGTGTTTTTTCACTTTGACAAGTTCAACTAGGGTTTGAAGTCTTTTCTAAGCATAGTCAGGGTTTGAGAATAATTTATGAGGTATTTTGTACTTAAATCTACATACTTTATTCTTCTTTATCTCAGAAATATATGAGAAAAATCATTGTGTTCATTTATTTAATTCATGGGCAGAAACAAAGGAATTTTCTATACTTTTTCTAGGGTTAGACTTAGTATTACCTAGAAAATTATTTCTTTAAGGATAAAAATCAGTCTTATAATCTGATCGTAATTCTGAGTTTATTTTTAGAATTTTTTATATGCAAATGAAGTTTCAAATTTTTTGTGCCCTAGTTTTGAAAATATTGTTGTTTTTCGATTATCCCTATTTGGGGATATTACATGCACACGGGTGTTGGACGCAAGAAAAACATGAAATATGTTGAAAAAGCATAATTTTCTGCCCCAATAAGCCTTACCCACTCAATGTAAAAAATAACATTACCATTTCAACCATCTTTAGTAAATTGGAAGGATTTTATAGTGGATTTGAAGATAAATGGGAGTTGACCAAAATATAGCATGCAACACTTAAAGTAGATTTACTAGCACTTGCACTTGTTCATCCTCTTTCTCCCTCCATTTTTCAATTTTCAGCTGGCTAGATGCTTTGTGGGCGGCTTGGTATTTCAATTGATCCTTGTAGTCACTATGCCTTCTAGATCATAGCCCCAACTCTCTGCTCCTACACGTGCCAATAGACTAGTTTATTTTTATACTTTCAAAAGAGAATTTTATATTTCAAATTTCAAATACAATTTGGGTCCAATTATTTTCCTTCATTTTAATTATTATGTAAACCTGAAGCACAAAATGTCTATAAAACACTTTATTTAAACACCTCCTAGAAGATATCAAGGGCCTAAAAATAATAATCTAATAATAATGCTACATTAGAAATTGATTTGACATTCTAGAATAATATGCACATTTCACTAAATTAATGTGTTGTAATATTATTTGTCCATTTTAGTTGGCTTTTGATTAAAGATTTTGATCTAACATCTAATATCATGCAACATTTCCTCTAAGAAAATGCATTTGGAAAGTACAAAACTAAATTTCATAGCCTTCATTAATATCCTTGTTGTTTCTTTCAATATGGAATCTTTGATTGAGGTATGGACATCCATCAAAGTATAACATATAGAGGTATTTTTTCCAAATGTTGAGGTTACAACTATCCTAGTCATATCACCTACTTTCAATGTTGTGCCAGTATATCTAACATGAAACAAATCTACAACTCTATATAAATAAATATATGGTAGAAATATCTAATTGTGAATTACATTTACTTTTCTTGTTTTTTCATATTTGTTCTCTATAGGTTATACCATATAGTAAATTCCTATGCATAATAGTAATCTCTTTAGTTTGTATGAATAAACTTCTTCATAGCTTAAATATAAGATAGATATAAATATGTAAATATATGCCAAGTCAATAAGAGTGGATGGTGCAAAGTATCTAGGTGGTAGATAAGGATATGATGATATGAATTTAAGAGTGGATGTGTTTGAATTTAATAAATTACAAATTAAAATAGACATAAATTACTTGAAATAAGTGCTTCATAACCCATCTAATCTAATCATAACCTATCAAAAAGGCAATAGGAATTTTCTAAAGAAAAGAACGACCCGATCATAAGTGTATGGCCTTCACAGAAAGGAGTGATCCACCTTAGCAATAGCAACTACCCCTTCCAAAATTTGCTCACATTACACAAAGCCACAATGTTCCTCCAAGATAAGCCAATCAAATCCTACCTTATGTGTCCTAGAATCAAATTGGAGATGATCCTAAAAATGATATTGCGAAGGGTTATCATTGGTCTAAAAAATCTAAACAACTTTTCAATTATTTCACTACTATGATCAATGTGTCATGTTTCATGAAATTTCCCAAAACAGTATTCATTATGATCATATGGACATTTCTAGGAGAGCTACAATAGTTGTAACATCATGAATTAAAAACATTAAAAAGTACATCATGAATTAATTATGTATTAATGGCATAAAATTAAAAACATCATGAATTAATTATGTAACCATATAAGTAAAATGTAATTCTATCAAGAAATCAATATCAAATAGATAATATAATCGCATAACTCATACATTTCAATGTCATTGATCTTTTTTTTCATCCAACTCTTTGTCTGTATCATTCGATCCAGATTCGACATTGTAAGGATTGGTCATATCATCATCATTGTCATTGATATCAGTTTCGATAATGTCATCATCCACATAGATATCATCTTCATGAACATTAACTCCTACATCATCATGATCCAGTTCCTCTTCTTCGACATCTTCATCAGGAACATCATCAACTAACTGTTGATCCTGATCATCATCTACATCATCTTCTAGTTCTTTGATATCTTCTTCTTCCACCACATTATACTTTACAAGCCTTCCTCTTGGATCATGTCTAACAACAAATGACCAACCCGGTTTACCTAGAACCTCTAAGTAAAATACCTGCTCACATTGGATTGGAAGAACATAGGACTAATTTCCAGCTCACTCGATCGACCTTGTATTAACCATGGTAAATCCATTATCATGTTCAATAATAGTTCTCTCGGGATCATTTTCATTCAATTGTAGCCTGTACCATTAGACAATGAACAAAACTAATTTGAAGGGCTTAAACTCACACTCAAGTATATCATCCAAAATCCCATATTATATATTTTCTGAGACTTCTGGATGTATGTCGCTTCTAGATGAAACATTAGTCACCTGAAAGACTACAGTTTTCCTAGAATCACAAGTTTTCTTCGTGTCATCCAACTTTTTGATTTGAAATTTATGACCATTGCACCACATAGCCTTGTGGTGTTTCACCTGCAATATGTCAAACATGTAAAAATTATTGCATCATTGGTTGATAAACATATTTATTCTTGGTTAAATGTATGCAAAGAAAAAAAAACTCAACATATATATACATCAATATAATTGAAAATAATTAAATAATATGGGTGATTAATATATTTATATGTACTTGTTTATCTCTTAAACCATATGCTAAATCAATTTCCCTTGGTGTAACATTCGAATCTCCATTACAATGAGCTTCTTTAACCAATGAAGCCACACCTTCCCATGTTAATGTGCAATCGGATTGTTGACATCATTCAATCCATGCCATCATCCAATCAAGATTGTTTGTGACGTACAAATGTAGTGCATCCCACTCTCAACCAACTGTATCAAAAAAAATTGAAATTCACAAACGACGTATAATTAGTTAACTACATGGTATACGACATTAATTTATAATTGATGTACCTGAAAACCTAACATCCCACTACCAATGATCTTATTATCTTTCGTAAGAAACCTCTGAACTATATGTATCCAAGACCCATTGTGTTGGAACTATAAAAAATTTTAAAAAAATATAGTGATTTATACTCATAAGTTTCCCAAAGGAGCCCATATTTTGAATACAAAACTAATATAATATCCTTTGCATGACATGACTATCAATGATCACATCATCCTTAACCATTTGATACCATGAATTATGTCTAAGCCCAAGGATTTGAGTAAATAAGCCATATCGGCAAGAGATGGTGCAGGTCTCTCTGATTCATAAAGCATTATATTCTTATACATATTTTCCAGCATATCGGTGAGAGGTCAGGAATGCCAGGTTGATCAAATTTCATATGAAGATGTGCATTGAGAAGATATAGTTCACGGTATCACCGATGAAGAAGTTCATCGGCAAGATGAGCATCATCGGGAAGAGATCAATAGGTCATATCGAGCATATGTGTCTTATCGATGAAATACCATCGGTACGAGATTTTGCATGTCTCATCAATAAAGTATAAATAATCACACTGACAAGACAAAACACTATCGAAGTAAGGTTCTTAAGTCAGCCTGAGCACATTTGTCTCACTGATGAAATATCATCAGCAAGACACCCATCATGTCTTACCGACCAAACAAAAGCAGATACTATCGGCAAGACAATTACTATCGGGGTGAGTTCAAAATGTTCCCCCGACTCTCCATGTCATGTCGATGGGATTACATCGGTAAGAGTCTTGGTGACATTTAAGATCGAAGGAATGAACATTGAGGAGACTCATAGCGTCAGGGAAACAACTGAGTGTCTTAGCGATACATAGTCTCTTGTCGATAAAGAATACAAATGGGTCAAAAGATTCATCAGGGTGACTCTTGGTGATATCTATGCATTATGGATCAAAAGGATGAGTTATTTGATATCGTTGAAAAGGACATATGTCTCCCCGATCAACAGGGTGTTCAGTGAACGTTGGTTGAACCCGAATAAAAAGGATCGCCCAGAGTTTGAAATGTCATGTCGATATAAAGAACTTTATGTGATAATGAGAATTTCAAAAAAATTGCAAACTTGTACGTGCTCAGAGCTAGAACATTAATGGCGCCATGAACACACAAAGAAGTAGACAATTTTTGAAGAGGAGTAATTAAAGGAAAATTTTGCAGAAATAGCAGCAAGAGAGTGAACGAAGGGCCAGAGGATTTTACAGCCAAATATTTTCAAATAAATTGGTAAGTTCTCTGTGATTGAATTTCCTATTCTATGATTTATAAAGATTAAAATGGAAATTACCAGCTCAGGCAAAACAAAGGGCAAGAGACAGGGTGAGAGTAGTCACCCTAGAGGGAAAAAGAAAAAAACTGAAACTGAAAATGAGCCAAGGGTAGTGGAAAGGAAAATGAACCAAGACTTAATTGACCAATTACCTAGTTTAGGACCTAAAGTTAGGTGTTCCACTCAGCTTAGGGTAGAAGTAGAAAATTTGAAGGATAATTGCAAACACATAGGTGATATCTGGACTCCAATTAGGCGATACAAGCTATTCATCTTTCTTACTACCGAAGGAATCGATATGAACCAGTGTGTAACCCCTGGAAGTTTAACCTAGGGAAATTGGTTTGCCCAAACGTGTTTGTAGATGTAGAATTGGTAAAAATGCTAGTTTCTCACTATGAACCGAAGCTCAGAGCTATTTGTGATCCATCAGAAAAACCCTTTGTACACATATCATAGGCTACAATCAGTGAGGTTTTTAACCTAGAGGGGGTATGTGATGAAAAAATTGTAAATGATGAGTTGGAAAGGGAGTTTTGGAGAATGGATCCTATATACAAGGGTTGGAGGTTACTGTTGCACTGACTCAAAAAGGATGGTAACTCAATTCCATTAGAAGATGGTGATGGCCCTCCATTTCATGTTCGCATGTTTGAACCATACTTGAAGTATACATATTTTTCAGCAGGCCGAGTATTAGGGATGGAGGTCCCCGAGTACATGTCAATTGTGCCAATGGTAGTGGCAACAGATGCTCAATGCCATAATTCTAGACCCTTTGACTATGCTTCACATATTGCCAAAGAACTTGATGTAGGATTAATGTCAATAAAAAATGGATCTCTTGTTTTTCATTTGAAGCCCTATTCAATCTTTATGCATATGATATTGTATTATGGATAGGAACTGAATTTGTGGCCTAAAGGGTTAAGAGTTTCAAATTTTTATAAGGAAGATCATTACCAGTACAACTCTAGACTACCATCTGAGACAACAGATTTCCTAGTTCTTTCTTTATACATTTGAAGAATATTTTGTGAATCCATTGTATAAATTTTATAATCACCCTTGTGATTACTCACTGTCTGATGAAATAAAAGGGTTTCTCATACCTAAGGACTTGCATAGTCTTGTCAATCACAATTGGGGTGGCTGGTATTACTTGGAAGGTGCAACTATGATCAAGATATATGGGTTTGAGGATGCACCTTTTATCCTTCCCAAAATAGTACCTAACAAGATTGCCTACCTAGAGATTGCGAGGCAGTTAGATTATTCAGATTTCATGAACTTAAGTTATTTCAGAAAACAAGAATTTGTTCCTAGCACTCTTTGTTTTGGTGACTTCACTGAGTTAGCAAGGAATGGATATGATATGGTTCTAAATAAATTGTTACAATATAATATGAAGAAAGGTCCACTACAGAAAAGATTTGATCTGGAGGGGTATATCCACTTTGTAAGAGATAAAATTAACTTGGGAAGGTATGATCATGTACGCTATCAGTATATGATCTGATCAGGAATTTGGAGGAAGAAGAAGTAGAAAGAGTGGTTGAAGAACATAACAGAAGGTTGCCAGATGTTGGAATGTTGTCTTCAAAGGAAAATACATCTGGTGATGAAAGGCCCCACGGTAAAATTAATAAAATTTATAGGGCAAGAACTCAAGCTTACAAATGTCCTCCTAGGGAAACAGATGTTGAAAATAATTCAAATACAAATTCAAGACAAATTGCATACAAGTCATTTCTAGCCGATGATGAATTTATCAAAACTCGAGAATTTAAAGCCTTCTTGTACAATCAAAAGGGGAAATCAGTAAGAGAATCAGTGGACGATATAACACCACATAATGAGGGGAAACTAGTGAGAAATTTAAAACTAATTATAGAAAAAGAAATGGAAAACATGACCCCTGAAAAGGGAAGAAAATAGCTATAAAATGCAGGTGTCATCATTTTTCCTAGGCTGGATTTAAATTTTGCTTTAGTTTTTTATTGTTTTTTGAAGAATAATAGTGCCACATACAAACCCAACCTTGAAGGTGTAACAAAGATATACATAGGATCCAAGTATAATCCTAATGAGGGATCACTCATGATTTGGGCTCTATACCCACCACACAAGAAATTTGTTGTGATTGATACAGAGAAAGATTTTTGGCATGTAATGACATTAAAATTTGGAGAAGTTGATCTGATAACGATAACAGATATTGGCATTAATGTTTCCAAGTTGAATAAGACACATATGCATATGTTAATTAAGGAGAAAGAACTGTATAAGATGAACAATGAAAGATTACTCAGAGAGAATGATCATTTGAAAGATATGGTGGTAATTGCATTAGGACCCACTAAGCAACTAACTCATGGTGAGAGCTCCCAAGCTAAGGACAAGTGGGAAGAGTCCGGTGCATACTCTCAAGGAAAACATGACGCACTTACTGCAATAATTAGAAAAAGGAAGGACAACTTGATGATCTTGTTGAAAAAACTTTGGGGAACAAGTTCATAAATCCATATTGCAGAATAGGAACATATAAGAATTGATGGCAAGATTCAAGAAAAGTGTCGAGAAATAAATGAGAGGAATGTTTCCAATAATGAGGTTATTAATACTATTGATGACACCATGAGAAAACACAGGAGATTTCATGAATAGATGCAAGGATATGCACAAGGATTGGTTGAAGCCACCAAAAAAGGGATTACCAACACTATCTGAAGATGGAGGACAAATGAAGGGAAAGGCCAAATGGGTTGATGAATGCAAGTCAATGCTGCAACAACTTCTGGAAATGGCTACAGAGAAAGACTCTCCACTAAATGAAGCTTGTGAGTTGGTCGAGAATATGGTGATGATGGAGATAACAATCTGAAATGTGCTAGGAGATGGTGACACACATGAGCAGCAAGATTACTTGGATCATTTGTCAAAATTCCATTTATGGCTAAACAGAGCCTAATTTCTATTTTATTATTGTTGTTGTTACGCAAAAAAAATTCTGAAAGGACATTTCCTTTCACGATTTTCTTGTATTTATATTTGTTTTATAATGTCAAACAGATATAGGTGGATAGAAGAAGGATACAGTAGATAAATTTGCAATGATATTTTCATCTAAAAAGACTCAGATGCGTGTATGAATTTTGATCAAGTTAATGAAGATATTTGAATTTGTGGCTTAATCTTGGTATCAGTTGTTTGTGGAGGTTATATAGTTATATGGTTGTCTCCATTTTGATACCTTTTTTTTGTTTAAATTGAATAATCAAGCATATATTCAGTTTATCAATACACATTTGTTGTATTTGTGTAATGTGGTTATTTGGTTCTTTCGAGCAGAGATTAAATCCTTCTAATCAATCATAGTAATTGGGGAGTATTAATTGGATTAGTAAGAAGAATAACATAACTAGGATTGTCATTCAGTCTCAAGTAGACTTTGTCAATCATTTATTTGCACGTTTATACAAGTTATAAACTAAATTTGTGTGCCAAACAATTTGAATTATTGCCATCACAAATTACACTTTTCTAGATTTTCATTAGACTCCATATACCCAACAAGGCACTGGTCTATCATTTTTATCTTTTATTTCATCCATTTTATTTTTTACATCTATTAACTGAACATATTTCTTACTCATACAATTTATGTTAGATTAGGATTACATTTGTTAACTGAACATATTTCAAGCAATTGAAGGTAATGTAAAATTTATTCTAATTAATCTCCATGACCATCTTATAATTACCTCTCACTTTCCTCAATCTACCTTTCCCATCAGGTACTCACCTTTGAATTTGTTAATGGAATTGGGATCACAAATGTGATCTACATGGATCTTTATTGCGAACTTAGGAAGATATTTAGTAATGTACACCATGGTCTGGTATACCATATATCCCTCCACCATAGAACCCTCAGGATGTGCTCTTTGTCTAACCAAATCCTTCAAAAATTTCAAGTGCCTCTCAACCATCCACATTGACCTTGTGTGTACAGGTCCACACAATTCAATCTCCTCAACTTGGTGTATGAGGTAGTGTTCTTGTGCATTGAAAAATGTCAAAGGTAGACACTTTTGCATTTCACACGTTAGAAGAGGAATTTTTCTCCTCCAATAATTTATATCTTCTTTATGGATTTCTTTAGATGAAAACAATCTACAAGTGATTCAAGGTGCAAATATATTAACGAGATTTAACAAAAATATACAATATATTACATAACAAGTAAAACAAATGAAAAATATAAGATCTATACAATGAATTGAACAAATATCACTACTTACCTCATGTATTTTCCAAGATCATATATAACTTGCTTGACATTGTTGTCAAATTTTTCTAGGAGAGATAGAGGTAGAACGTACTACAAGAATTATAAAATGATATTTTCATTACTAGTAAACATAGTACACTGAAAAGTACATGCAGTATAAAAATATATATAAAATATACTAGAATAATTACCTTAATGAAGGTATGGCAATCATGCATTTTCATCACTGGCCCAAATTCATCTTTCTTTGTTATAATATTGTTTATGTTCGCAGCAAATCCTGTGGGAAATCGAATTTTTCGTATGACTTCTTTTATAGCATTGCTTTGTTGCTCATTAATAACCAAGGAAGGGCACTTATATTAATCTGGTTTCCATCGCTATTTAATTGAATGACATTTTTCATTGCATGATTGGCTTCCTAAATGTCACTACAAATTTTGACAATTTTTTCTTTTCATGCCCTCCATCCAATATTTTCCATAACATTTATGTTATATTCTTTCCAATATGCATTGTATCAAACAAATGCACAATTTTTAGTTGCTCATAGTAGGGCAACCTACTAAATTGTCTAGGATAACTTTTCATTCCCTATGGAAGTCGGCCATTAATACCTTGATGACCTTCATGAAGCATATAAGTTGAACAAATTAACAATGACAATCATTGTCAATTACAACATGAGTAAACAAAACACAATATAAAAATATAAATTCAAACATATCATATATGATAGATAAAAAATTTGATCTTATGTATAACGTTGAGGATTAATTCTATTATATTCCAACTTCCATGGGCGAGGTGTCATTCTTCATGGTTTTGATGTAGTATCTTCTTTCCCATTGAAAAGATGTTTTTCAATAGTTCAATACTTATGATTTTTGTGGAGTAAGTGCCTATACTCATCAAACACCTTCTTTCCTAAACTTGTTGAATGACGAGATTTCATCTTTGGACCACAAATTGGACATGCAAATTTTCCCTTTGTTTGAAGACCTGCAAGATCATATATAATTGGATTAAATATGTCAATTTTTATAATTATATATAATGAATAGATTATTTTAAAAACATACATGATATCTACTTCATAAAATTAAATATCGTTAAAGTGCAGTCGAACGTTATAGCATACCACAAAAATGTGTTAGCCCTGGGGCATCATGAATTGTCCATACAAGATTGCATGGAATTGAAATTGTCTTTGTCCTATTGGTCTAGAGACGTCATACATAGTGATGCTATTCCATAAATTTAGTAACTTGTCAATAAGAGGCTCGATATATACATTCATATCTTTAACTTGGTACTTACCTAGTTGAATGAATATAAACATTACATAATTATTATAACTATTTTACTGCAATATATATAAATTAATGTACATGACTATTAAATGAAAAAAATATGTCATTATGCAACAAATAAGACAAATGAGATGCTACTACATTAAAGAAAATTGATGTAAACAAATACCTGGAATAATCATTTCCAACATTATGTGCTTCCTCTTTATTGGCATCCATGGAGGAATGTTATTGTTGATAACAAAAACAAGCCACACTGAGTAAATAGATCTCAGCTCTCCAAATGGATTGACACCGTTCGCTGCCAATGAAAGCCTGAGATTATGAGGTTCTTATTTAAAGTGTGGCCATTTTTCCTACATGTACCTAAATGCAGAACCATCTACATGCATTCAAAGAATGTCATCTCCACTTATATTTCGTGCATGGTAATCCATAAATTGCGCTAAGATTTCGTACCAAAATAATTGTTGCATACGTGGAATAATGGGAATATAATGAAGAACCTTGTGAGGCACCTTTTTTATTAGTTGATCTATTCGATATCTACTGATATGACATTTTGGGCATTCTGTTGCAAATTCATGTTGTTTATGATATATAATATTATCATTGGGACATGCATCTATTGCTTGATACTCCATTCCAATATCTTTCATAATGGTAGATAAGTATCGGTATGAGCGAGGTAAAATAGTTGATGGTAGTAACAAAAAATCACCAATCAATCTACAATAAAAAAATAATTTATTAATATAAAGAATATTAATGGTACATATTTCATCCTTTATTTACTAGTGATGAACTAACAACAATTAAAATAGATGAAAAAAAATGACATATATGACATACCTTAACATCCATGAGATTGTTATGTTGGATAAACCATTCATAACCTTCAAGTTCACCAGCAACAATACAACAGAGAGAAGAGTTGTTTGGGAGCCTTCATAAAGGGGCTCATATGCCTTCTCAAGTACAGGTAAATCATGAACATCATCAAAGTCATCTCGATCATCATGATCAGCTCTGCCACTAAATGTGTCATGGATCAATATATTTGTACCATCATCTTCAACTGTGTTTTCTAGTGCATGATCATCTTCTTCCATATGATCATTAACTTCATCTTCGATATTCACAGCTTCATGTTCCTCCGCTTGCAAAACCACATTCTTCGGGTCGTGATAATCCATATCATGTGCCCTAGGGCACCCCACCTTTATAATAATGATCGACACAAATAAACCATGATCATGATCAAGTGATTTTTTTTATATAAAAAATGTTACAATGATATAAACATTTACAAATTCAATCAATATAAAGACATATAATGAAAAACTTAGGTCAATGGACGATAATCATGCCCCCCTTCAACATGACCATGTTGCCTAAATTTTTCTCAGCTGTTGTGATTAAAAGTCTTCTCGTCTTTAAGCCCTTGTAATTATTGCAAGGACAATAACATTTCCCATCACCCTTTCTTTTCAATATAGCCCACAATCTAGCAAGTGTCTCTTGATTTTGTTCTGGACTAATATTATCTGACATGATTTTTCTTTACGAAGCTTGAATATTTAGATCTTCAAAAAATATCAAACTCACACTCTAATAATTTTTAATCATAGGCAAGTGACAAAATCTAATAATTCTGATATTTTGCACCAAAAAAAATTGGCATGCAACCACCCCTGCAAAAGAGAAGATAGCTTAAACCCTAAACCCCAAAAACCACTTTAAAATGCTAATTCCAGAACTTATTAAATTATGATTTTACTATGATTTCCAACCGTTAGACTCCTAAAATCAGAATATTGAACTTGCACAACAAAATCTGGAAATGAAATTCTAAAAATGCACAAGTTTAAAATGAAATCTGATGAGATGTTGCTTTAAAATATGATTTTCAAACCTGGAACAAATCTGACTTCACAAATGAATTCTAGAAAAATACAATGACTACCCTCAACCTGGCGATATCTTCTTGAATTTTTTTTTATTTTTTCCAAGAAAATCGTCCTTAGTTCTCCACAAACTGTCGCAAGTATAGAAAATTCACAAGTATAGCAAAACATTGTTGCAAGTATAGATAAATTGTTGAGCTCAATTTTATTTATTAGAAAAACATTTATCGGAACTCCGACGAACTGCCCACTAACCATATGTTGGCCACAATTTGACTTTATGTGTTTGTCGAAATATCGACAAAAAATCAGTATCGTTGAAATTCCGACGAACGTCGGGCATAATTTTTTTTTTTAAATGAAAATTTCACATTAAATATCACATGTACCTGATGATACATCTAATTATACATATTTCGTCAAAAAAAAATGTCGTATTTTGTAGTCAAATGAGTTAGTGGCAGCATTTCACCATGAATAACATCAACTAAGGTAATATCAAATGAGATAACATTCATATTGATAACAAGGTACAAGTATAATCTATTCATCTCCATAATTCACATTACATTAATATTTACCCTAAATTGTAATAGTAAATAGTAACTAAAAAATTGGGATGTAACAGCTACCAACATCCAGTAAACAAAAAAATGGAAAATCTTGTGAAGTGTCATGACTGAAAAACCCTTAGGGTTTATAGAGAAACCCTAGAAATTATTGAGAGCAAAGATAATTCCATTCAAATGATCTCACAACATATCATCTAGATATGTAGATCATACCTCTAGCGTGTACATGAAAAAACCCATATTAGATCTACCATTTGTTTTCTCTGTAAATCTCTAAAAACAGTCTTTGTAAAATCATGACAACTTTTCATGACAATATTGTAACTTTGAAAAACATTCTAACATCATCCTTTTCTCTCCATCAAACTTCGTCATGCTACCCAGGATTGATTCTTTGACATCAATAACCATCATGAGTACTTACCCTTTGGCATCAATGACAAAAATTCCAACAATCTCCCCCTTTGTCATTGATGGCAAGACCTAAAAATGGAAACACCTAAAAAACTAAAAAATGGCAACATCATTAATTTTTTACCCTTTTGTACCATTACATCATTCTCCCTGCATAACAATTTTCCTTATTCTTCCCCTAAATAACATTATCTTTATAATTCACTATCCTCCTAAGCAAAACATTACATATCATTGCTACTACATTCTCCCCCTAACACCAATTACAAAAGCATACCTCCGCATACTTTACTCCCATTTTCTATACTTTCCCCCTTTGACATAAATTACAAAGGGAGTAACAAAATAACGCCCCCTAAGAACAACATCCTATAGAGTAACTATAGAACCAGGGTTAAAGATGTATTATGATATGCTCCCCCTGGGTGAACACATTTTGTATTCAAGCAAAGATAGAAGAAGGAACAACTCCTAATTTCTCCCTAAGTAGTTCAAATGACTCCTTTGGAAGAGGTTTGGTGAATACATCTATTTGATTTTCTAAAGCCACATATTCTAATTTGACTTCCTTTGTAGCAACTTTTTCCCTGAGAAAATGATACTTAATGGATATGTGCTTGGTTCTGGAATGCATGACAAGATTCTTTGAGATATTTATTACACTAGTAATATCACAACAAATACTATTTTTCCCATCAAAATTCACTTGAATATCTTGTAATTTTTGTTTCATCCACAACACTTGAGTATGACCTGAGTACAACAAGATATAGCAACAATATATTTAGCTTCGGTTGTAGATAAATAAACTAACTCTTGTTTCTTACTTAACCATGGTACCAATCTATCTCCTAGAAAGAATACACAACCACTAGTTCTCTTTCTATCATCTACACAACCATCCCAATCTGTATCAGTGTATGCAGTTAAAGTGAAATCATTACCAATAGGATACCATAGACCATAGTATAATGTACTTTTCAAGTATCTAAAAATCCTCTTCACAACCTTAGCATGTGTTTCCTTAGGAGTAGCTTGAAATCTAGCAACAATGCAAATAGCTTGCTTGATATCAGGTCTTGTTGTTGTAAGATATAAAAGGATTCCAATCATGGACCTATATAATGATTGATCTACTAATTTAGATTCATCATCTTCACTGATATTACATCCAATGATTATAGGTGTGCTAACTAGCTTGCAATCTTCCATCTTGAATTTCTTCAAAATTTCCTTCATATACTTAGTCTAAGAAATAAAAATTCTTGTACCTAAATTATTGACTTGTAAACCAAGAAAAAATGTTAATTCTTTGAGCATGGACATCTCAAACTCTTTTTGCATTGCAGCAAAAAAAATTGTGCACATCTTATCACAATTGCCAATCAGTATATGTTCACCTTCACATTTTAAATACAAATTATTGTTATCAATACCTTTCTTATACCCTTGTTGTATATATTTGTCTAGCCTAGAGTACCAAACCCTAGGGGCCTGTTTCAGATCATACATATCCTTTTTCAATCTGTATACATAATCTATGTTTTCGGCCACAATAAACCCTCCAGGTTACTCCATATAAGCTTCCTCATCCAAATAGCCATTAAGAAATGCAGATTTTACATCCATCTGGTATACTTTTAAATTTTTATAAACTTAATATGCAAGAAACATTCTACTAGCTTCAATTCTAGCTACAAGTGCAAATGTCTCGTCAAAATCTATACCCTCAACTTGAGTATAACCCTTGCAGACTAATATTGCTTTTTTTCTTGCTATCCTTCCATCTTCATTCAGTTTATTCCTGAATACCCATTTTGAGCCTATGAAATTCTTATCAATAGGGCTACGAACAAGTTCCCAAGTCTGATTTTTCTCTATTTGACTAATTTATTCCTTCATAGCTTTAATCCAACTTTCATCTTTACTAGATTCTTCATAATATTTAGGCTCTATTTTAGATTGTAAAGAATAGTTTACTTGTTCTTGTTGTGCAAGCTTTCTTCTTGTCATGACACCATCAATTTTATTTCCAAGAGTTTTATTCTTAGAATGATCTCTTTTCACAAATTTGGGTGGTGCTTTTAGAGTAATGATTGGTTTCTCTTCTTCATCAACATCATTTTCCTCTTGTGACTCTTCTTTTGCAGATTCTTCCTTTTCTTCATAAATAGGGACTTTTGAATACATGTCATCTTTGTGTAATGGTTGAGAGTAATCTTCATCCACTTTGACATTCACACTTTCAACTATCTTTTGCAACCTTTTATTGTAGCACTTATAATCTTTTCTTGTAGTTGAGTACCCATGAAAAATCCTTCATCTGATCTTGTCTCAAATTTACTCAAAGTATCTTCATCACTTTTTATAAAGCATTTGCTTCCAAATATTTTGAAATATTTCATAGATGCAGTTATGCCTTTCCATAATTCATATGGAGTCTTATCAATATTTACTCTTAACTATGCTCTGTTGAGAATGTAAATTGCAATATAAACTGCTTCCTTCCAGTATCTATCAAGAAATTTGGGTTTATACAACATTATTCTAGCCATTTCCTAAATCATTATGCTCTTTCTCTCAACAACTCCATTTTGTTGAGGTGTTCTAGCTACAGAGAAATGTCTTTCTTATTCCATTTCTTACAATACTTATCAAATTCATGAGAGGTGAATACTCCACCTCTATCAGACCTTAAGCATTTTATCTTTGAACCAATCTCATTCTCAACCATAGCTCTAAAAATTTTGAATCTTTCTAAAGCTTGAGATTTATCTTTAAGAAAAGTTACCCATGTCATTCTTGAATAATCTTCTATTAATAGTTCATGAAATAAATTTCTCCATTGATGCTTTTGGTTCTTGTTGGTCCACACAGATCTGTATGTATCAAATCTAGGGGTTTAAAAGTTTAATATTATTTTTTCTTGAATCTGAACCTTATTTTCTTTCCTTCACGACATTCTTTATAAAATGTATTTGCAAGTTTTCCAATACTAGGCATATGCCTAACTACATTCTTCTTGCTGACTTTCACTAGATGATCAAAGTTAATATGACCCATCTTTTTATGTCATAACCAACTTTCATCAATCTATCCTAACATGCATCTTCCACTTTTCACTTCATTCATATGGTACATAGATTACTACTTGTTCTACTTGCTTCAACAATAAGTCTACCATAGCTAGAATTCCTTATCTCACATCCACCAGCATGAAATAAAAAATTGTATCCTTTGTCACACATCTAAATAACACTAAGCGATTTATGTTTTAGTCCTTCTTCATACAACACATAATTTTTTTCTTACCATCTATGCATAGTGTACCTTTTCTAGTTATCTTAGTATTAGTGTTATCACCAAACTTAACTGTACCACCATTCCATTTCTCCAAATTGGTGAGTTTTCTCTTATCTCCAATCATATGACTATACCAACCGTTGTCAATCACCCAGGGATTGTCTTGTCCTTTGGCATGAAAATCTATTTGAATTATCATTGATTCTTCATTCTTCATTTCAGTCTTCTTCTCTCTCCAATACCTCTTTGGATTTTTTTGCTTTTCCTCAAAATTATGTGTAGATTCTTTCTTTTGTGAAGAGGGTGTGAATTCTTTATTTTTTCTAGCATGATCATGAGAAAATATATTTTACCTAGGATAAGTAAATATCTTTATGTCCTATCTAGGAGACTATATAAACTTCTATAAAACTTAGCAATGTGCCCACAGTTATTACAATTATAACATACATCATTTAGAGCACTTAGAGAAACAAAAGAATTATTGCTTACAAAATTATGTCTATCATTCCTCAAGGGTCTAATCATGCAATCTATAGATTTATTCCCATACTTATTGTAGACACATAAAAATGACCTAGGCCTGCAAGCTCTAGTTTAATCCTTTTAGCATAACTAAGACATTTTAATTATGTCCTTGACGCACTTTCGACTACTAATTAAATAATTCATAATTATTTAATTAATTCATATATGTTTATTCTTCATGATTATTAAATAAATAAATATTAATTATTTATTTAATGTGTCACTAATTATCTAATGTCTTCTTACAATTAAATAAATTTCTTAATTTATTTAATTAATTTTGTCCATTATGTCTTCCAGATTATTAAATAAATAATTTTATTTATTTAATTAATTATGTCACTAATTAAGTCCTCTTCTTTCTAAAATTAAATAAATTCTTATTTATATAATTTTGTCCACTTTCCACTATAATTAAATAATTATGTTTAATTATTTAATTATTCATTAGCATTTCCTCTCCTAAATTAAATAAATTTAATTTATTTAATTTGGTCCACTCTCCTAAATTTTGAATTAAATCATTTATATTTAATTTAAAAGGTTCCCTTTGTCACATTCTTCTATAATTAAATAATATCTTTATTATTTAATTTCCACCTAGATTAAATAACTTTTTGTTGTGCTCATTTTAAATAAAATTTATTTATTTAAAATAAGTCCCACCACCTAAATTAAATAATTTTATTATTTAAATTCTCCTCTTTTATTGTGCTCATTTTAAATAAAATATATTTATTTAAAATGAGTCCCACTTTCTAATTTCCCTCTTTGAGTAAATAATTTAAACTAAAATTATTTACTATCACATGACCCCACCACTTTTGAATTAAATTAATTTTTAAATTCAAAAAGTCAACATCACCTCTTGAATCAAATAATTATAAATTATTATTTGATTCTCCAGCAACTTCGTTTTGTGTGCCCAAAATCTCTTGTCACATGTATTGTCAGCGATTGATTTGATTTTCTAAAAAGCAATCTTGTCCATTCATTTCGAATCTAACCTAATGTTGCCCTAACCCTAATTGTGGGTTGTTATATTGAATCTTGTCCATTGATTCTAGGGCACTAGTTAACTTTTAATCTTGGTCATTCACACGAAATTCCATTTTCTATAAAATGGCAATTTTGGTTTCATTTGGCATATCTTGCAATTTCATATATTGCAACCTCACATCTTGCAGTCTCATTTTATTGCACTTTCATACTCTTGCATGTTTCTTCATTTTGTCATAGCCATATTTAGATTTTATTTGACATAGTTTAGACATTTTTTAGATGCTTACTAGTTGCAGTAGGGCATAGTATTGCATATAGTCATTCAAAATCCTTCAACATTTTCTTAGGGCTTGTCATTTCCATTGGCTTGCTCATCACAAATTTGAGGGCAACAACATATTTCAGCAATTTGAAAAGGTATAATGGAGGTCAGTCATGGAGGATAAAAACATCTGGTGAGATTGTTTCATTTATTCCTTTGCACTTCATTATTGCTTTGGGTTTTTATGTTTTTCATGTGATATTGCTAACCCTAGGAAAATTCCCTTAGTTACACTTATTACATGAAAAAAATAACCATGAAAAGCATAACTGAACCTAGTTTATCTTACATGTTGGCTTTTGAATCTCCTCTTTGGATAGTGCACTTTGATGAATCCATCATTTTTTTTCTTATGATCTTTAGTCTTCTTATCCTTCATGGACGCTTCAGAGTTCTTAGAAGTGTTTGCATTCATTTTAGAGACATCATGTTTAGAATTCTCGTCTTCCTCATAACCTAAACCAACCAACTTGTTGAAAATGGATTTTTGACTACCAGTCATTTCATCAAGCACTTCAAAACTCTTTCCAAGTTTGATACATCTATTTAATTGCAAATTTATCTTCTATAATTCCTTCCTTAAAGAGACAACTTCAATCTCTAATATATTGAATTCTTCTAGTTTGTTCTTCAAATCCAAACTAGTTACCTCTACAATTCTCTTTGAACTACAATTTTAAATCAATAAGTTTCTCAGATTCTTCAACCCTTAACTTGTACTTCTCATTTTGTTTTCTTTCATATCTCAAGTCTTCTAAAGTAGAGACCATTTCACCTTCTAGATCTACCTCACCTTCTTCTTCCTCTATAAAATCTTCACTTTCTTTAATTTCTTCAACCATAAATATAGTTTCATCTATTTCACTTACAAAATAATAATCATTTGAAGAACTAAGTTCTTTATCAACATAAAAACCCTTCTTCTCTTTACCATAGTTTCTCATTTAATATTTGGAAGTTTCTTGAATCCTGGAACTATCTCCCTTTTCATTTTTATTTAAAGAACATTTTGAGGCATAATGACCTATTTTTCCACAGTTAAAACATTTGAAAGGAATCTTACCTTTGTATTTTCCAATACCCTTCTTCAATCTTTTGAAAAAAAATTCTTCTTCTTCATTTGAACTGGTATCAGATTCTAAATCATCTTCAATCTTCTTGATTTTGGAAGACTTGAATGTTGCTTCACTCTTTGTTGAGCCTGTATTCTCACTTCTCATTTCATATGTAGTTAATGACCCAAATAATTCATCCATAGAAAATTTATCCAAATCTTTAGCTTCTTCAATTGCTAAGACCTTAGAATCGAATCTGTGTGGGAGAGACCTTAGAAATTTCTTTACAACAACCTTATCTTTAATATTCTCACTGAGACCTTTGATTGCATTCACTACCTCATCTACCCTGAGCAAGTATGTTGCAATATTTTCTTCATCTTTCATCTTAAGAGTCTCAAACTTTCCTCTATGAGTTTTCAATTTTTCTTGTTTCACTTTAGCATCACCCTCATATATATTGCTCAATTTCTCCCATACTTCTTTAGAAGATTTACAATGTGAAACATTGGGAAAATGGGTTCATCACAAATATAATGGTAATAATAGGGTATTATGCACCTATTTCCCTTAGTTCATTAGGAAAAATAGATCTCCTAGGTCAAGGTTGACTTTCAACCCTTAGGTGAGTCAACCTTGGTGGAGATCTTATTGTTTTCCTTATGATCTAGGATGGGGTAAATCAACCTGAAATGCACTTTTGGGAGATGAATAAAAAATAATAAATGAATGAAAAAGTGCAATGTAACACATGAAATCTTTAAATTAAGCCTTAATCTGATAGAATCCAAAAAGAAATTACAAATTTAAGAAGGGATTGATTTTATGCACCTATGATAAAAAAAAAAAATTATGTGTTGAGATGCACAAGACAACTAAGAGGGGGGGTGAATCAGTTGTGTCAAATCTCTTTACTTATGAACTTAATCTTAACTTCAATCTATTATTAAGTGTAAACATACAATTCAAATAATAGAAAGCAAACACCAAAGACACCATATTTAAGTGGAAAGCCCAATGAGGGAAAAACCATGGTGAGGATTAACTCACAATATAGTAGTAATGCAATACCGGATACAAAGGCTCACTGCCAGAGGGCTCACTTCCAAAATACAAAGGCTCACTTCCTTGAAAGGATTCACTGTCTAGAAATGAGGCTCACTGTCTACAAAAAACAAAAGATATAAATGAAGATCCACCACTAGGGTTCCAGACATTTGTAACCTAATCAAAAGATTGTAGATGCCATCAGCTCACTGCTTTCAGGAATCTAACACCTTAAAGTATTATTGCCTTAAATCGCTCTTCCACTCTCTTCTTTTCGCACTTATTTTCACACTTCACTCACTTGTTTGATAAATCGATGGATGAATATCAAATTCGCTACAACTTGATTTGATTCTATACCATCTTCAACCTCAGGAACATTCTCCAAGGTCGGTTATACAATTTCATTTACACATTCAAACTAGGTTGGCTACTCAACATTCCCATAGTGGATAAGAATGAGAGAGGACCAAATGCATATTTAATCTAGGACCCAAATAACATCTTGGATCATGCACATGCTTTCTTAAGATAATGCAAAAATATAGTATAACATGTAGACACCAGGTCAGCCAAACCTAATGAAAACACCAATGATCTTTGAAGTATGTGCATCTCTAGGAAGATAATCACACATAAATCACTCAAAACGCTTCACCAGTCATTTCACCATCTTTGATAACACCTCAGGTACATCCACAACAAACTTCATTATCAAAGAACTCTTCACCAGTTCAATTGGACCAACCAGTAAAAACACATGAGCTTTGGAGAAGGTCTTCCGAAGCACTAGATCACAAGCAAGTTTGTTAGAACACAAGAACCATCAAAAAGAGTCATCTCCCAGATCTGCAAAATCTAAAGCCAAATATCAAAAGAATGCGGAGCAAAAAATATTTCTCCTAGTCCATAAATAAATAGTTTTGGCAAACCAGTTCACACATCAGTGAACATATCTTCTACTCTTCATCGACCCAGAAGCTAAAACTCGGGATATACGATTCATTCAAGCTTATGAACACACCTACAGATCCGCATAGGTATAGGATCAAAATAGGAGAAATGGGGAGCACAATACCGGAGCACACTCAAAACATTCTTTAATTTTGCTTTCACGATTTCTCAAATTTTCTCAAAAGCACTTGGAAAATACACAAATTAATCAACTTGAACTATTTTGACATCAATGAAAACATTAATGACAACACCACCAAACGCATCCATACTTGCAACAATCTCCCCCTTTTTCATTGATGGCAACACATGATGTGAAAAACCATGAAAGACAACATACATGATTTTTAGAAGCGACAACCTGTCAAGCATAAAATTTTCACATGATACTCTCTCCCCCTTTGACATCAATGGCAAAGGAAGATATTTCCATATGAAGCTCTATTCACTCCCCCTAAGGAGTACACCCACATAACATACTGCAACAATGCACTTCACTACTCCCCCTAAGGAGTAGACCTCAATCATCAATCCAGAACAAAGAGTATGTGAATCCACTAAACTGATGCACCTCCATGTGCACTTAGTTCAAAGGAGGGACAGTGGCCCATAGCTTCCCTCTGAGATACTCAAAAGTATCCTTCAGAAGGGCCTTAGTGAATATGTTTGCAACTTGTTCTTTAGTAGGTACATATTCAAGTCTAACTTCATTCCTCAATACCTTCTTCCTCAAGAAGTGATACTTGATAGATATATGCTTTGTTCTGGAATGCATCATTGGATTCTTTGAAATGTTTATAGCACTTGTATTATCACAAAATATAGAGATAGGTTCATCACTTACCATACCTATGTCCATCGAGGTTTGCTTCAATCAAAGTACCTATGTACAACAGGATGTTGCTGCAATATACTTTGCTTTTGCAGTGGATAAAGAAACTAAATCATATTTCTTGCTCAACCATGAAACTAATCTTCCTCCAAGGAAGAATCCACCACCACTTGTGCTCTTCTGGTCATCTACACAACTAGCCCAATTTGCATCAGTGTAGGCATTAAGAGTGAAATCACTATCATTCAGATACCATAGTCTATAGTTTGGAGTTCCTTTAAGATATTTGAATATCCTCTTCACAGCCATAACATGTGCTTCCTTAGGTTCTACTTGAAATCTTGCAACTAAACATACTACATGCATGATATCAGGTCTAGTAGCAGTAAGATACAATATTCCACCAAGCATGGATTTGTACATGCTATGATCAACTTTAGCAAATTCATCATCCTTACTCAACTTACATCCAGTTACCATAGGGGTACAAACTGGTTTGGAGTCATCCATTCCAAACTTCTTTAACAATTCCTTAACATACTTATATTGTGAAATGAATATCCCTTTGTCAGTTTGATTTACTTGGATTCCAAGGAATAAATTCAGTTCACCAATCATAGAAATTTCAAATTCTTTTTGCATCTCTTCAGAAAATATTTTACACATACCTTCATTTCCACCAAAGATGATGTCATCAACATACACCACAGCTATCAATATATTATCTTTCTCAACCTTGAAGTAAAGATTGTTATTTGTGAACCCTTTGTTGAATCTCTGCTTTGTCAAGTATCTATCTAATCTAGCATACCAAGATCTGGGAGCTTGCTTCATTCCATATAGTGTCTTCTTTAATTTACAAACCATGTCATGTCTATCTAAAAATTGAAAGCCTTATGGTTGCTCCATATATACTTCTTCTTCCAGTTCTCCATTCATAAATGCAAACTTGGCATCCATCTGATATACTTTGAAGTCTTTATGAGATGAAAATGCCAAGAACATTCGAATGGCTTCCATTCTTTCTACAGGTGCAAAAGTTTCTTCAAAATCTATTCCTTCAACCTGTGAATATCCTTTACATACAAGTCTTGCTTTATTTCTTACCATTTCATCTTCTTCATTCAACTTGTTTCTGAATACCCATTTAGAACCAATTATATTCTTGTTTACAGGCCTAGGGACTAGTTCCCATGTCTCATTCTTCTCTATCTAACATAGTTCCTCTTTCATTGCTTTAACCCAGCTTTCATCATTACATGCTTCACTCACAGTCTTAGGTTCTATCTTAGAAATTAAACACAAATTTACCTCAACCACTTTTCTTTTTGTCTTCACTCCTTCACTTTTGTCTCCAATTATCTGTTCCTTTGGATGATTTTTTTGAACATATTTAGGAGTCTTAGGTGTAGGTTCTAAAGTTTCTTCATGTTTATCACTTTGTTCTTTCTCTTCCTTTTCTTCTTCTTTTATTTACACATAGATTGGATCATCGGGTTCAACTTCAGTTATTTCCACTAGTCTATACATAACTTCATCAACCTTTACATTAGTACTTTCAATTATTTTCCTCGATCTCTTATTAAAACATCTATAAGCCTTGTTGTTATTTGAATATCCAAGGAAAACTCCTTCATCACATCTAGCATCAAACTTTCCAACATTTTATTTATCTCTTCTAATATAACATCTACTTCCAAATACCTTAAATTATTTTACAATAGGATTCTTACCAGTCCATAACTCATAAGGGGTCTTAGTGTTGTTACCTCTGATCTGAACTCTGTTAAGAATGTAAATAGAAGTTTGGATTGCTTCCCTCCAATACACATTAGGAACATTGGCTTCTTTCATCATAGTTCTAGAAGCCTCTTGAACAGTCTGGTTCTTTCTTTCCACAACTCCATTTTGTTGAGTGGTTCTTCGAGCAAAATAATATCTTTTTATGCCATGTTCTTCACATAATGCATTGAACTCACCAGATGTAAATTCTCCACCTCTATCATACCTTAAGCATTTGATTTTCAAGTTTTCCTCATTTTCTACTCTTCCCTTAAACACTTCGAATCTATCAAGAGCTTGAGCCTTTTCTCTAAGAAATCTAACCCATTTCATCCTAGAGTAATCATCAATCAAGAGCATAAAGTACCTATCACCACATAGGATTCTTGTTCTTGTAGGACCACAAAGGTCTATATGGATTAATTATAGCATTCTGGTAGATGAATGATCCTTTCCTTTAAAATTTTTTCTTGTTTGTATACCATCTAACAACTTCTATAAATTGAATTTGAAGGCTTTGTGATTCTAGGAAGATCTTTGACAACTTCCCTAGAACTGATCCTAACCAGATTATCAAAATTCACATGTCCCATCCTCCAGTGCCAAATCCAGCTCTCATTAATCTAAGAAACAAAACACTGACCATCGCCACCTTTAAGTTGATAGATATTTCCATGAGTTCTTCTTCCAATTGCAACCACAATTCTAGATCCTTTTCTGATCTCACAAGTGTTATCCTAAAACACAAGCTTAAAACCTTTGTTGCACATTTTTCCAACACTTAAGATATTATGTCTTAAGCCCTTTATATAGTAAACATCATCAGTATTATGTTTTCCATCAAAGCTAATTGTTCCTTTACCAACAATATTAGCACCAAAATCATCCCCAAACATAACTATTCCTCCATCATACTTCTCAAGTTTAGGAAACTTAATCTTATCTCCAGTCAGATGATTTGAACATCCACTGTCAATTACCCAAAAGTCTTCATCCTGTCTAGCATGAAAAGCAGTTACCAGAGTACCTTCTGATTCATCCTTCTTACTCTCTAGACCAGATTATTTTGCACATCTTCCATGGTTAGTAGGTACAAATTTATTTTCCAAGGCTAGAAACAAACATTCATCTTTATCTTCCTCAAAGTCAGATTCATCATCAGAAATTCTTGCATCTTCCTTAACATAATACAACTTATTGAACTTCCTATCCTTTTTATGCTTGAAATTATTGTTATTATCCTTATTCTTCTTTTGTGTAGCTCTATTAGGACATCTTGATGCATAATGATTGATATTTCCACAACTAAAACATTTAAAGGGTAACTTACCTTTCTATTTACCAATACCTTTCTTCAATCTCCTTATGAAATTTGCTTCCAAGTCTTATGAATCTTCATCATCCAAGTCATTTTCCATCTTCATTGCTTTAAAGGTTGTTTCAGTCTTCTCCTTATCTCTTGCAAATTTTCTCATTTCAAATACAGTCAGGACACCAAATAGATGCTCCTTAGTAAATTTCTTTGGATCATATTGTTCTTCAAGTGTAGATACTTTGTCACTGTAATTGTATAGTCAGGACACCAAATAGATGCTCCTTAGTAAATGTCTTTGGATCATATTGTTCTTCAAGTGCAGATACTTTGTCACTGTAGTTGTCCAGTAAGGTCATCAAGATCTTTTCAATTATATCTTCATCTAGCATGGTACCACCTTGATTCTTGATTTTTTTTGCTATAAGTTCAACTCTCTAATAATAGCTTGCAATGTCTTCTCCATCTTCCATTCTCAAATTCTCAAATTTTTGCTCCGTAGTTAGTTTCCTTGACAACTTTACTCTATCGTTCCCTTCATAAATGTCTTTCAATTTTGTCCATACTTCATGAGCAGTAGGTAGAGAAATAACTTTTATTCTTTCAGTTTTAGATAAAGAACTAAAGATAGCATACCTTGCTCTTTCATTCACTTCAAAAGTTGCAACCTCATTAGCAGAGGAAGGATCAGTTGTTGGTATCACATAATTTGTCTCCATAGCTTTCTAGGTTTTGAAATTAAGTGAAATCAGATAAGTTCTCATTTGCTCTTTCCAGTCACTATAATCAAATCCATCAAAAATAGGAATCTGCAACTTGTGCACCATCTGATCTACCTCAAGCACTTAAGCTTTTCTCTGAGGAACTAGAGCTCTGATACCAATTTTTGAAATGCACAAGACAATTGAGAGCAGGGTGGTGAATCAGTTGTATCAAATCTCTTTACTTATGAAATTAATCTTAACTTAAATTTGTTATTAAGTTTAAATATGCAATTCAAATAATAGAAAGCAAACACTAGAGACACCAGATTTACGTGGAAAACCCAATGAGGGAAAAACCATAGTGAGGATTAACTCACAATATAGTAGTAATGCAATACTGGATACAAAGGCTCATTGCTAGAGGGCTCGCTACCCAAATACAAAGGCTCACTTCCCAAATGCTAGGGCTCAATACCTTGAAAGGACTCACTGTCCACAAAGGAGGCTTACTACCTACACACAAAAATAAGATATAAATGAAGATCCACCACTAGGGTTCCACACATTTGCAACCTGATCAAAAGATTGTAGATGCCATCAGCTCTCTGCTTTCAGGATTCTAACACCTTAAAGTATTGTTGCTTTAATTCGCTCTTCCACCCTCTTCTTTTCACACTTGTTCATACACTTCACTCACTTTTTTGATTCGTGGATGGATGGATATCAAATTCGCTACAACTTGATTTTCTTTTATACCATCTTCAACCTCAGGAACATTCTCCAAGGAAAGCTATACAATTTTATTTACAAATTTAAACTAGGTTAGCTACTCAACATTCTCGCGGTGGATAAGAATGAGAGAGGACCAAATACATATTTAATATAGGACCCAAATAAAATCTTGGATCATGCACACGCTTTCTTAAGATGATGCAAAAACATAGTATAGCATGTAGACACCAGGTCAGCCAAACCTAATGAAAACACCAATGATCTTTGAAGTATGTGCATCTCTAGAAAGATAATCACACATGAATCACTTAAAATTCTTCACCAATAATTTCACCATCTCTGATAACACCTTAGGAATGAACTCTTCACCAGTCCAATTGAACTAGCCAATAAAAACACAGGAGCTCTGGAGCAGGTCTTCTGGAGCACCCAATCACAAGCAAGTTTGTCAGAACATAGGAACCATCAGAAAGAGTCATCTCTTAGATCTGCAAGATCTAAAACCAAATATTAGAAGAATGTGGAGAAAAAATATTCTAACTATGAAGAAAAATTATTTCTCCCAGTCCACAAAAAAATAGTTTTGGCAAAGTAGTTCACACACCGACACGAACATATCTTCTACTCTTCATCGACCGAGAAGCTAAAACTCAAGATATACAATCCATTCAAGCTTATGAACACACCTAAAAATCAACATAGGCATAGGATCAACATAGGATAAATGTGAAGCACAATACCAAAGCACACTCATAACATTCTTTAATTCTGCTTTCATGATTTCTCAAATTTTGTCAAAAGCACTTGGAAAATACACAAATTACTCAACTTGAACTGTGTTGACATCAATGAAAACTCCACCAAACACATCCATACTTGCAACATTATGTTGAGTGTCCTCCTGGAACTCATTCGCCCAAGAGGAAATGGGTCTTGCTACAAGGGTTAAAAAATTTCTTTCACAGTACTCCAATCCTTGGTCTACACTCCCAATTCCTTTGAGTTTCATAGTCAGAAATTCAGAAATAAATTCTACCATTGAGTTTCCATGGCTTGACGAAAACTTCGACAACTTTTTCAACTTTGATAACTTCTGATAGATCTTCAATCCTTCTTCAACCTAAGATCTGCAAAACACACAAGAGAGAAAATTAATCCATTACATCAACTATATCATCTTTGGTGTCGTAATGGATTAATTTTGTGTTGTGGGTGTATGTGTGACCCATTTTTGGTCCATGCTAACATGTTGTAGTGTGATACATGCTTAAATTATTTTTGGAAAGATTTTGTACATGCGCGAAGCTAACAGTTATATGTTTGGTGAATAAGGGATGCATCTAATTAGGCCGACCTAATTGATGCTTGCGGATGAGTTAGATATATATATTGGATGATTTTGAGATTGAAAGATATGGAATGAATTTGAATATGAATCAAGGTGAATATATGTCTGTCGGTATGCAAAATTACTGAGAAAGGAATTGAAACTAAACTTGTTAGGTGTAACTTTATCAGTTCATATTTTGGTTGTAAGTCATTTTATTATTGTATCTTTTGTAGGCAGTGAGCCTCCCATTTTGGATAGTGGGTCCTGGTAGTGAGCCACCCTTTTTAATATCTTATAATCAGTTATACTATATTGTGAGCTAATCCTCACCATGGTTTTTTCCATTTTGGTTTTTCTACATAAAAATCTTGGTGTTCATGTGTTGTGTGCTTTTATATTTTGTTAATGCTCTTGCTCATTCTTATTGTTATATGCATTGGAGTAATTGGATGTTGTTTGTTAAATAATTTTAAGAAGATATTGATTCACCCCCCTCCCCCCCTCTCAGTATCTTGGGTATTCAATAGGGGTTTTGTCTTGTTCAAACCCTGTTTTAGTAATTAAACCTTGAATTGAAACAATGAAACATGAAAGTAATGATGAATAAACACTTTCTATGTTGCAACTCACCAAAGCCTTAATTTGAAACCCTTGAAGCATGAAAACTTAGTAGATCTCTCCAAGGTCTTTATCTTGCATGAAATGGCTTGATTGGATGTGATCTTGATGGCTTGAATCTTGACATGAAAACTTGAAACCTGCATCACAATGTTAGCTCCAAAAACATGCATGAATGCAAATAACTTTGACATGAAGATCTTGATCTTGATTGCTATTGTAGATGCTTGATAAATCTTCTCTTCAATGCTCTTAACAATAATATTTTCTCATTTGAAAGTTGCCTTCTTTTTTCTAATGTTGAGTTGATAAAATAAATATGTATTTATAGATGATTTTCTAATTTCTCGACAATTAAACATTATAAGCCGACATTTGAAATTTGAATTTGGGATCATAAAAATACTGCCAAAAAAATATTAAAAATTGAGTTCTAAAGCTTAAGGGGAACCCATTCGCCCTTGGGAAAATGGGTCCTAGGCCCTAAGCCTAGAACACACACTTTCTAAGATGTTAAATTAAGTATAGGCATTAATTAATTGTGAGGTATCCCTTCAAAAAATACAATTAATTAGGCTTATAAATGCATAATTGGGTCAATTAGAAGCCTAATTAAGTCTAATTTAATTAAGGTACCCAAACATAGTGTGAAAATGTAAAGGAGTACATTTTTCTACACTACACAATGCATGACTTTTACTAATTCAGTATCGGTTAAACCACATAAAATAGAATATTTAGCTTTGGAATTGTATTCACAAGATTTATTATTAGTTGAGTTAGTGGGAGGAGTTGTTGGTACTTTGTAACCATCTACAATAGACTGCCATACTTCAAATCCAAGAGAAGTCAAATAAGTTTCCATTTTGATTTTCCAAAAAGCATAATTTGTTCCATCAAACAATGGTGCTTTGTTTGAATAAGATCCTTCTTTTCCAACCATAGTGTTCTTGAACCATGATCTCCCTTAAGTTGATTAAACTTTCTTCAAGGAATCTTTGTCTCTCATACCAATTATTAAAAGAACACCAATACACTAAGAGGGGGGCTGAATCAATGTATGTAAAATTTTACCAACATAAAATAGCAGACAATATATAAGATCACACAAAGCATCACACACAAAGACACCAGATATACGTGGGAAACCCTAGAAGGTAAAAAACATGGTGAGAAAAGTTGCTTGAGTCTACTGCTCAAATATAACCTCACAATAAAAGATATTACATATGTTTTGTAAGCACCCAGTTACAGGTACATTGACACCCAAGATAATGTTTTGAGGCACCAACCTTTTGGTATATTGCACATCTAAGACAATATTTTGAGGAACCAACTCAATATTTCTAAGGCACCAACCCCTCCAATATTACAAGTTTATATATGCAAATACTGGTTCTTCTTCAACCTGGGGATGCACCTTTTCATTTCATTAATCGGTGTTGCTTCCTCTGCTCTACAATTCTCTCAATTCACCATTACCCTGATCATCATCAAGATAGATTTTTTATGATAACCATATATTGTGCCACCAACCTTAAAAAACATACAATTTAGTAACCTCTATGTATTTGAATAATCTACATTTGTGTCTCCACTATACACATGAAATGTCAAAATTATATTTTCAACAACCACTCATGCCTCCATTATAACCATGACAAACCCTAACTACTTCGTAGTCCCTTGAAACCATCACTTTTATTATTTTTTAGAAATACATTTAGATCGGCTTCAACTTTGTAACTTCCCATCAATTTTTTTCCTTTTGAAAGTAGTTGTTTACTCACTTTGAATATTATCCATTCATCTTTCCTTTGCCACCATGATCTGAAGGTCCTCGTTGATATGCTTCAACTTTAAAAATGAATGTCAAATTAGACCTCTTTAAACCTACATGTAGATCTCCATCACGTATTGTTTTCCTAGTGCATTTTTACTTTGTGCTTGAAGAATTGAAACCATGATGTGCATACACCGTGCGATGCAACCATGTCCATTGATCTCTATCACCTTCAATGTGCACCATTGATCATCATTACACTGCTTTGGCTTAGCATATTTTAGCTTTGCACATGAAGAATGATAATTGTGATTCATATAAACCTTGTGTTGCAATCAATTGTTGACACGTATCTACTTGGTCCTTATCGCATAGCACAATTTAGCTATGTGCTTATGAAAATGAAAATGTGATGAGAAGAGCATCTACGATGCAACAATAGCCATAGGATTAATAACACACAGACCATTGATCTTCTAAAGCAACATATCACACATAACAAATTACTCAAAGCTCATGAATTTCAAAAACATGATGCAAAGAGTCTTAGCACTGAAATTGTAAGTTGACACACGTCTAGATCCTTACCATCACATATCCCAATATATCTATGCACTAAGGAAAGTGAGAATGTGATGTGAAGAGATGTTGTGATGGAACATCAGCTATTAGATCTTAAGAATACTTTGTGTGAATCGTTGATCAAGCTTGGATAAACATTAAGCCTCAGACTTATGAAATATTAAATTCCAAACATTTCACCAAATGGGTAGACACTAGGACGAAGGGGCTAGTAACAAAATGACTCGTATGGCTTAAGTTGTGACTTAAGTAACCTGTTACCATCAATAACCAGTCAATAGAAAAATAGAAAATCCTATGAAGTGTCAAGACTAAAAAACCCTTAGGATTTATAGAGAAACCCTAGAAATGACAAAGAGCAAAGATAATTCCATTATGAGCTCACAACATATCATTTGAACCTATAGATCATACCTCTAGCATGTACATGAAAAATCCATATTAGATCTACCATTTTTTTCTCTGCAAAGCTCTAAAAATAGTCTTTATAAAAGCATGAAAACTTTTCATGAGAATATTGCAACTTTGCAAAACATGCTCATAGCATTATTTTTTCTCCATCAAAATTCACCATGCCACCTATGAATGATCCTTTGACATCAATTACCATCATGAATTACGCTTTGACATCAATGAAAATAATTCGAACACATTTTGGGTGGGAGAAGGATTTGGGTCATGCATTTTGAACTAATACAATGTGTAGGATTTGGGTTTGCATGTGACATCTTTAATATCTTCATGACAATGGATTTTAAATAGATCTATGTCTTTTCTTTAATCCTTATCATTGTAACCCTTGAGTTCCATAATCCACCTTCAATCTCTTCTAAGAACGTTGTCTTAAGCTAGATTGCATAGTATGCATATAAAGAAAGCCCTTCATACCTGCCATTGTTCCAAATCACCACTCACTGCCTTACTTAAAAATTTGCCTCCATAAGCACAATTTAATGTTTTAAAATCATGGTTTCCAGTGATTGACCATTAAGGGCACTACTTTCATCAAGATACAATGAGATTTTTATATTCAAACTCAAGGCATTATGCAAGATAACATTGTGAATTTTTTGTTCTATACAATTTGATTTTCTTTTACATTTATTGCTTTGCTAACTACATTTAAGACTAGATATTGCACCCTTAGCTGCAATCTCGAACATCTCACTCACTATCACTTGAAGATTCCTTTCATGAGAATCCTTCTATAAAATCAAACTATGCCCTATAGACTTCCTACTTACATAATACAGGGGACTCATTGTTTCATGGTATTGTGCGTCTTAAGATCCTTCAACCTTATTGTCACTACTTCACAATCCACAAGGTATTATTCACTATTCTCCCATCTTTGATGAGTCTCAAATCACCGGTCAAACATGCAATCCACTACCTCCATTATACAATGGCTAAGAAGAAACATTGAACCTGTGATTACCATTGTTACTTCATTTGGACACTCATTCCCTTACTGCATTTTCCTTTTCTAACACTGCCAATAGCATTTGAAAAACCCTTAAGGTCAACAAGGGGGTAAGGAAAATCACTGTTAAAATCTCCACTTTACTATGCGAGGTTTGATTTGTATTATCTTGTCACTGATAAACCTCTTTTTGACTGTCACACCTCAAGTGACTGTCATTCTTCTTACCATAGATTGCATTTTCAAATGTCACTGAGCTACACGGTGCGCTTTTTATTGGCTACAATATTTAGATTGTAAGATTTTGTTATTGGCTACAATGTCTCAATCTTAAGGCTTTTTCAACCTCACTAATCCACTAGACTTATGGTTTATGTTTCTATGGAGGCCTAGGGTTTGTACCCTAGTCATGCTCTTACCAATGCTTATGTTGGTATTAAAAAACAACCTTAAATCTTGGGTCAAAAAATTAGTTGTCTTGACAAGGTTGTGGTATGATCTTGGATTGTATCTAGAGTGTGTGGGAAGCTTGTGTTTGATCATTAAGGTATGTAGACCTGATTAGGGAAATGTATCCTATATAGCATGGGTATTGCTTTAATACTTTCCATAATGGTTATTAGTAGATCACATTATTATAGTTTGTGGTAACCCAAGATTGCATTCAAGTATGTAACAAACTTGGTTTGTAGTTTAAGTTGTACACTTTTAAGTAACATTCATAAGGTTTAGAAAATCTTGATTACTCTCTAGAATATCCCATTAAACATGGGTTGTGCTTGAATGCACTACATAATTGATATAGCACAACCACTTTTCATATCAACTAGAGTTATAGGCTCTTTATTGCAGCAAGAAGTAATCCATTTTAGTTAACTCCTACTAACATACTATTGGAATAAATGTTTGACTACATTACTTCGAGTTTGAAGAATTTTGTTTTTTTCTTATAATGCATTCATTCAGAGTTGTAGTAAAAAGCTTCTTATGTTGAAACCTATCCTGTAAACTTGCTTTAAGCTACATTTAGGAGGCTTCATGGATTTTTTTTATTTATGCTTTTATTTTGATAGTAAATGACATTGAATTCTTTCTAAAAAATGAAATGATTTATTAATTATGGTTTTATGATGATTAAATGTTTTATTTAGAAGGGGTTAATATGTGGCATTTTTATGTGCAAGAAGAATAGATTGTGATGCAACATTTAGGTATGGAAAGTTTAGGAAAACTTGGATTGCTATCAGTGACATAACCAGGTTGGAGAGTACTCTCAGTTGGCCTAAAACACTTTCAGATGCTTTTGCTTGGAATCAGAACCTGAGTGTAGGAATTTTTGAATATCTGACAGAGGAAGTTTGTAAATTCTAAAGATAAAATCATAAATCTACTGGTATAATTTCAAATCCAACCTAAGATCTTTAATATCTGATAGAGAAAGTTCGTACATTCTAAAGATAAAATCATAAGTCTACTGGCCCACTAACAGATCCAATTTGAGGTCGTGAAGCTCCGACAAAAGAAGTTCCTACATTCTAAAGATAAAATCATAAATTTTATTGGTCCAATTTGAGATCCAATTTGAGGTTGTGAATCTCCAAAGGAGAAAGTTCCTACATTCTAAAGATAAAATCATAAATCTACTTGGTCCAATTTGAGGTCCAATTGTAAGGATTTTTATTTTGAATTATACTTTTTGACATTTGGCTTGATACAAATGGTTACTTTAGAATTATGGTATTGCTTTTCTTCTAATGTTTTAAACCCTCATTTCGGGGAAGAGCTTTGAAGATGGTTCCTTCAGATGGAGAGTACACTTTTATGCTATAGGTTACGTCTAGAAACACCTAAAGCTCAGGTACTATCATACTTGGGTACAACAAAGTTTGAGATGAATTGCACTTAGTATTTTATGCTGATATGGATATGTTCTAGCCTGTACTTAATTGTTGTGGCATAATAGATAGGATAAATAGTTGTTCATGTACCATTGTTTTAAATTTTAAATTGCTATACCTTATTCTAGGAGAAAATCATAGAGGGAGTCTATACATAAGACACCATTGTTTCAAATTCAAAATTGTTGGCTCTTTCACAATTGTTTGCTTCATTTATTTGATCTAAGATTGCCTACTGAATAGAAAATTCTCTCAAAATCACAGTAAAATCCTTTATTCTAGGATGACTATTTAGAATCTTTCCCATCATAACATTGAACAAAAGTGTCAGTCATTAACCTAAACTTTGCAAGAGTTTCATCAAATTCTACTTTTGCACTCTCTTTTCCATTCTGAATTTTATTCCCAATTTCATCCATGAAGAACTTTCTCAGCCTATAGATCCTGCTATTATCCATAACTTTACCAAGTGTCGAGGATAGCTTTGAGTTTTTACCCAAGCAGTAATTGACCAAATTCAGCCTTACCAGAATCAGGCCGAATTTTGTCAATTGCTACTTGGGTAAAAACTCGAAGCTATCCTCGACACCTGGTAAAGTTATGGCTAATAGTAGGATCTACAGGCTAAGGAAGTTCTTCATGGATGAAATTGGGAATAAAATTCAGAATGGAAAAGAGAGTGGAAAAGTAGAATTTGATGAAACTCTTACAAAGTTCAGGTTAATGATTGATGCTTTTGTTCATTGTTATGATGGGAAATATTATACAACAAGTTGTCTTAGATCAAATAAATGAAGCAAACAATTGTGAAAGAGCCAACAATTTTGAATTTGAAACAAGGGTGTCTTATGTATAGACTCCCCCTATGATTTACTCCTAGAATAAGGTATAGCAATTTAAAATTTCAGAGAATGGTACATGAACAACTATTTAGCCTATCTGTTCTACTACAATAATTAACTACAGGCTAGAACATATCCATATAAACATAAAGTAGTAGGTGAAATTCCTTTCAAACTTTGTTGTGGTAATTGCTTTGTAAGGAAGTTTGCACTCCATGAACATTCTTTGTGCACATCAGTATGTTGGTTATTATCTCAATCTCCTTTGTGATCAAACGAACAATGAATTTCATTGCATAACTCATGACCATTTTCCAGTGCTATGATCCAATGCTCTTTTAATTCTTACTCGTCATGTTCTCAATCACCATGTGCAAATGACTTAGAGGACAAATCTTTGTCACCATTTGACAGTAACTTTCATTGTTTTTGGATTGTTTGTTATGATTCAATCATTGTTTGACAATGCTCCTCCTTTCTTAGTCCTATAGGATAGAGGACAATTCACAGTTCGCAAATCTCTAACAATGGTAAATAGATACAATAAAGATATTTAAAATTTTAGAAGAGATTTTTTTCAATTGCGAAAGCCTATTTATCAGTTTTCTAACTTAAAATTATTTAAGCTATTTGAATAGATAAACTTCATACTATAAATATTTAAAGTACAATAGAGTAAGGTACTTAAAATGATGACAAAGAAGTTGAATGAAAATTAGTAAATTACTACTGATTTAGCTTTTCTTTTTGTGTGTTTAAAGGGTTAGTTCTTCCAGCATTTGTTAGGCCTATTTTGGATTCTATGGAAACAACAAAGGCAATTCCACATCTAGGTCTAAATGAGGTGATGAACCATCCTTATATGATGAAGTTTGAAGGATACACCCAAGAATAGATCTAAAAATATCAGATTTTTAAACCTTTAGATCTTTGAGATCGTTGCTAATTTGATTTGATTTTTGTACAGCTAGACGGATCTAAAAAACTGTTGTTTGAAAATGATGTAAATGAAAATGTTATTTGTTCAGAATAATCTAAGGGTGTTATTTTTCACATGCATAATTTTTTTTGTCTACCTTAAGATAACCGTTAAAATTATCATTTTGTTAATCATAATATTTCATTGTATATTTGTATTTTATTAGATTGTATTGGATAGTTAATGGTTAAGTTTTTTTTTAAATAAATTCAGCATAATATACTTTCCAACATGTACTTCTTTTCATCACTTGTAAACCTAATTTTTTGTTACTTTTTTTTACTTTTTGTTACTTTTTGTGATCATCAAAAATAGAGATGATTTTAGTCTCTGTGAAATATTTTCATGCATGTTTGAGATCTCTACAAGGTGATGAAAAAGGCCCTAGGGTTTGATAGGTTTTTGAGTATCCTTATTGTTTTGATGGTAATATTGTCACTAACTTCTCTCCTTTCCCAAATATAGTCACCTGAGAAACTGCCATGATGCTCTTGACTGTAAATTAATCTGTTCTCCTTCTCACTACAGGCCTAATTCTTCAACTCTACCAACTTCCCTTCCGTCTCAATGTATTTTCATGCTCTTACATCTATTCTCTTATGAATTTATTCTCATGACTCTGAAAGCTATCACTAGGTCTATTATTATTGTTAGGTCTTTGAGGGTATATGTTTTTCTACTATGAACTCTTAGATTGCAATAATTTTGATGACAATTCTCCAAGGATGTTTTCTCACTGACTTAACTCTTTGTATATTCTCCATTATGCATTTAAAATTCATGGTTTCTAGTAAACTATTTATTGGTGTAACCATTTCCATGTTTCTTGTGACTGTCATCCCTATAGGATAGTTTCCTTATAGATATGAATGTAATTTAAAAGGTTCCCATAAATATTGACAAGTTTCATAAGACTGTTGTGTCAAGGTAATAGATGGTTGTGACAAGTTTCATAAGACTATTGTGACAAGTTTCATAATACCACCATATTGCAAGAGCCAAGAAGACATGGTGCGGTGTAGCGATAACAACCCGCATTACCGTGAAGGTCGAGCAATAAATGTGCTATATGGCGGTAAATCAAATACTTCTCTTGCATCCCTGCAAGAGCCAAGAATACACTGTGTGGTGTAGCGGTAACATCCCGCATTACCACAAAGGCCAAGCAATAATGGTGTGGTGTAGCGATAACATCTCGCATTACCATGAAAGTCGAGAAATAACAATGCGGTGTAGCGGTAACATCTCCCATCACCAGAAGGATCATGCCAAAATGGTGCAGTATCACGGTTAAACTATAAAACAAAATATCACATTTTTTTTAGGCATTTATCTGAAACAGTTTTCTTGCCGTGTGTATATTTGTTCCATATTTTCATGTATGTCTAGCAAGGCACTTGTAACTACAACATATGACAGAAAAAATCCCTATTGTTATGCTTTGATGGATGTCCCTTCGTTATTACTGGATATCTGATGTAGTGCACATTATTATAGTGTAATCCTTATTTTCAGATTGTTCCATTTAGCATCACCAATATTCTCCACAAGAACATTGTCCCTGTTTGAAATGATGGGAATGGTTCACATCTCTTAGAATAATTTCTCTTGCAACAATCTTGGACATGAATTTAGATGCAGTGTGAAAATCAAAACATACTCAAAAGTTCTTAACAAATCTAATAGTTGGACCAGGGGCCATGTTTAACAAACCAAATTCAATTGCTAACTTTTCACTATGGTGGCAGATAAATGATTCTTTTTTCTTTTTATTCCACAACATTCAATAAAAGTCTTGAATCTAGAAATACCCTTCTACCTTCATTTGCCAAGCCAATTTCTCCAATTTTGCATAGATTTCCTATGTTTGTGGATGTGATATGTCTCATACACAAAAAAGCATGTACCATTTTATGCCCTTCAATCCAACTACATGCAGCCATCTTTTGAATCCCTCTATCTTTCATCATTCTCCTTACTATTTGAACCTCACCACACCTTCTCGCTTCTGCACAGATGTTTTAGAGAAGAACATAAGTTGCAACATTTTTAGAATCCAACTAAAAGAGAAGTCTTGTTGAAATACTCAGCCTATATTCATATATGATCCACAGGAACCAAAGGTTTAACTGGCATCTCAGTAATAATGTTTAGGGTGTCCTCAAGATAGCCAACATGAGCATGAAGCTCAACCATGCATACCTAATGATCAACTATATATGTAATGCAATAAGGGTTACTGACATGTGAAGTATGTATAGCCCTCATCCACTAAACCTTCATGACTGCATGCATCTAGAACACAAGCAAATCTTACAATGTTGGTAGTCCAAAGTGCTTCATTAATTCAAAGATTTTGAGAGATTCCTTGCAAAATCCATTTTGTGCACATTCTGCAATCATATCATTTCATTCCATGAGATGACATCTCTTTGAGGCATTATTTCAAACAATTCATTTTTTACTATATTTTGGTGTCAAATCTTTGGTAATTATGGTTAGTTTCATTACATTCAAATTTTGAATTCTAGGGAATTATATACAGTAAATAGATTGATGGTTGTTTGGATAGTGAAATTATCTCTCTTAGAAATTAACTGAAATATCTAGAAGGATTATTTTAATTAAAGAGGATTTTGTGGTTATTTTTGTAACAATGATTAACATTGATTTTATAGTGTAGCTAGCTTGCTATTTTCATTCAAGATATAAGTCATCAAATTCAAGCACATACCAAGAAGATGGTACTCTAATTCAAACCCTCAACCTCACTTAGTTTAGTCTGCTTACATGGGGATATTAAGGAAGTTGCTAAAAAATTAATATATATCATTTTTTGTTTATGAAGGAGAATCATGTGACATTCAATATGGCAGTGGATCAATATCCGATTTCTTAAGTAAAGATGATGTCACAGTTGGAAACTTATTGTGAAACATCAAGTTAGTAATTTATGGATGTTAAAGCTTCCCAATTAGATATCAAAGATCTTTTCTTATCAACTTAATTTGGAATTTATGTATAAATGGATTCTTCCATGGTGCAAGTCTTTACTCAAAGAACACATGAACTAGGGTTGACATTTTTGTTTTCTAATTAATTCTGATGGCATTCTTGGGCTTGGTTTCTAGGAAATTTTTGTTGATAATGTTGTTCTAGTCTGGTTAGTGTTGATAGCCTTCATTCTATAATGTCAACTTCATTCTATAATCTGAGAATATCACCTTTCTTAAACTTTAAACAAGGTTTTCAAATCAAGGGTTCAATATGCATATTTCAGGCCTATGTTGAACACTCTGTTTAAGGCATTTGTTGACAAGGCTACAATTTTTTAATTGATTTATCTTTTTGTTGTGTTTGCTTTTGTAAAATTGCAATATACAATGCACTTTTATTCTTTCTAAATTGAGACTAATAGTAATTTTATTGGTTGTATTGAGGGACATCTTCATTCATGGTGGAAAAGGCAACACCCTATTTCTCATATCAGATGACACGTTGCATATAAAGGAGGAGAGATTCTAGTTGGGTTAATGTTGACTGCATTGAAGGAGAGAGCTTCATATATGGGACATGATCAACACTCTCCTTCTTGGATTCTACATGTTACACATTTTTCCATGAAGATTTCCCACGTTGTTAAAGTTTTAAGAGATGAAAGGGGCATGTGCTCACATTGAAGGGCTTCAAGCATGCATTTCCATCATTGCATAAGTTTTTTGGAGAATTTTCTTTCTTGTAATCATTTTTGTGTAATATTGTAACTCATATTTTCAGTCTTGTGATTGAAAATAACAATTGTAATACTCTATTTCTAAGTGGTAATTAGGACACCTTTCTTTTATTAATAAAGTTCACCGATTTTTCCTTCTCAATGGTTGTCTTATTGTGTGCATATGATGATTGATGTGTATTTATGTGTTTTATGCTTAAATCCTCAAATATCGGTCCATTAAAATGACTAAATATACTACTAGCTGGCATCAATTAATAACTAAATTGACTAAATATACTACCAACTGACAAAAATAAATGAACAGTGAATAAAACGACTAAATAAGTGACTAGTTAACAACAATCAATGACTAAAAATATCAGTGAATAAAAAAATGACTAAATAAGTGACCAAATTATAGCAATCAATGATTAAATCAACAGCTAAATAAGTGACCAGTTAAATATATCAGTGAATAAAAAATGACTAAACAAGTGACCAGATTACAACAATCAATGACTAAATATATCAGTGGAAAAAAATGACTAAGTGACCAAATTACAACAATGAATGACTAAATCAATGACTAAATATACTACCAAATCGATCAATCAAAACAACCAGTAAATGACTAAAAATGGTTTAGTCGTCAATCTGGTCGCATTATATATGACTGGCAATAAACTACTAATGGTCACGTGACCGAGTGCAGTCATTTATAAGTATTTTTTAGTAGTTTTTTCAGTCATATATTGTTGTTTCTATACTAGTAGTAGATAAAGCTTAATAGAACAATTTGTTGGATTCATTTCACAACTTGGTGTGCAGTGGAAATTTCTTAGCATGAGTAATAGCTCACAAGATCTTGTGAGAAAAGTACTACTGGCCCACACTATTCCAAGATGTGTACAATTGGGTACGTAGGTGTGAACTATGCCAACAATTCATGGGGAAACCCCAAGTTAGCTACACTTCCCCTCAAGCCAGTCATCATTGAAGAACCCTTTCAGCAATGGCTCGTATTAATCTCATTGGTGTCGTCAATCCACCATCTAGTGTAGGGAATTTTTATGTCCTGACATCCACCGCAAAACGAGAAATATGTATGTCATAATTTCAACTCTTGTATGGGTTGAATGTAGAAATTCTGCTTACCTTGGAATTGCCTTCTCTAAAATTAGCTAAGTCCATACAAGATGAGACTTGAAATTTTTGTGAATAAGTGCATAATGTTCCTCACTAAATTGGAGGAGAAGTGTGTTTATGTGGCAGATTGCATTGTGGAATGCCAAAGCCAATTCAAAAGGCTTTTTGACAAAAAAGCAAAGTCTTGTGATTTCCAGGTTGGAGATCAAGTCCTCTTGTGGGACAAAAGAAGAGAACCCAAGGGTATGCATGGAAAGTTTGATTCAATATGGAGAGGACCTTTCAAGATTCACCAACTTTGTGGTGAAAACAATTTCTTGCTAGCATTCCAAGATGAGACTCCTTTTTCACTACCCCACAGTGGATACCATCTAAATCTATTCACTCAGTGAGGCATTTAGATAAGTTTGTAAATACTTGTATAGTTTTTTGAGTCTTTTTATTTTGGGTCTTTTGTGCCTTTTTGTTGTGTCACCTGACTTTATATCCCAATGGATGGATGAAGGCACTTAGAGACTGGAATTATTCTCCCTTCGACCGTTTCAAAGAATGATCAAAGGAATCTCCCTAGTTAGAGCCATTTGTTATCCTCAAATTCAGCTGGGCTCAATTCATGGGATAACCCCTATGAAAATTTTCCATTTCATAGCCTACATACTCTAAGAATGAAAAACAAGGTAGATCATACTTTACCTTGTGTATGGTCCCCTAGCCTCAAACATCATTTCAAGTGTTAACCTCTTTCATTTTTTCAAAATTTGCAAATCAAACAAAGTTGTAAATTTTCACTTTTCAATGTTGATAATTTTTCACTCATGCAGGAGCATTGAATTTAAGTGCCCCTGTGTTCCCAATGAAAAAATAAAACATGCAAGGTCGATTAATTTCACTGATCCTATATTTCATTCATCATTTTTCAAAGTGTTGGGGCGAAGAATTTTGACGACTTAACAACTCAAAGTTCACATGAGTTAGTCATAAATGCAAGTTTTAATTGTGGTTTAAGGGCTTTTAAATCGGTTTTGTTTGGTTTTATTTTTGTTTTATTTTTCATTTTCATTTCTTATTTACCCTCCTCTATTCTCTATGAACTCGTTGTGAATCTTGGTTTTCTTGTGCATGGATTTGGAGTAGTTTTCTCATCAATTTGAGCTAGGGTTTTCATCGACATCTTTCTTTTTGGGGTATCTTCTTTTCTTCTGCCTTTCTCTGTTTGTTTAGGTTTAATGTCTAGGGTTCTATTTTAGTTTTATTTTTCATTATAGATTAATCATTTTTTTGTCTTAGGGTTTTTGTTAAATGTATATATATTGTTTAATCTTCTATGTTTTGTGTTCACTATTCTAAATCCTAACTGCATTTTTCCCTATCATCTGCAAGTTTATACTTCCTTTATGGTTTTTAGTTCCCATTTAATGGAATGTGATCTACTAGAGGGTTGTCATATAGATTTTGAACATCCATGATACCTTTGTGCACTACAAGTATTAAACCCCACATTACACAGATCAATTACTTCAAACCAACATTAAATCTTTGAAAACTTTCCCATGTCAACCTCGTTGATAACGGTGGTGAAATTAATCGTTGAAACATGTGAGGCCCATCGAAACATGCAACTATTTACCATTGATGTATCGGTGAATTTTACTAATAGTGCAACATTCTCGTCTACCATATGCAATGTTGGGATTTTAGCCTGACATTATATGTAAATATTTTCATGCACAAGGTTTTTTCTCCCCATGCAAAGGCGATGAAATTTACCACCGTTGTAAGTTAAGCCCAACCCCTCAAATGTCATAGCATCAAATTTTAATGATAGTGCATGGAAAGCGAACTTCCAAGTTATATGCACAAGTAGTACTTTTCACCACTTGTGCATCAAACGTCCATGTTACAATATGTAGTCACTATTTTTCACCGATCTTATGTCAACATAAAGTATTTAAGTGTAGGAGTGATTATTTTTTTCGTGGATGCACTTAGTGATATTACCTTACATGCAAGGTTGTAAAAATTCAGTGACCTTGCACTCAATGGGACAAACATGCAAAAACATTAATTTTTAGTGCAGTTACATAAAAGACCAAAAACACCTACATAGGCATTAAAATTCAATGCCCGTACATCCAATTTACAATTTTTTGCTAACACTGGAAAATATTTCTACTTCGCATTCCACTTGCCAGTTCACCTGCATTCGCTCTATTTTTGGGCACCATCATGCCTAAGCCCTCCAAGCTCATGCAATAGCTCAAAATTTTCCCTCTACTACAATTTCAACCTTGCAAGTTTTTCTAACACAACTTTTTAATGTAGTTGTTTATGCACACAATTCAAACTTTCACATCCACATTCCTAAAAGGATACCAAGGAGTTTTCTCACCGACTTCAGTGTCCTTAAACATTGATGAGATAAAGGATACTAAAATTAGACATGTTGATATGTTTGAATTTGTGGAAAGGACTCAGAAGCAACCATTGGATAATGATATCAGGCATATAGTTCAACACAACATACAAATGGTAGATGCTTTCCCTGTAGTTGCCATAATCCTAAATTTTATCTCCAAGTTGCAACACATTATAATAAGGATGATTGAAGTGTTAGAGATGTGAATGGAAATGTAGTCATAAGGCTAGATCCAGAGTTCTTTGAAAAAGATTTCTTGTGTCCTAGTATTGATTCATATGCAAATGTTACTAAGTAATATGCAAAAGAGGAATATGAGAAAGATACAAATACTTGCAAGAAAGTGATTCATGGTAAGTGGTTGAAGAATCCACAACAAAGTATTTCAAGGTGGCCTAAAAGCTTCCCACAGAGTGACTTCATTGAAGAAGTAAATGATTTGACCACTCTTCTCATTAGAGTGAAAGGGTTACCTACCTCATCCACCTTTCAAGATTGGATGTATGCATACATCAAGATCATATTAAGGGGGAAGCAACAAATATTTTGGGGTCAATAGATCAATGACGCAATTCACGATCAACTAATCAAAGTGCATACTTCACTTAAGTTCTACATGGCATCTTATTTGGTGTATGTTGGTATTGCAATGAAAAATATTTTTGGGTTGACATCAGAAGGCAACAGAAGAATAACTCTAGTGTACAATTACTTTCCTCATATAACTCTTGATGGAAGCATTCATCATTTCATAAGAGTTAACATGATGCTTTCTTTTCTCCTTTCTTATGTGTGTTTTATCTTGAATTGGAGAAGAAAATGGTTTATGACGAGGCATGGACCATGGTAAATAAATATGGATGCTTATATATGTAGTTTCCCACATTCACCTACTTGAGAGTTGGTTGCTTCGTGGGTTATCCATACATACTCCCGAGATACCCTAGTGACAAGATTGTCCTAATGGAACTTTGTAGGTAGATAATTCATGACCATAGCAAGCAAATGGAATCACACAAACTAGGATTCAAGTTTCCCCTCACAATTGGTAGGTATTCCATCCAAACATATCCATGGTTTAAGGCCATAAAATCTGAGATGCAGTGGGTTACCTTGAAGACTTTCAAAAGGATGCATGATTTTTACTATTGGGGAATGAAGGACAAGATCAAAAAAGTTGACACCCATGTGCAAAGAATTGAAGATGTGTGGGCAGATCATAGGATAGAGGAGGAGATAAGAAAGCGGACTACTGTTGGCTAACTCTGGAACAAACTGAAAGTATTGATTTGGCAGATATTCTTGAAGGTATGTAAGATGATGGAAATATCCTTGACCCTACCTATGAAATGAATAATATTGCAGGATCTCCTCTACCAACTATCCAGTGGTCAAAGAAGGAAGTGACATCAATCAAAGAAAGGTTTGAACTAATCCTAGCTAACACAAATGTATGGTTAGAGGAGAAGGGGAATTTTTTGAAATGATTTGTTACTAGATCAAAGGAGGAGGAATCTAAAGGTCCTACATGTAGGAAATATGAAATGAGGACGAAGAATAAGGATGATGTACCTAGTTCTAGTAGAACCTCCAGAACAAAAATCAAGTTTGTTGTAAAAGGGAATAAGATTCAAGTAGCTAAAAGACTATCTATTGTGGCACAAGAGGCATCAACCCAGGAGGAAGAGCAAGAAGAAGAAGAACATGAGGAACAACAAGTATCTCCTCATGAGAATAACCCAAAGGAATCACCTGTCTCATCTACTTCCATTACTACTACTGTTTCCACCCCCACTCCTCCCATTTTCTCTATTGAACAGTCCTTACCAAGCACTACTATAGTCATTCCTGCTATTACAATTACTCCTACCATACCTATCCAGTCAATCCTTTCATCTCCATCTTTGGGTTCAATTTTTGAAAGTCCTAAACATGGTTTGGAAACTTTTTTGGAGTCTCCCACTTCTTTTCAAAGTTTGTCATCACCTTCTTTTCACATAACCTCTCAATCTGATTTAGAATAATTTATGACTAAGTCTGCTCAAGTTACAAGTGTGGAAATTCCTAGTGCAATTTTAACTAATACTTCACCAATTGTGACAACTTTCGTGAGTGCAACTACATCAACACAAGCTATGACTACTAGTCCAGAAGAAAGAGATTCTCCACTTCCCCCTTGGCTTTCATCCTAGACACCAAAAAGGAAGAAGCAAGCCATCTCCCTAGATGACTTTGACTTTGAATAGTTGGCACCTGTAAAGACAAAATCCAAGAAAAAGGCAAAGAATCTTTCTAGGTTATTGGTGGATAAAGTAGGATACATGAATACAAAGGTAGCACAACCTCCTCCAGATAGGTCTATTGAGGAAGTGGATATTTTTGAATATTCCATTACAAGGGTTGAGTTAGGAAAGGTGACTCATGAAATAGCCAAGGCATATGTATAGTCTACTTTGAATTCTCTCATTGAGAAATTTGGTGAAGTGAAGAAGAGTAAAGATCAATACAAGGCCAAAGCAAAGAACTTAACTTTGGTGCTCCAAAATATTACCCAATCTTTGGAATCAATAGATCTTGTAACCATGAGTATTGAAGAACCAATTATTCATAAGGTTGGAAGGGTGCATTCAAGAGGTAGAGTAGTCGGCGAGTTTTTGGACATAATGATAGCATAGGGAATGCAACTTCTGAGATATTATGTAGAAAGAATGGGAAATATGGAAGGCATAAGATTAGAGTTGGATAAAACTACTGACACATTTTCCTAGGAGCAGAAAGAAATAGAGAACAATTTAGAAGCTTGGAACAAGATGAATAAAGTAAAGGTTGATGCATTGGTGGAGATTGGGATAATTCTCAATAGAGAGATGTTTGTTGAGGTAAAGGAAACAATGATACACAAGATTAATATCATCAAAGAATTGATCAAAGATTTGCAGGATATTCGAGAAGTCAGGGAAGACAATGATTTGCATCTTTTCAACAAAATTGAGGAGTTGCCTTGTAAGTTGCTTGATGATAATCAAAAATTTATTTCCTCTAATGAAGGTGTTCAGGAATTCACGTCTATGATCCAAAAATATTTTGAAGATCAAGCCTTATCAATGGATTTGATGGACAAATTAATGGATATTCAATTAGCCCGTGATAACCTCAACATGTATTTAGAAAGGCATGAGAAAGCTTGCAACACCATGAAGGATTCAATCATAAGAGTCCATGTTATCTCCAAGCATACTTTAGGTCCTAATAATGAAGAGGTTCAAGCAATCATTAATAAGTATGAGGATTTCTCGAAGAAAACGATGGAGAAAGTTGAACATTCCTTATTTTTCCCTTAGTTTACTTTTCAATATTTTCCATGCTTTATGTAATTAATTTTTAAAATTTTACATGTATTTTTCTGAAATGTAATTACATGTAAAAATAGATAAGTCCTAAATCAAATCAAACTCTTATGTTGAATAAGTCAAATTAGTTAAATTAATTTCCTAGATTATCTCTCAACTCTCCTCTATATATATGAGGGAGTTTCTTTTGTAATGGACCTTTGATCTTTTGAAGCAAAAAGCTACCTATTTTGAGAAAGCATACTTGAAATCTTTGTGTTGAATGTGCATATCAAAATTAATCAATAAAAGAATCAGATTTGCCTCCAAACTTTGTTTTGAAGCACATTTGTTGTGTGTAATATTTCTCTTACGTCTCTCTTATCACATTATCTTGAAACTAGTTTGTTAAAGTGGTGTAATATTTCATTGTTGAAGTGAATTTAGATTTGATATTGATAGAATCTGAACTACAGTATTGTGTTTGGAGATTTATGTATTTGTGTATGAATTTGGTTAATAACTTGAAGTCTTTGTGCTATAATTATTAGCTACATTCTTGTGGATCTTTTAGTGTTTTTTGTTGATAGTCTTTGAGCCATAACATGTTGCACTTGTTACCATTTGGAATCATCATGGAAGGTGACATAAGACTTTGGGATTTTATGGATTTTCTTTTTATAATCACTTGCTAGTATCATTCTAGTTATTTTTACGTCTAATTGAGTTGACTATTGGTCATTATTGCTCCAACTAGTGTTTTGTAGTTTGTTACATGTTTTAAACATCAAGGGAATATCATTCTAACTTCCTAAAAGGAAACATCTATTCTGAAAGAAGAAAATAGGATGATGGAAACACCCCTATGGATAGTTATAGTGTACATAAGCATAGTTTAATTACTTGTTGATTTAGAGAGCAATAAGAAGGGAACCTCCCCTTTATGAGAGGGGAGATTAATTTCTCATCATAGCTATGGCTGAAACTACCATTTTTTAATTGTTAAAGGAATTACAAAATATTCACCCAACAGTTTTTTGGTGACTTTGTTGGGGATACGAGCACATAATCAAAGCCTCACACTTTTGGTTGAAGTAGAGAAGTATACAGGTGTCTTGTTGTAATTTGTATATATATTTTTATTGTTGATCTTAGTTCAAATACTACACTCTGGTAGACAAAATCTATATCTTAGGTCTAAGGGCACAAGGTCGAATTGATCATATTTTGAATTATTGTCCAAACATAATTTTAACCCTTTTCCTCCAAGGACAAGGTCTCCACTACAACACATAAGGATTTTCCCTCCTCGAAGAGTAATATCACCTCTCCCAAGTGAAGCTTCTAGCATTCAAATATTTTTACCCATAACACTTGTTCAAAGGTTTTTCATTCCCCCTTTTAATTGAGGTAGAATGGTAGCACAACCACCTCTTGGTCCTTGGGGTAATGCCTTTGGTACTTTTAGTTTGGCGGAACCTTTGCATTAACTTCCTTGGGTTTTACGTAAGAACATCCCTAAATTATATGGAGATCAAAAGCAACATCCCAATGAACATATTGTTGCATTTTATATTGTATGTGGGGTTATTGGTGTCGAACATGAAGGTTTTTCGGTAAGGTTTTTCGTGGAAACTTTACAAGGAGTATCAGCTGATTGGTTCTACAATCTTGGTGTTAGTATTGTTACAAATTAGGCCACTCTTCAAACCAAGTTCGAGGAAAGGTTCAAGCCCACTAAAGATGCTCACACCTTGTTGGCTCAACTTACAACAATGAGAAAAGAGTCATAGGAACCCATGCATGAGTTCATGGAAAAGTTTAACAAGTTGATAGCTAGGATTCTAGCTGATGCTCAACCAACTCCTCACAATCTGAAGTGGTTTTTCATTAACACTTAGTTTCTAGAGGTAAGTTTCTTATTGCAGATAGCAGCCCCAGATGATCTTTTAGTAGCTCAACCATTGGCTACTAGCTTTGAAGATGATTTGATTCTTGTTGGAAAGATTAGGAAATAAACAAATAGAAACAAAGGGCAAACATCTTCAGTTCAAAATTCCTCAATCTCCATAGATCCTATTGTGTAAAGGTTGGAAAATGAATTACTAGCTTTGAATAAACAAGTCTCTCAAGGATCATCTACTCCTGCCTACAAGGATTTTCCAAGGAGGACCTATCCTAATTCTTCCAATTATTCTGTCAATGCTCAAAGGAACCAGAATAGACTTCCAGTGTCGCAGGGAAGGCTTTCTCTTGAGGCACCTCTCACAAATGTAGTGGTGGTATACTATGAAGCTGAGCAAGAATATTTCTCACAACCGGAATATTAATCAAAATAAAACGCCAATCTCTTCCAAGAGGAGGAATAAGATTCAACAAGCGACTCTAATATTGGTTATTTAAATTATGAAGAAGATTTTGATCAAGAGGATGAACCTATACTTGATGCTTATGCTATTTTTACGTGTTCACAAAATCAACTCAATCATAGCAAGGTGATGCATTAAAAGCAAAGGATAACCCATGTCCACCAATTACTATTGTTAAAAGGGGGTCTCCTTTGTCGGTTCAACCAAAAGATACAATAGGAAACAAACAAGTAAGTACTTCTCATCCTCCTACTTCTTTTTCTATGCCTAAGACCAAATCTCCATTTCCTAAGACCAATATTCTAGTTCCTAAGCCTACCAATTAAGTCACCCCATCTTCTTTGATAATTTATTTTCAATAATTTGATATTATTGACCATGCAAATAAGATCATGATACAAATTCTAGAAAGCAGAATATCTCAAGGCTAATCCTAAACAGTTTGATAGAATTTTTAAGTTTTTTAAATACAAGGGAACCCATCCAAGATGATATTAATCTCAAGACATACCAGTTGTTCCCAAGCCTAGGCCTCCACAAAGTAATTTGGTCTCAAACCCCTCATCCATTCTTGGAAAGATTGATATATTTTAGATATCCTTGTTAGTCAATGGTTACAAGCTAAGCAGTTGTGTTATTGATTCGAGTTCCTCTAACAACGTGATTCCCACAAAAGTGGCTACTGCTTTCGATTTGAATCTAATCAAAACTTTTGGTCATTTCTTTTCAATGGAGAATAAACAAGTTCCTTTGATTAGGCAAATTAAGGATGTGCAATTTGCATTTTCTGCATTGTTGAACAAGAAGATCAAAATGACTATCTTAGTAGCAAACATCCTTAGGACATAATTTCTACAAGAATGTATGAGGTGAGATTAATATGGACTAGTTAGAGGATAGAATACCCGTCAAGGGTATCATGCATAAATTGCTTCCTAAAAGGGAATCTAAATTTTTTGTAACAAAATTTGATGACCGAAGAGCTCAAATGTTTTTTGAGTCTTTGGGTATGGGTACATACCACTTGAAAAATGATGAAGATTTTGATTCTTCAAGTAAAAATTTAAGAAAATCGTCGGAAACTGATGAATTATCTTCTTCAAAAAGAGGATCTTCTTCAAATAGCATGTCTTCTTTAGATGGTGTAACTTCTTCAGATGAAGAAGTTTCAGATTTTGAATTTACTAGTGTAGGTGATCCAAATGATGTTTGGACTATTGAATTTGATGGTAGTTGATCTTCCATAGGTTTAGGAGTGGGAATTGTTTTTGTATCTCCACAAGGGAAAATATTTCCTTTCTCTTTTAAACTACAGTTTGATAACACTAACAACACTGCAGAATATGAAGCATTGTTGTTAGGTATGGAAGTTGCATGCAGAAAGGGGATTAGAAACCTTCATGCTCAGGGTGATGTTGAATTAGTAGTCACAAGGTAAATGGAACCTTATACCAACATCATCTCTTTAGTTGCTTGATTCTTCATCATCACTTCAACACTAGGTAATATAACCTTAGCACCAATCCTTAACATCAAATTATTATTTTCCTTATTTTTCCTTCTACCTAAAATTGATTAGATTTTCTCTTCTCTCTTTCATTAATTAATTTATGGGGAGCATGATGTATCCTATATAAAAAAACACACACTCTTATCTTCTTAATTCTAATTTACAACCTTCAAAAATAGCATTTCCTATTAGCTTTGGGTCTTTCCTAGCCTCTTATCCAATTCTATGACTATCTTATAACCAATGGTGACATCATCACCTTTTTAACATTTTCCTTTTCAAGTGGAAATCATGAATAGTCAAGTTAGCAACCATAAAATAACCATGGGTAGTAGCTTAAATCCATGGCTGGCAACTGTAAAGCTATTTTTATCCCATTTTTTACTTTTCTATTGACTATCCTCGTCAACACCTTTACTATTGTCTTGTCCTTACCTTATCCTTGGGAAGTTGTCTGAAAAACCTTATCATCATGATCATTAATAATTTTTTAGTCTCCAATATCCAATTCCTATAATTCATTACCACCTCTTATCTAGTATCTAACTTTCACATATTATTAATGCCTCTTTTCTAGTATCTAATTTTCACAAGTTAGTCATTGCCCAAGTAGTGGAAGTTCTTTTGAGATATATGCCTAATCTTTGTACAGTTCATTAGGATGTAGTTAAAAGAGACTTAATATTTATAATGTACCTTAGAGTATTACTTGTGTTATCATAATAATTTTATAGGGAACAAACATTCTCTTGATATTCTTGGTTATATGGATTTAGATTGGGAAGGTGATGCTGATAAAAGAAGATACACCAATGCTTATGTGTTTATTTGGTGGTGCAATTAGTTGGGTGAGTAAGCAATAGATTGTGATTGATTTGTCCACTACTAAGGCTAAGTGTATGGCATCTATTCATACCTATAAGGAATACATTTGGTTTAAGAGATTTTGTTCAAAGAATGGATTAAAATAAGGTGTAGTAAAAATTCATTATGATAGTCAAAGTACTATTTTCCCAACTAAGAACACGATATTTTATGCCATGACCAAGCATATTGATGTACAATATCATTTTGTAAGAGATATGGTTGAAGATGGTAGGGTGAATTTAGGGTGACCAACCATATTGTTGTACAATATCATTAACTAAACCCATGAGCACAAAAAAATTTAGATGGTGTTTAAAGTCTATGGGTCTCTTGGCCCCTAAAAATTGACTATGTAATAGTATGGTTCCCCTAACTCTTACCAAGTATTCGATAAGTGGGAGAATGTTGGAAATTAGGTGTCTCAACCTTGTAATTTTTCTAAGTTTATTTATTTATTAGTTAATATTTTCCCATGATTATTTGGTATATTGCTTATAATATATTATTAAATAATTGTGCTCCACCAAAAAGGGGTGTGAGATTTTATGTTGGCACTTTTTTCACATGTGAGTGTCTTAAGGAATAAGTTATTAGTTGTCAAAAGATGCTCACTTAGTGGTATATTATGGAAGGCCTATTTTTAAGGATGTTATAATATATTTCATGACAACTATAAGAGCTAAAAAAGGGGAAGTTACTTTGGACATGATAACTAGTATGTTATGATGAATTGCAACAAATTTCTTACAATTTGGGAGTTACATGATATTCCTAGAGGTTCTACATGTGTGAGGGGCATACAAATTTGTGCCTCCAAATTTATGAGCTATTTTTGGGTTTTATATGACCATTTTTTACACCTATTTTTGGCCCATGGTATTAGTAATTAGTTTATAATACCATTTGTGGTATCTTGTATAGTATTTTCATATATATTGAGGCTTTGGGATGGCAGTTTGTGTGTTGAGTGCTTACATATACACAAGTGACGTCAAAGTGTTTTCTCCATGTAAATAATTGTGTAAGTTTTATTGTTTGTTGTTGTTTTTCTATGTTTATGAACCTTTTTGTAATAATTTTAGATCAAATTTGAAGTTATTTTCATAACACTCCTCTTAGAGATTAGTGTAGGGATTTTCCTACAGACCTTGTTTCCTTACAATTCTAAATTTCTTGTAGGACTTGTGCACAAGTGCTAAAAATAATATAAGATTCTTTTGTTAGTACTTGTCTATAGTTTTCAGTTCTCTTTAATTTTGGATTACTTTTCGAAAAAAATCAGTTAAGTCTTCTTATTAATCTTCAAGTTGATTTTAATAGTTCTTGGAAAATCATATTCGATGTGAAGGAGAATGCCTATATCAATGACTTCAATGATTGTCTATTTGTAAAAAGTTGGATCAACACCATTTTCAATGCAATTATTAAGTTGATATGTTATGTTTAATAAATATAAATACATTTTTATAATTATAATAAATAAATATTTTTTATTTTAAATTTAAAAAGTATATATTTATTGTTTAATTATTATAAAATTTATTAAGAGAGGCTATATCCAAATAGTATTTTGTAACTTTTTTATATTGAAAAAAAATAATAAAATTTACATGAATGAAGCTACAAGAAGTAGTTGAAGAACATAGCAACCATCCACAAAGGCAACAATCAACACCAAAATTCTAGCCATCAAGGCAACAAAATATAAAAAATTACATGAGCAATACAACAATTATTCACAAAAAGATAAAATTACATGAGTTTTACAACAGTTTTACAATGACTGAGCTGAAACTTCATAACCTATTCTTTAATATGTTGTAGTTATTGTTTGACCTTCTCATTCTTCCTACATAAGACTTGGATATGTGTAAAAAGAAAAGACACATGAAGATATATGTCAGAGTAAAGCCTTAGAGTACCGGTTACCATATATTTTAAAACCACATGTCAAATAGAATAAGTATTTATCACATTATTTTGCATACCAAAGCCAAAAAGTTAAAAATCGCTAAAAAATCTCTAGACACAACAAACTTATAAACAATCCCAAAATATATTTCAAACTTTCAACACCATAACAATGAAAACAATTAACTAATTGAACCATAATACATTCAATCTATTTCCATAGATAGCTTGCAATGTAGTATATGTGTATCAAAATTAACTTTGGAATGCCATTTGAACACTTAATTTAGACCCATGATGACATAATTTCACCTGAGAGCTAATGCCTTAAACAAGTCACCTATAGAAAAACATGCCTCCTCCTTGAAAGAATAGAGATGACATAAGCTGTGGTGGATTGTTTTTCCTTTGTTCATTCTTATCTATCCTTTATTCACGAGTTTTAGCATTGTTGGTTATACTGCAATTTCCAAAAAGAAATGGACATATCACTCGTTTGTATGTTGTCATCATTCTTAGTTCTTTGAAATAAACTCTTTTAAATCTCATTCCTTTTATCATTACTAGGTAGCTCCACTTTCAGTATATTCAATATATAATATAATCATTAGAAATTTTACAATTTATTGAATATAAGTTTTTTCATATGTTAAAGTTATTAAATAGAAGTAAATAAAAATATTTAATTATTAAATACAAGTATTTAAATAAAATAAGTCTGTAAGCCAAATAATTTATAATTTCAACAAAAAATTGAGATAAAAAAAAATAATGTAAATAAAATAAATAGTTTTATATAAGATAGTTGAAATAATGTAAATAAATTATAATATATTTTTAAATTCTGGAATACTTAGTAAAATAAAATAACTTTAAATAAATAATTAAAATTTGATATCTATAAGATTTTTAATATAGATTATTTTAAAAAGTAATATATACTAGTTAGTTTTAAATATACAATTTATTATATTTATGTTACAAATATATTATATGGTAGATAGATTTAATTTAATGGCATTGATTTTAAAGATATGGACTAAAAATTTAAATGGAGTTGTTCAAAATGAGTTAAGTTGACATTTAATATGTATTAAAAACATTTGACAAAAATTGATTGAAATTTGACATATTTTTTCAAATGAATGGTCATGTTGGTGGGGGATTTTCAATGCATTCATCCAAATCATTCACAATTTTAGAACTAAATTTAATTTATCATTCTCATTTACACACTTCAATTTCTAGAAGCATGTTCAATCAAGTGAAAACATCAATAACAATCCTTTAAGATGTTACAATTCTCATTTACAATAGTAAATAATCAAATCTAAAAAGCTCTATAAAATATCGCTATAATAATAAAATTATTATTATTTAAGTTATATTTTTTATGGCTAATCTGGACATAATCGTAATTGAATAGTCCACTCCCCCGAACATAGTAGCCCAACTAATTAGAACAACATAAGTCTAAACTGTTACAATGATCCAACAAAAGTTTGAATCCTAGTGACCTCAACAACACCACCACCACTTTAATCATTACACTATGAGATGAACCCCTTATTTAAATTACATTTATTAATAATATAATATTCTGATTTAAAAATAAAAATATAAACACCTTTGAAAACACATAATAAATATCTATTTAAAATAATAATATAATTTTTCCCTTTCACTTCTTTAAATAAGTAATTTAAAATATTACATTTCTAATAATATATCTTATTTGGAAAAAAATTACACACTATTAATGTGTCCTACCATTTAAAGTTAAAACTTACTTGTCAACAAAACCATTTATAGAAAATTAGAAGCAAAACACAAAACACTTGTTAAATGAAGATAAGTTATTGTTTGGTAGGAAAGCAACAAGGCGGTGAGTGGAGCATAATAATACACATGATGTTTCCTCATTTGACTCGAAGAACCCGTGAAGCTTTTGACATTCTCCAGCATTAATAAGGTTCCGGTTTTTCCAATTAATTTAGTCAATAGCCAGATGGTTGGGCATTAATGCTAAATTTAGTAGATGCACGCAACTGTATTTAAATATCAACCAATAACCAATGAGGAAACAAATGTATTTATGGCCTAGTGGAACTGGAAGACTTATTGCTGCCTATTTTTGTTATATTTACGAGCACAAACATCACTTGTGTCATAAGTACACTTTTGAGCTAGGACTTTTTATTTTAATTGAATTATATATTAATGTGAAGAAATAAAATCAAATAATTATTTGTGTAGCTTTTTATTTTTGGATTCAATTGTGTGAATTTTTTTGCATCAACGTTTCAGATCTCTCATTCTTGTTCTCATCTTGATGATGGATCATGGAGTGTGATCCGAAATGTTGATGCAAAAAAAAAAATCACACAATTGAATCTAAAAGTAAAAAGCTACATCAACATGAACTCTAAAAATCTAATATTTCTAATTATTCGTGTGTTGTTTTAAGATTAGAAAAAAACTATTCACTAATTTCAATTTTCAATTTTTATTAATTATTCATTAATTAATGAAAATTGTTCACCAATTTTTTTATTTTTTTTATTTTAATAGAAGTATATTAATTCTCTAGTGTTTAGATATGAAAATGGGAGTTAGCATCTTCTAAAGCTAATTTGTAGGAAACATGTAATTTATTTGTTAAGAATTGTCAAGGTCAATGTTAAGAGTGTCTTAGTCAAAGATATTAAAATTTTAATTGGCAGCGAATTCTTTTACAGTAATTGTAAGTAATTGTAAGGTGAAAGCTAAATAATTAGTGGTGTGAACATTATTTTTTGTGTTTTTTTTTTCATTTTAGTATAGATTTTTAAGGTGTGATGTTATTCTTACTTGAATGATATATTATATTTGCATTTTATTCATATAAAATTATACTAGCAATGATACCTTGGTGTTCAATGGGTACATTGAAGAGGTGTGGAAGGTCAATTAGGGAAAAAGTTGGTTTATTATTTGCATATATTTGTATAGTACATGAGGTCAATTGGTAGGACCTATGAATTAAGAAGATAATGAGGCTCCATTATCAAAAAACTCATGTTATATTTGCAATAGGGAGAGATGGAGAGAGAGTGAGAGATAAGGATATAAAGATGAGAGATAGAGGGGAAAGAGAAAAAGAAGAGGGGGTAAGGAGATAGAGATAGGGGAAATAGATAAAGAGGAAGATAGAAATGAAGATGGATATGGAGATGAAGACAGAGATGGATATGGAGAGGAGAGGGAGAGATAAAGAGAGAGGAGAGAGGGATAGATAGAGATGGAAGAGATAACTATATAAAGAGGGAGAGAGGGAGAGCATTGGATGGGTGGAGAGGGAGAAAATGTCGAGATATATGGAGGGGAAAAGAGGAAGATAGAGGTAGAGATGAAGATAAAAGGAGAGAGGAAGAGGGAGAATTGGATAGAGAGATAGAGGGAGGTAGGGGATAGATAAATATATATATATATATATAGAGAGAGAGAGAGAAAGAGAGGGAGAGATAGTTAGATATAGATGAAGAGGGAGAGGGAGAGAAGAGGGGGGAGAGAGGTAGAGAGATAAGTAGAGGGACAGAGAGAAGAGGAAGAAGAGAGAGATAAATAGGTAGAGGATGGAGAGAGAGAGAGAGAGAAGAGGAGGAGAGATGGAGAGATGGAGAGATGGAGATAGGTAGAGAGGGAGAGAGATGGATAGATAGATATATGGAGACATGTCTAGAGATATAACGGGAGAGGAAGATAGTTGAGGTAGATATGAAGATAAGAGAGAGGAAAAGGGAGAGAAATAGATATAGAGATAAAGATAGGTAGAATGAGACAAAGATAAAGAGATATAAGGAGATTGAGAGGGAGAGAGAAAGAGACATGTATAGGAAGAGGGGGTAGAGGGAGAGAGATCAATAAAGGAGAGAGAGAGAAGATGAGGGAGAGAGGGAGATAAATAGGTAGAGGAAGGGGAGAGAGAAGAGTGGGGAAAGAGGGAGAGAGATATGTAGAGAGGGAGAGAGGGAGATATAGCTCAATAAATAGACATGGAGAGGGAGAGGGAGAGATATAGATAGAGGGTGGTATAAATAGATAGAGAGGGATAGGAATAGAGATAGAGAGATAGGGAGATAGAGGTAGACAAATATATGGATAGAAAGAGGTAAAGAGAGGAGTGAGATCAATTGGTAGGCCATTTAACACATGTGTAGATACCGAAAATTGGTCTAGGCCTGCGAGTACACATTCGACATAATTTTCTATAGTCCATTGTCGTGATTAAATAATGTTAATTATTTAATTAACCTTTCTAACACATATTTCCTCTATTAATTAAATACCCCTTTTTAATTAATTCATTAATTCATTAATAACCTTTATTCAACTTGATTAATTAAATAAATCATATTTATTTAATTATGTTGCGAGCTAATTAATTCTTTCCTTCTTTATCTATCAATTAAATAATTTACTATTTAATTACCCCTTTATCATACTTTTCCAACTATAATCAAATATCTTTATTTAATTATTCATTTAACCCCCTTTATCTATAATTAAATATTTATTATTTAATTATTTATATTATCCTTTTCAAACAGTCAAATTAAATGAATTAACTTTATTTATTTAATTAAAGTCTTATTTTTGAATGTTGAATTAAATTAACATTTTAATTATTTATGTCACGTTCTTCTATCAATCAGTTATCTAAGTCATTCACTCACCTTCTAACTCGAGATTTATTTTTAGTTCTCCAGTTATCTCTGGATTCAACACCTGTTTATCTCTGTGAGAAGACTCTCTGTCACAACTAGTCGATTAACTAGTTCTAACTCCTGTTTCCATTCAAATGCATTATTCTTCAAGTTCTAACTTTGTCTTTTGCATACAAAGTCTATTTCTTCTATTTTTGAAGATTAAAATCCTGAACTCGTGTTCTAACTCACATTCTAACTTAGTCTCTATCTGCAGTCTTTCCTGAACTCATATTCTAACTCACGTTCTATTTGAGACAAAACTCACATCGCATGGCATTCATCAATCTCATCTGTCAATCTCTCTTTCAATTTGAGTCGTTTGTTCGAAAACCCAAAATCTATAAAATGGCCTGTCATTATCATTATTCCTCCTCCCGAAATCATACACTTTTGAGAAGAAACTTATCTTTGATATTTTGCTTAGACACTCGATGAAGTTATGCTTGCATTCAAACATAGAAATCTAAGGGCAAGAATACTGAAAAGGAAAAATGGAGAAGAACAATCAAGATAATTCGAAAGGGTGAACGCATATTCGGTGAGAGCTTTCCATTAATTTGTTTAATTATTATGTTTATTTCCTCGTTCTTTGTTGTTTCATTTTAGATTATTATTTAGATTATGATTAACTTTGTTATTCTAGTTGTAGATTATCCATCTCATTCGTATTTGAAAGATCATCTTTTAATCTACTGTTACATTTGGTGAACCCGACGTGAACACGCTTCAAAATTTGTACATCTTTTTGTCTTTCTATTTTTTCATTTTTCTCTTTTTTTTGCAGGTTTTCGTACAGCGCACCGCATCTGTTCAAAAAAAATGACGCATTCGTCATCCCAAACCACATCCGCGAAGCCACGAACAACATCTGCCTGTCAACAAAATTCGTGAACCGCATCCGCCTGTCAACATCGAACCGTATCTATGGCTCCAAAAGCCGCATCTGGCTGGTAAATCTTTTCCATTTTTTTTATTGATTTCCATACATCCATTTTTTTTTCATTTTCGCTTTTTAGGTTGTTTTGATTTTCGCTAATGTTTGTTTCAACCGTGTTAAGGTGGAATAACGTAGTGTTTCCAGGATGAAGCATAGAAGACAATTAAAAACCAAAAATAATATTTTCTGCAGGACGAAAGCCAAAGACAAGAACAATGAACTACTGATAAATTTGCATGCAGGACCTAATGCCTTTGTGTTTATTTATTTAGCAAGCTTTTGTTTGGTAGATAGATAATTGTCGTGTGGATTAAAAAGAACTTTCTCTTTGATAGATAGACAATTGTCATTCAAATTAAAAAGAATCATTGTCTTCTTTGTTTGGTGTGTTGCACATATTTTTCACCCTTACGATTCAGTATATCGAAGTATCCTCTCCCCTTACTCAGTCATGCGATCCTGGGTGTAAGAGAAAAGGTTACTGACTCTAGAACTTGGGCCTGTCTTGGTGGGAAAAAGTACTCACCCCAAGACAACTCAGACCTGTAACACACTGAAGCCAAGCGACTTCCACCCGGTATATAAAAATGGATTTATGGGGAAAGCCCAGAAATCACGCTCACTATTTCGACGAGATGGACAGAAATGGACTCTCGCCGACGTTGGATAGTGCCCCACGAATGAAATGCCCTTATTAAACACCTTGATGTAGAGTTACCAAAATCCTACCTACTTGTTGGCGTATCAGGGTCGGCCTAATGAAGTCGTCTTACATTCTTACGATTTATGTGTGGAAATGAAATGTATGCCATGGAAGTTTTATGGGTACAGTAGCTTGGCTGCCCCATATAAGTGAGTGTCGTGGAGGGGAGCCAGTGGGGTCAAGCTACTAGTCATTCGCCATAAATATGCGTAGCTGGAGAAATCCAAGTAAGAACTCAATAACTATTGTCCAAAAAGCATAGGTTGTAAATTTTTTTCGAGTCTTAATAAGTCTTTCATCACAAACTAAAAATACATTGATTTTTGTGTTTGTTCTCTGTTGTATTCGTCAAAATCTTGATCAACAAACTAAGTCATCAAAACAACTTTCGAGAAAAAAATTCAATTGTCAAAATTCGAGTCGCAATTGTCAATTTAAATGTCGCATCTATTAGGGGAAACGCCGCATGTGTCTGTCAAAAAAGTCATCATTCATAGTCTAGATATTACGAGTCGTAATTGTCATATCTTGAGTCGCATGTGTGCATGCAAACTGCATCTATCAATTTTTGAGCCGCAAGTGTCTATCAAAAAATCTAGGTTTACAGAGTCCTTTATTAGAACCGCATGTGTGTTGGTAAACCGCATTTGTCATAGGAAAAACCACAACTATCAGAAACAACGCATGCACAGTAGAAAACCGCATATGTCAACATTTGAACCGCAACTGTTAGGTGAACCGTATTTGCTTGTCAACACAACTTCAAAAACCACAAATTGAGTCTGAAACATCATTGTCACTATTTGCTTCTGGTTCTTAAGATCAACCTTAGATAGAAACCGTTAAATTTTTCTCAAAAACATTGCATCATTAGGCGTCATATACGTCTTAGTCATAATCATCCTAAGTTGCATGCATATAGATACTTCCTAGGAAATTGCATATCACAGAATAGATAACTTTCCTTGTCATTGGAAACGTTCATGTTTTGGTTTGTCACAATCATTGAACCTAGTCACTTTAGTCCCATTTAGTGGATCTTTTCAGCTCAACAGTCTAGTTTGGAAAATTCACCTTGTCAACTGTCCTTGTCATACAATCAGGTTCCTTGGTCAAAAAAAAATCATTGCATGCATTTATTCCATAGGTGGTAGGTTATACCCGTCTTAGACTCATTTATCGTCATAGTCTACTCGAAATTTTGCATATTGTCTGTCCTATCATACGTCATCTTAGTATACGTCTTTTTAGAAACCATTTTAGCAACATCATTTATTGTCAAGAAAATCCAAAAACATAGACATAAATCATATATGTTTTTAGACATAGTCTGCATTACCCCTTTTTGAGCAACTTTTTCATGGTCGAAACAAGGTCTAAAAAGAAACACAAAGCAATGACAGACCCCAACGAATTCATCAATCCATTCGGAAATCAACCATCAGGAAGTAAAAGACCACACAAACCTTTGCTTGAAAAACATGTCACTAGAGACACACATAGACAAATTTACATAGAAGACATAGACGCAGCGGTACAAGATCTTGAATTTGCATCCTTTATGGATGAATGTTTGGTAAATGATCCCTAATGATATCTAGCAAAGTTGCTAGCAGAAGGTGCCAAACTACCCATAGGATTTGATATTCGTACTTTGTAAACACAATCTACTCAACCAATGCAAACTGTGACGTCAAGTGTTTCTATTCCCCAAATTACCACAGCGATACCAACTGGCATACCAACTCAAACATCATCAATTGTAAACACAACTCCTTTCAACATAACACAAGGTTTACAATTTACTACAGGGGAAACTTCCTCCAACCCCTTTGGCACCAACACGACTGGTAAGAGATCCAAAGTTGGTAGGAATATACCTATACCAAATCAGATCATTCAGATAGGAAGCATTCCTATACCAAATTAGACCATTCAAACAGGAAGCATTCCTATACCAACTTAAACCATTCAGACAGGGAATATCCCTATACCAAATTAGAACATTCTGACAGGATATATTCCCTCACCAAATCACAACCCGTCACAGAACATGGCGTATCAAAACACCTACATTGATCCAAACAATGCAAACACCATGTCCTTGATGCAAGTGGATGTCCTTCAAAACCAAATGAAAACTCTTCAACAGCAGATGGACAACATGTCTATGTTAGGCAAACAAACTATCTCAACGCAAGACCTATGTCCATGTCCATTTGACAAAGCGCTTTATATGACACCTTCCCCCATGGATACATTATACCAATTTTTCCTAAGTATAATGGGAGAAAGAATCCTTTGGAACACATTAGAGAATTATCAACAACATGCATGGACATATCATATGACCCCACATACTTGATGAGACTATTTCCACGAACCCTTGTCGGGATAGGACTAGAAAGGTTTTCTAAATTACCCTATGACATACGATCCTGGGGCGAATTAGCTGAGAAGTTTGTCAAACATTTTCCTTTAACATAGACAATGAGGTAACAATAGCAACCTTGTGCCACACGACACAAGAAGATGGTGAAACTTTCACCACCTTCTTCCAGGGATGGAGAAGTCTAGCTAGCAGATGTCCAGTTGAAATACCAGAAAAGCAAAAGGTCACGATATTCTTAGAAAACATCAACCCAAAACTGTGAAGTGATTTAAGGGTACACTGTTGTACTTCATTCCCAGACTTGGTACAAAAGGGCATCATCCTTGAGAAAGGCCTTATAGACAAAGGAGAGATTAAGGTACCAGGCAGGAATTCGGTTGTCCAACATCAAAACGCACCAAACGATAGAAACAAATTCTAGTCTAGAAACAAAAATGTTACAAATGACAGAATTGTTAATGCTAAACACATACATATAGGACCAATTATCACACTTAGAGGTTACAATTCCAATCAAGACATGATGAATAGTCTAGATCAAATAGCCAACTATGTCCAAAATTCACAACAACAAAGACCACAAAGGAGATTTCCTACACGTGAATTTACACCTTTAGGACAACCAATCGAGATAATTTTCAAAGAGTTGATTAAACATAATCTCATCAAACCTTTGGAACCAAGAGAGTATGATCCTGGATAGTTCAAACCTTCATGGTGGGAAGATAACTCTTTTTGTGACTATCATCGAATGAAAGGACACAACCTACAACAATGTTGCCAACTCAAGACTATTATACAAGACTTTCTTGAAAACGGAACCATAGAGATCGGTGGGCAGAAAAACACCAAGAATAGTGATCATAAAGTCTTCATAGACCCGTTACATGACCACACAAAAGGAAAAGCCTCTAGTTCGGGACCCAAGAATAATCCATCAGCCAATTATGCCAATACCAAGTATGACTATGGTAAAGGAACGATCATAAATCACCTTCGAGCTGCAAATGAGAATGTTAATACCATCATCATTAAGAAGCATCCAGAATGTAATGTGAACACACACAGAACTAAGATTACTATTCCAGGTCCTTCTTCTGAGCCATCCACGCAAACCTCCAAGTTTAAGTACAACCTTCTTGATCAATTGAGTAAAACCCCCACGCAAATATCTATCTTGGAATTGTTGACTTTATCACCTGAGCATCAAGCCATTCTTGACAAAGCTCTACAGAACACAACTATTCCTACAGACTTAGATGTCAATCATTTTGAAGAAATGGTGGGATATTTGACCAAATCACATCATGCCACATTTTCCCAACAAGATTACTCAACTGAAAAGTCTAATCATAATGACCCCTTACATCTTGAAGTCTTAGTCCATCAAACTAAAGTCCGATGAGTCTTGGTAGACGGAGGAGTAGGTTTGAACCTTTGTACCCTAAAGTTGGTTAAGGCATTAGGATTCTCAGAAGACTGCGTAGATACCTCTAAGAGTATAGTCATCAAGGCTTACGATGATGAGGAAAGATCATCCAAAGGAGTTGTCACACTCCCTATAATAATTTTCCCAACGATCATGAACACCAGCTTCCAAGTCTTGGATCTCACCCTTCCGTACAACTTGCTGTTAAGTAGACCTTGGATACACGCAATGAAAGTTGTACCTTCGACATATCACCAATGTCTTAAGTTCCCGTATAATGGCACAGAGATCACCATTGATGGTGATCCAAATCCTTTTTAGTATTGTACAAGCCTAAGGGAAATTCCACAATGACAAGTACTAGTTAACCAAGAAGCTTCATCATCCACTTTATCTGTATACGTTGACCCATCACATCTCACTAAGTCCATTTCATTCAAACCACCATCATCCACTCCTAAGCTTGAGATCCAAGACAAGGGTTGTGGCGAATATCATATAAAGGCATCATACTATGTTAGTCAACTAATTCCACCTAAGGCATATGGCTTACCCATGGTAGATAGAAGAAAGTCAGTGGTCACATTTCATGTTCCCCCTACAATGACATTGAAAAAATGGGGAGAGTTAAGTGAAGAAATTGTGGATCAAGGTGATTCCTGGTTGTATCAAGAAGAACATGAATAAACCTCCCTGTCTATTCAAATAGCTAAGGACCAGTATGGAAAAGGCTTTAAGATAATGCAAAATGAAGGCTATGATGGGCACAGTGGGTTAGGACTATATCAAAATGGAAGGATGGAACCGATCACTATCTCACCACGACCAAAATACCTAGGGCTAGGGTGTCAACTGCTTAGAATTGGGTTTCCTAGTACTTCGTCACCATTTCAAGAGGAAGTGAGTGCTTGCGCAGACATCGAGATATCTCATGAACCAATTCCCCTAGTTTATGACAAACCCTCGGTTTACGACAAACCTCCAGTCTACGATGAATCCCCTTACTCAAGCGATTGTGAATGGGATTCCCTTTCATCTACCAGTACCATGAACATAGATGCTCTATTTGGAGAATTGGACCTAAACATGAAACCTGTACCAAAACCATCTAGTCCTCGTCCTAGGAAACACTTGTCCAAAGAAGAATGGAAAAATAACTATTATTGGGAAACCCTTGATCATGCATCTTGGGCACCTGGAAAACCATCTTCTGACAACTTAGCCCTTACAATTGTCCCACATCAGAGTATACCTACCCCTAGGAAGAAGAATAAGAAGGAGTTAGTCCAAAACTTTTGTGAACATGTCAACCATTTTATACTCACCTTCTCAGCAACTACCTTTAAAAACTTCGATGATGACATGCCCCTTATATATCCCAAACTTATCGACTGGGATCAACAAGGTACACTTATCATAGATACATTCGAGAATGATGAAGCAATTACTGAGTTCATGGGACTTAGAGAATGCATACCAAGAGGGGATCATAAAGCAGATTTTACCATAGACTTGGACAATAAAGAATATTTTGGGGAGTCTATTTACACCTCTAGTCACAAAAATGAGAATAAAAAGAAAAAAGACAATGAAAATAAAAATGATGAGTCCCTAGGTGAAAACCGAAAGGTGCCTATGGACGAAGAAAAAGTCAAAATAAAGGACGTATCTGAGGGCGAAAACCTTTCAGAGGCACCCAAGGATAGAGGTTTAAATATTCTCCCCATTAAACAAGAAAAGTCACCAATGCTAGTAGAAGAATTTGTTGAAGTCAACATAGGTACAAAAGAGAATCCTCATAAGGTACATTTTGCAACTTCTTTAACAGAGATAGAAAAACCTGAGTTTAAGGACTTCTTCACAAAGAGACAGATAAACTTTCCATGGTCGTATGCTGACATGCCTGGGCTGGATCCAGACCTAATATTGAACCATTTTCCACTATAGCCAGGTATTAAGCTTGTCAAAGAGAAGTTGAGGAAAATGCATCCGCAAATTGCTCTATTGGTTAAGGTAGAACTTAAGAAACTCTTGGATGTAGGATTCATAAGGACGATAGACTATGCAGATTGGATATCAAATATAGTACCAGTGACTAAACCAACTAGGGGCATTCGCATTTGCACAGACTTTAGAGACATCAATAAGGCATGTCCTAAGGATGACTTCCCTTTTCCGAACATCAACATGATAGTAGATCTTATAGAAGGATACAAGATGCTATCCCTCATGGATGGTTTCTCTAGATATAACCAGATTAAAATAGCAGCTAAAGACCAACACAAGACAACTTTCACATGTCCATGGGGCACATACTATTGGAATGTTATGTCATTTGGCCTTAAGAATGCAGGAGCTACCTATCAATGGGAAATGACTACGATTTTCCATGACTTTGTACATAATCTCATGGAAGATTATGTAGATGAAATTATAGCTAAATCAGAAACGAGGGAAGATCATTTGAAGGTTTTAGACAAGATATTCCAGAGGCTAGAGAATTACAACGTCAAGCTAAATCCGAAGAAGTGTGTCTTTGGAGTGAAATCACGGAAACTGTTAGGGTATATCATCTCCAGAAGAGGCATTGAAGTAGATCCAGAGAAGGTAAGAGCCATCATAGAAATGCCTCCTCCAGTTAGCATTGGTCAACTCAGAACCCTACAGGGGAGATTACAGTCCATTAGGCGTTTCATAGTACAACTGGCAGATAAAATACACCTATTTCAACATCTACTCAAGAAAGGAGTACCATTTGTGTGGAAACCTAAATGTCAAGAGGCCTTCCAACAAATCAAGGAATATTTGCTTACTCCACCAATCTTAATGCCACATACAGAGGGAAAACCATTGATACTATACATTTCAGCAACTCAGTCGGCATTAGGGGCTCTTCTCGCACAACACGATGATCGAGGTCATGAGAGAGCAGTCTATTACATCAATCATACCTTAGTGGGCTATGAATTGAATTACAGTAACATAGAACGTGCCTGTCTTGCGGTAGTCTTTGCTACCCAAAAACTTTTGCACTATATGCTCAATCGACAAACAATGTTAATTGCAAAGATTGATCCACTTAAATACCTCCTAAGTAAGGCATCATTAACAAGTCGGTTGGCTAAATGGGTTATGATACTTAGCGAGTATGACATCCATTATGTCGAAAGGAAGGCTATAAAAGGGCAAGTGATTGTAGATCAGCTAGCCGATGCACCTATGAAGGCAAACCATCCCTTAGTGGTAGATTTTCCTGATGAATTTCTCTTCAACATTGACATTAAAATCGATTGGAAGCTATACTTTGATGGGTCACATATAAATCATGGGTCAGGAGCCAGTATCATATTTGTTACACCTCAACGTGATACCATTCCCAAATCATTCGGGATTGCTTTCCCTTGTGCCAACAATATAGCGGAGTATGAAGCTTTAGTGAGAGGGTTAAAAATGGTAGCTCAATGGAAGATTAAGAGCCTACATGTTTTTGGCGACTCTCAACTGGTAATCCGGCAGGTAAATGATGATTACGAGACTAAGGATGAGAAGATTGCCCCTTACAAGCGTATGGCTGATAGTTTCAAGCAGTATTTCAATGACATTACTGTTCAACAAATACCACGTATCCAGAATAGAGCTCCAGATGCTATGGAAACCGTGGGTTCTTTGTTGGATATTCTGAGTAATGTGCCTAAGTTCGAGTTTCTGGTTGAATAGTTGTTGATCCCCGCCTATGATGTCCCTGATATTGCGATGGTGTGTACCACTATTGGTCCTATGTCTCCTTGGTATAAAGACATATTCGGCTATCTCACTGACCAAACCTTACCTCAAGACTTGTCCAATAACCAATGTCGAACCTTCATCTGAAAGTCAGCTAAGTACACCATCATCAAAGAAACCCTATATAGACGTGCATTAGATAGCACCCTAATGATATGTCTCGATGTTGAAGAAGCACAAATAACTTTGCGAGCGGTACACGAGGGTATATGTGGATCTCATTCGAGTGGTCCTACTTTAGCCCATAAGATTATGAGACTAGGTTATTATTGGCCTACAATAGAGAAAGGCTCATACATCTTTGTAAAGAAATGTAGACAATGTCAGATACATGGGGATTTGATAAGAGCGCCAACACAGGAGCTTCATCCAATTACTTCACCATGGCCCTTCGCCCAATGGGGACTTGACCTCATAGGTAAGATACACCCTCCATCATCCAACGGACATAAATTCATCATTACCGCTACCAAATACTTCACCAAATGGATTGAAGCTATTCCCATGACCTACATCACCAACACACAAATATCTAAGTTTATCCTAAACTATATCATTTGTCGGTATGGTGTACCCCAATCCATAATCATAGGCAATGGCCGCCCATTCAAGAACCAAGAAGTATGCCATTTATGTGAAGAATTCCATATCAAACACCATTTCTCCACCCCATATTACCCACAAGGTAATGGCCAAGCCGAGGCATCTAATAAAACCATTGTTAGAATCCTTAAGAAGACTGTCAATGACGTTGGTCGTGAGTGGCACCTATAGCTTAATCCTGCCTTATGGGCTTATCGCACAAGCATCTGTACTCCCACTGGCGCCACTCCATATTCCCTCGTATTCGGGTCCACAGCTATCTTACCTATTGAGGTTGAAATACCTTCTCTAAGGGTATCCTTGAAGGGTCATATTGACGATGAAGAATACCGTGTATCTAGGTTACAAGAGCTAGAATTACTGGATGAATGAAGACATAAAGCGCTAGATTATTTGCAAGCATATCATAATCATCTTCATCGTAGCTACAATAGGAAGGTTCTCAATAGACACTTTGACATTGGTGACCTGGTATTAATGGAGAATCCTAAAAATCAAGTTGAACGAGAGAAGCCAGGTAAGTTTGAACCTAACTGGTTGGGCCCTATATAGTCACAGAAGATTTTGGATCAGGAGCATACCAACTCTCTACTCCTAAAGGAGAGCTACTTTTGTCACCTATCAATAGTCTGCATATAAAGAGGTTCTATGCTTAGCTTCTGAGAATCCGTGTCTTAATTTAGAAAAATATAAAAAAATAAAAAAATGGTTACCTTGATGAAAACCTGGCAAACAGGCGTTTTGTAACACCAAATTTTTTTTTGAGAAAATAAAAAAAGTAAAGAGAAATAATTCGTCCAATAGTGAAAACTGCTTCGGTGGCACTATGGATAAGTACCATGGTGAAAACCTGGCAAACAAGCGCCATGTGTAGTCAAGCTCACTCTTTCGTCTACCATCTTTCTAAATCAGAAATTTTCATTATCACTCATAATAAATGGTTGTCTTATCCATTACTTGGAATGATTGACATCTAGCATCCATTTCATCACATTAACCACTCCATCTTGCACGTCTTATTCCCGACTGGGGGAAAATCCTTGTTTTGTGCCCTAACACCTTTATATAATGTCACACCATCGAAAATGTCCTGAAAAATCCCAAAAACATTAGAAAACTTCAAAAATCCAAAAAAATCAAAACATGTCAGAAAATACCAAAAACAGAGTCAAGTCAGTCATAGTCGAACTACGTTGCCTCTACGACTGGGACGTAGGCAAGGCCATCAATCGATGTGCCCCCGAGGCATTAGGTCTGTCAGTCTAGGTTTGTCATGTATCACACACATTTAAATCATGAATCTTTGTACATTCAAAGTCATTGGTCGTGTCGAACTATGAGGTCTCTACGTGTACAACATAGGCAAGGCTAATCAATTGATGAGCTCCCGAGACCACACTAGGTCAGTCCAATAGGGTTAATTCACAATCACTATCACACAAGTTGCATATCATAGTTTAGGGTATCATCTCATGTCATACACTGTCTACACACACACACTTTTTATCAGTCAATGAATCAAAACACGTCATGCATCAACAAGGCAACATCTCATATTGTCATCAAGTCAATATCAAACACATTGTCAAAGAGATCAACCTATGTCTTAAGCAAGATATGTCTTTCTTGTCAACAGATGTCATCAAATTGTCATAGTCTCATGTAGCTTGTCACTTCAACGTCATCAGGCTCCAATGTCTTATACGACACGTGTCTTTCTGAAACCAGGCTTTGTCATGCCTTATACAGAATTGTAACGCCCCGCCACACAACCCTAGAGGAAGTTGCAATTTACTACTCAAACGAGCTATTTTTTTTTATTTTTTAAAGAACAATTAATATGCAAGTTCACTGCACATTGCAACAACCTCTAAGGTTACGAGACTGAGATTACTTAATTACCAACGAACAACATTAATGAAAGGAAACCACAACATTTAATTGCTTAAGAAATTAACAACACATACATTCCATACAAGGTAAATTACAACATAAAAGTAAAAGATACTATAAGATCCCAAAGTACAATAATCTACTAAGGAGATTACATCTCTCATTCCCCGAATGAGGTAAATCCAAAAGCATGATTACATATTACAACTTCCACCTCGATAACAAAGAGGGGTAATAATTACAAGATTATTGAAATGAATAAAAGCATAAAGATAACAGGATCCCACGAGCTCTCCAACTGGAAACCTCCTCAACACGAACAAGAAGGAAGCCCAACAGAGTACAACTCAAATACATCATAAGTACAACTCAAGTACAACACTAACATGGTTACATTGCTTCCAGGAATAACAGATCAGGTATGTTGAGAAAACCATACACATAACAATCAAGTACCAACTACAAGTACACCATAACATTATTGACATGGATTGCACTGCTTGGTTATCACTCGAATAAACTACCCCCGAAGGTTACCCAGTTTACCTCTCACGGCTCTGGCCCCTAATAGAAGTCATTCTTCTACTTGACAACAAACCAAACAAACTAACACCAAGGGAAGCCCAAGTGCAAACAAATAGATAAGACGATCACTCCAACACTAGGAGGAAACATAAGTCAAGCCCTCTCCAAACATTGGAGGTAACAAACATAACAAAACCACTCCTTATAAGGAGTCACAAACCGCATAATCCACTCTTTCCACAGGAGGCACAAAACGTTCCCATTCGTGGAAACCGGGTTAAACATTGACACAACCTCAAGCACTAACCAAGGAAAGACAAACGGTTGACATCACAAAATGACAACCCCCAACCTCTAGGGTCTTCTGGAAGACTTACATATTACAGACACTTAGCCCCTTTCCCAAACACGACATAGAAGGAAAATCATCACGAAAGCAATTGCAAGGAAATAACTTAATTTGGATATACTAAATCCATTTCCCTTTTAAAATTCATTTCACCACAAGGATAATAATTACCTTAACTGAATAACTGATTAAGATAATTACTGCCTCATCAATTGTAGAGAAGGGAAATACTAACTTTAATAACCAATTTAAATTCATGAATACTTTAAAAACATCATATATCCGCTACCTTTATAAAATTCAATAGTTTATTGCCTCAATTAAACTAGCTTAATATTGTCTGTTTCAGATACATGATAAAATTTAAACCAAATATTTAATCTCCTAATTGTTGTAAATAATAGAATAAATATTTACTCCGTCGATTTAAAACATATCATTTTCAAATTATCTATTTCTTCTGTTGCAAAATAAATCATGTAAAATCAATTAATTCATCTAATAAGCACAATCTTTGAAAATTCAATTATTTATTCTTTCAAAATATATTATTCTGATTATTTCAATTCAATTTAAAATTTCCCCAATTACATTTTATACATACCAATATTTAAATTCCCAACTCATTATATATATTTAAATCATTAATCATCATTTAGATAAATTTAAGTATTTAAATCATCTTTTAAAGTAATCATTAAACCATGCCATTATTTAAATCGACAATTTAATATAAATATTTAAATCATCATTTAACCATTTAAATTTTTTCCAATTTCATTTAAAACATTTAAAATTTCTCCAATGCCTTCAAATATGCCATTTAAAAAAAAAAAAAAACTATTAAATATATATATATATATTTAATAAGCCATATAATAAAATTTCCCAAAACCAAAATACCATATTATAAAATTCTAATATTTTATATTTTAATATTATAATATATAATATTAAATGTCATTTTAATATTATTAGTTATAATTTATAACAATATAAAATATTATATATATCTTTTTTTTTCTTTACCAAAAAAGGCCCAAACGCCAACTGCATGGGGCGGGGGGGAGAGGGAGGGGGGGCAAGCGTTTTAGGTTAGCCGCATTATCTTGGGCGGCGACCGCTCAACCCACAACCGAACCCAAACCCTGGCCGATTGTGGGTAACACAGTCGGCTCCCCTTAAAGGGCGCCGACTGTGTTACACACAGCCGACCCTTAGGTAAGGGTGCGGTCGGCTCGAAGGAGGAGGGGGTGGGAAGTGTTGGCGGTGGCGGCAGGGAGAATGGGGGGGGTCGCGTGGGGCACGGCTCCCCACAACGCCTCCCATGGCAACTGTGGGTCGAGCCCCCAGCGCCCTCAAACCCTCCAAAAAAATTAATTTTCTAATAAATTTTATTTTATAAAAAAAACATTCCACCCACTGTGGATTTCGAAAAACCGACCCAAATTAAATGTGGGTTCCTCCTTTTTTTAAAAACCAGACACTTCAACATTGAAACACATAAATAAATAAATATATATATATATATATATATATATATTATATACAGAAAATAAAATTTATTGAATTAGTTGAACAAACAATCTTCTAAAATGACCATTTTCACAAAGCATGCAATTTTCTTAGAAGAACAACATTTTCAAAGAGAGGTTTCAAGGTTTGAGCATGGGTTTATTTTATTTTTACATAATCATTTGAGTTTTCAATCAATGGTTTTGCAACCAACACAACCAAATACATAAACCTTTTCAAATTTGAAACTAAATTAATCAATAGAAAACCTGATTCCAGAAGTTGAGAGGTTGGCAAAAATGGTGCAAGCCTTCTCCTCAAATCCAAACTCCTTCCAACAAGTCCACACAACCAAAATCATGTTCTTCATTCCTCCTCCATTTTCCAATTTTCTCATCCTCTCCAAAATTCATGAAAATACCCAATAATAAAGAAAATTGCAAAATATCTCATTTTCAACCACCATCATCAATTTTCAGAAACAAAATAGAAAATATCTCCAATTTTCAATTTTTGCATTTCTAATTTTCAAAAAAATGAAATTTAAACTTTTTCCAAATTTTCCAACTTAATTTAAATTCAAAATATCTATTAATTTCCAAAATGCCTAACTAACTTCATTTCAACATAATTAATTTAATTAATTAATAAAATAAACCTAATCCAAGATTTAATTATTTTATTAATTAATAAATTAAATAACATTTTTCAAATTATAACCAGATTCATTTAATCAACAACATAACTACATAGGCCATTTATTTAACTTTTCTAACTTGCAATTAAATAAAATCCAGGCAAATTAAACAGTATTAAAACAATTGAACCAGACTAAAATCGATGACACACTTATGACTAGGGTGATGACTTGACACTGAAACCCTAGCTACTATTTCCCAATCAAATGTCGTTGGCAATGGACATGCTCAACCCCGTGAAATCAGGTGGAGTCGATGTCATGTACCTATTAACCTGTGAACAATAGAATATCGCACATGTATATTTGCATCATATAAAACACACCATGAAGAGGGAATCTCGGAATCGCAGGGCGCTCGCAAGTGAGTGATGCAATCCCGTCCCCTTCACCAATACAATATTACCAATTGATGAATCTAACATCAATAGTATTATCCAATCATAAAACATCATTAATTCAAATATCATCTATGCTAATCTAAAGCATGCCATAATGATAACATCATAGTAAAATATTGTCACATCAAAAGAGCAAAATAGAGGGGTCTTACATCCTCCCCCCCTAGGGTCAGGCTTACTCCTGGAAGCCTGCAAAAACCCTAGTGCAAACTCCATACAATCACACAAGGCCAAGGGTTCCAAACTGAACCACTCCAAACCTCAACATAAAACAACATCAACCCGAGCCATAAACGACTCAACCAAGTACACTGTCAATCCAACCAAGACAACATGGTGAAGCAACCACCAACCAAGTCTCCAAAAATACATAACCATGGATTAACATACATAATACACATATGCACCAATACACATCACCAGGAATCATCACAAGGAAACACAAGGGTCCATCTGGACACCGGTAAGCAGCATGCTAATCCATGATAGAAGAATCCATGAACCAAGAACCAATATCCATCCTGCATAAACCATAAGCCAAGAGCCAATATCCATCTCACATACCATATCTCACAATCAGTGGCTTGATGGTGTTAGGTCATACATAAAGTGAAACCATCCAAACAAGACCACCATGACTTGTCTCTTGTTGTGTAAGGTGATTAGCCTCCAAGAGATAGTAATCACACAAAGGTGAGTAGTGGGTCTTAGCTGCATAACAGCCTCCCATATCCCCATCCTCTAAGTTCCCTACATCTACTTCCTCGTACACACTCACCAAGTTCGTCTCATACGTCCTTGGAGAGGAATTCATAGTATAAAATATAGCCGACATTGAAAACAACAAAGATAACTAGCTTAGCCACCAAGCTCATAATAAAAAAAATAAAAAATTTAAAGTTTAATTTCAACAATAAGGCAATAAATGTGCACAATTTCAACACTAAATCAAATATATAACCTCTAGGGTTATAAGAAAATAAGATCACAAGTTGTGGCTAAACCTTCACAATCAAATATAACAAAGTGTCGACCCTCACAATCAACTGAAAAATCATCAATAACCAAAAGAAAGTTCACAATCTTTAAAATTGCACTATACAACACTGTGTGACTAGATACTAGCCACCAACAAGGAAAGAGGAAACAACGTCTAACTATTGTGATAGTCCCTCATGTGGTGCAAAGCGATATGTCTTTCTTGTCAACAAACATCATCAAATTGTCATAGTCTCATGTAGCTTGTCACTTCAACGTCATCAAGCTCCAACGTCTTATATGACATGTGTCTTTTTGAAACTAGGCTTTGTCATGCCTTATACAGAAGTCACCAGATTGAAACCAGACTCAACGTCTTATGCAGTATGTGTCATGTCTCACATTACGCTATGTCAAACATCAAACAATCAAACAGTCCTACAAGATCAAGTTTTGGTGAATACTTTTATTTGGCTTTATGACTTTATATCTTACTTTGTCTTATCTTTTTATCAATTTGTGAATTAGTCCAGTTACTAGCTTTCTCAAGGATGTCCCTTGAAGGATTTAGAGAAGTAAGGATGTCTCAGGACTCTTTTTCTTTGGTTGCTGTCTGTCATCTATCTTTTTAAACATTGGTTTTTTTGAGTCATGTTACTAGTTTCCTCAAGGATGTCCTATCAAGGATTTAGGAGCAATGACGTCTCATGACCCGTCTTTTATTTGTATGTTGTCTATGGTTTGTCTCGACAAAACGACTAGGGCAATTCTATCCTTAGTATGAGTTAAGACACTCCTTGTCTGTGACTATCTATTTTTCACAAATGGATGACTTTGTACACTATGGTCTATCTCATATCATAGTGTGTACTATCCATTTGTGTCATGTCCCGCCCAATGATGATAACAAGAAAGCATAGCATATTTTGGCAATATATCGAAGATTAGATGTTTTTCTCAATCAATCAACCTTAATTATTTCTTACTAACATTCTAAATTCATTTCATCCTAACATTTCTCTTCTTCAACATAATGATAAAGTCCTGTGACAAAATAAAAACATTAGATCATTTGCATTTGCATACATTCAATAAGCATTCCACATAGTTGCATTGCATTTCACACATGACATAATAGGCATTTCATCATCATAGCATAAATAATGTAAACATTGCATGTACATATCACCATCACATATAAATAAGCATCATATAGAACATTGCATCCATTATCATAAGTAAATTAAGACATCCATATCATTATAAAATGCATAACTCATAACATGTAGAAACATTCATTCAAAAGACATGCACATACATCATCTAGGAAACATAATCATGTAGAAATAATGCATCATCCATAACATAGAGTTGCATATCATATAGAAGCTGCCAAAATCATATATATATATATATATATCACTCAAAAATAGTGTGTCACAGTACAATGTCTGAATGTATCCATAAATAAAACATGAGCTCACAGGCTCTCTAATCAAAAATACAAATGTCTACATATGAAACCCTATCATCATGTCCCACTGCCACTGCTGTCACGTGGTGAAGGTGGTGGGAAAAGCCTTGAAGGTGCTCTCTGTGAGGTGGAAGGCCTCTCATATAGACCTGCCCTTGATGGTCCTACCACACCCTCAGTACTCTGTGCCCTCTGACTCCTGCTCTATGACCTCTGACTCCGCACCTCTGAAAATCTAGGAGCTCGTCTCTCTGCCGGCACCACTGCCTCATATAAGTCCCTGTAATAGGTGGCTCTCTTAACCAATCTGACCAAATCTCGTACCATTCCATCAGATGAAGACCCACTGCAAAGGCATCTGACCTCTATGAACTGCTGCTTTATCTCATGTCTCCGAGCTATGGCTTGGTCTCTCTCCATAAGTGCACTATCCCTCTTTGTACGAGCACTATCTCTCTCTGCGTATGCACTGTCTCTCTCTGTGTAGGCACTAACTCTCTCTAACCTCATAGCATCAAAATCTACTGTCATGAGTCTGAGTCTCTCCTCTGAAGCCTCCCTGTCACCATCCCTAGGAGCATCCTCCTCCCGTCTCCCCTCCACAATCCAATTCCTGAGCTCTCTCTCCTGCTCCTCCATTGGTGCATCCTCCTCAACATCATCCTCAACATCATCCTCCACATCATCCTCTCCATATCCTGCTAAAACACCTAGAGGGTCTATAGCCATATCCACATCTACATCCTCTACTCCAATATCTACCTCTGCACACTCCTCTACTACTACCTCCTCTACAACATGCTCATCCCCAGCCTGTACATCCACTCCACCTCTGATGTCCAACATCGGTACATCCTCTGCAACTGCCTCACGGATAGGTGAAAGTGCACCTACCCGACCCCCTCTTTATCCTCTCCGTCCTCGTCTACCACCTCCACCATCACCATCTCTCCCACCAAATCTCCCAACTCTAGCACCTCCACCTCTTTGCCATCCTCTAGGTCCTGTGCCTCATCTCTCGATAGGTTTTGGCTGATTCGGATCCATGTAACGAACAGGTCGATGCTGTACCCACCATGCGTCATATGCAGTTGTCATCCCTGGGTCTGCTGCTCCATCTCTCCAACCCAACTGTACTGGTTGTAATGCTTGTATCTTTGCCTCAACAGTAGCTACTGGAATCATAGGCCCCCAATATGGAACCTCTCTGGATGACCAAGAAAACTCTGCTCTACTCCAAGGCTCATCTTGAACCTCACCGAACTGTCTTAGAACTCTGTCTGGCAAGTTTCGCTCAATGATATGTACACTAGAAATAGTCCTCCCAATAAGATACTGTGTCTATCTACAGAATACCAAATGTACCTCTTCATCCGCCCACTCCTCTAAATCCATGTACGGTCTCCATGTAAATTGATCAAGAATATCTAATGCATGTCTCCAAAACCCTATGTCTCCAACATGTGTCTTGTATATCGGAACACATACAAGAATCTCTCTCGTCGCTCTACTGTAACTAGAGGACGAAAAATGGCTATCCTCTCCCAAGCCCATACCATCAATAAAGTGGTCCCACAACTCAATGACTGTGCATCTCTGTAAGCAATGTCATGTAGGTGAAAGCATAACATCCCTAGTAGACATGGACCCCATGCATACCTAGTCTCACTCTCTAGCATACCAACCAACATAGCACCCCATCCCACTGGAAATCCATGACCTCGTCTGTTTGGAAGAACTATCCCCCCAATCAATGTACATAATATACAATCAATCATGTTGTATCTATTTGCTAACACTGGCCATCTGATCTCATAGTGCTCGATGTTGAGCCTATTGATATCATCTACCTGATAGAACCTCGCCAACTCAGTCAATCCGCGTTGGGTATCATACATAACCCGCTCTCCCCTAATAGGCAGTCTCAAGATCCTGTACACATCCTCCAATGTGATAGTGGCCTCCCTAGTTGGCAAATGAAAGGACAATGTCTCAGAATGCCATCGCTCGCACAATGCTGTCAACATCCCCCTGTTCACCCGAATAGTGGGCATCGAAAAACAGTGACGTAGACCAAGTCTCCATAATAGCCAAATCTCTACACTCGTCAAACGATATCTCAGATTGAATGTGTCTGGACGTGACTCCCGCGTATATATAGGATCTAAAACCACCTACATTTAAAACCATGATGTCAAGAATTTTCAAGTTTTTCTTAGAATTTTTTTTCAAAAATTTTACCAGTCAAATGCAGCTCACTTTTACAAATGTGGTGCATTTTTGCAAATGTGTTGCATAGAGCCTCACTTGTGGTGCATATTACATATGCGTCGCATATTTCCCACACCCATTTTCAACCTACTGCACATGCGGTGCATTTTCATCAACCTACTTATCTAGTACATATGCGTTACACTAATGCATATGTGGTTCACTACCCTACATGCGACTATTCCTAATGCAGATGAGTTGCATACATACATATGCAGTGCATTATAATTCAAATGCGATCATTCCCCAAAATGCATAACCTAGCCTAGGTGTGTTTTCGCACATGCGTCATTTCGCAGTCAAATGCGGCGAATACGACGACATATGCGTTGTTCATGACGCACCACATTTGCTAATTGACTTTTCAACGCCTAAAACTATGTGCAAAAATAATTTTCAAGAGTTCGTTTTTAGGTACATACCGATGGTCCTACATCGGCTAGCCTCCTGAACGTCTGGATCCAATATCCACGATGCGCAACATAGGGAATGGGTGCCATTTTTCGTCAACTAGTCAGAGCAAATCTCCTCTTTTTCTAACTCCTCTGGGTGCAAATGAATTAGAATTCAACCTAATTCCTATTTATAGGTAGGGTTTATATTACATATGCATCGCATATTTCCCACACCCATTTTCAACCTACTACACATGCGGTGCACTTAACCACATGCGGTGCATTTTAACAAATGTGGTGCATTTTCATTAACCTACCTATCTACTACATATGCGTTACACTAATGCACATGCGGTTCACTACCCTACATGCGACTATTCCTAATGCAGATGCGTTGCATACATACATATGCGGTGCATTATAATTCAAATGCGATCATTCCCCAAAATGCATAACCTAGCCTAGGCGCGTTTTCGCACATGCGTCGTTTCACAATCAAATGCGACGAATACGACGGCATATGTGTTGTTCATGATGCACCGCATTTGCTAATTGAATTTTCAACGCCTAAAACTACGTGCAAAAATAATTTTCAAGAGTTTGTTTTTAGGTACATACCGGTGGTCTTGCGTCGGTCGGCCTCCTGAACGTTCGGATCCGATATCCACGATGCGCAACATAGGGAATGGGTGCCATTTTCGTCAGCTAGTCAGAGCAAATCTCCTCTTTTTCTAACTCCTCCGGGTGCAAATGAATTAGAATTCAACCTAATTCCTATTATAGGTAGGGTTTGAATGGCCTTTCTTCTGACCTAGTCTATTGGCCACTTAACCTTTCAACTTCAAATGACCCCCTATTTATAGGTAGGGTTTGAATGGCCTTTCTTCTGACCTAGTCTATTGGTCGCTTAACCTTTCAACTTCAAATGACCCGTATTCATCCATATCAACTCCAAATTCAATTCCGTCAACTCCATAGCATTTCTGACTATCAAATTGACTTATCAGGAATATTTCCTAATTTTTTTGAAAATTTCAAAAATTTGTCAATTTTCCCGAGGGGGCATACCTTAACCTGTTTCATGCTGGGGCACGATTGGGGCATATTTTCTTTGACACAACACTTTTCCAACATTGTATCAAAGAGGGGCAAACTGTAGATACCAAAATTTGGTCTAGGCCTACGAGTACACATTCGACATAATTTTCTATAGTCCGTTGTCGTGATTAAATAATGTTAATTATTTAATTAACCTTTCTAACACATATTTCCTCTATTAATTAAATACCCCTTTTTAATTAATTCATTAATTCATTAATAACCTTTATTCAACTTGATTAATTAAATAAATCATATTTATTTAATTATGTTGCGAACTAATTAATTCTTTCCTTCTTTATCTATCAATTAAATAATTTATTATTTAATTACCCCTTTATCATACTTTTCCAACTATAATTAAATATTTTTATTTAATTATTCATTTAACCCCCTTTATCGATAATTAAATATTTATTATTTAATTATTTATATTATCCTTTTCAAACAGTCAAATTAAATGAATTATCTTTATTTATTTAATTAAAGTCTTATTTTCGAATGTTGAATTAAATTAACATTTTAACTATTTATGTCACATTCTTCTATCAATCAGTTATCTAAGTCATTCACTCACCTTCTGACTCGAGATCTATTTTTAGTTCTCTAGTTATCTCTGGATTCAACACCTGTTTATTTCTGCGAGAAGACTCTCCGTCACAACTAGTTGATTAACTAGTTCTAACTCCTGTTTGCATTCAAATGCATTATTCTTCGAGTTCTAACTTTGTATTTTGCATACAAAGTCTATTTCTTCTATTTTTGAAGATTAAGATCCTGAACTCGTGTTCTAACTCACATTCTAACTTAGTCTCTATCTGCAGTCTTTCCTAAACTCGTGTTCTAACTCACGTTCTATTTGAGACAAAAATCACATCGCATGGCATTCATCAATCTCATCTGTCGATCTCTCTTTCAATCTGAGCTGGTCGTTCGAAAACACAAAATCTATAAAATTGCCTGTCATTATCATTATTCCTCCTTCTGAAATCATATACTTTTGAGAAGAAACTTATCTTCGATATTTTTCTTAGGAACTCGACGACGTTATGCTTGCATTCAAACACAGAAATATGAGGGCAAGAATACTGAAAAAGGAAAAATGGAGAAGAACAATCAAGATAATTCGAAGGGGTGAACGCATATTCGGTGAGAGCTTTCCATTAATTTGTTTAATTATTATGTTTATTTCCTCGTTCTTTGTTGTTTGATTTTAGATTATTATTTAGATTAGGATTAACTTTGTTATTCTAGTTGCAGATTATCCATCTCATTCATATTTGAAAGATCATCTTTTAATCTACTGTTACAACATGATGTTGTTTGTGCAATAAAGGTCTCAATGGAGAAGTGATAGCTTTAAGATGCAAGGATCCAAACATGACTAAAACAAAAACCTCTGAATAAAGAAGATAACCAGGCTCCATTATCAACAAGCTCATGTTACTTTGAAATAGATAGAAAGGGGGTGAGAAGTGATATAGGGGTGATCCCACAACAGTGGTTTACAATTTTCGGCCAAATTCGACTCTGAAATTATTATTTTTAACTAAATCTTCACATTCGGGCACCTATAGCGATTAAACTATGAGGAATTTGAAGATGATGCAAACTAGAGTCTCATCACATTTTGTCTGTAGATTCTAAAAATATATTTTTGAAATTTTTTGGAATCAAATTGCACTTCTTTTTCCATCTCCCACGAAAACTATTTTTTTCTTCAAAAAACAACATTTTTAAAAAGTGACGCTCACCGTATACAACATAACTTTTTTGTATGAAGGATAAAATTCTAATTTTTTCAAATTTATATTTGTAACTATGATATCTAGCACTTTCATTTGGTATCATAGTTTTTTATTGAATATTTTTTCCTTAATCAAGTTTCAAAGTCAAACCAATTGCAATTTAGACATAGGTGGACTGTATACAACATAATTTTTTTCTGTATGTATTGAAATTCAATTTTTTTTTTTTTAATGGATCAAGGACATCAATACCTAGCACAAACATATTTTTTAAAAAATTATTTTGATAATCTGCTATTTTTCCACATGTGCAAACACAAAGAGCTTGATTTTTGGTGAAAAACCTATGTTTAATCAAACTAAAAAAAAACATACATAGTAAAACCAAAACATATTAAAATTATATTCATTGGATAGCTCGTTCTAAGGACTACCATCTTCCAGTTGGGTCTGTAAAGTCTCCTCCATTTTCATCCTCAACTTGAGCTTCGAAGGACAAAAATCTGCTAAAATTTGGTGGAAGAGAGGGAAAAGGGAAAAAAAGGGGGGTTCGCCCTTCGAATGAACCCCCCTTCGCTCGAAAGGGTGAAGGGGGGTTCGTTCGAAAGGGGATTCGCATGAACCCCCCTTTTTTTTGAATTTTCCATTCGTTTCTATGAAGAAATGTGACATCATAGGGTTCGAGCGAACCCACCATGCAAAAGGGGGTTTGACCGAACCCCTCTTTTGGGTTTGTGCGAACCCCCTAGTTCGAACGAACCCTTTAAAATATGAAATTTTGAATGTGTGAGCATTTTTACAAATTTCCTTCCTCATCAAAATTGTAAACCACTATTATGGGTTTACCCATAGATAGAGGGATATATAGAGAGATAGAAAGGGATGGGGAGATAGAGGTAGAGATATATGGATAGGAATAAATAAAGAGAGGAGAGAGAGATAAAGAGATAAGATATATAGAGCATGAGAGATGTCCAGTGAATAAAAGAGAGTTAGAGATAAGGATATATAGAGAGTGATAGGGAGATATAGAGAGAGGGGGAGATAAGGATAGAAAGAGGTAGGGAGATAAATAGAGAGAAATAGAGAGATATTAAAATAGGGAGTGATAGAGAGAGAGAGAGAGGGAGGGATAGATAGGAGGCGAGAGAGAAAAAAATAAAGAGATAGAGGTATAAAGTAGGAGAGATGGAGTAAACAAGAGAGGGAGGAAGATATATGATATATAAAATTTTGGTGTAAATTATTACTTTAACCATAAGTATTTATCGATTACTTGTTTGTACGAGCCATGACATTATCATTGTCGTCTTGATTATTATTATTATTACTACTACTACTATTATATTATTAATTTTATTTTATATTAACATACATATAACTTTCTTTTTGCTAACCTATCCAAAGATCAATTAAACTATGAGTTTTTTAATAAATAATTTAATTTGATCTATATAGAAATATATTAACTATTAATTATAATTTCATACTTATATTTAATATTTTGTATTCTAGAATATAATATATAATAATAATATAACCTATATATACTATTATATATATTTATAAATATAATTATATTGTATATAATTTAATTTGTATTGTATAAAATATATTAATTATATTTTATATTAAATAATTTTATATAATAATTATTAGTTAATAATTATAAAAATGTTATATATATATTTAATAGTTTTGTTATAGAATATAATATATAATAATAATAAATAATATAATTATATATTTATAATTATTTTTTATTCTATAAAATTTTCATTATTTATTACTTATGAAACCCACAAAACTGGTTTACAATTCCAATGAGGAAGGAAATTTGTAAAAAATGCCCCCATGTACAGAAAATTTTGGTTTTGGGGGGTTTGAACGAACTTTTGGTTTGAGCGAACCCAAAGGGGGTTTGAACAAACTTTTGGTTTGAGCGAACCCAAAGGGGGTTCGCTCGAACCCCACCTCGAGTGAACCTATTTAATGTTGGATCCCACCATAGGATACATTTTTCGAAATGAAACACATAAGAAAACTTTTGTAAAAGGGGGTTCGCTCAAACCCCCTTTTGCCCCCTTCTCCCCCTCCGACACCAAAAATCTTCAGAATTTTTCCCTTCAAAGCTCAAGTTGAGGATGAAAATGGAGGAGACTTCACAGACCCAACTGGATGATGGTATTCCTCAGAATGAGTTATCCAACGAATATAATTTTAATATGTTTTGGTTTTATTATGTATTTGTTTTTTAGTTTGATTAAAGATAGGTTTTTCACCAAAAATCCAGCTCTTTGTTCTGCACATGTGGAAAAATAGCAAATTATCATTTTATTTTTTTGAAAAATAGCAAATTGTCATTTTATTTTTTTGAAAAATATTAGTGCACTAGATATTGAAGTCTTTGATCCAACTAAAAAAATTGAATTTTGATACATACAAAAAAAGTTATGTTGTATACGGTTCACCTATGTTTGAATTGTAATTAGTTTGACTTAGAAACTTGATTAAGGAAAAAAAATCAATAAAATACTATGAAACCAAGTGAAAGCACTAGATATCGTAGTTACAAATCTAAATTCGAAAAAAATAGAATTTTATCCTTCATGGAAAAAAAGTTATGTTGTATACGGTGAGCATCACTCCTGAAAAATGGTGTTTACTAAAAAAACTAGTTTTCGAAGGAGATGGAAAAAAAGTGCAATCCGATTCCAAATTTTTTGAAAAAAGTATATTTAGAATCTACAAACAAAATGTCACAAATCACTAGCTTGCATCATCTTCAAATTCCTCACGGTTTAGCCGTTATAGGTGCCCAAAAGTGAAGATTTAGTTAGAAAAAATCAGTTCAGTGTCTAGTTTGGCCAAAAATTGTAAACCAGTATTGTGGGATCACCGAAAACTAAAATATACCTAACTACGTAGAGTAAAGGATGTCTTAATGTTAAAACCTAAATGTGTTGATTATTAGGATCTTGGCCATAATTTTAATTTTAATAAACATACTCTAAAACCCTCGCTAAAACCATATTTTCAGGTTGTAGCTCGCCAAATTGGAGGAATGAAAGGTCAATACCAGTGAGGATGAGTTCCAAGGAGTAGCGAAAACCAATAGCGACGGGGAAAGTAGAAAAAAATGGCAAAAAATAATGGAAAATATTGGTGAAAAATGATGAACGGTTGAGATTCATTTAACTAACTTGCCAGGGCTGTCAGACCTTTTCAACCCTTAGTAGACTTTTTTTGCTTGGTACTCTCAAATAAAGAGACACCTTCAACGTAAATATTATTTATAGTTAGAATAATAATTAATAGATATATAAATGTAAAAGTATTTAGTGCATCTTTATTCAAATATCTCTAGGAAGATTATGTTAAAATCATTACATCATTATTTTAATTTATTCAATAAAATTATAATTATAATTTATTTTATTAATAAAGTTTTATTTTAATTTAATTTATAATTTATATTTTTGATATACTTTCATTACAATTAAATTTTATATATTTATTTATTTAACAAATATTTTAAGCAAATTCTTTAAATTTATATTTATTTAGAAAAAGTAAAATACATATGGGTAAACCCACAAAACTGGTTTACAATTCCAGCGATGAAGAAAAATTGCAAAAAACACCCCCATGTGGAAAATTTTGGTTTTTGGGGGTTCGAACGAACTTTTGGTTTGAGTGAACCTAAAGGGGGTTTGCTCGAGCCCCCCATCGAGCGAACCCATTTAATGTTGGGTCTCACCATATGATACATTTCCTAGAATGAAACACAGAAGAAAATGTTTGGAAAGGGGGGTTCGCTCGAACCACCTTTTTCCCCCCTTCTCCCCCTTTGGCACCAAAAATCTCCAGAATTTTTCCCTTCGAAGCTCGAGTTGAGGATGAAAATTGAGGAGACTTCACAAACCCAATTGGTTGATGGTAGTCCTTAGAATGAGCTATCCAACGAATATAATTTTAATATGTTTTGGTTTTATTATGTATTTGTTTTTTTAGTTTGATTAAACATAGGTTTTCCATCGAAAATCAAGCTCTTTGTTTGCACATGTGGAAAAATAGAAAATTATCAATTTTTTCTTTTGAAAAATATTAGTGTACTAGATATTGAAGTCCTTGATCCAACAAAAAAATAAAAATTGAATTTTGATACATACAAAAAAAGTAATGTTGTATACGGTCCACCTATGTCTGAATTGTAATTGGTTTAACTTCGAAAATTGATTAAGAAATTTTTTTTCAATAAAACACTATGAAACCAAATGAAAACACTAGATATAGTAGTTACAAATCTAAATTTGAACAAATTAGAATTTTATCCTTCATGGAAAAAAAGTTATGTTGTATACGGTGAGCATCACTCTTGAAAAATGGTGTTTACTGAAAAAAATAAAAATTTGAAGGAGATGGAAAAAGAAGTGAAATCTAATTCCAATTTTTTTGAGAAAAATATATTTAGAATCTACAGGCAAAATGTTACAAATCACTAGTTTGTATCATCATCAAATTCCTCACGATTCAGCCGCCATAAGTGCCCGAAAGTGAAGATTTAGTTAGAAAAAATCAGTTCAGTGTCCAGTTTGGCCAAAAATTGTAAACCAGTATTGTGGGATCACCGATGTATTAATATAATTTTTAATTCATAAATTATTAAAAATTCAATCTCATCAAAATTAAAAACCACATCATAGATTAACTATAATATTATACATATACATCAAGTATTTTATTGGATTTAAAAAATTATTATTTAAATTTATATGTATGGCTTTGGAGCGAAACAAGAAGTTGCTATAGTTTAGGTATTTATGATATTGTGTTCAAATTTTATAAAAAAAGAAGATGTATTTTAAATGATAGAATTGTTGCGCTCACTAAACTCAAGCTTCAAACTAATACTCTAATATGTAATGTGTCTTAGTTCAAAACCTTTGTGACCCATCTCTAAGTAGTGTTTTTTCCATCCTAGATTGAATTGGACATATAATCCAATCCCCTTATTTCTAAATGTTAAATTATTTCTTTCCAAGGCCAAAAATCTCAGAATTTGACCATTACATATTTGTGTATTTGAAAGATGTCATCTTGGGATACTTTCACATCATTAAATTAATCAAAAACACATAAAAAGAGTATAAAGAGAATAAAGAGAACTTCTCCTTTTGCAAGACTTCATCATCAATCACCATCTGCTATCATTGAACATCAACAATAGTAAAAAATTTAAAAATAGCATTCATTGTCAAAGTGTGCACTACCAAGGTAGCTATTAAACAAAATCATGTAATTGTTTGCATCGATTTTTAACAATATTCAATAATAATATTGACAACAACTATCATCATTCACATTGGCATTCATTGTCACTTTATATCCCTCTTTATTATTGTCAACTCAATCCTAGGGGCTTGACTAAGGGTTAATGAAGTTAATGTTACTTTAATCCCAACACACCATGCTCCCAATGGTGTTCCTTAGCCCCACAATATTTTGGATCAATGTCTTTGATGCATGATTTTAGCATATAACTTGGCTCTTTTGTTGTGCTCACTAACCTCTTGAGCTTGGAAACAACATTTTGATATGCAATATGCATTTGTTTGAAACTTTAATGACCTATCTCAAGTAGTATTTTTCCCATCTTGGACTAAACCACACTCATAACTTTTTTCCCTATTTCTAATATTTTAATTCTTGCTTTCTAAGGCCAAAAACCTTGGGATTCAACTATTACAGGTATTAGTATGGGTACCAATTTTTTTTTTAATTATGCATATAGGGTTATGCATTTAAATACATTATATTAGGAGATTTTCACATCATCAAACCAATCATAAAGCACATTAAAAGAGTATATAAAGAATAAAGAGAATTTCGTGTTTTGTAGGAATCAATCACTAGTCCCCATCTACTAGCTCCAAGCATCAATAATAGTCAAAATTTGACAAATAAAATTTGTTTTCAAGTGTGTAGTACCAAGGTAACTATTAAACACAATCACTTATCTAGGTGCATTGGTTTTTAACAATATTCAATGATAATATTATAAATTCATCAATTATTGCCCCTCACGTTGGCATTCATTGCCACCTTATATCTCTCTTTACTAAATTGGTCACTCAATGCTAAGGACTTGACTAAGGACTATTGAAGTTACATACTTCAATCCTAGCACAACATGCTCCCAACAATGTTCCTTAACTCTGCATTATTTTCCTTACTTAAATATACATCAAGCAAAAAATTTATGTAGATATTGAAGACATGTTTCTATAGAAATTACAACCATGCCATCTAGATCAAATTGTGACATGATTGCATGTTTGTAGCTCCTAGATTCTCAGATTTCAATAATCTTAGCTCTTTAATCCAAATGTTAATATTAAACCTTAATTTATAGGTCTATATTGTAGTGCTACATCAATTAAAATTAATATTAGTTTGATTTCAAGGTATGTCTAAATCTCCCTCAATTTTATTTTAAAATGTATTTAATCAGATTATCTATTTATCACACTTGACTCTTATTATCTAGAGTGAGTTATATTTATTTATCTCTAATATGAAAAATAAATAACTTTTCTTAATAAACAAGGGTAAATAAATGGAGTTAAAACAAGTAAGCAAGTAACCCTAGTTGTTAATGAGTTAGGATTGATAAATTCATTGAAATAATATTTTAAAACTAAATAAATAAAACAATGGTACTTAACTTAAATTTTGTGAAAATTTTCTATAACAACTACTATCAAATGATTCACCAATTTGTGAGTGATCTAGAAATGGTCAGATGAATGCTAGTGTCAATAAATTTTCTATTTATCACTCTAATTTATTTTCACAACTATAGAACTAACCTTTGTAACTATATTTTTGAACCTATGCATGGATACACATGAGTCTAAATTAGAGATCTATTTTTTAAAATTTTGATATCAAGAATCTACGTTTTTCAATTATGTCTACAACCTATGTTTGAAGAAGGGTGGAGTTGGCAGATACCTTTTAGGAGCTTGTTAAGCTAGGTTTATTTTCCTTGGTCAAACATTTTTTTATAAATTTAATAATTTGTTGAAAATGATAGAAGACAATAAGCAAATATGCAATGGTACCTAAAATGTTGATGTACAGTAGACATTGGATTAGGAACGACCCTATCAAAATGGACCCACAATTAAGTAAAATGTGCTTGTGTGTAATTTTTTAGTATATTTGTAAGGTGTGTTTTTATCCCTAGAGAACAAACATTTACCACTAAGGCCACTCAAATTGATCAACACTATTGTAAAGGAAAATAAACCTTCCTAAGTGTTAACCTAGGTAATTATGTGAATAAAATAAAGTATGCATAAATTAGTTTAGATTAACTAAAAATATTTAGGATTGATAAATATGATAATTGCAACCACTAAATTAGGAAAGTAAATGCAGGATAAGGTGGTACTTAGCTCTATGACTAAATTCACCGCCAAGTAAAATTCACCAGATTAATATTTTTAATAAAATCAAAGTTTTTGAAATATATATTAAAAAATATTAATGCGGTTAATTTTTGGTTGTGGTGAATTGTTGGTGGTGAATTTTACTTGGTGGTGGATTTTCTGTCGGTGAATTTTCCATGGCGGTGTTTGAGCCACTCTACTAATTTTACTAATATGAGGGTTAGTAGCATTTTAAAATACCTTGGAATGACTCATTGCATCACAAGGAAACACATTCTCCTAGGTCAATCACTAGAAATATGTACAAAGATTTAATGATGATAGAGAAGGTCCCTAGAATGATGTATGTTGATTGTTTAGTTCTTTACCAAATCAAAATCTGTTGTTATTGATTTATCCTTTAATGCTTTAAAATGAGATAACATGTGAATTCCCAAATGTCTAAAAATAAATGCATTCAAATACAAGTACATAATAATAAATCACACAAATATGTGTTTAGTTAGCTCTATATGGGAAGAAGTTTATGGGAGCAAATCAAATTTTAAATTTGGATTTTAAAATGTTAGGGGTCAAATTTGTAGTTGTGGGGTTGCTTCTATGAGTGCAAAATCAAGTAATCAAATTATGAGAGCAACCAATTTCATATCTCATCACTCTACTTTCAAAGCATATAAGAAGTTGAAATTCTAAGTTATGATGAAAATATCATTAATACTTATCTTTAATCCATCAAGACGAAAAGGTGGTAGGATCAAATTGAGAATGAAATGTCTAGTAGTAATTACCTAGATAAGCATAATAAATAAAGAGTGAATGAGAATATGGACAAATATGGCTAAGTGCACAAGATTATGTATATATTGAAAGGTAGAGGTTAGAGGAATGAACCCAACTTCGTATAAGATTATTTCATTTATTGACATGTACATGTTTCAAGACATTTTTTTAAAATAGACACATAATAAAATGGAAAATGATATAAACATACAAATTATACCATTGTATTTTACCTTCTTTAAAATACATATAAATCTTAAAATAATCGTACACCTCTAAATATATAAAATTCACAAACATACATATAAAATACTTATTAAAAAAATAAAATAAAAAAATCATTACTTACAAGATTCAAATTCTTCACGGAGAAAGAAAGCTTCACAGTTTTCATCCTCGAGTGTCTTCTCTTTTCACTGAACTTTTTTCCCATTTTTCTCTAAATGGAAAAGGTTCCAAATCATTTTCATTTACTTTATACTGCATTATATTAACACTATCGTTTATAAAGTCAAAAGCCTGAATTAGAGTCTAGGATAGCGTACCATACTCTAAAGTGTAAAAGGATCCATGTGCAATTCAACCACTACGTACCAGTTTTTGTTTGTAAAGTAAAATCCATAATTAGATGGCCTAATTTTAAACTGTTGGAGCACCACACGTGAAGTCCTTTCTTTTTTTTATTGGAAGAAGTTGAAAAAAGATTTAACTGTTACAAAATAGAAACAAATACAAGGTTACATCAGAAACAGCAAAATAGTTGCAGAATCACATCAAATAACATTACTTCTAAGTAGCAAACAATTCCGCTGAAAACATACAATAAAAATAATTATCTTATTGAAATAAAAACAAATACAAAATTACATCAACAATAGCAAAACAACTGTAAAATCATATCAAACAAAGCTACTTCCAAATAACAAACAACTCTATTGAAAACACACAATAAAACAATTATCTTGTTGAAATTAAACAAATACAAGACCGTATTAACAACAACAAAACAACTGTAAAAAAACATCAAATAACGTTATCTTAAAAAAAAAAACAACTCTGCTGAAAACGCACAATAAAACAACTCTGTTCTTTCCTTTTCACATTCTCAATCATTAATGGATTTCATATTTTTCCAAATAATTTGGTAAGGGATTCATAGCCAATTCACTAACTCCTCATAAATGCACGCAACTGCATTCTAATATCTGAATCTGGCGTACTAGATTAGATGGCAGCGTCCTTTATTATTCTCAAATGCCAACCAGTCGGGATTTGTGGGTTTACAGGTGGCTAAGCTTAAACTGTGGAAAATTTTGTTTTTGCCTGTTTTGGTTATATCTGCACCTTTTCAAAATCAGGTGCCACCCAGACTGACATTCTCTTGGAACTACATTAATGAATTATCTCTATAAGTAATTTATAAATTTTATTTCATTTAAATGTTACTTAATACATACTGTCTTTTTTGAAAGGGTACGTGTAGGTATTAGGTATACTAATAATTTTAATATTGGATTACAAACAATTAGTTTTATTATTTAATATGTTTATAATAATTTATTAAAAAAATTGAGTCATTGAAAATAATAACAATTATTTTTGTATTGTTCTATGATTTAAAAATAATATTTATCATTTTTAAAAATAATTAATTAATTAATTTTTTTTTTTAGATTTGTGATTTCTTATTTACAACAGAATGCTTTAGTCAATAGAATTAGACTCCGCTCTTATTTATTAATTAAATAAAATTAATTATAATTTTTTATTTTTTATATTTTAATAATTATATAATAATTTATTAAATTTGTTTTGTTGCTTAATATTTAAATGTCAAAATGAGATTAGTATCTTCTAAGGTCAATGTTAATAAAGTCGTCCACCCATGTAGTCAAAGTTTTTTTTCAATTTCTTTTTATTTTAATAATAGAACATTCTAAGAGACAAAACATCCTTATGACCAGTGCAATTCTATATTCAATTAAAATTAACTCGCAGCCAACTCTCTTAAAGTAGATATATCTATTCCACATTAATGTGAAAACTAAATAATTAATGGTGCGATTTTTTATTTGGGTTGTTCTTTTATTTCTGTTTAGACTTTTAAGGTGTGATGTCATTTTATTGGTTTTATTAATATAAAAGTCTAGTATTATTTTTATTAAAAAAATATAATTAATAGAATTATAAATGTGAAAGTATTTATCATGTTTCTAACTAATTATTTTTTAAGAGTTATGTTGAAACTTATTTATTATGAAATTGTAATTATTATTTTTTATTTTTTTATATATTAAGGTTTATTTCAATTTCATTTATAAAATATAAAATTAAATTTATTTAAAAAGATATTTTCTTTATAATTAAATATTAAATATTTTAAACAAGTATCTAATTATATTTATGTGCTAATTAGTTTCTCTAAATTTATATTTATTTAAAATATAAATACAAAATTACTAATATACTAATTATTTTACAAAATATTAAAAATTTAATTTCACAAAAATCAATAAATCATATCAAATGTTAACTATAATATTATACATATATCTAGTTTTATTAGATTTAAAATTAGATTTAAAATTATTATTATCATATGTAACAATAAGTTGTTATAGTTTAGGTATTTATGATGTTTTATTCAAATTTTATTAAAATAAGGATGTCTTTTAAATGATAGAATTGTAGAGGAGAAAAGTGCACATCCCTATACTTTTCTCTCCCATTTTATTGGGTTGATGTCTTTTGGTGCACAATTTTAGCGTATAATTGGACTCTTTTGTTGTGCTCACTAACCTCAAGCTTCAACCCAACACTCCAATATGCAATATATTAATTCATAACCTTTGTGACCTATCCATTAATATTTTTTCCATCTTAGACTAAACCACACTTGTGATCATATCCCCTCTTTTCAAATTTTAAATTCTTGCTTTCCAAGGTCACAAATCTCAAGATTTGACTAGTACATATTATTTGAGTACGAGGAAGTTTGAACTATGCACTTAGAGTTATATATATTTAAAAGATTTCATCTTAGGATACTTTCACATCATTAAATCAATCAAAAATATTAAAAGAGTATATAATGAGTAAAGAGAATTTCTCATTTTGTAGGATTCAATCACCAATCCCATCTGTTAGCATTGAGCATCAACAATAGTACAAATTTGGAAAATTTTATTTATTGTCAAAATGTGCACTATAAAGGTAGCCAATAAATAAAATCATGTAGTTTCTTGCATCAATTTTTAACAACATCCAACAATAATATCACTAAATGCATGTATCAAAATACCACCATCATGTATAGGAGAGCCATATGAAGATGAGATTGATCTAACATATAGTTTTGCATCTTCAATTCTACTAAATGACTATATCATGAGGGTATTAAGAGAATGCTCATCATAAAACAAAGAGTAACCCCATTAGGATTAGATAAAAAAGTTTCGCTATGCTCATCACTACACATATCATCAATAGACCATGGGCCACACAATAGAGAAGAGGGATAATCATGAACTACACACAAGTTATTGTACTTGTGTGAAGGTGAATAAGGCATATAACTAATGATAAAAGAAATAAAATCACCATAAAGCTCATCACTAGAATAATCATCATGGGTAGGTCATTTTAGAGTAACAAGCATATTCCTAGTCATGGAAGAAGGTGCATCATGCATCATATCATCATATATGTGAGGTGATATACATCATCTAAAACATGTGACTATGTGAATGTAAGATCATCATGCCATGTGAAGGAAAGATCATCATGAAATACAACAATGCCATGATAAGTTGAGGAAGGTAAAAATATATCATTTATGTCCCTCCCATAAGGTGTCACAAGGAAAATATTCACTTGGTAAGGGCTCATCACTATCACTATTCATATGATCATCATTCGACCCATACACAAATAACATATAAATGTATCTTATAGGCATGAATGCACACCAAAAAACTTGATGAAGGAAGAAAAATACAATACATGATAGAACAAAATATCCCTAAAAATTAATATATGATTTATTCTTAGTAGTCATGTTAATATCAAGAATAAAATGATGGGGGACATCAAGCAATGGCCAAGAACTAAAAAGAGACATTACCTGTATAATATTCTAGGGTTGGATGATGGAAAAAAGGGTGTATATCACTATGTAAGTCCAAACCCTAATCAAGGTATGACAAATATGAATAAACCTTATGAATTTATAAAATGAAAGTTTAAATAAGAAAAATATTAGATCTAGAATACCCTAGAATAGTGAAGGTATAAATCCTAAAGCAAGACTTTGGGGTAGTGTAAGATCAAATAGGTTCACCAAAAAATTAAAGGAAAATAAATCTTCCTTAGCATTAAGCTAAGCTAATCAAGTAAATTCAATCAAAGCATATATTAGTTTAGATTAACTAAATATAGTTAGAATTGATAACTCAAATAATTAATTAGGAAAGTAAATGCAAGAGAAGGTGATACTTAGTTCTATGACTGAAGAATGTACATTAATAATGAAGATTTTGGAATTTAGCTATTATCTACTTGGGTAATGGGATCTCTTTGTTAGATGAGTGCCTTAGGATTTGTGTTGGACCATACTATGTTAGAGGACAAGTACATAGTCATAGGCTATCCCTCTAATTCTGGATTTATCCTTTCACTTAAAAGAATTATACTCTTCTACTCACCTAGTAGATCTTTATCTACTTTGTGACTTTTGCTAATTTGAGGGTTGAAGATATTTAAAGTTCATTAGAAGGGCTATCATTTCCTCACAAGGAGATTAATTCTCCTAGGCCAACCTTTAGAAATGTGTACCAAGACTCGAAGATAGTAGATAAGGACCTTAGAATTTTATATGCAAAGTCTTTACTCTTTTAAGGGCCAAATTGAAATGTGTCACTATTAGTTGCTTGTTCAATGCTTTGGAATGAGAGAGCACATGAAGTTCCATGTGTCTAAAATATCGAAATCCAAGTATATATCAATAAATAACACAAATATATGTTAGTTAGAGGTCAAATTTGCAAGTGCATAAATTCCACAAGTGTATACTCAACCTATCAAATTCTTAGAGCAACCTAATTTAGATCTTATCCTTTAACTTCCATCACATATAATAAGCAATTCTTAGTTATAGTTTAAAAGTTATCAAAATACTGGACAATTATCCTTAGGCCATCACGAGCAAAAAGTGATAGAATTGAGGTGGAAATGAAATGTTCGGGGATGAGTGTATGGATAAACATAACAAATGAAGAGTAAATAGGAATGCAAATAAATATGGACAAAATAATAATGACAATATTTGTAAATAGGGATGAATAGAATCTAGACATGAATGACCCAAACTGCACTACAAAATATATCATTTATTAATATACATTTATCAATAACATTTCTTCAAAATAAACACAAACCAAAATAGAAAAAATCATGTATATACAAATTTCACCATTAATACGATCCACAAATAAATATAAAATTTTAAAATATGTATATTAGATAATAATCTTAGTCCATAATAAACTATGTTTCAAAAGTATCAAAATGGCCTCCAACTTTTGAAAGACCTAATCGTTTGACCAAGTTTTAAGAGGCTTCCCCCTCTCACGAACTTTGATTTCATCCAATCAAGGGATCACAAATTATCCACACACCCATTTCTTTACACACAAGTTAAAATAAAATTTCTGCTGATTTTATTGGTCGAATTAATTCGGACAGAGAGTCTGGTAGTGTCAGCCATTATTTCTGACCCCTGATCTTTATTTTACACAAATGAAGATCAAGGTCTTACATCATCATTCTATCTATGGCTATCCTCATCAAATTGTAAAACTAACACCTCACTCATTATTTAAGAATTAATTTCCAGACTTTCTAATTTAGTTTAATATCATTGCATTTCAGTATTAATTATTTAGGAATAGGTATTTTTTTATGAAGATGTGAAGTTTTAGAAAAATAAAAGTTTTTCAAACTTAATCTCACAGTTGTACAGTACTCCAGTATTAAATTATATTGTTGAGGTTGGTATGATTTTATGAAAGTTGTTTAATTTTTACTGTACATTTCTGTTTTTTTTCTTAGAGTTTGATGAATAACGTCTATGAAAAAAATTCAGAGAGTCAAAATTAGAAATTACATACTTATAATATTGAGTATAATTTTCTGAATTATTTTTTTTATAAGTTTATTGAAGAATGTCTTAAAATTTAATTATATTTTTAATTCAAAACATGCTATGAAAATATATAGAATAAAATCCAAAGGTTGGAAAAATCGATATTAACATCTATAAATACAATTAAATTATTTATAAAATTTAATCTTGATAATTAATTTAAAACATGCTATGAAAATATATAAAATAAAATCCAAAAGCTGGAAAAATCACATCTGATATTAACACCCATAAATACAATTAAACTATGTATAAAATTTACGTCTTGATAATAATAAAAATACTAAATTTAACAGTTTAATAACAGTTAACATCCAAGGCACAGTGAGGGCGTTGTGGAGTGGTTGTGTGTTACTTATGTACAAATTTAGTTCGTTGAGGAAGAATCATAATTGCAGAAAGAATAGGGTGTCGTACGTGAGACAGAGAAGGTGCTTGTTGAAGGAACGTCATTAATGTTCACCAGTATCCTCCCTCTTTAATAACTTAAAAGGGGTAAGTAGGTGAGGCATCAATCACGTTAAAATGAAATACCCAACAGATGGCTTCCCTATATTTCCAAGCAGGTTCATACCGCGTGGCTGCATTACTTACGCCGCTCTTCATTCTTATTTCCTCCTTTAAATTGCAGTCAATCAGGAGCCAACGGTATGAACATTGAACACACCATCATTCAAATTACGGTACATATCATGAATGTTTCATGCCACCTTCTCAATCACATGAGCTCTCTCTGAGCGGTTAACAGATTCCTTTATGTCATAACATAAATCTCTGTTTTAGCTATACAGCCATTCATAATTGCGCGGAGTTAGAGCAGTTTTATGGCAGCTACAAGCTTCTGGGTCTGAAGCTTTTTATCTTGTTGAGAAGGTGGTTAGGCTAACTGTTGAGAAAGAAATCAGGTGTAAAATGACAGATCCTATTGCTGATAACCATGCCGTACTGGAAATTGAGCAAGGAAACAACAGGGCTCAGGCGATAGTGGGGCGGCTGAGTCCGCTTAGTGAGACATTGTGGAAGGAGAAAACTGATACAAAAGGCATCGATGTTTCAGCCAGGCTAACATGGCAAGATTTGAGCGTTACAGTGTCTGTTGGTAGCGGTGAAACTCAAACTGTTCTTCAGGGTTTGACAGGATATGCAGAGCCTTGCTCCCTAATGGCTCTCATGGGGCCCTCTGGGTCTGGAAAATCTACTCTTCTGGATGCCCTTGCAGGTAAACTCAATTGGGTCTGTATAGCCCATCAGGTAGATAATATATTTCATGCTTGATTTGGGATTTATAAAGCCTGTGAGAAAACTGTATAATTGTTTTTTGCATATTTGATTTATTCATTATGAAATAGGCACTGGTAATCAATAAAAATACAATTCTATATGGAATTTAAAAAATGAATCTGATTGTCATGTTTGTCGAAATCAGGTAGATTGGCAGCTAATGCATTTCAGTCTGGATCTATCAAGCTGAACGGCCGAAAGCAAAAGCTCTCCTTCGGAACTGCAGTAAGATTTCAATCACAGCTTACTCATTAGTAGTATATATTATGATGGACTGTACTTACAAGAGCCTTCAATGGAGTTATTTTTGGGTAAACTTTTGATATTTGATGTTCTATGCTTACAGAGGTTTGGATTTTTCTCTTTTATTTTCTTGTAGGCATATGTAACTCAAGATGATACTCTGATTGGGACCTTGACTGTGCGAGAAACTATAGCTTACTCTGCTCGTTTAAGACTCCCTGATAAAATGCCCTGGTCAGAGAAATCTGCACTAGTAGAGTCTACACTTGTAGAAATGGGTCTTCAAGAATGTGCTAACACTCCCATAGGAAACTGGCATTTGAGGGGAATAAGTGGCGGAGAAAAGAGAAGAGTGAGCATTGCCGTAGAAATTCTCATGAGGCCAAGATTGCTGTTTCTGGACGAACCAACAAGTGGTTTAGACAGGTAAAAATTAGTTTCTGTAACTTAATTAGTGTCAGATACTGGTTCTGGAATAACATCAGAGCAGCTATTTAATAGATTTATATTGTTCTTCATAGGCCATAGACTACTAACTACTAGTGGTTATGACTAATTGAACATCACATGTATTGACTTGTGGTGAATTGTTATCTGCAGCGCATCTGCTTTTTTTGTTACCCAAACATTAAGAAGTTTGGCCCGGGATGGGCGTACTGTTATAGCTTCTGTGCATCAACCTAGCAGCGAGGTTTTCGAACTTTTTGACAGTCTCTACTTGCTCTCTGGAGGAAATACTGTTTACTTTGGAAAGGCTTCTCAGGCATGTGAGGTAAGCTTGCTTAGCTAGATGGTAGGTTGGCGGATTTAAGACTATTAAAGTTACTGCTACCAGTCTAGAAACTATAGACATAAGACTTTCAGTTATGTAGGAGTTAAAGCTGCATCAGAGAGTAGTTGAAGATTAAGTTGATGTAAACTCTTTTCTTGACAATTGAATTCTTGGGTTTCTGTACCTTTAAAACCACCTTACTGTAATAGTTATCTCATTAGGCTGACTGTGCACTGTGCAATAGTTATCTCATTTCTTAGTATCTAAATTGTCTTTTTCACCTGCAAAGTGACAAGATCAACGAAAATTCCCTAAACAAATTGAAATGAATCAACATAATCAAAACAAACACTTATAAATGAAGCTCCAACAGTCATTTTACATAAGACTGTTTCTTTTATCCATCGTTATATTATATAAAAAAATATTTATATCATATTAATTTATTAAAACTGTTATTAGTTGGTATTAGTTTTCATATGTGAGCTTCTGGATTCAATTGTGTTTGTTTCTTGATACATCCAGTGATCCATCATGTGAGATTGGAGTGCAGAAGAAGCCTTAAAAGGAGAGGAAGGGTAGATGGGAAGAGGAAAAAAATAAGAAAAAAATATTAAAAAAGCAAAAGAAAGACAATATACTATTTAGGGAATGTTCTCTTTTAATTTTTAAATTGTTTTTCTTTTACTTTTTTAATCTTTTTTCTTATTTCTTTCTCCGTCTCATCTGTATTTCCTCTTCTTTTAAGGCTTCTTCTGCATTCCAATCTCACATTCTCCTCTTCCTCATGATGGATCACTGGGTGTGATCCAAAAGATCAATCAAAAAACACACACTTGAATTTAGAAGCTTACATATTTCTAAAAACTGTTATTATCAAATATATATTCTACTAACTAGTTTTTGCCTAGTTAGAATCCTTCATATGAAATTCTTAAAAAAAGAAAAAACAAAAAAATGGCTACCTTGATCTATACATAGTTGATTCCTGTGGTAGTGAATACTGATCTTAATTGTATTCATGGGTTCTCATAAATAACAATTGTTGTCGTGTATGTAGTTTTTCGAACAAGCAGGATTCCCTTGCCCACCTTTCCGGAACCCGTCTGATCACTTTCTGAGATGCATAAACTCAGATTTTGACAAAGTAAAAGCTACACTGAAGGGATCAATGAGACTACGGGTAATCACTGCATCTTGGATCTTAATGTGCTTATGTGAATCTTACAGTTCATTGCAACGTATTTAATGTGGATAAGCTTTTGTTCATGTGATTAGATCGAGAGATCGGAGAGATCGGACGACCCTTTGGACAAAATCACTACAACCCAAGCTACTCAAACTCTTGTGGAGAAGTACCAGACTTCTGCGTATCATCAGGCAGCACAGGCCAGAGTACATGAAATATCACAAATTGTAAGCTCACACTTTAAATATTATTATTCTGACATTGGAGATATTAGAGATATCAAATTTGCACAGTCCATAATGATTATTTACATCAAATTCCTAGATTTGATTGCGTAAATGCTTTTACATCAAAAAATTGTACGCTATCAAATCCAAAAATTTGATGTAAATAATCAGAAACATTGCTTTTCAAAATTGACAAAATTAGCTCAGAGTTTCTGTTCTTCCAGAAGCATTTTTATGATTTGAGGTTGATTTGCAGAGAGGAACCGTATTGGATTCAGGGGGCAGCCAAGCTAGTTTCTTGATGCAGTGTTTCGTTTTATCACGTAGGTCCTTCATCAATATGAGCAGAGATGCTGGGTATTATTGGCTCAGGCTTGTCATCTACATTTTTCTTACAATTTGTATCGGAACTATCTACTTGAATGTTGGTACATCCTATAATTCTATACTGGTAAGAGAGCATTTTCATGCCAACTGTTAACGTTTCATTGACATAAGTTTTGTGCTAGTCAAGTTGTTAACTTAAACATGTTGTACGACATATGTTCAGGCAAGAGGAGCTTGTGCTTCCTTCGTTTTTGGCTTTGTTACTTTCATGTCTATTGGAGGCTTTCCATCTTTTGTTGAAGATATGAAGGTAAGTTAATCTCTCTGTGTTTTCTTAAGTAACTAGATAAGAAGATATTAATGTGGAATCTTTAACAGGGACAGGGACAGGGACAGGGATATATGTCTCTGTGTTAAGTATTGAAGCTTTGGTTTTTCCATGTCTCGAGTGAACTGAATGGAATTATTATTTGTATTGTGTAATGTAGGTGTTTCAGCGAGAAAGGCTAAATGGGCATTATGGGGTTGTGGCTTTTGTGGTGGGCAATACCTTATCAGGAACGCCCTATTTACTTATGATTTCAATAATATCAGGGACAATTTGTTATTACATGGTTAGACTACATCCAGGGTTCAGCCACTATGTGTTTTTTGTGTTGTGCTTATATGGAAGCGTTACGGTGGTGGAAAGTCTTATGATGGCCATAGCTAGTGTTGTGCCTAACTTCCTCATGGGTATTATCATCGGTGCTGGCATTCAGGTAATTACTTTCTATTCTTGCATTATTTGGTGGTTTTGAGAGAAAATCCTTAGGGAATAACCCCAAGAGGCCTTCCATTATATTATAAAATTGGACCAGACTAAACTAATTATATGAGAGGAAATTCAAATAAACAACTGATACCCATGGCCTTACATTATATTATAAAGTTGAAACAGACTAAACTAATTATATGAGAGGAAATTCAAATAAACAACTGATACCCATGGCCTAACCTCCTGTAATACACCCTATATTACTTTTAGCCATTAGAAATATTCATTCTGGGGTATCTATTTATTCATCTTTATCAACATTATGATAATGCTAAGGATTGGATTATCTTGACTATATTGTGATGATTGAGATCTAAAGTGCATTCCAAGCATATCAAAACAAACTGAAGAACCAACTTCCAGAAAGTTTATTATCTTCCAAATCTATCGGCCCGCTTTACATGCTCCAAAATTTTGAGGCAGGATATACTGCTATTCGCTCTAAAAAGCAATTTTTATAATGCGTGGTTCTAATGCTAAGAAAATTTATTATCCCAAGAGCTAGTGTTTCCTGTCCAACCATGGAAGTCATGCTAAATTCTTGTTAGCATCTGATTTGAGTATTTATTTATTATGTCTTAATCTTATGGCCCACCTTCAAAGTTGCACGGAATGAATTTTTGGAACCTTGCTCCACTTTTAAAGATCTGCAAAATCTAAAACTTAGATCACATTACAAGTAAAATCTAATAGTTGAGGAGGTTTGATCATGGATCACCCTTGAATTGTTTTTTCAGTGTTAGAAGGACAAGAACAACACCACTTCATAGATTAGATAAGATTGTTTCTGGATTCAATTGTGTTTGTTTTTCAATTGATGTTTTGAATCACACTCGATAATCCATCATAAAATCTTTTCTGTTCCAAAATCTCAGTGTACAGTGAGAATGCAGATAGTTTTAGAATTCAATGCATGTTTAGAATTCTTGACAACCAATTTACAAAAGAAACAGCTAGGACCAGAGATTACATGCCTCTCTGACAAGCCAGCTATTGACAGTATTGCCCATCATTTATTATCACTTCAGTTAATATTTCCTCTCAAACAGAGTTGAGAACAATTTGAAAGAGTTCAATTTAACTTTCTTTTCAGGGTATGTTCATGCTGGTATCAGGGTATTTCAGGCTTCCAAAGGATATCCCAAAGCCTGTGTGGCGATATCCCATGTCTTACATCAGTTTCCACTACTGGGCATTGCAGGTAAGGAAAAAACTTACATAACTTAATGAAATATAATTTCCTGCTTAAGTTAATTTTCACTTTGAAAACTATGGAATCTCTCCATATATATGCGGCTTAATATGGGTAACTTTTATAATTTAACAGGGTCAATACCAGAACGATTTGTTAGGTCTGGAATTTGACAATCAATATCCCTACTATCCCAAGATATCAGGCGAATATGTGGTTTCCACAGTGTTTCAAATAGACATAAAGCGCTCAAAATGGTGGGATCTTTCAGTGATATTGAGCATGATCGTCATTTACAGGATTATATTCTTCATAATGATCAAGATTAGTGAAGACGTGACTCCATGGATCAGAGGTTACTTTGCAAGGAGGGCTTTCAAGAGAAAACAAAATCGATCAAAAATGACTGTAAAAGCTGCTCAATCTCAGCCTCGTTTAAATTCGTTGCCCTCATTGAACAATTTTCTGTATCAAAGCAGTGGAAGATAGAGAGGAATTGCAAATTAGAGTATGGCATAGAACATGCTAATGATTGCTTCAATTCTTATAATAAATGGACAATTGGTGGACTCCATGTATGATATAATTGAAGTACTCCCCCCTTCCCCCCCATATATACATATATATTATATATAATCGGTTGGAAACTTAGAAGCGGCTGATATGACACTCAAGAGTCTGCCTGCATCATGTATTAAATGACACCCAAAAGTCTACTCGATTTGCATGGAGTCACGACGAACTATAGTTTCTATTATTTATTCTCGGGCATTGTGTCATTTGGATTGATTCAGGTTCATTTTTGTTTTGTCAAAGTGATATTTATAGAGACGTGGGTATGCCAGTTTATTGTGCTGATATCTTATACTATTATGCTGGTGTTCTTTGTGGTGATAGTAATTTTTTCCTATGGGTTTTTAAAGAGGATATTGGGCTGGTTTGAAACTGTGTGAAGTTTGGAAATTAAGTAGGTGATTATATTCTTTCTCAATGAGCAATTTTTAAATTTTTTTACAATTAAAATAATTTTTTGAACATTAATTTTAAATTTTATTTAATTTTGAAGTCTTCGATTTTATTTATATTCTACTCTTTCTTGACATTGCAAGAAGTCTTAATTTTTTCAAATTAATCCTACTTTTATGACAAGAATAAGGAATATTCAGTATAAAGTATATGGGATATAACATGATTAATTTGGACTATTTGGATATTTGAACTATTTTGATATTTAAGTACAAAAAAAAATGATAGGTAAGAAGTTGAAATTTTTTGATCTTGAAGTGCTTTAATGTCTTTATAATCTTGTTTTAGATCTAGAGTTTAATGTCACTTTAGGGCCAATGTTGCCCTCACCATTGGTATCGATATGAATTCTCCTTTCTCTCAATCAAATGGTCTTTAAACCCCTCTTGATAGTTCTTTCTTTGCATGAATTAAAATTAATGGTCACGAAAACAAGTTCCTCTTAGATGTACCCATTGTGGGCTAAATACAGTAACATGAAAAATACCTTGATTTAGAAATAAACAAAGCAGTAAAAGAAATTTGAATTTTCTTTTTGCATCACTAGATTTGAAATGTCAAAGTTGAATGAAGGTAATAATTTGTTATTATTTTTATTGTAGGGGTGTTCTTCCGTAGAAGGATTTTTACAAATGGGTTAAATGAAAATGAGAAAACAGAGGATGGGGATGTAATTATTAGAGAATTCGATAAAAGCTATATACATCATGCATATTTGGTCTTTGTAGTTGCATAGGGTGTCTTCTAGTATGACAAGATTGAATTATTTGGAGTTAGGTTTTTCTACATTCAAGCTTGAAACTTAGAGTTCTACCTTAAAAGATTATCTTGATCCAAATGCCGAACATGGGTAAAGTTTCTTCTTGTTAGTCTTGTGTTTCATCCCTTTCTAAAAATATGATGAGACGACTAAGAAATGGTATATTGTTCAAGACTAATGTAGACAAAATTGTTAGCATGGGAGTTCAGCTTCATATAAGTATTGAATCCCTTCACCTACTTGAATTCAATAAGCTCTTTGGACTAGACTTTGAATTCAATCCATGATGTTTCTCATCAAACATAAATCTTGTATTAAACATAAAAAGGGCACCTTATTAGAAAATTTCCCATTTTGCAAGTCAAAAGGTCCATCCTAGGACCAAGGAAAGGAAAAAGCCAAGACCCCTTTTCGTAGCTTCCATTGCTAGATCAACACCAATAACTCTCATCCCAAGTCAAATGTATCATAGTGTAGCAAAAATTTCAAATAGCTTGGCATTAAGTTTGTTCCATTATAGTTTGGACACACATGCTTAAGTTTCAAGTGGAAATCCCAATTTTGGCCTTAGAATGCTATGTATGGCTATGCTTGGAGTTTTTGAAATTAGGTTTAGCATTCAAAATACAAAAGTTTGACAATAAAACATTTTTTGATAATTCTCTATTTACCTCTAGTTCAAATTTTAGGCCTCTCAATTGAACATTGAATGTGGTGACAATTTTATTAAAAAGTCTAGAATTGACAATTTAATAGTTCACAATGTTTGCAAACAAGTTGTGCTTAAAAATTCAAAATCTAAATTTAGATGACTTAATAAGGAGTGACATTGCGTCATTTATCTTCATACTATTTTTTAACATAAATTATGATTATGACAAGCTTTCTAACAAAAAGACCTCAAATGATAATTTAATATGTGAACATTATTTTAAACCAAGAAAATAATTTGATATATATATTTTTGTTTGATTCAATGATTTTATTAACCATAGAAAATGACATGGTTTAAAAAATCTAATTTCTCTAAATTTATTTATACCTTCAGGGCAATTAAATAAGAAATTTGATCGTCATGGAAGACCTAAGATATCATCATTGATAGCATATCATAAAGTCTAGCCCAAAATAGGACCAAAATAATACAGAGATGGGGTACCTAATTTATGAATTTCCTCTTTGTGGTCCTCCTCATTGCTCAGTCCTTGAAACATGTAAGCAGAGTAATTTATTATACTCATCTTCATGTCTGAATATTCTTTGACTCTATATCTGTCTACCTGATCTCTGATTTCTCTCTTGTTCTGAAAGTGTGCAACATGGGTGTGAGTAAATAGATATGCACTGCGGCAAAAGCTAGTTGCAGAAAGAGTGATGAGTAATAGCAGTACTTTATGTTATTCTTTGAGTTAAATTTTATCTTGGGATTGTGAGACTGTGGAGCATTAGTTTGGAAATAAGTGATTTTGGGCAGTAGATGTAATGAAAATCTGTGCACAGATTGGGTCAGAAAAGTAAGGTGACGAACAGTGAGGGAATGTGGGTATAGATTTAAAGGCGCCTAAAAACACTCAAGAATCCAAGTAAAGGTAAAAGTTGTAATGGATTCCTGTTGTTAGGGAGAAAGCCATGTGTAAAGTCCATAGACTTTTTGGCCGGGAGTTGGTGGGGAATTTAAAGGGAGTTTTAGTTGTAGCATACCCAGCTTTTTAGGTGGATGTTTTACATTGGTTCTTGGTCCCAAAACTCGGGAAGTTATTACTGCTTTAAAAGTTTATCCATTTCGGAGATAATGTTATTACTGCTAATTCGCTGCATTCTGTAGGGAGGCCTTGTGCTTTGTGCTTTTGGTACAGGTTCAAAAAGATAAAACAAATCCAGCAAGGCTAGCCTTTGGGATTCCTACTGATCGGGAAAAAATAATTGTGTGGGTGATTTGTGTGGAGTGCGTCAAGGTTTTTAGTATTTTTATCCTTTCTATTAAGAAGATTTTTGAGTTCAGTGTTGCCAATACCTAGTAATTAGGAGAGTAGTACTTTGCCTCTCGATGGAACATATATATCATGACATTGTTATTAGGGTACAGTTGAATTTTGATAGCAATATCATAATTTGACATGTGGAAAATACCTTTTATTTATCAACATATATATTTTTACTAAATTATTTAGGATAATTAAATAAGTGTAAATTATAAATAAGTTAGTAATTTAAATAAAAGAGTTGGGCTTGATAAGTGTATAAGTATGCCAAAATTAACTGAAAGGTTAGGGGTTCTTAATTTTATAATTGATATGGAAGATGTTGTTGATGTGATGAGTTGGTTTGCTATTATCAAGCAATCTATGCCTTTGATCTAATGACTATCTTAGGATCTATGTGATATCAAAAACCTCGATGGTTTAAATCCAAACACTAAAAGGTCAATCTTAAGTAATGCAAACTCGATCTAATGCATGGAATTGATTTGTGATGCAAAAGTTTGATGTGTCAAAATGTGCACCTGAAACCTTATTTGCCTTCATCTCTTTGATACCTGAAATTTTCAAGGTAGTGTCTAATGACATTATTCAAGAGTTTGCTAATTTGATAGATGAACAAACTATCCTAGGTCAAATCCCTTTGGTGGGTTGGATTAACAATGATGGGTAGTATAGAAGGCACTCTACATAGACATGCAAATGGCCTATATGATGGTGATATATATATAATTCTTCATTGACCTTAGAAATTGACATGTGCTCTAATGATTTTGACCTTATAATTGCATCCTTTAGTTTTTGGATAAGAAGTGGAGTGCACAATGAGTGTTTTTAAATACAATTACATAGCAACATATCACACAAGCATGCACCAAGTTAGCTCATAACAATTATTAGAAAGGGGCAAGGAAGTTAAATTTTGAATTGAACACTTGAAATTTGATGCCATTTTTGCATGCCTCAAGATTGAACTAGATTAATCTTAAGTCACTTCAAAATGAACCTTAAGAGTTAAAATGGTAATTTTGAGGTAGGGAGTGAATCAATGGAAGAAAGTGTGAATGAGGATGCAATAATAATGAGTAAATCATAAACTAGAGTAGATGTGGGTAGGGATTTAAGCATGATCCAAACCAAGCACAAGAGTATGCCACTTATTGATATGTTAATGAATTTAATATATTCCATATTTTTACCTTGTAATTACATCCCCTATTTTTTGGATAAAAATAGAGCGCACAATGAGTGTTTTTAAATACAATTAACATAACAACATATCACACAAGCATGTATTGTTAGAGTAATCATGCATTAGTTAATAATTAATTAATCTTTAATTGATTATTAGTCTAATTTATTCTCATGAACTTAGGCTAAATTTAGGATTGATTTACTATGTTAACTAGAGAGCTATTGTTAAATCATTTTATCTCATTGCATGAGATGTTGAAATTTGTCATGATCTGATCCCTTTACCATTTAGGTTTGCTCCTATATAGCACTCAATCCTCTTGAGCTTTCACTTCTCTTTAACTCTCAACCTTTGAGGCCGGTTGTTTTCCTTGAAGATTCTTGAGGTTTATTTTGTAGCTTTTTTTTGTTGAAGAATATTGGGTGAACCCACATAAGTGGTTAACACTTTTGTGGAGGAAGGGAAAAGTCATTTTTTCCCTCTACACAAAGTGAAGGGGTTCGACCGAACCCAAGTGTTCGATCGAACCCATATAAAGGTTCGTGCGAACACTTGGGTTTGACCAAACCGAATGTTCGATCAAACCCCCTATACATATGATCGAAAATATTAAAATAAGGGGGTTCGAGGGAACTAGGGTTCGGTCGAACCCCCTTATTAGGGATTTAAAAAAAAAAAAGGTTGTCATTTTCATGGCGAACAGAGATAGGCGAACATTGACAGAGGCGGTGAACAGTGCACTGCATGTGGTGAACCCATGAAGAAGCGAACACGAACACCTTCGAGAAACCTCAATCACCCTCCAAGGTGTCCTCCCAGGTTGGTTGCACTATTCCATAGCTACCATTTTGGCTCAAGTAGGGCAAAAGTCATGGAATTTGGCTTTGCATGAATTGCATTTGCTTGAAAGTTTCTAAAGCATTTTCAACAAATCCATTTACATAGTTATCGATTTGTTATTTAATTTAAATGCTTTGATGGGTTTCCATATCGTGTTCCAAAATCCCCATTTTTTCACAGGTATGATATCACAATTTATATGTTTTTATATTAATTTTTTTTTACAAATATGAAACTCAATTATTAACTTAAAACTTCAATGTCAACACAAGAGTTGAGTCAAAATTAGACAAAATGGTAGTAGGAGGAAAGATCAAAAAATTGAAGATAACCATTGTAGATGAGACCAAACAAAGAAATCATACCTAATATTCCATACAAATGATCTTATTCCAAGTTAAATATGGGTTTTCAATATAATGTGACAAGAATATCACCAAGTCTTGATGAAAATTTTATAAAAAAATAAATTATTAGTGGTGTAGAATATGAAATTTATGCTAAATTTAAAATTGTAGGTATACCACATTCAAATAATTGAACTCAAGCTAGATAGATTAGTTGAGGATAAATTTATAGCATAACACTATCCAAATAATGCCTCAAGAACTATCACTTAACTAATATTACATATTATGCACAACATGAATAATGCCTCAAGAACTATCACTTAACTAATATTGCATATCATACATATGACATCATGTCACATACCAAGCACACTAATCTGAGTCTCCACCCACTAGGTGTCAAGATACTAATCCATGAAGAGATGGTTAGTAACCTTGAGTGAAAGGATTATTCTATAATTGTGATGTTTTATACTTCCTATGTAATGATAGCTAATAAGGGCATACTAGTGTGCATGGAGAAGCATGGGAAGTTTCTAAATATTTGTAGAGAACTATATTTTGTAACCTAATATGTTTGGTCTCCCACTAGGAGGCTATGGCATGGTTTTGGGAGAATAATAGTTACATAAACTTGAGACCATCATTTACAAATTCTTTAAAATGTGGATTCAATAAATTACTACTAGTTCCCTCAAGTACACTCTCATAGGGGTGAAATTAGGTTCCACACACCTCATTAGATCACATAAGGTATCATTAGGTAACAACTTACCAAGTTATTACCTAAATAAGGTATCATCAAGGGTAACATAGAGAATTTATTAAATAACCTATATCATTGGGTAACAACTTACCTTGAGTTATTATCTAAATTTGTTACATTGACTCAATCATCAAAATTACCTGAAGTGATAACCAAAAATATCTCAATGTTTATAGATTCCCATATATTATCACCTCAAAATTTTCATAAGATCATGAACTTTAGTCGATTCCAATTAGTACACCAAATAATATTTAAGTACCTTGATATGTTTTTGTGCAAAATACCTTGAGACTAAACAATAGTGCACAACCTTCTTTAGGTGGGGGTCATTCAACCTAGTATGGTCCACACTCTTCCCATGTACTCTTTAAATTTAATAAAAAGGATGGTTCATGTTGTTTAAGAGTATATTTTTATATATAAAAAAACTCACAACCAAGGATATGTTTCCCAATTTCATATGATTGACAAGCTACTCAATCAATTTCATGTAACAACTTTATTAAATCCATAATATGCTTAATAATATAGCTATCACCATATCTTTCTACTTGAAGATGACACTACTAATCCTAAACTTTAAGCTCATGGGGCCTCACAAAATGTTTTGAGGTGTGTGTTTATTGAGATTTTTTCCTAGTTCTTATATTGTGAATTTGTGAGATTTTTTCCTAGATCTTGTGGTGGTGTGTTGGTGGCTTTCATTATGTCATAGATTTTAATTTTCTCGAGGTTTCATGATTTATCCTAGAATTAATAGAGTACAATTTGTATGTCTTATTCATCATCTAATCACCATGTCTTAACCATAATTTTTGATATACCAAAGTTGGTTTCTAATATAACTTTCTTGTTATACTATATTTTTAATAGTTTGAATAATTGATTCCATGTTTTTTATTTGTTTTTGATAATTGAAAATAATTTTGTTTTGATTATTTTGAATAATTGTATTTGATTGGTATAGAATTCAACATAATGCCAAGAAAATAATCAAAGACTCAAATATCAAAAGAGTGTGAAGTTGAGAATTCAAAGAAAAGATAATAAATGATAAAACTTCATGAAACTAAGAAATTGAACTCCATAGATGAAGATATATCAGATTTTCCAATTTAATTAGATCATGAAACATTTATTCAAGGTATGGATTTAAGAAGAATTTGGAGAAAAAAAGGGAAAATGTAAAACTTCATGTAGTTAAGAAATTGAATCACAATACTATAACTCCACTCAAATTGAAATATTTATGTACATATAACATTCATTAATCCAACCAAAAATATAAAGGAAGATAGAAGGACCTCGAAGTGGTATTATTTTAAACTAGTGATGATCATGCACTTGTTCTAGAGAGTTGTGCAAGGTTAATTTTAGATTTTATATGGAAGTAGTAGGAGCATCATATTTGGTTAGCATATTACATATAGTCAAATAATTGTGCATCAGAAATTTAAAATTCACATATATTTTACTGGCTAATTAGGATGCATAAAAAGAGTGATGTTCAATATATATGGAACTTATTAGGATGCATGCGAATTTAGATGAAATATACTTTAGATAGTGCAAAGTTGATAGATGAAACACCAATTATACAATAGTGTTTAACTCTATGATTGGTCTAGGTAATGAAGTAAAGTATATTTCATAAATTTTTTGGGTTGTTGAAAAATATAGCATATAAATATGAATATGTTTTCACATTGAAAAAAGTGATTTACATATATCACTTTGATTGATCCAAAAAAATATTTCACTTACTTCACAAATCATTTTGATAGATCATGTATGTTTTGGATCATGTGTTACACCTATGTATATTGGCCTCTTTTCATATTTTTCTAATCAAGAAGGGCCTCATACAATCCAAAAATAACAATATTTTTTTGTAACTTTGAGCTAAGCCTATAATTGGTGATCTTCTAAAAGAGAAAAATTAATTAGAATTTGGGGTTTTCCTTCAATACCCACAACTTTAATGATATGTTGGCACAATCTTATCCCCTCAAATAAGTCATCCAACTCAACCTCATTATGTGTGGATGGGTGGAGTATCTTAGATACAACTCAAAGGAGATTACCTTTGTCATTTTTTATTATAGAACCAACCCAAATTGGAGTTCAATTACCTTTGCAAGCCCCATCCACATTTATTTTTTATCTTCCAAAATGAGGTTCCAACCATCTGATTTCCATCATACCCACCTTACTCAAGCAATAGGAGAAACCCAATAGGAGACTGAAATCTAACTAGTTATTTGTCATCCTATTGTCCTAGCTAGTGAACTCAATTGCTCTATGTGAAACCATTCTAAATTTGGTTAAAATATTCTCTTATAATGATGATTTCAATTTTATTTTGTAAAGAATTAAATGGGATGTCCTTATCATTAAAGATTCATCAATTTATTTCTTTCCATAAATTCTAACTCATCTTAAATGGGCTAGCCTTCCATATTCTATCCCAAGTGGAATTAAATGATAAGCATATTCCCAATTGATAAATAGAGATAAGAGATATTGTGAGAGGGAATTAGACCATTCTAACTCACAACAATGCTAATTCTAGAACTTAGAAGAATATGAATAGTTGAGTAATAGGTGATTGGAAGATTATTTAGTAGACATGCATAGTAGAAACCTAGATAGATATGTAAAGACAAATGTGTGACTTGTCTATATCCTATAAGTATTCTCATGTGAAATTTCATCTAGGAAAATGCACTAGCTTTTGGGAGGCATGATTTCCCCAAAACAATCTAGAAGGCCAACCTAAGGAATTTAATATTAAATTCTCCATTTGATAACCTAATTTGATTGAATAGTAATCCAATATGGCTAAATAGTTTATATAATATTAAATAATTGTCCTATGTGGTATATAATTTTTTTACTTGTGAAATTCATGTCCATGTTAAAATCCTTTTGATTTTATGTGGAATGGGAGCCAAATCAAAATTATTCCAAGTCCACTATAAGCCACTTGGATAATCCACATGGTTCAAATAATTAAGCATATAGCCACCCTAGATATCTTCTATGATATATTTACATTCATATAATTCTAAATAGGTAATTAATCATTTATTTTCACTTTCCATTCTAGATAGCCCAAGACAAGTGGTTTGCAGTGAGTGATCTACTTTTAAGCATGAAGTTTCAAATAAGAGAACCACCAGGTGGATTAGCATTGATTAGAACTTTGTCTTGGTCATTTGAGTCAAGGTATTTGTTTCTTAGTATTTATCTCCAATACACATCAAGCTTGTCATACATGTTCTAGATCAACTTGGTGTAGAAATTATGATTCCATTTTGATAAGACTTTAATTCATGAGCCATCAAGACCTTTGGGAAGACATATAGTGTCCCATTTAATAAGAGGAATACACTTACTTTCATTCGAACAACCCCATAATAATTTCTTTATTGTTTTATCTAAATCTTGAGAGATCTTCAAGAGGATCAATAAGCATGACATCATATAGATTAGAATGTATTAGATCATAGCTTTAAGCATTAAGATTCTTCCATCCAATTTCAAATGATTATATTTTCATGAAGTAGATTTTTTTGGGAAGCACTAATGTTGTCCTTTCATAGTTTAGAAATCATATTTACAAGCTTATCATCAGTCTCATTTTCTTCTCTTATTTGTGCCTTCAATAATGACTAAATTGATTTTACATGACCACCAATGTTAAGTAATGATGCTTTCCCTTTATTACTAGTTGTAGGAAATAAATCTTAGATGCAACCTTTATCAATGTTTTTTAAACTGTCTTTAATGGCACATTTTGTACTAGAGTGCACACTTGTAAATTTAAATTTTAGAATTATTTTAGATTATGTTTTTTGTGCAATCTAGTAATTTGAATGTTTTGATTATTAAAAACTATGATAGATTTTGAACATGTTTTTTGTTAATGGTATGAAAATATTATTGATGAGCAGATGAATTATTAGAATTTGTTTTAGATTTCTATTCCTTATATCTAGATATATTATTTAAACCAAGGTCTCATTGCTCCTTTAGGTACACATACATACATACATAACATGGATAATGTAGATGTTCCACCTCCATAATCTTTGTTTGCAAATACCACTAATGAGATTAAGAAATTGAAAGACTCATTAGCGCAAAGTGCAAACCCAAGGATATATTCTGAACCATGCATGTCAATATTGCATAGTCTTGAAAAACTAAGAGATGAACTTGAGAGGACTAGTGCATTTTCTCCAGATAGAGTAGTTGCTACTCTTTCCCGCATGCAGGAAGAAGTACATGGTGAGGTTCCCCTTAAACAAATACAGATAGTGTGACCAAAGAAATGATAAAAACCAATTATTTTCCATTTTATCAAAGTGCACGTAAGGTTAGGGGATACCAGGTCACTAGATGTGTCGATCATGCTATGGCCTCATTGATCTACCCACGATTTCTCGCAGCACATGGTCAATACCCAAACAATGACCAGATTCCATTATATTTTGTTCAACAGTTGTATGCTGAGGTCCATTTGGGCCTCAAAGTCAACTACCTGGACATTCCACCATATGTTGGTCAGAGGCATGGAAGGATTGCTGACAGACCCACTTATCATCAGGCAGATAGACCGGCTCCAATGTTTAGGGTATTGGTTGGTGAGAGGTCTCCTACTCTCACCCTAGCTCTAGCCCCCATAGTAGATGAGGTTGTCATTGCTTCCCAAAAGGAAGCAATTGATACTGTACGTGACATTGCAACTGCCACCACTAGGATATTTGCTGATCGTGTAGGTCAGTATTTGATGTCTAGATGTCCCCGACCCACATCATCTTCAACAAAGTGGACCACCATGGATCCTTTCACAGAAGCAGGCATCCCTACTCCCATAGAGCTTGAGGAGCTTACAAGAGATATGGCACATAGGACTCTGCATTTTTTGGCCGAGGAACTCTTGAAGGCATATGCCTTCATTGCATCAGACTATGGGATTGGTATAGAGCATGTTTGAGATCGTTTGGCACATGGAGGTTGTTCACTTCTAGGATCCCATCACTCTCAACCCAGCACTAGTGCACGTCAGGATCCACCATCTGATTATTCGATAGCTGCACAGACTATGGGTTTTACTGAGATGTTAGTTGGTGCCGGTTCATTATCGTCGATGCCATCTCACCTACATAGTCCTCCCCACTCATCATTTCTGGCACGACATGAGATAGATCAGATGGATGCAGATATTGGTTTGTCGCTTGACCGTATAGTTGATACGGTGGAGGCAGCCATTTCAGAGGACTCAGGTCATCCGATATTAGATGATGTGCATGTATGTGTGCATGTGCATGTTTCAATTCTTTTTTAATTATTTTTAAATTTTAGTTTTAATAACTAGATACTCATGTACTGATATATATGAATTTATATATTTTTAGGTGGACATACCTAATGTCACTCCTAGCCTTGTTCCAGATCGTGCACATTGACGTGACTCTGTGGATGAATTTGATGCTAGTGGACATGTGACTTTTAAATTTTTATATATACATGTGTATATGTACATGAATATGTATGCATAGATCTAGATACATATTTAATATAAATTATATGTATTTAACACATTTTGTACACCATTTTATTTGCAGGGCTTAGCACATCCATCAGAGCAGGACCGTTCTCATTCAGATGGTCGTTCGAATAGGAGTCGACATTCATATTAGGCCATGCATTAGATTTATGATCATTACTACATGTATTTTCTTATATGATTATCTTTCTAGTATTTGACATTTCATTATCTCTAACTTACATTTGCTATATATGATGATTTTTAGTATTCGACATTTCCTTATATGATGATCTTTAGTATTCCACATTTGATGATCTCTAACTTACATTTTCTTTTATGATATACATACATTTGGCACTTTGATTATAACATGTTACATGTTTATACATTGATCAATATTGATATGTTTACATGTTTATATGATATATGTATACATTTGCTTATATTCAATATACATACATTTGCTTATTTGATGATCTCTTAAAACTTACATTTCCTTATATGATATATACATTTGATCCCTCTAGAGTAGAATTTTAGGAAATGAATGCAACTTTATGTTAGAGTAAAGTAATTAATTAACTTTACTCTCCTCTTAAGATTTCGCCTTGCACACATATTAGTCATTTAATAATTAATATTAATTATTAAATGCACTCACCTTTAGGGTTAGGTTTTCCTTTTAGGTTTTGATCTCCTTTTATAAGGATCGATCTCTTGTGTTTCATTGATGCTCTATTTCATTTTTCTGGAATACATCTTGCACATTGTGAGAGCCAAACCCTCATCTTGATCTCTCTCGTTCTCTGTGACAAGTCTTTTGCATGCAGGTATTAATCGGGGTCTGTGGATTTGCATTTCTCAAATCCTACATGGTACCAGAGCCAGATCTGCTGCAACTTGTTCAGTTTTTGAAAGAATTAGGGATCTTTTTTTGGTTGCATCAGATCTGTGTTTGTTTTCTAGTTTTTATTTGGAATAGGGGGTTTATTTTTTTGGTGCACTTTGAGCTCAAAGGGACCTCACCATTGAGCTTGCAGCATCCAAAAACCCCTATTTTGATATAAAATTCATCAAATTTGGCTTCACGGCATTAGATCTACGAGGGTTTGATGTTTTTTGAGGGTTCCTGATCCAGAGTGTACCTAAAATTTTGGAGTGATTTCAGCCCAACCATTCCTCACCATCGCATTCAAAGCGCCCAAAAACCCCTAAATCAACTGTCAAATCGTCGAAATCGGACACAGTGACTCTGGGAGGAAATTTTTTTCATTTTTGGGTCGTACGCCTTGGTACGACACGCAATCCGAAAAAAATAATTTAAAAATCACAGAGTTATGGGCGCCGCCGTCATTTAACTGCTAGCGGTTAACACTTAGCGGTTAATGCTAGTGGTTAATGCTAGCGGTTAGCCTGACCACCAAGCTTAACCTTCAAACCTTTTTGGAGCAGTTTTGGTATTTTGGTCATAACTTTTGCATACGAACTCGGTTTTTTGAAAACAAAATATCCCCGGAAAGCTGATTCCGGTGCCATTCTGATGGTGCAGGAAATTTTTCAAAATTTTTCAGTTTGGCTACAGTTTTTCGCAGTCAAAGTCAGATGAGCCTTTTGCACTCCGAGGGGCATAACTTGCTCGTTTTTGCTCCGTTTTTCGAAAGCGAATAGGCATCAGAAAGGTGGTTCTGTGCTCTTTCCAGATCTGCAATTTATTTCACCAGAAAATTCTTCAGGTATATAGAGATTTGTATCAACCAATTACTACTTTCTATTGTTTTCTGGCTTTCAGTTTGTACTGGGGTTAGAATCATACATTGTGGGGGGGTGTTTTTTTCTTGCTTTCTGTCATCTACATCAGAAAACCAGAATCTATAAACACCAAAACAAATCAAACCCCTTCTGCATCTTCTGTCTAGTTCTGAAAGACCACTTAATAATTAAAAAAAACACATTCAGAGCAGTTGAGGCACAGTTCATAGCATGGTCGACAGATCTATTGAGCTTCTCACACCGCATAATTATCACACTTGGAAGGGTCGTATGATGACACTTCTTCAGTCTCGAGGGTTATGGTCCTATTTGGATGCGGTTCAGCCTCCATTGACTCGCGCCTTTGAGGTTATACAACATAGGAACAATATGGATCAGGCTATGGGATTGATTGCTTTGCACATTTCAGACAGTCTCTTGTTTCATCTTGAAGGGTGTGTCACACCTAGGGCCTATTGGACCAAGTTTGAGGGACTTTTTGGCACTATCAACGAGTTTAGAGCATTGCAGATTGAGGCAGAGTTGACTTCACTTGTACCTGATTCTTTTCCCTCCATTGAGGACTTTCTGATGAAATTCAAACAACAGAGATCTCTTCTACAGGGTTGTGGTAAGGTTAAGAATGATATAGAGTGTATTTACCTGATTTTGTCAAAGCTTCGTGGGAACTTTTAGATATTCTCATCTACCTTCCATTCCACTATGGATGCCTTGGGTGCACGTTTTACCATGCCTTCTTTTGAGGTGTTTTGTGATCGTTTGACACGAGAGCAGGCTAAGATATCACAGTTGGATGCTCTCATAGGATCACCACACCAAGCATTGGTAGCACAGTCATCTCAGGGGAAGCAGAAGCAGAAACAGAAACAGAAACCACAGACCACAGAGCATTGGAAGGATTCTAGTTCACAGAAGACTTCTGATTCACCTTCTCCTAAGGGGGAATCATCGAAGAAAGATAGACCTAAGTGTGCTTATTGCACTAAGCTAGGACATGATGAGTCCAAGTGTTATGAGAAGAAGATAGATGGATATGCAAAACAGGTTTCAGATTTGACAACTCTTCTTGAGAAGAACCATATTCATCACTCTTCTTCATCTACTTCAGGTGGGTCTTCTTCTTCACCATCATTCTAGATAGATGGACAAGCCCCACATAAGGGTCATGCATTATGTGCAACCACCAGTTCACATTCATCTAGATGGCTATTGGATTCAGGTGCTTCACACCATATGGCATCTTCTCAAGACATGTTCTCATCTTTCGAGGCTGCATCCTCACCACACATCTTGATGGGTAATAACACTTATATGAGTGTATGTGGGAAAGGTTCTATCGATATTGATGATGGTACATTCAATGATGTACTATGTGTTCCATCTTTGTCCACTAACCTTCTCTCCATCTATCAGATTGCTCACAGTGGGACAGGGAAGACAGTTGAGTTCACACCTAATTCAGTACACATCAGAGACATTCAGATTGGCAGCATTGTTGCAACAGGGACAGTTGATCATTCTTCCCGATTGTATGCATTCACACACTTTGGTCCACCATCTCCCTCTCTTTCTACAAGAGAGCATGCAGTATCTGAGGAGAAGTTCGGTCACTTGAACTTATGTGTTCTTCCATCTGTTCATGAGACTAGTGTTGAGACTTCTACACCTCTTCCTCCTGTTGAGATCACATTTGTTCAGCAGGATACCTCTTCAGTTGTGACTGACATTGTTGCTCCACTCATCGAGCCATCAAGTGCAATTGTTGAGGCCATATCTGAGGATATTCCTTTCCTCACAGATGATAGATTCAGCACACCTGTTATCCCTTCTTCATTGGAGATTCCATTTCAGGATCATCTTGAGTTGTTTGATTCACCATTCTATTACTCAAACACTCATTCTCTAGTTCATTTCTTCAGTGAGCATCATCCAGGACTACCATTTTCACCTCACATCCAGGGATTTCCTCTTCTTTGACCGTTGGATCTGTTTCTTCCTCCGAGGCGACACATCGATTTGATCATTGGCACAGGGGTTCTCTCATTCTGGGGGTGCTTTGGAGTCTCCACTCTTTCTCATGGGGGGGTATCTGATTGTATATCTGCATATGTTCTTGAGAGAGTCTCTTGAGACATTTCATTTGTACTTTCTTTTTGCATCTCTTTTTGGAGAGGAGTTTTTCCCACTGGGTTTTCTCCTTTTCTCCGTTTCATAGAGATTTCCTTGTACTTGGGTACCTGATTTGGCCTAGTTTCCAGGACCCAATTTTACTTTCTTGCACTGTAGTTCTTTTGCTTTCTTACACTAGTCTGTAGCTGCACTCTTGCTTATCTTAAGGGGGGGTGTTAGAGTAAAGTAATTAATTAACTTTACTCTCCTCTTAAGATTTCGCCTTGCACACATATTAGTCATTTAATAATTAATATTAATTATTAAATGCACTAACCTTTAGGGTTAGGTTTTCCTTTTAGGTTTTGATCTCCTTTTATAAGGATCGATCTCTTGTATTTCATTGATGCTCTATTTCATTTTTCTGGAATACATCTTGCACATTGTGAGAGCCAAACCCTCATCTTGATCTCTCTCGTTCTCTGTGACAAGTCTTTTGCATGCAGGTATTAATCGGGGTCTGTGGATTTGCATTTCTCAAATCCTACACTTTATAATTAAGTTAATTCATGTTGATCACAATATATATTTTGCACATGCATGCCCATTGAATAAATTATAGTAAGCAGTCAAAAATTATAAAATAAATGACTCCCAAGCTCAAGTAACTAATGATATTTTATAAATGAGTGTATTTAATTGAACATATAATTTATTAATTTCAAGGACATGTTCTTCTAGTTTTAAAATTTGATAAAAATGATGAAATTAAAATCTTGATAGAAAGTAAGAACAAATAAAAAAATAAATTTTATTCTTTGAAACATTAAGAAAATTCAATTCAAATTATACCTCTATTATCTTTTTGACTTGTAACAAAATTCTAAAATTACTAGATATGTTGCATATCTATACATTAAATAACAACAAACTCCACAATGAAATAACTTGTTTGATTACCACTTGATTCATTTAAACTAGTATTTAGGGAACATGAATAAGAACTATGGTAAAGAGCTAGTATTTAGGGAACATGAATAAGAACTATGGTAAACAATTGGTATCTTTCTTAAGGAGTTTAAAATTCATATTCTTATCATCACTAACATGCAAGTTGTTATAAATGATCAAAGTCCTCTTCCTTATTAATATATATCTAGATAAATATATATATTTTTACAAGAGAAGCCTTAAATTGATCTATATAAATATAGGGTTTTGTCCTAGGAATATACCTAATAGGAAATAGGAAGATGAAATCATGTGTCCATGTCATGACTTGACAATAATCTCCAATATGATGCAATGATTCAATAAAGTTCATAATTTAAATTAAAAAATTATTTAAATTTAGATAATTGCAATAATATTTAACATGTTACATTTCAATAGAGAAATTACTAGAGTATATAGTTTCATTAGAAGATTTTTTATAAAATATTCAACCCCCACTTGAAAAGAAACAACTTGAAATACCCCCACCTCAAAACCCCTCCACTCCCTCAATCCACTTGAAATAGAGTTTGAATTGGATTTAAAACCTAATTATTTTCATATTTATTATCCTAGGGTGTTTATGGTGTTTAATATGTTGTCACATGTTAAATGCCCAAGTAGTCACAATCATGCCAAGTAGTTGCAAGGTCTATCTAAAATAAATTAAACTTTCCTAAAGTTTTATAATGTATCTAGGAGATGAGTGAAGGGGCCTAAGAGGATGCATTTTAAGGGGACATGCAATCACTTGCTATGTTTTTTAGGGCATGAGAAAAAATTAATTAACTATAATATTAACCATCTTGATTAAATATATACAACTATATACATAAATACAACATTATTGAAGATATAAATAAATAAACATGCTAGATTTGGGGGATCATTGAAACTAACACTAAATTTTCTTCTACTCCCACCATTACTCTTCCAATGACTTTTTTTATGACAAGGTTTGCACATTATGTACATAACAAGTACTTGAATTCCATGGAACAAATATATAATTGGAAACATCTACTCAATTTAAGGTTCTCAATGTATTTCAACCCCTAATTTGTGTCCAACCAAATTTAAAACACTTGTCATCAACATATATTATAAGTAACTAAAACAATCCAGAGTTCAAACAAGTTACTATAAGTTCTCGTCGTGAACATGTATGTACATGTACAAGTGAACTTGAAAATCATGGATATAATCTAGTTCAAACATTCTGGTTCAACCCGCTCTTGAATAACATGCAATTTTTTTTTATGGTCATCACTATCCAGTCTCCATTTTTTTCGTCCACGTGCATGTGGAACTGCATGAAGATGTAGGTGGTAGCAATTATAAGGTGACTATATTGATATACCTTGTTATCAAATTGATAGTCCACAAAATGAATCCCATGTTGAACAAATTTGACTTGTTTTAGATATATCCCTTGCACAACAACAAAACCTACACGATAAACATGAACCTGAGGTAATACATGTGCATGTGTACAACATTTGCATGCTCAAGGTTTGTACAATATATATTTAATGTTTTTAAGGTAATGTACACATGTACAAAATGTATATATATAATTTTAAATTCAAACTCACCTGTGGGAAATAAAATTCCATCATTTGTTTTAGGCCGTGTTAGCTTATTCCTCTCTTCTGTGCAATGTAGTAAATAATAGCTACCACCTTCTATGTTTCCAGGCTCTACTATAACTACAAAAACATCTCCTGTACACCAAATTTACACAATAAAATTCTAAAAAAATTAGAATTGTCTCTAGACAAGTTAAAGATCATTAAATTTATATAATATTTAAATTATTGAAAACTTACACATGTACCTTTTCTAACCAATCTTGAAATATGGTCATAATCAATTGAAATCAAAGGAATGTCTTGAAATCTTTCATCCTCATTTTCATCGTATGTGTCTGAAATAAATAGTGGGACCATATCCCATTTACTAACATATTCAAGTTCTTCATTGTTGCATGCATGAGAGTTTCCCACAATGCACTAAGTGCAAAAACAAGAGTAATCCCTTGTGTATAATTTCCATCCAGGGTGACTATCTGAACTCATAACACAATCCAAAGATCTTGTTTTTTCTACCCTCTTGCATCCATGCATCGATATTCTATCCACACCTAGATACATGTAATTGCAACAAACTTATGTGAACTTGAACATGTGTGTATATATATATATATATGTGTGTGTAAATTTTAAATTTAAATAATTTTTTTTTTTTGAAAATGTAATTTATACATACCCAATATCTCCCAAAACACTCTATGTGGAATGTTTCAGTTTGTTCTTGAAGATGTGCTGACCTCATTTGATGCAAATTGTTTCTTGCACCATTCAACAACATCGTATGCATCATCTATATGATCTTCTGAATAACTCATTTGATGCTTTCTTAAAGCACGTTTGATGCAAGCTCCTATGCCATCATGCTCACCCTTTCCATGCCCACTCTCAAAGAAACTCCAAACATGTGGTATGTTGTAAATTTTATGATATCTAGAAAGTGCATAAAATGGCCATGATGATTTGAATTGTGTTGCACATCCATCTGACCATACAAAATGTTTTTCAAATTTTACACCCCTGTTTCTCAAATTCTCAAAAAAACATTTTGTAAAACAATGTACAAAAAGTGTGTCATGCTCTTTATCATCACTAATATAAAAGTGATATTCTTTCTTTATGGCTTGTTGTTCATCTGTACTCTCAACACCATCCAATTCCAATTGTGCATGTCGATAACACACATGAACCATAATAGTGACCTACTTTGAAAAGTAATATTCTAATTGAATCTCTTTTTGATGTACAAAAGAGTAATTTTCTACAAAGTCAACTACTGATAGAATTGTTCCAAGTGGGGAAGTATCTCTTAATGTCTGAAATTGATGTGCTTGCCACTTAGCATAAAAGGAATGTTGTATGTATGATTGTATCAATTTTTGAAAATCTTCCATAAATTTCCCAATAGGTATCTCCTCTTCTACATAGTTTAACCTTGTGGATTCTTTCCCAAAATTTGTTTGAAACTTTACATACTTGTAACTTTTGCAATTTACTGTCTTTGTTAGGTCAGCATTTTCATTTGTTGAAGGAAAGTTAACCAAATTTCTACATGTTTCACAGAGTCCTTTTATTTGAGGTCCATTTTCATGATCACATAATAGATCCTTTATGAACAAACTTACCTGTTTAGGGGGCACCTTTTGAAAACCATATCTTTCTTCTCTCATCTTTCGAAACACCTGATAGTAGAGATCAAATTCAATGTGATAACAACAACAACAAGTTTCAAAAAACTTGTTTATCTTCACATAATATAGCTTTAACCTTTCAAACATTGTTTTCCCAATCTTTATATGAGGATACATATTACAAAAGTTCATATACATCTCAAGTTGTCTTATTCCTAGCTAATGTTTAATATGTTCTTCATAAATACCAGGTCCAATCCTGTGCCTCATAACATCTCTAGTATTTGATGACAGACGGGTCTGATCATTCTAAAATCTTGAGATCAAGTTCCTAACAACATCTTCAATCCTTGTCAGAATGGGGAGCTCTACACATAATTGCCCAATTGCCTTCAGAACTATCATCTAAAACCTTTCTCTTTTTCTCATATTTTATTAGTGTGGTTCTACTATAACCAAATTCAGTGGAAAGTGCTGACATTTTTCTTTTTCTGGATATTTCTTTATTTAAAACAGATGTCAAAATCAACTTTCTTGCAATGGTTCTATCCATTGATCGAGATCCTTTCCCAATGGAATCTAAACCTTTTTTTATCATTTTCAACAATATCTTTTTGCAGTCTCATGTGTTTCCTCTTATTCGATGCAGAATGTACACCCAACAATTATAATGACTCTTTCAGCTCATCACGAAGAAGTAAATGTGATAACAATTGGGTTTTTTCAAGTGTTTCAAGATGATTGAAATGATCATGGATTATTCTATTTACAAATTTAGTCATTGACCTCTTACTTGTATTTTTAGGTTGGTTGGCATAACATTTCAGTTTCTCCATATCCATTTCAAGTAAATGATCTAAATTTCCATAAGAAATTTGTTTCCCCACTGTTTCAGCTACTTTTATATGCTCATCCATTGGTGTAGAAGGAGGTGATCCCAACCCCTCTCCAACATGCATTGTTTGAACTCAGGCCTCCTCCCTATCTTCAAGGTCCATGTGTTCTTCAACTGATTCATTTGGTCCAATATCTAGATTGGGCTCGACTTCTGCTTGCGAACTTCTTGCTTGTTGAGCCATTTGTACATGTCACAAATTATTATGCAAAGAAAGTGAGAGATGATGATATATAAGTGGAGTTGAACATATGAAATCAAAGATTCTTGAACTTAAGAATTCCATGAAAAAAATGCATTTGAAAAGGATATGATTCAAAGATGGGATATACATGAAAATGGTATGATGTATATGATGTGATCAATTAAGAATGCAAGAGGTCAAATAAAAATCTAGGTCCAAAATTGGTTACGATGCAAGGCTTGACTTGTATTATGATGGATAAACACAATGAACCAATGATCAAGAGAGGGTATGCAGGAGATGATGGACTCCAAAAGGATTTCCCTAGAAAAGCAAGGATAATGGTATTTTCACTAACTTGAAAGTCCATGATAAACCTTAAGTGATGTGGGCGATAGAGAAAAAATGGATTGGTTTTAAGACCTATGAAGAGTAGTGGAACTTGTGCAAGAGATAACGATTCTATTTGATCAATGATGAATATGCAAAGGACTAAATTCATGGAATGTATGCAACTTGCAACTTAGGCACGATATGATCTTGATGTATGCAAGGGGTTGTACATGCAAGAACTAGGTGAAATGATATATATGTATACAAGGAATATGTGATATGATCTATACATATGCAAGAGTAGGAATATGTAAGCACTAGGATGCAATGAAAAGGATATGATTCTAAGAAGGGATATATGAAAATGGTATGATATGATGTGATAAGTTAAGAATGCAAGAGGTCAAATGCAACTCTAGGTCCAAATTTGGTTACGATGCAAGGCTTGACTTGTGTTATGATGGATAAACACAAGGGAACAATGATCAAGAGAGGGTATGCAGGAGATGATGGACTCCAAAAGGATTTCCCTAGACACGCAAGGATAATGGTATTTTACCTAACTTGAAAGTCCATGATAAACCTTAAGTGATGTGGGCAATAGATAAAAAATGGATTGGTTTTGAGACCTAGGAAGAGTAGTGGAACTCGTGCAAGAGCTAAGGGTTCTATTTGATCAATGATGACTATGCAAATGACTAAATTCATGGAATGTATCCAACTTGGAACGTTTAGGCACGATATGATCTTGATATATATGCAAGGGGTTGTACATGCAAGACCTAGGTGAAATGATATATATGTATACATGGACTATGTGATATGATCTATGTATGCAAGAGTAGGAATATGTAAGGACTAGGATGCAATGAAAAGGATATGATTCTAAGATCCAGGATATATGAAATTGGTATGATATATGAAAATGGTATGATATATGATGTGATAAGCTAAGAATGCAAGAGGTCAAATACAACTCTAGGTCCAAATTTGGTTACGATGCAAGGATTGACTTGTGTTATGATGGATAAACAAAAGGGAACATTGATCAAGAGAGGGTATGCAGGAGATGATGGACTCCAAAAGGATTTCCCTAGACACGCAAGGATAATGGTATTTTCCCTAACTTGAAAGTCCATGATAAACCTTAAGTGATGTGGGCGATAGATAAAAAATGGTTTGGTTTTTAGACATATGAAGAGTAGTGGAACTCGTGCAAGAGCTAAGGGTTCTATTTGATCAATGATGACTATGCAAATGACTAAATTCATGGAATGTATGCAACTTTGAAAGTTTAGGCACGATATGATCTTGATATATATGCAAGGGGTTGTACATGCAAGACCTAGGTGAAATGATATATATGTATACATGGACTATGTGATATGATCTATGTATGCAAGAGTAGGAATATGTAAGGACTAGGATGCAATGGAAAGGATATGATTCTAAGATCCAAGATATATGAAAATGGTATGATATATAATGTGATAAGCTAAGAATGCAAGAGGTCAAATGCAACTCTAGGTCCAAATTTGGTTACGATGCAAGGCTTGACTTGTGTTATGATGGATAAACACAAGGGAACATTGATCAAGAGAGGGTATGAAGGAGATGATGGACTCCAAAAGGATTTCCCTAGACATGCACGGATAATGGTATTTTCCCTAACTTGAAAGTCCATGATAAACCTTAAGTGATGTGGGCGATAGATAAAAAATGGATTGGTTTTCAGACCTACGAAGAGTAGTGGAACTCGTGCAAGAGCTAAGGGTTCTATTTGATCAATGATGACTATGCAAATGACTAAATTCATGGAATGTATGCAACCTAGAAAGTTTAGGCACGATATGATCTTGATATATATGCGAGGGGTTGTACATGCAAGACCTAGGTGAAATGATATATATGTATATATGGACTACGTGATATGATCTATGTATGCAAGAGTAGGAATATGTAAGGACTTGATGCAATGAAAAGGATATGATTCTAAGATCCAGGATATATGAAAATTGTATGATATATGAAAATGGTATGATATATGAAAATGGTATGATATATGATGTGATAAGCTAAGAATGCAAGAGGTCAAATGCAACTCTAGGTCCAAATTTGGTTACGATGCAAGGCTTGACTTGTGTTAAGATGGATAAACACAAGGGAACAATGATCAAGAGAGGGTATGTAGGAGATGATGGACTCCAAAAGGATTTCCCTAGACACGCAAGGATAATGGTATTTTCCCTAACTTGAAAGTCCATGATAAACCTTAAGTGATGTGGGCGATAGATAAAATATGGATTGGTTTTGAGACCTATGAAGAGTAGTGGAACTCGTGCAAGAGCTAAGGGTTCTATTTGGTCAATGATGACTATGTAAATGACTAAATTCATGGAATGTATGCAACTTGGAAAGTTTAGGCATGATATGATGTTGATATATATGCAAGGGGTTGTACATGCAAGACCTAGGTGAAATGATATATATGTATACACGGACTATGTGATATGATCTATGTATGCAAGAGTAGGAATACGTAAGGACTAGGATGCAATGAAAAGGATATGATTCTAAGATCTAGGATATATGAAATTGGTATGATATATGAAAATGGTATGATATATGATGTGATAAGCTAAGAATGCAAGAGGTCAAATGCAACTCTAGGTCCAAATTTGGTTACGATGCAAGGCTTGACTTGTGTTATGATGGATAAACACAAGGAACATTGATCAAGAGAGGG
>CM021102.1:165050000-165063339 GCA_007115665.2 Sequoiadendron giganteum | reverse complement strand
AATGTCACTCCTAGCCTTGTTCCAGATCGTGCACATTGACGTGACTCTGTGGATGAATTTGATGCTAGTGGACATGTGACTTTTAAATTTTTATATATACATGTGTATATGTACATGAATATGTATGCATAGATCTAGATACATATTTAATATAAATTATATGTATTTAACACATTTTGTACACCATTTTATTTGCAGGGCTTAGCACATCCATCAGAGCAGGACCGTTCTCATTCAGATGGTCGTTCGAATAGGAGTCGACATTCATATTAGGCCATGCATTAGATTTATGATCATTACTACATGTATTTTCTTATATGATTATCTTTCTAGTATTTGACATTTCATTATCTCTAACTTACATTTGCTATATATGATGATTTTTAGTATTCGACATTTCCTTATATGATGATCTTTAGTATTCCACATTTGATGATCTCTAACTTACATTTTCTTTTATGATATACATACATTTGGCACTTTGATTATAACATGTTACATGTTTATACATTGATCAATATTGATATGTTTACATGTTTATATGATATATGTATACATTTGCTTATATTCAATATACATACATTTGCTTATTTGATGATCTCTTAAAACTTACATTTCCTTATATGATATATACATTTGATCCCTCTAGAGTAGAATTTTAGGAAATGAATGCAACTTTATGTTAGAGTAAAGTAATTAATTAACTTTACTCTCCTCTTAAGATTTCGCCTTGCACACATATTAGTCATTTAATAATTAATATTAATTATTAAATGCACTCACCTTTAGGGTTAGGTTTTCCTTTTAGGTTTTGATCTCCTTTTATAAGGATCGATCTCTTGTGTTTCATTGATGCTCTATTTCATTTTTCTGGAATACATCTTGCACATTGTGAGAGCCAAACCCTCATCTTGATCTCTCTCGTTCTCTGTGACAAGTCTTTTGCATGCAGGTATTAATCGGGGTCTGTGGATTTGCATTTCTCAAATCCTACATGGTACCAGAGCCAGATCTGCTGCAACTTGTTCAGTTTTTGAAAGAATTAGGGATCTTTTTTTGGTTGCATCAGATCTGTGTTTGTTTTCTAGTTTTTATTTGGAATAGGGGGTTTATTTTTTTGGTGCACTTTGAGCTCAAAGGGACCTCACCATTGAGCTTGCAGCATCCAAAAACCCCTATTTTGATATAAAATTCATCAAATTTGGCTTCACGGCATTAGATCTACGAGGGTTTGATGTTTTTTGAGGGTTCCTGATCCAGAGTGTACCTAAAATTTTGGAGTGATTTCAGCCCAACCATTCCTCACCATCGCATTCAAAGCGCCCAAAAACCCCTAAATCAACTGTCAAATCGTCGAAATCGGACACAGTGACTCTGGGAGGAAATTTTTTTCATTTTTGGGTCGTACGCCTTGGTACGACACGCAATCCGAAAAAAATAATTTAAAAATCACAGAGTTATGGGCGCCGCCGTCATTTAACTGCTAGCGGTTAACACTTAGCGGTTAATGCTAGTGGTTAATGCTAGCGGTTAGCCTGACCACCAAGCTTAACCTTCAAACCTTTTTGGAGCAGTTTTGGTATTTTGGTCATAACTTTTGCATACGAACTCGGTTTTTTGAAAACAAAATATCCCCGGAAAGCTGATTCCGGTGCCATTCTGATGGTGCAGGAAATTTTTCAAAATTTTTCAGTTTGGCTACAGTTTTTCGCAGTCAAAGTCAGATGAGCCTTTTGCACTCCGAGGGGCATAACTTGCTCGTTTTTGCTCCGTTTTTCGAAAGCGAATAGGCATCAGAAAGGTGGTTCTGTGCTCTTTCCAGATCTGCAATTTATTTCACCAGAAAATTCTTCAGGTATATAGAGATTTGTATCAACCAATTACTACTTTCTATTGTTTTCTGGCTTTCAGTTTGTACTGGGGTTAGAATCATACATTGTGGGGGGGTGTTTTTTTCTTGCTTTCTGTCATCTACATCAGAAAACCAGAATCTATAAACACCAAAACAAATCAAACCCCTTCTGCATCTTCTGTCTAGTTCTGAAAGACCACTTAATAATTAAAAAAAACACATTCAGAGCAGTTGAGGCACAGTTCATAGCATGGTCGACAGATCTATTGAGCTTCTCACACCGCATAATTATCACACTTGGAAGGGTCGTATGATGACACTTCTTCAGTCTCGAGGGTTATGGTCCTATTTGGATGCGGTTCAGCCTCCATTGACTCGCGCCTTTGAGGTTATACAACATAGGAACAATATGGATCAGGCTATGGGATTGATTGCTTTGCACATTTCAGACAGTCTCTTGTTTCATCTTGAAGGGTGTGTCACACCTAGGGCCTATTGGACCAAGTTTGAGGGACTTTTTGGCACTATCAACGAGTTTAGAGCATTGCAGATTGAGGCAGAGTTGACTTCACTTGTACCTGATTCTTTTCCCTCCATTGAGGACTTTCTGATGAAATTCAAACAACAGAGATCTCTTCTACAGGGTTGTGGTAAGGTTAAGAATGATATAGAGTGTATTTACCTGATTTTGTCAAAGCTTCGTGGGAACTTTTAGATATTCTCATCTACCTTCCATTCCACTATGGATGCCTTGGGTGCACGTTTTACCATGCCTTCTTTTGAGGTGTTTTGTGATCGTTTGACACGAGAGCAGGCTAAGATATCACAGTTGGATGCTCTCATAGGATCACCACACCAAGCGTTGGTAGCACAGTCATCTCAGGGGAAGCAGAAGCAGAAACAGAAACAGAAACCACAGACCACAGAGCATTGGAAGGATTCTAGTTCACATAAGACTTCTGATTCACCTTCTCCTAAGGGGGAATCATCGAAGAAAGATAGACCTAAGTGTGCTTATTGCACTAAGCTAGGACATGATGAGTCCAAGTGTTATGAGAAGAAGATAGATGGATATGCAAAACAGGTTTCAGATTTGACAACTCTTCTTGAGAAGAACCATATTCATCACTCTTCTTCATCTACTTCAGGTGGGTCTTCTTCTTCACCATCATTCTAGATAGATGGACAAGCCCCACATAAGGGTCATGCATTATGTGCAACCACCAGTTCACATTCATCTAGATGGCTATTGGATTCAGGTGCTTCACACCATATGGCATCTTCTCAAGACATGTTCTCATCTTTCGAGGCTGCATCCTCACCACACATCTTGATGGGTAATAACACTTATATGAGTGTATGTGGGAAAGGTTCTATCGATATTGATGATGGTACATTCAATGATGTACTATGTGTTCCATCTTTGTCCACTAACCTTCTCTCCATCTATCAGATTGCTCACAGTGGGACAGGGAAGACAGTTGAGTTCACACCTAATTCAGTACACATCAGAGACATTCAGATTGGCAGCATTGTTGCAACAGGGACAGTTGATCATTCTTCCCGATTGTATGCATTCACACACTTTGGTCCACCATCTCCCTCTCTTTCTACAAGAGAGCATGCAGTATCTGAGGAGAAGTTCGGTCACTTGAACTTATGTGTTCTTCCATCTGTTCATGAGACTAGTGTTGAGACTTCTACACCTCTTCCTCCTGTTGAGATCACATTTGTTCAGCAGGATACCTCTTCAGTTGTGACTGACATTGTTGCTCCACTCATCGAGCCATCAAGTGCAGTTGTTGAGGCCATATCTGAGGATATTCCTTTCCTCACAGATGATAGATTCAGCACACCTGTTATCCCTTCTTCATTGGAGATTCCATTTCAGGATCATCTTGAGTTGTTTGATTCACCATTCTATTACTCAAACACTCATTCTCTAGTTCATTTCTTCAGTGAGCATCATCCAGGACTACCATTTTCACCTCACATCCAGGGATTTCCTCTTCTTTGACCGTTGGATCTGTTTCTTCCTCCGAGGCGACACATCGATTTGATCATTGGCACAGGGGTTCTCTCATTCTGGGGGTGCTTTGGAGTCTCCACTCTTTCTCATGGGGGGGTATCTGATTGTATATCTGCATATGTTCTTGAGAGAGTCTCTTGAGACATTTCATTTGTACTTTCTTTTTGCATCTCTTTTTGGAGAGGAGTTTTTCCCACTGGGTTTTCTCCTTTTCTCCGTTTCATAGAGATTTCCTTGTACTTGGGTACCTGATTTGGCCTAGTTTCCAGGACCCAATTTTACTTTCTTGCACTGTAGTTCTTTTGCTTTCTTACACTAGTCTGTAGCTGCACTCTTGCTTATCTTAAGGGGGGGTGTTAGAGTAAAGTAATTAATTAACTTTACTCTCCTCTTAAGATTTCGCCTTGCACACATATTAGTCATTTAATAATTAATATTAATTATTAAATGCACTAACCTTTAGGGTTAGGTTTTCCTTTTAGGTTTTGATCTCCTTTTATAAGGATCGATCTCTTGTATTTCATTGATGCTCTATTTCATTTTTCTGGAATACATCTTGCACATTGTGAGAGCCAAACCCTCATCTTGATCTCTCTCGTTCTCTGTGACAAGTCTTTTGCATGCAGGTATTAATCGGGGTCTGTGGATTTGCATTTCTCAAATCCTACACTTTATAATTAAGTTAATTCATGTTGATCACAATATATATTTTGCACATGCATGCCCATTGAATAAATTATAGTAAGCAGTCAAAAATTATAAAATAAATGACTCCCAAGCTCAAGTAACTAATGATATTTTATAAATGAGTGTATTTAATTGAACATATAATTTATTAATTTCAAGGACATGTTCTTCTAGTTTTAAAATTTGATAAAAATGATGAAATTAAAATCTTGATAGAAAGTAAGAACAAATAAAAAAATAAATTTTATTCTTTGAAACATTAAGAAAATTCAATTCAAATTATACCTCTATTATCTTTTTGACTTGTAACAAAATTCTAAAATTACTAGATATGTTGCATATCTATACATTAAATAACAACAAACTCCACAATGAAATAACTTGTTTGATTACCACTTGATTCATTTAAACTAGTATTTAGGGAACATGAATAAGAACTATGGTAAAGAGCTAGTATTTAGGGAACATGAATAAGAACTATGGTAAACAATTGGTATCTTTCTTAAGGAGTTTAAAATTCATATTCTTATCATCACTAACATGCAAGTTGTTATAAATGATCAAAGTCCTCTTCCTTATTAATATATATCTAGATAAATATATATATTTTTACAAGAGAAGCCTTAAATTGATCTATATAAATATAGGGTTTTGTCCTAGGAATATACCTAATAGGAAATAGGAAGATGAAATCATGTGTCCATGTCATGACTTGACAATAATCTCCAATATGATGCAATGATTCAATAAAGTTCATAATTTAAATTAAAAAATTATTTAAATTTAGATAATTGCAATAATATTTAACATGTTACATTTCAATAGAGAAATTACTAGAGTATATAGTTTCATTAGAAGATTTTTTATAAAATATTCAACCCCCACTTGAAAAGAAACAACTTGAAATACCCCCACCTCAAAACCCCTCCACTCCCTCAATCCACTTGAAATAGAGTTTGAATTGGATTTAAAACCTAATTATTTTCATATTTATTATCCTAGGGTGTTTATGGTGTTTAATATGTTGTCACATGTTAAATGCCCAAGTAGTCACAATCATGCCAAGTAGTTGCAAGGTCTATCTAAAATAAATTAAACTTTCCTAAAGTTTTATAATGTATCTAGGAGATGAGTGAAGGGGCCTAAGAGGATGCATTTTAAGGGGACATGCAATCACTTGCTATGTTTTTTAGGGCATGAGAAAAAATTAATTAACTATAATATTAACCATCTTGATTAAATATATACAACTATATACATAAATACAACATTATTGAAGATATAAATAAATAAACATGCTAGATTTGGGGGATCATTGAAACTAACACTAAATTTTCTTCTACTCCCACCATTACTCTTCCAATGACTTTTTTTATGACAAGGTTTGCACATTATGTACATAACAAGTACTTGAATTCCATGGAACAAATATATAATTGGAAACATCTACTCAATTTAAGGTTCTCAATGTATTTCAACCCCTAATTTGTGTCCAACCAAATTTAAAACACTTGTCATCAACATATATTATAAGTAACTAAAACAATCCAGAGTTCAAACAAGTTACTATAAGTTCTCGTCGTGAACATGTATGTACATGTACAAGTGAACTTGAAAATCATGGATATAATCTAGTTCAAACATTCTGGTTCAACCCGCTCTTGAATAACATGCAATTTTTTTTTATGGTCATCACTATCCAGTCTCCATTTTTTTCGTCCACGTGCATGTGGAACTGCATGAAGATGTAGGTGGTAGCAATTATAAGGTGACTATATTGATATACCTTGTTATCAAATTGATAGTCCACAAAATGAATCCCATGTTGAACAAATTTGACTTGTTTTAGATATATCCCTTGCACAACAACAAAACCTACACGATAAACATGAACCTGAGGTAATACATGTGCATGTGTACAACATTTGCATGCTCAAGGTTTGTACAATATATATTTAATGTTTTTAAGGTAATGTACACATGTACAAAATGTATATATATAATTTTAAATTCAAACTCACCTGTGGGAAATAAAATTCCATCATTTGTTTTAGGCCGTGTTAGCTTATTCCTCTCTTCTGTGCAATGTAGTAAATAATAGCTACCACCTTCTATGTTTCCAGGCTCTACTATAACTACAAAAACATCTCCTGTACACCAAATTTACACAATAAAATTCTAAAAAAATTAGAATTGTCTCTAGACAAGTTAAAGATCATTAAATTTATATAATATTTAAATTATTGAAAACTTACACATGTACCTTTTCTAACCAATCTTGAAATATGGTCATAATCAATTGAAATCAAAGGAATGTCTTGAAATCTTTCATCCTCATTTTCATCGTATGTGTCTGAAATAAATAGTGGGACCATATCCCATTTACTAACATATTCAAGTTCTTCATTGTTGCATGCATGAGAGTTTCCCACAATGCACTAAGTGCAAAAACAAGAGTAATCCCTTGTGTATAATTTCCATCCAGGGTGACTATCTGAACTCATAACACAATCCAAAGATCTTGTTTTTTCTACCCTCTTGCATCCATGCATCGATATTCTATCCACACCTAGATACATGTAATTGCAACAAACTTATGTGAACTTGAACATGTGTGTATATATATATATATATGTGTGTGTAAATTTTAAATTTAAATAATTTTTTTTTTTTGAAAATGTAATTTATACATACCCAATATCTCCCAAAACACTCTATGTGGAATGTTTCAGTTTGTTCTTGAAGATGTGCTGACCTCATTTGATGCAAATTGTTTCTTGCACCATTCAACAACATCGTATGCATCATCTATATGATCTTCTGAATAACTCATTTGATGCTTTCTTAAAGCACGTTTGATGCAAGCTCCTATGCCATCATGCTCACCCTTTCCATGCCCACTCTCAAAGAAACTCCAAACATGTGGTATGTTGTAAATTTTATGATATCTAGAAAGTGCATAAAATGGCCATGATGATTTGAATTGTGTTGCACATCCATCTGACCATACAAAATGTTTTTCAAATTTTACACCCCTGTTTCTCAAATTCTCAAAAAAACATTTTGTAAAACAATGTACAAAAAGTGTGTCATGCTCTTTATCATCACTAATATAAAAGTGATATTCTTTCTTTATGGCTTGTTGTTCATCTGTACTCTCAACACCATCCAATTCCAATTGTGCATGTCGATAACACACATGAACCATAATAGTGACCTACTTTGAAAAGTAATATTCTAATTGAATCTCTTTTTGATGTACAAAAGAGTAATTTTCTACAAAGTCAACTACTGATAGAATTGTTCCAAGTGGGGAAGTATCTCTTAATGTCTGAAATTGATGTGCTTGCCACTTAGCATAAAAGGAATGTTGTATGTATGATTGTATCAATTTTTGAAAATCTTCCATAAATTTCCCAATAGGTATCTCCTCTTCTACATAGTTTAACCTTGTGGATTCTTTCCCAAAATTTGTTTGAAACTTTACATACTTGTAACTTTTGCAATTTACTGTCTTTGTTAGGTCAGCATTTTCATTTGTTGAAGGAAAGTTAACCAAATTTCTACATGTTTCACAGAGTCCTTTTATTTGAGGTCCATTTTCATGATCACATAATAGATCCTTTATGAACAAACTTACCTGTTTAGGGGGCACCTTTTGAAAACCATATCTTTCTTCTCTCATCTTTCGAAACACCTGATAGTAGAGATCAAATTCAATGTGATAACAACAACAACAAGTTTCAAAAAACTTGTTTATCTTCACATAATATAGCTTTAACCTTTCAAACATTGTTTTCCCAATCTTTATATGAGGATACATATTACAAAAGTTCATATACATCTCAAGTTGTCTTATTCCTAGCTAATGTTTAATATGTTCTTCATAAATACCAGGTCCAATCCTGTGCCTCATAACATCTCTAGTATTTGATGACAGACGGGTCTGATCATTCTAAAATCTTGAGATCAAGTTCCTAACAACATCTTCAATCTTGTCAAAATGGGGAGCTCTACACATAATTGCCCAATTGCCTTCAGAACTCTCATCTAAAACCTTTATCTTTTTCTCATATTTTATTAGTGTGGTTCTACTATAACCAAATTCAGTGGAAAGTGTTGACATTTTTCTTTTTCTGGATATTTCTTTATTTAAAACAGATGTCAAAATCACCTTTCTTGCAATGGCCTTATCCATTGATCGAGATCCTTTCCCAATGGAATCCAAACCTTTTTTAACATTTTCAACAATATCTTTTTGCAGTCTCATGTGTTTCCTCTTATTCGATGCAAAATGTACACCCAACAATTGTAATGACTCTTTCAGCTCATCACGAAGAAGTAAACGTGATAACAATTGGGTTTTTTCAAGTGTTTCAAGATGATTGAAATAATCATGGATTATTCTATTTGCATATTTAGTCATTGACCTCTTACTTGTATTTTTAGGTTGGTCGACATAACATTTCGGTTTCTCCATATCCATTTCAAGTAAATGATCTAAATTTCTATAAGAAATTTGTTTCCCCACTTTTTCAGCTACTTTTATATGCTCATCCATTGGTGTAGAAGGAAGTGATCCCGACTGTTAGGTTTTCAAAGGCAGATATCTAAAAGCTAAATGCAGATTTTATCAAATAAACCAGAAATAAAACACACAAAATTTAACGTGATTCACCCAATGTGGGCTACATCCACCAAACCGCAACCATCCAATGATCTCATTAACCAGTGTAAAACCCTATTATAATATCGTGAATAATTGCATTTTCTTATGCTACTGTAACTCTATTACAAACCCCTTATAACCAGCTTTTTAGAAGCTTCTGGATTAGGGTTATACAAAGTTGGGGTTTTCCCCTTTTCGGTGATTTTTCTCTTTTTCGGTAATTCCACGAAAAAGCAGGACCCCGGCGAGGATACATGAAGAGTGTACAATATACAATGATTAGTCGCCACATACCAACACCGACCCCTCTCCAACATGTATTGTTTGAACTCGGGCCTTCTCCCTATCTTCAAGGTCCATGTGTTCTTCAACTAATTCATTTGGTCCAATATCTAGATTAGGCTCGACTTCTTCTTGAGAACTTCCTGCTTGTTGAGCCATTTGTACATGTCACAAAATATTGTGCAATGAAAGTGAGAGATGATGATGTATAAGTGGAGTTGAACATATGAAATCAAATGAAATCAAAGATTCTTGAACTTAAGAATTCCATGGAAAAAATGCATTTGAAAAGGATATGATTCTAACATGGGATATATGAAAATGGTATGATATATGATGTGATAAGCTAAGAATGCAAGAGGGCAAATGCAACTCTAGGTCCAAATTTGGTTACGATGCAAGGCTTGACTTGTGTTATGATGGATAAAAACAAGGGACCAATGACCAAGAGAGGGTATGTAGGAGATGATGGACTCCAAAAGGATTTCCTTAGACGAGCAAGGATAATGGTATGTTCCCTAACTCAAGTCCATGATAAAACTTAAGTGATGTGGGTGATAAATAGAAAATGGATTGGTTTTGAGACCTATGAAGAGTAGTGGAACTTGTGCAAGAGCTAAGGGTTCTATTTGATCAATGATGAATATGCAAAGGACTAAATTCATGGAATGTATGCAACTTGGAGCTTACGTGATATGATCTTGATATATGCAAGGGGTTGTACATGAAAGAACTAGGTGAAATGATATATATGTATACAAGGACTATGTGATGTGATATATGTATGCAAGAGTAGGAATATGTAAGGACTAGGATGCAATGATAAGGATATGATTCTAAGATGGGATATATGAAAATGGTATGATATGATGTGATAAGTTAAGAATGCAAGAGGTCAAATGCAACTCTAGGTCCAAATTTGGCTACGATGCAAGGATTGACTTGTGTTATGATGGATAAAAACAAGGGACCAATGATCAAGAGAGGGTATGGAGGAGATGATGGACTCCAAAAGGATTTCCCTAGACGAGCAAGGATAATGGTATGTTCCCTAACTTGAAAGTCCATGATAAACCTTAAGTGATGTGGGCGATAGATAGAAAATGGATTGATTTTGAGACCTATGAAGAGTAGTGGAACTCGTGCAAGAGCTAAGGGTTCTATTTGATCAATGATGAATATGCAAAGGACTAAATTCATGGAATGTATGCAACTTGGAACTTAGGTGATATGATCTTGATATATGCAAGGGGTTGTACATGCAAGAACTAGGTGAAATGATATATATGTATACAAGGAATATGTGATGTGATCTATGTATGCAAGAGTAGGAATATGTAAGGACTAGAATTCAATGAAAAGGATATGATTCTAAGATGGGATATATGAAAATGGTATGATATGATGTGATAAGTTAAGAATGCAAGAGGTCAAATGCAACTCTGGGTCCAAATTTGGTTACGATGCAAGGATTGACTTGTGTTATGATGGATAAACACAAGGGACCAATGACCAAGAGAGGTTATGTAGGAGATGATGGACTCCAAAAGGATTTCCCTAGACAAGCAAGGATAATGGTATGTTCTCTAACTTGAAATTCCATGATAAAACTTAAGTGATGTGGGCGATAGATAGAAAATGGATTGATTTTCAGACCTATGAAGAGTAGTGGAACTTGTGCAAGAGCTAAGGGTTCTATTTGATCAATGATGAATATGCAAAGGACTAAATTCATGGAATGTATGCACCTTGGAACTTAGGTGATATGATCTTGATATATGCAAGGGGTTGTACATGCAAGAACTAGGTGAAATGATATATATGTATACAAGGACTATGTGATGTGATCTATGTATGCAAGAGTAGGAATATGTAAGGACTAGGATTCAATAAAAAGGATATGATTCTAAGATGGGATATATGAAAATGGTATGATATGATGTGATAAGTTAAGAATGCAAGAGGTCAAATGCAACTCTAGGTCCAACTTTGGCTACGATGCAAGGCTTGACTTGTGTTATGATGGATAAACACAAGGGACCAATGATCAAGAGAGGGTATGGAGGAGATGATAGACTCCAAAAGGATTTCCCTAGACGAGCAAGGATAATGGTATGTTCCCTAACTTGAAATTCCATGATAAACCTTAAGTGATGTGGGCGATAGATAGAAAATGGATTGATTTTGAGACCTATGAAGAGTAGTGGAACTCGTGCAAGAGCTAAGGGTTCTATTTGATCAATGATGAATATGCAAATGACTAAATTCATGGAATGTATGCAACTTGGAACTTAGGTGATATGATCTTGATATATGCAAGGGGTTGTACATGCAAGAACTAGGTGAAATGATATATATGTATACAAGGACTATGTGATGTGATCTATGTATGCAAGAGTAGGAATATGTAAGGACTAGAATGCAATGAAAAGGATATGATTCTAAGATGGGATATATGAAAATGGTATGATATGATGTGATAAGTTAAGAATGCAAGAGGTCAAATGCAACTCTAGGTCCAAATTTGGTTACGATGCAAGGCTTGACTTGTGTTATTATGGATAAACACAAGGGACCAATGATCAAGAGAGGGTATGTAGGAGATGATGGACTCCAAAAGGATTTCCCTAGACAAGCAAGGATAATGGTATTTTCCCTAACTTGAAATTCCATGATAAACCTTAAGTGATGTGGGCGATAGATAAAAAATGGATTGGTTTTGAGACCTATGAAGAGTAGTGGAACTTGTGCAAGAGCTAAGGGTTCTATTTGATCAATGATGAATATGCAAAGGACTAAATTCATGGAATGTATGCAACTTGGAACTTAGGCACTATATGATCTTGATATATGCACTTGGGGTTGTACATGCAAGAACTAGGTGAAATGATATATATGTATACAAGGACTATGTGATATAATCTATACATATGCAAGAGTAGGAATATGTAAGGACCAGGATGCAATGGAAAGGATATGATTCTAAGATGGGATATATGAAAATGGTATGATATGATGTGATAAGTTAAGAATGCAAGAGGTCAAATGCAACTCTAGGTCCAAATTTGGTTACGATGCAAGGCTTGACTTGTGTTATGATGGATAAACACAAGGGACCAATGATCAAGAGAGGGTATGCAAGAGATGATGGAATCCAAAAGGATTTCCCTAGATGAGAAAGGATAATGGTATGTTCCCTAACTCAAGTCCATGATAAAACTTAAGTGATGTGGTTGATAGATAGCAAATGGGTTGGTTTTGAGACCTATGAAGAGTAGTGGAACTCGTGCAAGAGCTAAGGGTTCTATTTGATCAATGATGACTACGCAAATGACTAAATTCATGGAATGTATGCAACTTGGAAAGTTTAGGCACGATATGATCTTGATATATATGCAAGGGGTTGTACATGCAAGACCTAGGTGAAACGATATATATGTATACACGGACTATGTGATATGATCTATGCATGAAAGAGTAGGAATATGTAAGGAATAGGATGCAATGAAAAGGATATGATTCTAAGATCCAAGATATATGAAAATGGTATGATATATAATGTGATAAGCTAAGAATGCAAGAGGTCAAATGCAACTCTAGGTCCAAATTTGGTTACGATGCAAGGCTTGACTTGTGTTATGATGGATAAACACAAGGGACCAATGATCAAGAGAGGGTATGTAGGAGATGATGGACTCCAAAAGTATTTCCCTAGACTCAAGGATAATGGTATGTTCTCTAACTCAATTCCATGATAAACATTAAGTTATGTGGGTGATAGATAGAAAATGGGTTGATTTTGAGACCTATGAAGTGTAGT
>CM021102.1:165018677-165049900 GCA_007115665.2 Sequoiadendron giganteum | reverse complement strand
TCTAGGTCCAAATTTGGTTACGATGCAAGGCTTGACTTGTGTTATGATGGATAAACACAAGGGACCAATGATCAAGAGAGGGTATGTAGGAGATGATGGACTCCAAAAGGATTTCCATAGACTCAAGGATAATGGTATGTTCCCTAACTCAAGTCCATGATAAACCTTAAGTTCAATGTGGGTGATAGATAGCAAATGGGTTGATTTCGAGACCTGCGAATAGTAGTGGAACTTGTGCAAGAGCTAAGGGTTCTATTTGATCAATGATGAATATGCAAAGGACTAAATTCATGGAATGTATGCAACTTGGTTAGGTGATATGATCTTGATATATGCAAGGGGTTTTACATGCAAGAACTAGGTGAAATGATATGTATGTATGCAAGGACTATGTGATGTGATCTATGTATGCAAGACTAGGAATATGTAAGGACTGGGATGCAATGAAAAGGATATGATTCTAAGATGGGATATATGAAAATGGTATGATATGATGTGATAAGTTAAGAATGCAAGAGGTCAAATGCAACTCTAGGTCCAAATTTGGTTACGATGCAAGGCTTGAATTGTGTTATGATGGATAAAAACAAGGGACCAATGATCAAGAGAGGGTATGCAGGAGATGATGGACTCCAAAAGGATTTCCCTAGACAAGCAAGGATAATGGTATTTTCCCTAACTTGAAAGTCCATGATAAACCTTAAGTGATGTGGGCGATAGATAAAAAATGGATTGGTTTTGAGACCTATGAAGAGTAGTGGAACTTGTGCAAGAGATAAGGGTTCTATTTGATCAATGATGAATATGCAAAGGACTAAATTCATGGAATGTATGCAACTTGGAACTTAGGCACGATATGATCTTGATATATGCACTTGGGGTTGTACATGCAAGAACTAGGTGAAATGATATATATGTATACAAGGACTATTTGATATGATCTATACATATGCAAGAGTAGGAATATGTAAGGACTACGATGCAATGAAAAGGATATGATTCTAAGATGGGATATATGAAAATGGTATGATATGATGTGATAAGTTAAGAATGCAAGAGGTCAAATGCAACTCTAGGTCCAAATTTGGTTACGATGCAAGGCTTGACTTGTGCTATGATGGATAAACACAAGGGACCAATGATCAAGAGAGGGTATGTAGGAGATGATGGACTCCAAAAGGATTTCCCTAGACAAGCTAACTTGAAAGTCCATGATAAACCTTAACTGATGTGGGTGATAGATAAAAAATGGATTGGTTTTGAGACCTATGAAGAGTAGTGGAACTTGTGCAAGAGCTAAGGGTTCTATTTGATCAATGATGAATATGCAAACGACTAAATTCATGGAATGTATGCAACTTAGAACTTAGGCACGATATGATCTTGATATATGCAAGGGGTTGTATATGCAAGAACTAGGTGAAATGATATATATGTATACAAGGACTATGTGATATGATCTATACATATGCAAGAGTAGGAATATGTAAGGACTAGGATGCAACAAAAAGGATATGATTCTAAGATGGGATATATGAAAATGGTATGATATGATGTGATAAGTTAAGAATGCAAGAGGTCAAATGCAACTCTAGGTCCAAATTCGGTTACAATGCAAGGCTTGACTTGTGGTATGATGAATAAACACAAGGGACCAATGATCAAGAGAGGGTATGCAGGAGATGGGACTCCAAAAGGATTTCCCTAGACAAGCAAGGATAATGGTATTTTCCCTAACTTGAAATTCCATGATAAACCTTAAGTGATGTGGGCGATAGATAAAAAATGGATTGGTTTTGAGACCTATGAAGAGTAGTGGAACTCGTGCAAGAGCTAAGGGTTCTATTTGATCAATGATGACTATGCAAAGAACTAAATTCATGGAATGTATGCAACTTGGAACTTAGGCACGATATGATCTTGATATATATGCAAGGGGTTGTACATGCAAGAACTAGGTGAAATGATATATATGTATACAAGGACTATGTGATATGATCTATGTATGCAAGAGTAGGAATATGTAAGGACTAGGATGCAATGAAAAGGATATGATTCTAAGATGGGATATATGAAAATGGTATGATATGATGTGATAAGTTAAGAATGCAAGAGGTCAAATGCAACTCTAGGTCCAAATTTGGTTACGATGCAAGGATTGACTTGTGTTATGATGGATAAACACAAGGGACCAATGACAAAGAGAGGTTATGTAGGAGATGATGGACTCCAAAAGGATTTCCCTAGACAAGCAAGGATAATGGTATGTTCTCTAACTTGAAATTCCATGATAAAACTTAAGTGATGTGGGCGATAGATAGAAAATGGATTGATTTTCAGACCTATGAAGAGTAGTGGAACTTGTGCAAGAGCTAAGGGTTCTATTTGATCAATGATGAATATGCAAAGGACTAAATTCATGGAATGTATGCACCTTGGAACTTAGGTGATATGATCTTGATATATGCAAGGGGTTGTACATGCAAGAACTAGGTGAAATGATATATATGTATACAAGGACTATGTGATGTGATCTATGTATGCAAGAGTAGGAATATGTAAGGACTAGGATTCAATAAAAAGGATATGATTCTAAGATGGGATATATGAAAATGGTATGATATGATGTGATAAGTTAAGAATGCAAGAGGTCAAATGCAACTCTAGGTCCAACTTTGGCTACGATGCAAGGCTTGACTTGTGTTATGATGGATAAAAACAAGGGACCAATGATCAAGAGAGGGTATGGAGGAGATGATGGACTCCAAAAGGATTTCCCTAGACGAGCAAGGATAATGGTATGTTCCCTAACTTGAAAGTCCATGATAAAACTTAAGTGATGTGGGCGAGAGATAGAAAATGGATTGATTTTGAGACCTATGAAGAGTAGTGGAACTTGTGCAAGAGCTAAGGGTTCTATTTGATAAATGATGAATATGTAAAGGACTAAATTCATGGAATGTATGCAACTTGGAACTTAGGTGATATGATCTTGATATATGCAAGTGGTTGTACATGCAAGAACTAGGTGAAATGATATATATGTATACAAGGACTATGTGATGTGATCTATGTATGCAAGAGTAGGAATATGTAAGGACTAGAATGCTATGAAAAGGATATGATTCTAAGATGGGATATATGAAAATGGTATGATATGATGTGATAAGTTAAGAATGCAAGAGGTCAAATGCAACTCTAGGTCCAAATTTGGTTACGATGGAAGGCTTGACTTGTGTTATGATGGATAAACACAAGGGACCAATGACCAGGAGAGGGTATGTAGGAGATGATGGACTCCAAAAGGCTTTCCCTAGACAAGCAAGGATAATGGTATGTTCTCTAACATGAAATTCCATGATAAAACTTAAGTGATGTGGGCGATAGATAGAAAATGGATTGATTTTGAGACCTATGAAGAGTAGTGGAACTTGTGCAAGAGCTAAGGGTTCTATTTGATCAATGATGAATATGCAAATGCCTAAATTCATGGAATGTATGCAACTTGGAACTTAGGTGATATGATCTTGATATATGCAAGGAGTTGTACATGCAAGAACTAGGTGAAATGATATATATGTATGCAAGGACTATGTGATGTGATCTATGTATCCAAGAGTAGGAATATGTAAGGACTAGGATGCAATGAAAAGGATATGATTCTAAGATGGGATATATGAAAATGGTATGATATGATGTGATAATTTAAGAATGCAAGAGGTCAAATGCAACTCTAGGTCCAAATTTGGCTACGATGCAAGGCTTGACTTGTGTTATGATGGATATACACAAGGGACCAATTATCAAGAGAGGGTATGAAGGAGATTATGGACTCCAAAAGGATTTCCCTAGATGAGCAAGGATAATGGTATGTTCCCTAACTTGAAAGTCCATGATAAACCTTAAGTGATGTGGGTGATAGATAGAAAATGGATTGATTTTCAGACCTATGAAGAGTAGTGGAACTTGTGCAAGAGCTAAGGGTTCTATTTGATAAATGATGAATATGCAAATGACTAAATTCATGGAATGTATGCAACTTGGAACTTAGGTGATATGATCTTGATATATGCAAGGGGTTGTACATGCAAGAACTAGGTGAAATGATATATATGTATACAAGGACTATGTGATGTGATCTATGTATGCAAGAGTAGGAATATGTAAGGAATAGGATGCAATGAAAAGGATATTATTCTAAGATGGGATATATGGAAATGGTATGATATGGTGTGATAAGTTAAGAATGCAAGAGGTCAAATGCAACTCTAGGTCCAAATTTGGCTACGATGCAAGGCTTGACTTGTGTTATGATGGATAAACACAAGGGACCAATGACCAAGAGAGGGTATGCAGGAGATGATGGACTCCAAAAGGATTTCCCTAGACGAGCAAGGATAATGGTATGTTCCCTAACTTGAAAGTCCATGATAAACCTTAAGTGATGTTGGCGATAGATAGAAAATGGATTGATTTTGAGACCTATGAAGAGTAGTGGAACTTTTGCAAGAGCTAAGGGTTCTATTTGATAAATGATGAATATGCAAAGGACTAAATTCATGGAATGTATGCAACTTGGAACTTAGGTGATATGATCTTGATATATGCAAGGGGTTGTACATGCAAGAACTAGGTGAAATGATATATATGTATACAAGGAATATGTGATGTGATCTATGTATGCAAGAGTAGGAATATGTAAGGACTAGAATGCAATGAAAAGGATATGATTCTAAGATGGGATATATGAAAATGGTATGATATGATATGATAAGTTAAGAATTCAAGAGGTCAAATGCAACTCTAGGTCCAAATTTGGTTACGATGCAAGGCTTGAATTGTGTTATGATGGATAAAAAAAAGGGACCAATGACCAAGAGAGGTTATGTAGGAGATGATGGAATCCAAAAGGATTTCCCTAGACGAGAAAGGATAATGGTATGTTCCCTAACTCAAGTCCATGATAAAACTTAAGTGATGTGGGCGATAGATAGAAAATGGATTGGTTTTGAGACCTATGAAGAGTAGTTGAACTTGTGCAAGAGCTAAGGGTTATATTTGATCAATGATGACTATGTAAAGGACTAAATTCATGGAATGTATGCAACTTGGAACTTAGGTGATATGATCTTGATAAATGCAAGGGGTTGTACATGCAAGAACTAGGTTAAATGATATATATGTATACAAGGAATATGTGATGTGATCTATGTATGCAAGAGTAGGAATATGTAAGGACTAGAATGCAATGAAAAGGATATGATTCTAAGATGGGATATATGAAAATGGTATGATATGATGTGATAAGTTAAGAATGCAAGAGGTCAAATACAACTCTAGGTCCAAATTTGGTTACGATGCAAGGCTTGACTTGTGTTATGATGGATAAACACAAGGGACCAATGATCAAGAGAGGGTATATAGGAGATGATGGAATCCAAAAGGATTTCCCTAGACGAGCAAGGATAATGGTATGTTCCCTAACTTGAAAGTCTATGATAAACCTTAAGTGATGTGGGCGATAGATAGAAAATGGATTGATTTTGAGACCTATGAAGAGTAGTGGAACTTGTGCAAGAGTTAAGGGTTCTATTTGATCAATAATGAATATGAAAATGACTAAATTCATGGAATGTATGCAACTTGGAACTTAGGTGATATGATCTTGATATATGCAAGGGGTTGTACATGCAAGAACTAGGTGAAATGATATATATGTATACAAGGACTATGTGATGTGATATATGTATGCAAGAGTAGGAATATGTAAGGACTAGAATGCTATGAAAAGGATATGATTCTAAGATGGGATTTATGAAAATGGTATGATATGATGTGATAAGTTAAGAATGCAAGAGGTCAAATGCAACTCTAGGTCCAAATTTGGTTACGATGTAAGGCTTGAATTGTGTTATAATGGATAAACACAAGGGACCAATGACCAAGAGAGGGTATGTAGGATATTATGAACTCCAAAAGGATTTCCCTAGACGAGCAAGGATAACTCGACATGTTTCCTAATTCAATTCCATGATAAAACTTAAGTGATGTGGGTGATAGATAGCCAATGGGTTGATTTTGAGACCTAGGAAGAGTAGTGGCAGTGCAAGCTAAGGGTTCTATTTGATCAATGATGAATATGGAAATGACTAAATTCATGGAATGTATGCAACTTGGAACTTAGGTGATATGATCTTGATATATGCAAGGGGTTGTACACGAAAGAACTAGGTGAAATGATATATATCTATACAAGGACTATGTGATGTGATCTATGTATGCAAGAGTAGGAATACGTAAGGACTAGAATGCAATGAAAAGGATATGATTCTAAGATGGGATATATGAAAATGGTATGATATGATGTGATAAGTTAAGAATGCAAGAGGTCAAATGCAACTCTAGGTCCAAATTTGGTTACGATGCAAGGCTTGAATTGTGTTATGATGGATAAACACAAGGGACCAATGACCAAGAGAGGGTATGTAGGATATGATGGATTCCAAAAGGATTTCCCTAGATGAGCAAGGATAACCCGACATGTTTCCTCATTCAAGTCCATGATAAAACTTAAGTGATGTGGGTGATAGATAGCCAATGGGTTGATTTTGAGACCTAGGAAGAGTAGTGGCAGTGCAAGCTAAGGGTTCTATTTGATCAATGATGAATATGCAAAGGACTAAATTCATGGAACATGCAAAGGTTAGGTGATATGATCTTGATATGCAAGGGGTTGTACATGCAAGAACTAGGTGGAATGTTATATATGTATGCAAGTTCTATGTGATCTATGATCTATGTATGCAAGACTAGGAATATATAAGGACTATGACAAAAGGGCTATGAATATGCAAGGACTATGTGGGATGGAAAGACTAGGTGGAATGCAAGGATTTAAAAATTAGAACTAAAGGATGACGGCCCCAAGAAATATAAGTGATACTTGTTCATGTTGTATGTTTTTGTTGTTTGATGTTTTGGGATTTTGCAAGGTTTAAGGTGTTGCCAAGTACTAGGTGTGATGTTTGTTTGAGGTTTATTTTTAAACACACACGCAAGACATAGCAGAAAAAATGTTTTAATTTTAACAATACAAGCACAAATCCTAAGGTTGGCAAGGACTATATTCACTGGATTCCACGTGGGTTTCCCCAACCACACTTATTCTTAGTGGGTGACTTAGAAGCTTGGCCACACTGGCTCCCCCTTACATTACACTCACTTCTCGGGTCAACCAAGCTTCGAGCCCTCATGAATCTCCCATGAAAAAATCTTCACCTCTACTAAGAACTGCGATAATGTGGATGCCTTGGCAACGACCGTTGCTGCACCAATGAATAGAAGGGATTTTGGCTTCTAAAACAAGATGGTTTTAGTGAATACTCAAGGACATGGAACCTCACGAGCATACAACAAGCCACTTAAGGCCTTAACCACTATACTAGGGGCTCTTATACCTTTTAAAGAAAAGGTTGATACCCATTTTTGAATGGCACATGCACGGCTAAGGCCTACATAACATGAGGTCTTGACAATTTAGACTCATCCTTTTATATACCGGCCCAAGCGAAAAAATGGTTGGAGTCATTTCCTCTTGTGAGGCAAGCCTCTCTAAGGTATTAAACACATACAAAGATGATGGGTCTGGTTTCTGATCACCAAATTCGCACAAGGTGAGATCATACTCCCTACCATCTCAAGCATAACAAATAGTGTTCATTCACCCCCTAATTAAATCTATATGATGGAAGACAAATGCTCATTTTAGAGCACCAAAATTGAAATGTGTTCTAAGCTAAAAGACAGTCGATTTCAAAATCAAGTCTTCAATCAATCGTCCTGCACCAAATTAGTTAGTAGTTCCAATTTTTAGTCTTTGACAAGACATCCTGTAGTAAAAATATGCAAGACATCACTATATATATATATATCTAAATATTTTCTGGACCTGTATTTATGTTATTTTTGATTGAATATTTTATATAGATATTATAAACTCAAATGATGCTACAACATCTTTCCAATGCATTTTTTTTATATTTATATATTAAATTTTAAAGATTTCTACTAATACATTTGAAAATTTCCATTTTGTTATTTTTGAGACACCTTAAAATATATACTTAATAATCACAAGAATGCCTTGGAATTGATGGAGGAAATTGAGGGGTTTATTTTATGCATTTCATTCAACATTAAATTTACTATGCATAATTTATTTCAACTTAGAGATGAGTGTTTGGAGGTGTCAATAGATTCAAATTTTAGATTATAATTAAAAAAATGATTCAACATTTAAATAAAAATAAAAGTGATTTAATTTTGAACTCAAATTGCTAAAAAATTAAAGAAACTTTCCCCTCCCATCTTATAGATAAATGATTCATTAAATAAAAATTACCCCAAATCAATAAAAATACACTTTATAGTACACAATAATTTTATCAGGTATTACATGAAGAAAATAACACACATTACTCATGACTATTTTTCATCAAAAATATGAGTGTGTTACAACATGATATCTTAAACTATTATATTTTCATGTTTTAATGCAATTAAATTTACACATGCTAGTAACTAAGCTTTAGACTTGTTACTATAAGTTGTATAATTCAATCATGTTATATAACATAAGAATGTTATGGTTTCCATAAAAAATTAGCATGTTATTAGATAGTGTGGTAAGTCTATGAGCCTCTTTGTACCTAAGTAGATAGTCAAGATCTAGTAAATTTAAATATTTTATTTTTCTTAGATAAGGTATCCCATTACAGGAGATCGTTAGGATTTGTGTCTCAACCTTCAATCCCTATCTATTAATACTGAACAAAATCTAATTTTCAAGTTATAAAACAACAAATATATATAAATTTCAACACCCATAATTTAATTTTTGGCTTGGAACATGTTAGAATATACATTAATTCTAAGAACATGATAATTACAACAAAATGCATCTCTTTCACATCTTAATATTTTTAAATGGGCACAATCATATAGAACTCATTTTTATGGATGAAAAATATATTAATAAACTTGGGAGTATATGTTAAAATTATTCTTAAAATAAATTGGGAGGAGCTTGGGAAACCAAATTTATATGATACTCCCTATGATATAGTACTAGATGAGGGAGAAGATCCAAAATTTTCATTAGCACATGGTATCTAATATAAAGGTCAACCTATTGGGTTTAAAGGAAAAATAAATTTTGCAGTGTTTGAGATTCAAAAGGACTCTTTAGTGCTTTTAAAATTTTGTTTAATCTCAAATTGATTCATGTGTAGAATGTAATGAAATATTTGACTCCCAAAAAGAAGAATTGACATTTTATACATGGAGGGCTAGATAGTGCTATATCTTTGAATATGAATATAGATTAAGATTATGACAAGAAGATAGCAAAAGAAAGAGATGTAGAAGAAGATGACATATTTAGATGGCTATATTCATTGAGGAAGCCACCTAAGAAAATATCATAATCACAAATTTTCATATTTCTTCTTGTAGATTCATATCTCTCTTGGAAATGCTTGTTGATCCATCTTCTCGAATTTTCTTTTTTCATATATCTAAGGGATACACTTATTGCTATAGATTATATATATATTTTATGTTGTACTCATCTTAGTTCTAGATGCACATAGGATAAGAGTGCAACCATATTAATCTAATGTCTTTTTATTTGATTATTTATGGAGGTAAAAATATCAAATTAGGGATTTGACAATAGTGGTAAGATAACCAAAATTCACCCCTTTCCCTTTGTGGCACTAGCTACATGTATTCTTGGAAATCTCTTCATATGAAGGTTTTGTGTCTTTTCCTATCTATTATAATTATATTATCTTAGAGCCCAGTTTAAATAACATTATGACCATTTTATATCATTTAATTTATTTTAACAAATTTATGTGCTATTCTACTATTTAGTTTCTTGTTATTGGTTGTGTATTTTATTCTTATTTTATAGACTTTCAATTTTTTGTATAAACTGATATATTTGATGTACAACAAAAATCTATGTATTTATATAGACCTTAATGTAGTCATGCTACCATCTAGGAAACATGATGTAGTTTTTATTATCTTCTATTGATTCATATTCTAGATTCCTATCACATGATGAGATATCTATTTATCAACTCTCATTCTAGGTTTTTCTTTGTTTATAATTAAATCCCATTTTTAATATTTTGTTTAATAAAAACATAGTACTTTTGTTTTATAGGAAAAATAAGCTTGCATAGTTTATATAGGTGAAACCAATTTAGATAAGACCATTTACACTTGTTGATTTATCTATTTTGGATAGTATTTTTTTGTTATTAATCTTATCTAGGAATAAAGTTAGTTAGAACTTTCAACTTTTTATTTAGGTAATCAAATTCAATACATTTTTCTTTTTACTATCAATATGTTTATTTCTTTATGAATTATTTCATTGTTATGAAGAATATTCTAATTCTATGTTAGATTATGTGTTAGAAAATTTAGAAAATATTATTTTAGATACATACTTCTACATTATATGTTCCTCGCATATAAACTTATTTAGTTAATGTATGTTTTATGTGTATATTCATCGTACTTGTTGTTAAATCTATCCTAATCCAAAAATAGCTATTGTTAACTAATATGATTCTATTTATTATAATACTTATAATTTTTACCAATTTTTGTGTGTTTGTGGGGTGTTTGAGCTATCCCCACCTTCTCAACTAATTATCACTATTTAGGTCTTTTAGATGAGTTTACAAATTCTCTTTTGTTGAATTATCTTGTGTCATCTTCTTTTATCCAATTTGGTTATACATAATGATTTCCCTACTATTTATTTTCATGTATTGATACAAAGGGAGATACCAAGATAGAGGGGGAAATACTAGTGAAAGATGGTGTTTCTACCATATCTATATAATTGATGATGCACAATTGGATGAAATAAATATAAGGATTTAAAGAAGGACGTAAACATAGATAGATGCAAAATTGGGTGCTACAAAAAAATACAAATAAAGAGAATATATTGTAGATCAAAACTAGTAAAACATTTAGTATAAGGATTCATAAAATCTAGTGATAACTTGCAGATTTTAGTTTTATAGAACTCATTGATGATGTGCATTTGAGTTTTCATTTTCAAAAAATTGAAATGAGGAACCTTCAATTTTCTTATATATCAATTATTTGATGCATTTTTTCTTGTTGCTAGATAAAACATATGATAAACCCACTATTGTAAGTAAATAAATTTACCCATATTTGACGAGAAAGAGAAGAAATAAACACGTACCTTGTTTCCTTCTATGATAATTTGTCAAGTTTTGTTTGCGTTTATTTTCTTCTTTATCTTTTGAAAATTTTCGTTGAGCTTTGTTTTTTCTTTTTGCTTTTTGTCCCATTTTCTTGTTCAAAATACAAATGATTGATTTAAGCTAATAAATTTTTTTCCTCCAAAATGCAAAAAATCTGTCACAAAAAATTGAAAAAACTTACAACAGTAAAAACAAATGCAACAATAACAAATAAAATATAAAACATTATAAAAAAATTCATCATTTTTTTACCTGTGAATTGTCTTTTTCAGCCGACACACTTGGAAGCACGAGGTTCACCTGAAAATCGCCGTTTACATAGGAGCTCGGAAAAACACAAACAAACTCTGGAAAAATTGTTTGACTTTCGTATGTATACTAGGGGGGTTCGGTCGAACCAATTTTGGGGGGTTCAAATGAACCCCTTTATAATAATTTTTCTTATTATTTTAAAGCAGTTCGATCGAACATAGGTTCGGCCGAACACCCTTCTTCCCCTATCTCCCCAAAAAAATGATTTTTTTTTTGTAAAAACTTGTCTTTCGAAGCTCAATTTGAAAATGAAAATGCAGAAAACTTCAGAAACCCAACTAGATAATGATATTCCTTAGAATGAGCTATCCATCAAATATAATTTTAATATGGTTTGCTTTTATTATGTATTTTATTTTTTAGTTTTATTAAACATAAGTTTTTCACTAAAAATTAAAATCTCTGGTCTGCACATGTGGAAAAATAGCAAATTATCAAAATAATTTTTTTAAAAATATGTTGAGGCTGGGTATTTATATCCTTGATCCATTAAATTTTTTTTTGAATTTCGATTCATACAAAAAAAGTTATGTTGTATACAGTCCGCCTATATCTGAATTGCAATTGGTTTGACTTTGGAACTTGATTAAAGACAAAATATTCAATAAAAAACTATGAGACCAAATGAAAGTGATAGATATCATAGTTACAAATCTAAATTCAAAAAAATTAGAATTTTATCCTTCATACAAAAAAAGTTATGTTGCATACAATGAGCGTCACTTTTTAAAAATGTTGTTTTATGAAAAAACCAATTTTCGTGGGAGATGGAAAAAAAAAAGTGCAATATGATTCTAAATTTTTTGAAAATAGTATTTTTAGAATCTACAGACAAAATGTGATGAGACTCTAGTTTGCATCATCTTCAAATTCCTCACGGTTTAGCTGTTATAGGTTCCCGAATATGAAGATTTAGTTAAAAATAATAATTGCAGTGTCCAGTTTGGTAAAAAATTGTAAACCACTATTGTGGGATCACCCTATTGCATATATTGTTTGCAAATCTCTTGCGTGGAAGGTGTCTTTCTTCATTGTTTGATCATGTGGCTTGTGTCTTTTACAATTCAGCAAACCCTTTCTCAATTTATGAAGTTTTTTTCTTCAACAAGAGTTACAGGGCTTTCGATCTGAATTCTTCTTTATTTTTTTGCAATTTTTGGAGGTGGGCATTTTTAGTTACATTTTGGCATAAAAAATACCTCACTGTTGGATTCAAAGCTATTGAAAAAGACAGATTTACCTTTTGTTTGGCTTGATTTAGACTCCTCAGGTCAAATTTGGAAAGGTTTGAAGCAGTTGTTTTTTTTTCATATTCGGAGGGTAGCTACAATTTTGAGGCATTTTGGCATAAAATGGACCTCGCTGTTGGATTTAAGAGGTTGATTCAACATATTTTTATTATAAATTTTCCTATATTACTCGTCGAGAGCTTCTAAGATAAATTTTTTTTGCATAGGATTTCTTTTTTTCTTTGATTTTTTTAAATTATGGAAATAATTATTCTTTTAAAAAAGGTAGGTTTGACTTTTTTTTGTAGGGCACTTTAATTAAAAGGGTACTCATAGTTCTTGCTATAGCAGGCCTGTAGGCCCCACGGTTGGCGGATTTGTCAACCAACAATTGATGACTTCTAATGCCGTTCAACCTCTTTCTTGGTAGCTTTCAAATTTGCTCGACCTTTTCACTTTTTTGGCAGCCAATTTTTCCTGTGTTTCCCTACAACCATCCAAAAAATTCGATAAATTTTTCTAGCTATGTAATACCCCTCTGTTTTGTCCTTTTGATTGAACAGTATTCTACTATTTTATGTTGTACTTTTTGTTAATACCTTGACTATGGTACCCGGCTATTATTTGATCATTATCTATAAAGCAACGTTAATGTTATCTTTTGATGTGATGGTATTTTAATATGATGTTACCTTTATGACATGTTTTGAATTAATATAAATGGATGTTTGAATTAATGATGTTTAATGCTTTGGATTACATTAGTATGTTAGATTTGTCAGTTAGTACACTCTATTGGTGAAGGGGATGGTATCGCATCACTCGCTTGCGAGTGCCCTGCGATTCTGTGATTTCCTCTTCACGGTGTGCCTTATTTATGATATATTGTTGCATATGGATATACTCTTTGTTTGCAGGTTGACAGGTACAGGACATCGACTCCACCTAGTTTCATAGGTTTGAGCGTGTCCAATGCCCAACGGTATTCGATTGGGAGATAGTAGCTAGGTTTTCCGTGCCAAGTCGTCTCCCTAGTCATAGTGTGTTGTCAGGTGTTGTCAGATTATGATTGCTTTAACTTTGTTCAATTTGCCTTGTTTTTTATTTAAATTCCAAGTTAGAAAAAGGTAATCAAATGGCTTTTACATTTAATTTATTGAGTAATTTAATTTAGATTTTATGTTGGAAGATGTCATTTAATTCATTAATTAATTTAATTTAATTAATAAAATAATTTAATCTGGGATTAGCTTCATTTTATTGAATTAATTAAATTAATTAAATTGAATTAAATTACTTGTTTGAATTGATTGATATTTTAATTGGAAATTGGAATTAAATTTGAAAATTGAAAAAAATAAAAGAAAAGGATTTAAATTTCATTTTAGAAAAGTTTGAATTCAAAAATTGGAAAATTGAGATATTTTGGCTATTTTGTTTTTAGAAATTCATGAGGGTTGGTGCATGGATATTTTGAAGAATTTTTCTTTGTTATTTGGTTTTGAAATAAGTTTTTTTGAACAAGTTTGGAGAAATTGGAAAATAGAGGGGAGGAGGATTTGTGCATTTTTGGGGGTTTTGGGTTGAAGTTGTGAAAATTGCTGATCTGAAGAGGGAATCAAAGCAAGGAGTTGGGCACCGTCTGGATCCCCTCAAACTCAAGGATACCAGGTTCTTTGTTTATTAAATTTAGTTGTTTTATTATATATGTTTTGCTGTTTGGAAACATTCAAAACCTAGGTTTGGTTTACAAATAAAAGTCATCTTAGTTCTTGCTTCAAAATTTGAAAGAAAAGAAAAAACCCTATTTGAAAATAAATTTCTCCATGGAAAATATTGGTGTTCTTGGCTGGAAATTGTTATTTCAATTTTGTTTGTTCAATTAGATTTGAAAAATGGTTATGTGAATATTTAAATATATGTATATGTATATATTCATTTATATATACATATATATTTTTCTTCATGTATATAATTGGGGATTATGTTGGTAAAGTCTTTTTATTGAAAAAAAGAAAAAAAGAAAAAAAGAAAAAAAAGAAAAAAATTATACCCCTGTCAAGATGCGGATTTCAAAATCCGCAGGGATTTTGTTTTCAAAAAAACAAAATAAATTAAAATATATATTTTTTATTGTTGGGGGGCTGGGGGCTCACCCCCACCATGCCCCCATGGGAGGCGCTGTGGGGGGATTCATGCCCAGCACGACCCCCACAACCTCCCACGACCGTGCTCACACAGCCGCCACCACGAGCGGTGGTTGGTTGTGCCAAGCACAACCGCGCCACCCACAGGGGTGGACAACTATGCTTGGCACAGTCGCCGCCGCCAAGGGCCAGCTATGTAAGCCGCCACCGCCCCTGGTAAAACCATCACCGCCGCCCTACGCTATATCCGTTGCAACCCTATGTAAAACCGTAGTCGACGCCCTAAAACCGCACCCTTCGCTTGGCATGCGGCCCAAAAACAATAGCCTCTACCCTAAGAAAAAATGCACGACCCGAGGCGCGAATGGGGTTCTTTCTTTGAAATAAAATAAAATAAAATTTATATATAAATTAATATTTTATTACTATGTTTTAATAATATTAAAATATTAATATATATTATATTAAAATATATTATATTAATATTTAATATTATATTATATAATATTATAATATTATATTATATAATATTATTATATATATTCAAATAATTAAATACAAGTGTATATATGTAATATGTACATATACAAAATACATAAGTGCATATATTTATATTTTAAAATATGTTTTATAGAAGGCATGATTTAAGGTTAATTGAAGAAATTAAGAAATTGTTGTTTAATTAAATTATTGACTTTATTTTTTTTAAATGATATATTTAGATGGAATAATATATTTGTTTTAAATAATATAGATATTAAGTTATGTTAAATTGTTTTGGAAATGATTATATCTAGTAGAGGAAACATTTATTTATTTTAAAATGTTATTTTTGAATGGTAGAAATAAATGTTTATTTTATAATTATTGAAAATAATTAGAGAATGTGATATTTGATTTAAATTTCATCTTTGTCTAAAAGAGACATTATTTAATTCAGTTTTATTAATGCGATGATTTACTGAATGTAAATGAGGAAATGGATTTAGTAAATCCAAAGTAGAATTTAATTCTCATCTTCTTGTTTGTCGTGATTGTGAACGGTTTCCGTCTTCATTTGGGAGAATGGAGTTATAGAGTTTAATAAGTCTTCCAGATGGGGTTTTCAGTTATGTGGGTTGCCGTATTATGTTTGTCAACTTGTGTATTCCTTGGGTAGTGCATGGTAAGTTATCAGTTATTTACCCGGTTTCCACAAACGGGGATGTTTTGTGTCTCCTGAGAAAGGATTGGATTATGGGATCTGTGTCTTCTTGTAAGGAGTGACTTTGTTATGTTTGTTGTCTCCAGTGTTTGGAGTGAGTTTCATTTTATGTTGCCTCCTGAGAAAGGAGTGGTCGTGTTATCTTGTTTGTTGCACTTTGTTACCCTTGGTAATTGGATGGTGTGTGTGTTGTCAAGTAGAAGAGTGGCTTTCATTTGGGGCCAGAGCCCATAAGAGGTAAGATTGGGTAACCTTCGGAAGTAGTTTAGTCAAGTGATAACTAAAAAAATACTTAGAAGATTAGGTGATACTTCTCACTAATCAAGATAATTATGCCTCACTCATAGACCCAATTGCTCGGTTAGGTTGGGATGGGTGGGAAGGCCTGGAATGACAAGGTCATCTATCTTGTCTGTACGAAAGGCATTTGATTCCGCATTAGTAAGTATGAGGGCTGAGGATTGGTAGAGGCCACCAGGATAACCCATTATGGGGGCCAAAGCCTATGAAGATCCGCAGTGGGTAACTCATGACGAACTGTGTGATGAAACTCTATCTAGGACAATAGTTGGTGCTTGTTTATTGTGGGTATGGTTTCCATAACATACTTGATGTGACCATAGTTGGTATTTGATTATGTGCGTATGGTTTTCTTAACATACTCGATCTAATGTTTATCTGGAAGCATTGTGACCTTGTTAGAGTCGTACTTGTGTTGTACTTATGTGGTACATGTGATTGGTTGTTTTAGTTTGGTTCAATTTTGTGTTAGCCTATGTCTAGAGGTAGATGGTCTTGGCTAGGATTCCTTGTTACTAACTCCTAGCATGGGGGGTGGGCCTTTGGGTTCCACTTGGTTGGGTGGCATGCACCTTAATCCATTAGGCTTTCTTCATGTTTGTGTGGATGAGGTTTCTAGTTGGAGAGCTCGTGGGATTCAGTTTCAGTTCTTGCTTTATTGCATTTCAGTTGATCTTGTGATTTATTACACCTCATTTATTTCGAGGTGGGAAGTTGTAATTGTAATCTTATTCTTTGGATTTACCTCATTTAGGGAATGAGAGTTGTAATTGTAATATTTAATTATGATTAATGAAATTGAAAGTTATCTCTTATGCTTGATGTAAATCATCTTAATTGGAATGTATGTGTTTATTTATTATTTAAATAATTGGCATGGTTTAAATTCATGTTTTTTGTTGAGGTTCTATAAAACCTCTGTCTTGTAACCTTAGAGGTTGTTGGCATTAGTTAGCGAACTTGCTTTAATTGTACTTAAACAAAAAAAAATTAGTTTGTTTAAGTAGTTGTTTGCAACTTCATCTAGGGTTGCATGGCGAGGAGTTACAAGCTAAGCATGAGGAATATTTTGATGTAGACATTGGAAAATGTCCTAGGCTTGCTAACACCATTTTCCCATTGTCTAGGGTCATATTTCTACTATTACTTTAAATAATTTTTAATTATTTAATTAATTTCTCCATAACTCTTGATTAAATAAATTATATTTATTTAATTAAATCACTAATGTTTTTCTTAAATATAAATAAATAAATTTATATTTATTTAATTATGTCATTTTCCACTATAATATAAATTAATTATGTAATTATTCACTGTTAGCTTTTCTGTCACAAATTAAATCTTATTTAATTAATGATTCATCATTTCTCCCACTTTTTGAATTAAATTTCTATTTAATCAAAAAGTGAATTTTTCCTTTTTCCTTTTGCATTTAAATAATGTTTCCATTATTTGAAAATGCGATTTCCTTCTCAAACTAACTGATTTTGTTGAAAAATATATTAATTTCCTCTTGCTCTTTCACTTCCAATCCTATACTGTCTTGTCTCATTTATCATTTTCGTTTATCTAGAGTTTATAAATACATGTTTTTGAGATAATTAAATCTTTAATATTTTGCTGGCATAGTCATAGGCTTTCATTGCATGTTACAAATCTGATGGCAACACTTATATTATAGAAAAATAGAGGAGCTATGAAGGTCATCCAATTGACACATGAATTCGGTGATATCATTTCATTTTATTTAGTGTTCATGCTTTTCATTGTGCTCCGTTGTTGATTAGGATTTTAGAATTACCGATTAAATGCGTATTTTCTTAATTCTGATTTTCACTAATCACATTTGGTGAACCTGACGTGAAGATATGCTTTTTTTTAAATTCTTGTTGATGAAAGTTTTTGCAAAATATTTATGGCATAAATCGAGCAAAGAGCTTCATTTTGTATTGGTGATAAAAATAATATCTTTTTGTGGGTATTTAGATTTAACATTTTAGTTTAGATTTAGATTTTTTTTAAATAATTTAGATTTAATTTCTTTTAATTTATATTTTAAATTTAGACTTTTCTAATTGAGTATAGATTTGATTTTTTCTAATTTAGTTTATATTAGATTTTTTTATTTAATTTAGATTAGATTAATTTTAGTAATTATTTTTGTTAATTTAGATTATTTTAGTTTAAATTAATATAGGTTGATTTTTTATTAATTTAGATTACTTTTTTAGTTTAAATTAATTTTAGTTTTTAATTTAGATTAACCTAGATTAATTAATATAGGTGATTTTTGTAGGTTAGTTTAGATTGAATTTGTTTGTTAATTTCATATTAATGTTATTTCTCTTCGTAGTTCAATTTTGATTTTATAGCTAATTTTTGTTGATGCTTTCTATAGGCTCGTATTTCCAAGACTTGAAAACAAAACATAAACTCTCGTTTGTCAAAGACCAGTGACTCAAACTAATGATTAGTGTGTTGTAGGTTCAATTTTCAGAGAATCTATCTTGAAACATTGTGTCTTCTTTTTTGTAGATTAGATCACATCTTAAGCGAGGTTAAAATTAACAAGTGTTTGTCGTGTCTTGTGGTTTGCATTTTTGTCATTGAATGCGTATGCTCTTCTCTTGTGCCACTTGATGATCTTGAGAATCAAAAGCATTCCTTTGAAATCTTGTATAACCACCCACATATTTTGATTTGGATTTAAAATGAATCCCATGTGAGTGTGAGAAAAAGGCATCGTGTATGCTCTCTCCTTGCACTTTGTGCAATCTAGGAGATAAAAAATAAGGTACTTGTCTCAATTTTGTCTACCTTTAGAGTGGCTTTTCTCATGAGAGGGAACAAATCCAATCGGTTTTTCACTTGGGCTGGTATATAAATGGATAAGACTAAACTGTCAAGTTCTCATGGTATGTAGGCCTTAGTCATAAAATGTCATTCAAAATGGGGTACTATCATAAAAAGTATAAGTTCCCCTAGTAAGGTGATTAAAGCCTTAAGTGGCTTGTTGGATGCTCGCAAGGTGCCATGTCCTCGAGTATTGACTAAGAACCTTTTTTTAGTGGCAATTTTTTTTTTTACTTGCTGGCGCAGGAACAATCATTCTGAAGCTGCCCCACATCTTCCCTATTCATGTGTAGAGACATAAATTCCTCTTTAAGGAATGAGACTTGGTGTATCCAAGAAGTGTGTGCCGTGTAAGGGGGAGCCAATACCACCAAGTCTCTAGTTGTCTGCCTTGTCTATGTGGTTGGAGAAATCCAAGTGGGGATCTAGCAAGTAGTATCTCTTCCCATCCTAGGTTGTACAAAGTGTTTTCAAAGTGTGTGTCATTTCACATCAAGATCAAACTCAAGACATTGTGTTTTATGTGTGTGTATTCAAAATAAACAAGCAAGCAAACACCACACCCAAAACTGACAACATTTCAACCTCAAAAAAAACTAGGCCTACATACCCAAAATAAGCTTGGCATTCAAATTTATTTAGGCCAAGGACTTTCTTACCTCATCTCTACCACTATCCATTTTTCCATCACCTCATCCTTTTACATTAGACATTCCCCATAGGTCAAAACTTTAGTTCATCCTTTTAGCTTGTATAGACCTCTTGCATAAACCTCTTGATTAGGAAGTCCATCAAACTTAGACTTGACCATAGCTTCAAATTTGTATTCTCTTGACCTTATCTTTCAAAAAGAAATCATCCCAGTCCTTCATTATTTAGGTTGGTTCCTTAACTCATCAGTTCAATTTGAGAACACCTTGTCAAAATATCTTATCAATCTTTACTTTGACCAAGGTCATTGATAATGAGATTTTCTATACCTATCTTAGTTTGATTAGCAACCATATCTTAGGTTTTCTAAAGGTTTTAGCCTTCATACTAGGTCATACTATTCCATCCCTTCATTCCACACTTTGCATACCTTATTCATAGACTATTGTCACCTTGACCCTTAATCGTGTTATCATTATTAGGCATCCCTATATCTTCAAAAATACAAAAAAACCATAGCATAGGTGCATACCTTCCATCACATTGGAATCTCTTAGGCTTCATACCATCCACCACCATATCTTCCTTTCACCTTGATATGCTTTCTAGTCAAGTTGAATACCAATTAATCCGCAATGGTCAAGCCCAACAAGTCATAAACTTCAAAAGACAATTCATCCAATCCAAATACTAATCAACCTCAACCCATGGTCAACTAACCACATACCCTTCTTACCAACAATCCATACGCCCTAGTCATTCATCCATATACCCTCACTATCAAGAGTCGCTTAGCACAATCCATGCCATTAATCCACAACAAACGTCCATTAATTACCCTTACCTTAACCTTGACAAGGGAAACCAACCTTCCACTAGTCCATTCCAAGCCTCTACATCCTATCATATTCCATCATCCCTCAACCCATTCCAAGTCTCCACATCCTATCCTAGTCCATCATCCACTAATCCATTCCTATTCACTCCATCCCAAGCTACATTTAGTAAGAAAATCATATCCTTGTCCAAAGTCACATTCCATTGCCTAAACTTGAGGATACATGTCAAGAGGAAAGCCCAAGGCATGACATCATAAATTCACCTTCATGTCAAGATCAAAGTAGTCCATCCTTAATTCCATTCAATAATTCCTTCTAGATAATCATGTCATCCAAAATACACCTATCCTTGATCAAGATCACATTCCCAATCATGTCATCCAAGACAAACCCATCTTTGACCAAGACACTACCATTGATCAAGAAATCCAAAATGATCCACTCATCAAACTTTATGCCATTCATGATCAAACATTTGAGGTTGATCCTACCCAAACTCCAAACACCACCATTTCCCAAAATGAGACACTTGCCTCATTTGGACACATAGATGAGCTTCCTCTAGAACAAGAGTCTCCTCCTCTAGACATATTTGCAAATGATCAAGCTATAGCTGAATTCATTGGACTCTATGATAATGACCATAAGGAAGGTTTCTACATTGACTTAGAACCACTGATATCTTTTGAAGAACCACTAGAATCTAGTGTTTCATAAAATCAGACCAAATATATCAATCAAAAATATATCCAACATGTCAATGAAGCTATGACATCTTATCACCTAGGATCATCTATCTTTGTCAGAGCAGGCTTTCTTACAAATGAGAAAATATTGAGTAATGATCTCCACATACACAATGATGGGATTGCCTCTTGCTTCCAGAATAAAAAAATACCCCATCGCAAAGAGAATATGTCAAAGCATGAAGTATCAAGGAAGAGGACTAGGAATACACAAACAAGACATTCAAGAAACAATACAGTTTCATAAAAATCCTAGACATCAGGGTCTTGTCTATTCTTCAATCGTCAAATCAAATGATGTTACTAATACCTCCGTGATATTGGGGGAAAATTTATCTAATACAAACATCAAAATGGAGGCCATGAGTAGTCCTTGTCATAAGGTCACTGCCAACACTCCTTCCATCCACATCACAAACCATCATCCCCAAATTTTTAAGCCTATCATTTGGAATCGAAAAAAAAGAAAATTGTTATGAATCCAAAGTCCAAAATCAAATATCAAAGGCCATTGAATAAAAAAATCCAAGTGGACAAATGAATTTAAATTTAATCCAAAACAAAAATGGATCAAGCAAAGAAAATAGTTCAAAAGAAAAATTCAATCAAAATATGGAGCCACAAAAAAAAAAGGTTACCCACATATAATAAATGTCCACCTCCTTCAAAATGGTCATCAAGCAAGGCATATAAAATTTTTGGTTCCAAACATCATCCCAATCAAAATTCCAAACTTCACCATCCAACACCCGAAGTTTGGAAAATAAAAAGTGATTCATCCAAATGTCCAAACAATCCTTCCACATCTACCATCATCCATCATTCCAAAAATCATACCTCATGAATTCGTCACATCTTGACAACAACTCTCTATTGTAAGGACTCTCATGGAACTTTATTGCGATGTGTGTATTCTGATAAGGTCAAATCTAGTATCAACAAGGATCACAATGACATCGATTAGTTGTATGTAAGTGCTATGATCTTGACAAGACAACTACTCCATAAAGGGCATTATTGGCATATCATGACACCAGTCTCTACATCAACATCATTGAAGGATTCAAAACAATCATGGATCATCTAAAGCATCAAGGCCATCCATAAATATCAAAAAATACAAAAAAATATTAAAAAAATCGTTACCTTGATGAAAACCTAGCAAACAGGGGTCTTGGTGACACCAAAAAAATAAACAAATTCAAGAAAAATAGTAAAGAGAATTTTTTTGTCCAATAGTGAAAACCATTTTTATGGCACTTTGGATAAGTACCATGATGAAAAACTGGCAAACAAATATCATGTGTAAGAGCAATTATCTATGTGGACCATTATACTTGGGGGAAATTCATCTCATCTCCCATGCCTTCCTCATGATATTTGCATCCATCCATTTAACCCATATCATTCCCAATCAATTTTTCCACCTACTTTGATCTTTATAAAGACTAGGGTACAAACATAAATCATGCTTTGGAAAAACTCTTGACATGTCTATCCTCTGGTTATACACTATTCATGAAATATCATGTCATTACCTTCATAGCATCATTATCCCTATGCGACATTTTCCTTGGAGACCAAATGATAATTCTTCCAGCCAATAGTCCTCATGTCACCTATCTTTTACCAAGGCCACCCATCATCTTCTCATACCTATCACATGTTTTGGTTTTCCCTTGTCAATGGTCTAAGGATCCTCCATCATCCCATCTAGTCCTAAAGAAGTCATTCCAAAGGAAACAAGTCTAACCCATGCAATTTGGCTATGCATCTTAGCACATCATCCAAAACATTCCTTGGCTTTGTTTCTAGCCTTACTACAAACATTGATCCTTTAGTCACATTATTTTCATCCTCATGTTGTTTCAAGATGTGCCCTTCCCACGTCGAACAATGTCATCACCATCATCTTCACCTGCCAATTGGTATTCAACTTGACTAGGGGCAAGATCATGTTTGTCCTTGGATTCTTGTGCATACTTTCTTCCTTGATTGTAGGCATTAGTCACATGCATTTATCATGATACTTATACCCGACTAGGGGAAAATACTGGACCTATAGCTTCACTAGATCCTACACTTTTCATTGGAGGTCAAAACATTCAAAAAAGACAAAAAAATCATAAAACCTAAAAATCCAAAATAATCATAAAACTTAAAAAAACCAAAAAAATCATAACATGCAAAAAACCCAAAAAAGTCCAAAATAACTTTCAAAAAATTCCCAAAAACAGAGTCAAAGTCAGTCATGTCAGTCTTTATCATTATCGAACTACATTGCCTTTGCGACTGGACGTAGGAAAGGCCATATGTTGATGTGCCCCCGAGGCATTAGGTCAGTCCTTTAGGTGTTGTCGAATAAAATCATGATTCAATCCTTTGTAATTTAAACAAAGTCAAGGGTCATGTCACACTACAAGGTCTTTGCACATTGCTACGTAGGCAAGGCCATCTGTCGATGAGCCCTTGAGGCCCCCTAGGTCAATCCTTTAGGGTTCATTGGGCCAGTCAAAATAAATCGGACATTGTCAAATTAGACACGACATCATCATCTGAACTTTAAACATAAATCCTGAATCAACAAGACAAGCAATACAACAAGTCTTCAAGTCAAATTAGTCATTTGTCAAATCAATCAAATCGATCAAAACCAATGGTCTTATACATGATGTGTCCTTCCTAAAACTAAACCTTGTCACTATCACACTTTGGCATTTACCTTATACAGGTAGTTTCATAATCGAAACCAAACTTGATGTTTTATACGACATGTTTCTTTTCCTAAAACTATGCCTTGTCAAAACAATCAACCCATCACTCACTTCGTCACTTAGCACATTGGAAAACACTTATTGGCAAACAATCTGAATGGCTATCGACCTTGTTGGTCTATTTTGTCTTATCTTTTGGATTTACTTCGGTCATGTTACTAGCCACCTTGAGGATGTCCCATGAAGGATTTGGAGGAGCGATGATGTCTCATGACTCGTTTTTTATTTGATTGTTATCTGCAGTTTGTCTTGACAAAAAGACTAGGGCAACTTTTCCCTTAGTATGAGTTAGGGCATTCCTTGTTTGTGATTGTCTGTTTTACAGATGGATGATCTTGCACACCTTGGTCTATGTCATACCATGGTGTTTGTTGTCCATTTTTCATATTTTACAGCCCAATGATGATTAAATGGAAAGTCTTGCATAACAAAGTATATATCTGCAAATTATCTCAACTAGAACTATCTCAACATCCATGTCTTCTATGCTAACATTCATCTATTCCGCTCTAACATTTCTTCTATTATGCATCTTCATCATCCTTATCTATTTTCCTCTATCCTTTTTTCCTTCATCTTCTAGTCCTCTCATCCATTTCGAGAGCACAATCGTGTTCTTTGAACCCACCGGTCCTATCAAGGGGGCACACCACTACCTCCTCATCATTCTTCCTTACATTGGGGCATACTTTTTTCTTTGACATAATGTGATAAGCTGCATTGTATCAAAGAGGGGCAAATGTAGACACTGAAAAATGTCCTAGGCTTGTTAACACCATTTTTCTATTGTCTAGGGTCATATTTCTACTATTAATTAAATAATTTTTCCATTAATCTTGAGTAAATAAATGATATTTATTTAATTACATCACTAATGTCTTTCCTCTATAATTAAATAAATTTATATTTATTTAATTATTTGTCATTTTCCACTATAATTAAATAATTATATTAATTATTTAATTATCCACTGTTAGCTTTTTTGTCACAAATTAATTAAATCTTATTTAATTAATGACTCATCGTTTCTCCCACTTTTTGAATTAAATTTCTATTTAATCAAAAAGTTAATTTTCCTTTTTCCTTTTGCATTTAAATAATGTTTCCATTATTTGAAAATGCAATTTCCCTCTTGAACTAACTGATTTTGTTGAAAAATCTATTAATTTCCTCTTGCTCTTTCACTTCCAATCTTATCCTGTCTTGTCTCATTTAATTTTGACCCTTGTTCAAAATAAAAATCAATTGACCTCATCCGTCCATTTTTCATTTGACTCTCTATAAATATCACTATCATTTATCATTTTCATCTATCTAGTTTATAACTACATGTTGTTGAGATAACTAAATTTTTAATATTTTGTTGGCATAGTCATAGGCTTTTATTATAGGTTACAAATCTGAGGGCAACACTTATATTATAGAAAAATGGAGAAGAGCTATGAAGGTCATCCAATGGACACATGTGATATCATTTCATTTTATTCAGTGTTCATGCTTTTCATTGTGCTTCGTAGTTGATTAGGATTTTAAAATTATCGATTAAATGTGTATTTTCTCAATTCCGATTTTCCCTAATCACATCTGGCATCTTTTTTCCCGAGGGCCATATTATTTTCAATGACCAAGGAATATTCGCTAAATATTCTGCCGAAGTCAGTAGTATGACCTATCAGTAGGGCCCTAAGAACCCTCTTTGTACCCTAAAAGAGGTGTTTTTTTCTTTCTTTCGACAATAAATTTTGCATACGATATTGAAATTGGGAAAACACATCAGAAAGCTAGTTCCACCAAATTTCTAGTGGCATGGGTCCAATCACCATTTTTTTTCTTTTGGTGCATTTTGCAGCCTGTTGAAGTCAGAGGTGTTGTTTTCAATCTTGAGCTCATAAATTTTGATCTGTTTCTCCATTTTTTGTGATTCCAACAGCGTTGGGATGATTTTTTCAAAGCTCTTTACAACTATCCATGCTTTTTCTTTCAAATTTATTTTTAGGTACATTTTATTCATTTTTTGTGTTTTCAAACATTGGTGAATTACTTGGATGTCTTAGCTCTTGGAAACCTTTTGTTTACGTGGGATGAATCATTTTTGGCTGTTATATATGTATTTCTAGTTTTCTATCCTATTTGGGAATTATAAAAATCTTTTTCATGCACATTCTCTTTTGTAGACGAACTGAGCTAAAGTGTCATTTTGGTGTATACTTTTTGGGGATTTTTGTACATCTTGTTGTGCCTTTTGTATTCACACTATGATATAAAGTGCCATGGAGGTTGATGTTTATATTTTTTTTTCCATCACACCTTTCTCAAGTGAGTGTCCCTTCCATGACAACAATGAATTCCATTGATTCTCACCTCATGTGTGTGTCCCTTAGTTTGCACACCCTTTATTTTGTAGGTTGTTTCTCCTGCATACACTTCTTGGTTTCACAAAGTTTTAGTGAACCTGTCATAGCTCTCCCTTTTCAACATTATGGGGGTTTTCTATTGTTGGTGCTAATGCTTCCTTGGTTTCACGTTTGAGTGATCTACATATCTAGTTCTTGTTCCTATGTACTTTCGGATGCAGTATACATTAGTGGCTGGTTACCTTGCATTTTTGTGAGATGAAGCACTTACCATATGGACACTCTTTCATTCCTATTTTCTAGAGGTGACCTTCCATTTTCATTTGATCAGAGATGATTGAAATCTGTATTTTCAACTTGCCTCTTGCATGTTGAGTAGTTTCATTAGGGTTACTCATGCAGATTCATGTACCATTTGTATCTTCGAGTTCTAGATGCTTGCCTTTTTTTACCATTTGACTCGAGAAGTGTTGTTGGGACACTCATGCAAATTATTGTCCCTCTCTTGATCAGTGTTCTTCAAACTATTGGTACATGTATTTTTGACTTGCATCTTGCATGTTGAGTAGTTTCATTGGGGTCACTCATGCAGATTCATGTACCACCTATATCTTCAACTTCTAAATGTTTCCCTTTGTTTTCCATTTGATTTGAGTAGTGTCATTGGGGGAACTCATGCAAATTATAGTCTCCTTGATCTTATCATTTGTATCTTCAAATTTTCAGACGTTTTCCTTTGTCTTCCATCTTATTCAAGTATTGTTGTTGAGGGAACTCACGCATATTCTTGTTATCTTGATCCTGATTATCATTTTTTTAAAGGAGGTTCTTCATTTAAACACTATATTAGTCATCTTTGACAATTGTTTATAGATTCTTCGTGCTTTAGTGATGTTCTATATTTTCCTCTTTTTTTTGGGATATTGTTTTGGTTGGAGGCTTCTTAGTCCTTCACCTTGATTTGAAGGCTTATTTAATCCTTCATTCACCTTTCTCTCTTTTGGAGAGGAGTTTTTCCCATGTGGTTTTCTCTTTTTCTCCAATTTTGAGAGATCTTTTGTTTGTACATGGGTACCTCACCAGGCCTTTTTTGTGGGGACCCATCATGCATTCTATTTTTAGGGTGTTTTAGCTATTCTTTAAGTTCATCTTAAGGGGGGGTGTTAGATTAATTATGCATTAGATAATAATTAATTAATCTTTAATTGATTATTAGTCTAATTTATTCTCATGCACTTAAGCTAAACTTAGGAGTGATTTACTATGTTAACTAGAGAGCTATTATTAGAAAATTATGTCTCATTGCATGAGATGTTGACACTTCTCATGATATGATACCTTTACCATTTAGAGTTGCCTATAACACTCAACCCTCTCAATCTTTCACTTCTCTTGAACCCTCAATCTTTGAGGACTCTTATTTTCCTTAAAGATTCTTGAGGTTCATTTTGTAGCTTTTTCTTGTTGAGGAATATTGCATATATTGTTTACAGATCTCTTGCGTGGAAGGTTTCTTTTTTTGTTGTTTGATCCTATGGCTCATGTTTTTCACAATTATAACATGTATTAAGTTAGCTTGTGACAAATAGTAGAAGGGGGAAAGAAAGACAAGTTTTAATTTTTTTGATAATTTCCACATGCCTCAAGATTTAACCAGATCAATCTTGAATCACTTGGAAATGAACTTCAGAGTTAACATGGATAATTTGAGGTAGTGAGTGAATGTACAGAAGAAAGTATGAATGAGGGTGAAATAATGATGTGTAAATGATAAATATATGAGAATAAATGTAAACTAGAGTAGATATGGGTGTAAGTGCAAAAAGATGGTTCCCAAAACAGGGGTTTAAGTGGCATTTTTTTTTTTTGAAAGCAAGAAATATTGACCTTGGACGTGAAATTGAGGATAGTTACACTCAGAATTTTGAGATGGAACAAAAACAAGGATTGAAGTGCTCTGAGTATACTTTCTAAACTACTAATTTATTTTGAAATTAGTTGAGATTAAGGGGTTCAAAAGAGGGACACACACAAATTGGTGATGTTTTTGTCAGAAAAACATAACATAGCAACTCTTGTACGACCCTAGCACGGTGAACATTTTTTTAGTATTTTTAAAATCGCTATAGTTAGAAGTTAGCTAATAGTATGTAGTTGATGCATGATTTTTCTGATAATTTTTTAATGAATATTTGATTTTTTACTAATTTGTGAAGTGGACACTTCCTAAAAAACAGAATTTTGGTCATGCTACCCATACAAATTTTGGAAACTAATTGATTTTATTTTTAAATTTGTAGAATGGAGTCTAGTTTCTAAAAATGTAATTTATTTTGAAATTTCGATGAACGGTTAATTTATAACGAAACAAACACCAAACACTTCTTTTTTTTTTCCAAAAAAGAGACATACAAAAAAAAAGAAATTATGGATGAAAGGCTTAACATTGTCAAAAAGTGAAAAAAATTACATCGTTGGATAGCTAAGAGAGAACCTAACATTACCCAGATGTTCGATTTGTTTGATATTGAACTACGTGCAATCCTGGCGGTGAGCATGAACCCGATTATGTGAAATATTGTAGAATTTGCAAAAATACATGTTTGGTCTTTGGGAATTCCCTCCATTCCTTTGGGTTGGTATTCCAAGGAAAATACCAATCCCAAGGCTTGAGGATTCCCAAAACAAGATATAACACGAGCACATTATAACGCGCTCATGTTATATCTCTGTTTTGACATGGTTTTTTGCGTTTGTGGGGAACTTCTCTAGCAAGACATAATGTGAGCACAATATAAAGTGCTCGCTTTATGTCTTGCTTTATGTTAAATGCTACTCTATTGAACGTATGTTTATATATTTGTATGTACATGTATGCTTTAATGTCATGTATGTATGTATACCTATATGTATCAATGCATGCACATATTGTATGTAAGATTGTATCTACACATGTAAATGTATGCTTGTATGTATGTAGGATTGTATGTAAATATGTATTATGCTTGTATGTATGTAAGTATGTATATCTTTAGAGGGAGGGAGAATTTTAAGAGAGAGAGAGAGAGAAATCTAGAGTTGTCTAGGTAAGGTGGGAGAGAGAGAGAGAGAGAGAGAGAGAGAGAGAGAGAGAGAGAGAGAGAGAGAGAGAGAGAGAGAGAGAGAGAGAGAGAGAGAGAGATCTGAGGGTAGGAGGGGATAAGAGGAGGGATGAGAGGGAGAGATACAAAGATAAGGGAGGAGTTATATAGGAATGGTGTCAAAGGGAGAGACTTGAGAGTGTGAGGGGAGGGGTGAGAGGGAGAGACTTGAGAGATAGGTAGTGAGAGGGAGTGGAAGAGAGAGGGAGTGTGAGTGAGATACCTAAGAGAGGGAGAGGGTGTGGGAGGGAGTGACTTGAGAGGGAGAGAAAGATGGGGGGTGGAGTGAGGGACTTATCTAGGTAGGGTGGGAGGGATAGATAGAGAGAGAGAGAGAGGGAGAGAGAGAGAGTTACCTAAGTAGGTTGCTAGAGGGAGAGACCTAAGAGAGAGGGGGTGGGAGGGAGAGACCTGATAGAGAGGGAGAGAGAGGGAGTGGGAGAGAGTGGGAGGGATATAGATAGAGGGAGAGAGAGAGGGTGGTAGGGATTGATTGAATGAGAGGTACACAAAAAGAGGGAGAGGGTAGATAGAGACAATTAGAGAGGGTAGGAGAGAGGGGGGGAGGGAGAGGTGAGATGTATAGATAGAGAGAAAATGATAGGGGTTGAGGGTACAGGGTTGAGGGATTAGGGTGGAGGACCTATAGGATTGATGGTTTCTATGGTATTAGGGTTTAAGGGTTGAGGGTTGAGGGATTAGGGTCAATGGTAGAGGGTATTGGGTTGAGTGTATAGGGTAGAAGGTTTAAGGGTTTAGGGTTAAAGGGTTTAGGGTTCAGGGTTTAGGGTTGAGGGTAGAGGGTTTAGGGTATAGGTTTGAGGGTATATGGTTGAAATATTAGGTTGAGGGTCCAATGTAAAGGGTAGAGGGTATTGGGGTAGAGGGTTTAGGGTTTAAGGATTGAGGGTTGAGGGTTGAGGGATTAAGGGTTGAGGGTTGAGAATTAAGGGTTGAGGGTTTAATGTATAGGGTAGAGGGTAGAGGGTAGATGGTTTAAGGGTTTAGGGGTTGAGGGTTGAGGGTTGAGGGTTGAAGGTAGATTATTGAGGGTATAGGGTATAGGGTCGAGGGATTAGGGTTGAGGGTCCAATGCATAGGGTAGAGGGTATAGGGATTGATGTATTAGGGTTTAAGGATTGAGGGTTGAGGTTAGAGTGTTGAGGGTTTAAAGAATGAGGGATTAAGGGTTGAGGGTTTAGGGATTAGGGTAGAGATTTTTCTTGGATTTAAGGGTTTAAGGGTTGAGGGATTAGGGTTTAGCGTAGAGGGTATTGGGTAGAAGGTTGAGGGTATTGGGTATTGGGTATTGGGTAGAGGGTAGAGGGTAGAGGGTAGAGGGTTTAAGGG
>CM021102.1:165000930-165018577 GCA_007115665.2 Sequoiadendron giganteum | reverse complement strand
GGTATAGGGTTGACGACCTATAGGGTTGAGGGTATAGGGTTGAGGGATCAGGGTTGAGGGTACATATGGTTGAAGGATTGGGGTTAAGATTCCAATGTATAGGGTAGACGGTATCAGGGTTGATGGTTTAGGGTTTAAGGGTTGAGTATTGAGGGATTAAGGTTTGAGGGTTGAGAATTGAGGGAGTTGAGGGTTTAATGTGGGGTAGAAAGAGGAATTGCAGAGGTTTAGGTGGGACTTGGGGGTAGAGGATTGAGGGGTATAAGGTTGAGGGGGATTAGGGTTGAGGTCCGATGTATAGGTAGAATTTATAGGGGTTGAGGGATTAGGGTTTTAGGAGGGTTGAGGGAGGTTAAGGAGGGTCAAGAGGGTTGAGGGATTAGGGTGGGGAGTTTACTAGAAATTAGGCTTAGGGTTGAGGTATTAGGGTTGGGGTAGAGGGGATGATGAAGGATTAGGGTAGAGGGTGGGGGGTTTTAAGGTTGAGGGTTGAGTGTTTAGAGGGTTTATAGAATTGAGAGGGTGGGGAATTATGGGGTTTAAGGGTTGAGGGTTTAAGGTTGAGCATAGAGGATTGGGGTATAGGGTTGGGGGATTGGGGTTGAGGGTCAATGTATATGCAAGGGTAGAGGTATAGGGGTTGAGGGATTAGGAGTTTAAGGAGGTTGTGAGTTAAGGGTCACAAGAGGTTGAGGATTAGGGTAGAGACTTTACTAAGTGGGTTTAAAGAGTTTAAGGGTTGAAGAGGGGGATTAGGGACAGGGTAGAAGTGCAGATGATTGAGGGTAGAAATTGCAGTTTAGAGTTTAAGGTTTTAAGGGTTGAGGTTGATTTAGGGAGTTTAGAGGTTTAGGAGTTGGGCGTTTAGGGTTTAGAAGAGGTAGAGGGTTTAAGGGTTGAGGTTTAAGGTTGAGGTGACAGAGGATTAAGGAGCAGAAAGGGTTGGGAATTGGGGTTGAGGGGTCAATGTATAGGGTAGAGGTATAGGGGAGTAGGGATTACAGGGTTTTGTGGTTGGGGACAAGCATCCAAGAGGGTTTGAGGGTCCAGGGTAGAGATTTTACTAGGAGGTAGGTTTTAAGGGTTTATAGGGTAGAGGGTAGAGGGTTGGGGGTTTGAGGGTTGAGAGTTTAAGGTTGAGGGTAGAGGATTGAGGGTATAGGGTTAGGGGATTAGGGTTGAGGGTCCAATGTATAGGGTAGAGGGTATAGGGGTTGAGGGTTGAGGGTTGAGGGTTAAGGGTTGAGAGGGTTGAGGGATTAGGGTAGAGAGTTTACTAAGTGGGTTTAAGGGTTGAGGGATTAGGGTTGAGGGTAGAGGGTATTGGGTTGAGGGTAGAGGATAGATAATTTAAGGGTTGAGGGTTAGGGGTTTAGGGTTGAGGGATTAGGGTTTAAGGGTTGAGGGTTGAGGGATTAAGGGTGAATAGGGTCAAGGGATTAGGATAGAGAGTTTACTAAGTGAGTTTAAAGGTTTAAGAAATGGGGGATTATGGTTGAGGGTAGGGGGTATTGGGTTGAGGGTAGATGGTAGATGGTAGATGGTTTAAGGGTTTAGGGTTTAAGGGTTGAGGGTTTAGGGTTCACTATTTAAGGTTTTAAGGGTTGAGGGTTTAGGGTTGAGGGTTGAGGGATTAGGGTTGAGGGTATTAGGGTTTAAGGGTTGAGGGTTGAGGATCAGTGTTTAGGGTATAGGGTATTGGTTTGAGGGTATAGGGTAGAAGGTTTAAGGGTTTAGGGTTTAGGGTTAAGGGTTGAGGGTAGAGGGTAGAGGGTTTAGGGTATAGGTTTGAGGGTATATGGTTGAAAGATTAGGTAGAGGGTAGAGGGTATAGGGATTAAGGGTTGTGGGTAGAGGGTAGAGGGTTTAGAATTTAAGGGTTTAGGGTTTAGGGTTGAGGGTTTAGGGTTTAGGGTTTAAGGTTGAGGGTAGAGGATTGAGGGTATAGGGTTGGGGGATTAGGGTTGAGGGTCCAATGTATAGGGTAGAGGGTCTAGGGGTTGAGGGATTAAGGGTCATGAGGGTTGATGGATTAGGGTAGAGGGTTTAAGGGTTGAGGGTAGAGGGAAGAGGATTGAGGGTAGAAGGTTTAAGGGTTTAGGGTTTAGGGTTTATGGTTTAGGGTTGAGTGTTTAAGAGTTTATAGGGTAGAGGGTAGAGAGTAGAGGGTAGAGGGTTTAAGTGTTGAGGATTTAAGGTTGAGGGTAGAGGATTGAGGGTATAGGGTTGGGGGATTAGGGTTGAGGGTCCAATGAATAGGGTAGAGGGTATAGGGGTTGAGGGATTGGGGTAGAGATTTTACTAAGTGGGTTTAAGGGTTTAAGGGTTGAGGGATTAGTTTTGAGGGTAGAGGGTAGAGGATTGAGGGTAGAGGGTAGAGAGTTTAAGGGTTGAGGGTTGGGGATTTAAGGTTGAGGGTAGAGGGTTGAGGGTATAGGGTTGGAGGATTAGGGTTGAGGGTCCAATGTATAGGGTAGAGGGTATAGGGGTTGAGGGATTAGGGTTCACAGTTGAGGGATTAGGGTTGAGGGATTAGGGTAGATAGGGAGAGAAGAGGACAGAGGGACATGGATATATGAGGGTTGAGGATATAATGTATAGGGTAAAGGGTTGAGAATTGAGGGTATAAGGTTGAAGAACTGTAGGGTTAAAATATTAGGGTATTGGGTTGAGGGTATAGGGTTGAGGGATTAGGGTTGAGGGTACATATGGTTGAAGGATTGGGATTGAGAGTCTTATGTATAGGGTGAGTGAGTGAGAGAGAGAATTGAGGGTATAGGGTTGAGGACCTATAGGGTTGATGGTTTAGGGTAATAGGTTGAGGGTAGAGGGTTTAAGGGTTTAGGGTGTAAGGGTTTAGGGTTTATGGTTTATGGTTTAGGGTTGAGGGTTGAGGGTTTAGGGTTTAGGGTAATGGCTTGAGGGTACATGGTTGAAAAAAGTGTAAAAAAAAGTAAACTTGAAGAAGCCCAATGGTAATAGGAATTCAAAGGGTAATTAGATCCATTTTCATAGTTTGGTTAAGGTTTAGATATGTTGGGAGCTCGAAGGAAGAGGTTTTTGAAGGTTTTTTTGAAGGAAAAACAATAAAAATCCCTTGATTTCTCTTCTAATTATGTGTGTTTCATTGAATTTTTCTATTGCAGACTATTATACTTGGCCGTATAGAAGTATTATGTCATGAAATATTTTCCAATTGGTAGAGATAGGTGTTAGCTATGTTTTGGCTTTGGAGTGAAGGAAATTCATTGATTTTTAAGAATTTTATTATTAAATTACTGATTGCGTGTCTGTACAACCAACCATAAGGGTTTGAAGACTAAAAATGAATAAATGACTCATTCCACCTATTATTTCTCTTTGTGTCTCAGTGGAATGAGTCAAAAATGGTAGGATTAGATGTAGGAATAAGATTTAGGAGTAGGGAAAATGTTTAGGACTGTTTTTGGTTGCTTTCCCAAAGGGAAGTAGGTGAATTTTGACTTAAAAATAGAGTTTTGATGTTGGGTTTTGGTGAAATTGTCTAAGGAAATATTGGGAGATGATTGATTCGGCATGATCAAGCATATATTGAAGTTTTTTAAGCTTTGGAAGGGTAAGGAAGGTGAGTTGAGTGCCTGGGCATGATGCCCTAATTGTCAAACTGTGTGAGTGAAATTTGATGGTTAGAGGAGGGAAATTGTAGAAAATCTTGGGGGAAATATATTTTGATGAACTTTAAAGCATGTAAAAACATAACTAAAGGTGTTTGAGGCCTTGGTTGGCTATGTAGAATCCTAGAACAATGTATTTTAATAAACCCCTTTGGAATGGCATAAAGTGAGGGTTTCATGTTTTGGTCTCATAGGAAGTGATTATTTGATCAAAAGTTGTGGATTTGGAGGTTTTGTAGACTGGTAAGTGACTGTCCATGAAGATTTAGGGTTGGAAAGGCATTTGATTAGGTGATGCTTTCTTAAAGTGACCTAATTGAGGTCTAGGACAACATAGTTGCATGATTTTGGAGAAGTTGGTCCAAAGTGACCTATTTTTCTTTTGAGATATGATTTGTAAGATGTTAAAGGGTGTTTGAAAATATAATTGGTTAGTGGGTTTGAGATTGGATCTGAGAGTTTTGGTCTAGAAACTAGGTCTATAGACCTACAAGGGAATTTGTGAAGAGTTGGAGAGATAGGTTTAAAAGGGTTGCAAAGTTGTTTCTAAAGGATTGAATTGTGATTGTTGGTTTAATTTCTTCCCTGCTATGCATCAAAATTTATTGCTACCCTCAAACATTTTTAATTCAAGCAAGATAATCCCTTAACAATCTAAATTACAAAAGGGAAACAATCTTTGATGACCTGCTACCCGAATACCGTGTTGGTTACGAGGATTTATTCTGAGGAATCAGGATCATGTAGTCCACCTCTACAATAACCTCTCTCAGTTTTTTTTTAACCTTAGAGTCATTTTATCATGGTGTCCAATTTTGACTTGATGGAAAAAGTGTCAATTGCAAGCAATGTAAAGTTGCAAAGTGGTGGAACTTTTGTTCTGCAACTCGTGTGACCAAAAAAACCATTCCAATACATCTGGATAGGTATTTTTACACTATTTATGGTACTCGTTTGCACCCAAACACATAGAATCACTCTGAGCTACGTTCGACCAAATGGATCCCTTAAGGGTCCAAAGTGCAAAATGGCTATAAAATTTAGAATACTATTACTCGGATACCATGATACTTAGAAATTTATCATCTGATCCTATGGATTTTTGTTGGGACCCTCTACAATGACCTCTCTTAGTTTTTGTTATCTCAAAGGAATTTTCCCGTGGTGGAAAATTTGTACTTGGGGAAAAAGTTGTCAAATGCAAGTAGTTGAAAGTTGCAAAGTTGCAAAGTGGTGCAACTTTCATTGTGCAACTCGTGTGACCAAACATATTGTTCCAATGTGTCTGAATAGGTATTTTTACGCTAGGCATGGTCCTATTTCACACCCAAACATACAGAATGGCTTTGAGCTATGTTCAACCAGATTGATCCTGTTGGGTCTCAAAAATGTAGGTTTGAACCACGAGAGGTTGCCAAGCTCTCACAACGCTTTTGGCCAACGTACAAGGCCAATCGATGCAATCAAACCTTCGTCTCTTTAGGTTTTGCTAGATCAAGGCAGGTGCACCTAATGAATGATGTAGATTGAAATGTACTTCCTGGTGAAACAATCTATCCACAATGGCAAGTGGAAATGGATAGACAAAATCACTACAACTATACCTACTCCTATTGCTCAAAAGAAAGGTTTTGAAAAAGTTGTTTGTATATAAAATTAATTCTCTAGGTTGTGGCAGATCAGTGCCTTCTATCCACATGGGAAATGGAGTCAAAAAATGATATGTGCTTCCTCTTATTGGCTTAACTCTAGTTATTTAGGCACTCTAAAAATTCTATGACTGACATAAAACTTCATTAAATCTATGACTTGCATAAACAGTGCTGGAATGTTTCTCTATCAGGTTCTTCTTTAACTATCCAAAATAAATCTTAAAACCACTGTGTTTTATTAAGAGACTTTAATTCTGGCTTGCAGACACCAATTAACCAGATCACACAAAATGGAATTTATTTTGATAAATCAGGGAATATGCTTGATATGCTAATTTAAATGATTAAAAGACCTCAAGTTGGAGAAAACCAAAATAAAGAGTATAAATTGATGCAACACAACAACTGAACACCAAAGAGAAATTCACCAGTTTAAAACATTAGTCTTCATTGTTTCTGCTTCAAGAAAAGTCTATACATGATTTCCATCCCATTGCCTTCTTGGGAAAAATCTAACTCCTATCATCTAACTAATGTCCTCCTTCTCCTCCTACAACTGATTTTCTAATGATTTATACAATACAAACCAAGGGTGTGACCCTTCAATTTTCTATTACATTCGTTTACATTCCATGGCTGAAACAAAATATTTAATTAGTTTCCTATCGACAAAATAAATATTTTAAACTATAGTATCGCTTTCGATTTTTTCACTTTATACTTTTTCTCGCCTTTGATTTTGATTTCCCATGGCTTCCTTATGCTTACCGCATTACTACAGTCAATCTTATGTTTCCCTGCAGTATAATGGTGTCTAACTTTGACTAGTCATTGCTTCCCTTTACCACCACACTACCACACCTTTCGTTTCCTCATCCCGCGGTAATGCGGTGACCAATCACTCACCGCCTTCCCCACTACTAACCACGATGGCTATCTCCATGTTTACCGCGCTACCGCGGTCACTGGCCTGACTGCCAGCAGTACCACGGTAGCCACCCACTATTATCTTCACCACTTATTAACTATCTGCCTTATGTTACTGCGTTACCGTGGTCTTCGTTTCAACTATGTGTAGTATAGTGGTAACAACTTACCGACTGCCACCTCGCCACCTCTTTGTTAACTGCCTGTCTTTGCTGACCGCTTGACTATTTATTGAGCTATCATAGTGTATGACTTGACCGCGTGCGGCATAGTGGTAAACCTTATCGTGACAATGCCTAACCATCACGCTATACCATGAGCCACTTTGTAAAAGGCCGTGGTAAACCGATGAAAGCCATGAAGGATGAGCAATGGTAGTGTAAGGTATTTTAACATTATGAATAGAAGTAGAATGAATTATTTTATGGAAAGATAGGAAAATGGATTTTAATAGGGGTAACATAGCCATCCTTAGCATTGTAAAAGGGAGTATATGATTTTTTATGGAAAAATATTGAAATTATTAGGCTCAAAATAGGAAAAAACCCTTAGGATTTTAATGGAAATTTTCAGTTCTAACAGATCCCTTAAGAGTCCAAAGTACAAAATGACTGCAAAATTCAACATGTTGTTACTCAAATACTATGATGCTTAGAAAATTCTCGTTTGAGCCTATGGGATCATGTTGGCCCCATCTACAATAACTTCTCTTATTTTTTTTCTATCTTGGAGGCATTTTCCCATGGTGGCGAATTTTCACTTGGGGAAAAAGTTATCAAATGCAAGTAGTTGATAGTTGCAAAGTGGTGCAACTTGCGTTCTGCAACTTGTGTGACCAAACAAACTATTTCAATGCATCCGAATAGGTATTTTTATGCTAGGAATGGTTCTCTTTTGCACCCAAACACGCGAAATCGCTCCGAGCTACGATCAACTGGATCGATCTCTTAAGAGTCTAAAGTGCAAAATGGCTATAAACTTTATCATGCTGTTACATAGATACCATGATGCTTAGAAAATTCTCATCTGATCCTATGGGATCACGTTGGGCCCCTCTATAATAATCTCTCTCAGGTTTTTCTATCTTAGAGGCATTTTCTCGTGGTGGAAAATTTTCACTTGGGGAAAAAGTTGTCAAATGCAAGTAGTTGAAAGTTGCAAAGTGGTGTAACTACAACTCATGTGGCCAAACAAACTATTCCCATGCATCCAAATAGGTATTTTTGCACTAGAAATGGTCCTCTTTTGCAACCAAAAATGCGGAATCGCTCCAAGCTACGTTCAACTGGATCGATCCCTTAAGAGTTGAAAGTGCAAAATGGCTGCAAAATTTAACATTTTATTACTTAGATATTGTGACGCTTAGAAAATTCTTGTCTAATCCTATGGGATCATGTTGTGCCCCTCTACAATAACCTCTCTCGGTTTTCACTATCTCAGAGGAATTTTCCCATGGTGGTGAATTTTCACTTGGGGACAGAGTTGTCAAATGCAAGTAGTTGAAAGTTGCAAAGTGGTGCAACTTTCATTATGCAACTCGTGTGACCTAAAAAACTCTTCCAATGCATCTAGATGTGTATTTTTATACTAGGAATGGTCTTCTTTCGCACCCAAACATGTGGAATCGCTTTGAGCTACGTTCAACCGGCTCGATCCCTTAAGGGTCCAAAGTGCAAAATGGAATAAATATTTGATGAGCTATTACTCAAAAACCGTGACACATACAAACTTTTCGTTTTAGTTTAAGGGATCGTGTTGGGCCCCTCTACAATAACCTCTCTCAGTTTTTGTTATCTTAGAGTCATTTTCCCGTGGTGTCTAGTTTTCACTTGATGGAAAAAGTGTCAAATGCAAATAGTGTAAAGTTGTAAAGTGATGAAAATTTTGTTTTGCAATTCGTGTGACCAAAAAAACTACTCCAACACATCCTGATAGGTACGTTTATGCTAGGCATGGTCCTCTTTCACATCAAAAAACTTCTTCATCTACTATGAATATTATGTTTTGCAAGTGTTGTGAAGATTATGTATCCTTTGCTTTATTCAGTTGTTCCAATCAAAGGATTAAATATATTGGAATCTTTTTATGAATCATTTCGTGGAATACGAATTGTAAATGTGTTTTATGCTTTTAGATAAATCATTTCATGGAACTCTTTGGATTAAATTGAGTTGAGATATGTAAGAACAAGGGAGCATTAGGAAATACATTGCTCAAGGATCTTAAATAAGCCTTCTTAGTGGAGGGGCACCAAATGCATTTTTTGTTAATGTTGTCAAATGAGGTCTTTTGATAGTTTTAGGTGTGTTTGATTTTTTTTCAATTTAATAAGGCCCTAATAAAACATCTAATAGGTAATCAGGATTCATTGAGTTTATATTGTCACATTTTTGCAAAATTGTCAAAATTACAATATTGAAAAGTTGTAAAGGTGCAAAAAAAATGTAAAATTGAGGAAGCCCAATGGTCATGGGAATTCAAAGGGTAGTTAGAGAAGTTGTAATAGGTTTTTTAAGGTTTAAGATATGTTGGAAACTTGATGGATTAAGGTTGCTGGAGGTTTTCTGAAAGATTGAATAATAAAGCTCCTATTTTCATTAAAATTTTGTATCTTTTCTATTGAATCTTGCTGTTGCAGAGTAGTTGCACGACTTGTACGACCTGATGGTGAATCCAAATTGATTTGAATTTTTGTTTCAGTGTCCTATCTATCATTTTTATTGAGTTGAGGCGTTCCCATTGGGGTTGTAGAATCTTATCGAGTTTTCCTTGTAGGCGGGTCTGAAACTCCAATTTTAAGGTTTTGAAGACATAAAAATGTGATTATGACCCATTCCACTAAATGTAACTCCTATAGTTGAGTGTAAAGGGCTCAATATGGTAGGATTTAGTTGATGAATGGTTTTGGGAGTAGGAGAGGTCATTTGGGGGTTTGGCCATGATGCCCTAGTTGTCAAATTTGAATGTTTTGAGTGAAATTTGATGGTTAAAGGTGGGTAGGTGAGGAAAAATATTGGGGAAGAAAATTTTGGTGATAGATTAAGCATGCACTAGATATTTGAAGCATGTTTGATGCATTGGTGAAGTGTAAATAAGTTGGGAAGTGGGATTTTAGTAAACCCCTTTGTAACTTGCTAAAAATGAGGGTTTTGTATAAAAAGGACTTAGTGAGTGGTTCACTAGCTAAAAGTTGTAGATTTGGTGGTTTTATAGATTGGTAAATGACTATCCATAGGTATTTGGGGTTGAAAATTTTTTAGAGGAGAGTTGCTTTGTAAATTAGGCCTATTTGGCTTAAGGACAACATAGAAGCATCAATTTGAGGGATTTGTTCGAAAAGAGTTATATGAGCTTTTGAGATATGTTTTGGTATGCCTTAAAGGGTGTCTGAAAATATAATCGGTTAATGGGTTTGAGAGTGGAGTTGTGAGATAGGTCCAAGAAACTAGGTCTACAGACCTACAAGGAAAATAGTGAAGTTTTGAAGGGAATCACCCTAGTTAGGGTTTTGTAGATTGAAGGCTTGTTGAAATCAGTTAAATTTGTGATTGGTAATTGAAGGCCTCCCTACTCTGTATCACTTCTCTCCCATTGCAATTTTGGGTGGATTATTACTTTTAAAGTATTGGGAATGCTTTGCCTATTTTCTAGTTGGTAGTTGCCATTCTAGAAGGCTCATCTCTTGATATATTTTATACTAATTCTTAATAAATTATCAATTTAATAATCAGTGCATTTATTTATAGTTAATCTTTTCTTTTCAATTTGTACAATTTTGGAATTTGTAACTCTACTAGTATTCCTAGAAATATTGAAGTTGTTTAACATCGACTAATAAAGTTGTTTAGCATAAATCAATTAATTTTCAAGACAAACCATGAAGGAAAATAATGATCAATGCTAGGGCTAACCAATTAATAAGTATACATGTGAATAAGTAAAGAATGTACATGTGAATAAGGAAAGCACAAGTACTCAAAAACATGTAAGCCTTGAAGTATACACAGGAATACATAGTATACACAAATCAATACAAAGTATATGCATGAATACAAGGTATACGCATGAAAACACGTAAGTCACAAAGTATACATTGGAATACATGTAAGTCAAAAAGTATACACGTAAGTTGTAAAGTATACACTTGAATACACATAAATCATATCTATTGAACCATGGGTTTATAATGTAAATATGGACACCATCAATAAAAAAGATTTGTATTAACCAAATATCTATGTAGGCATACATCAATATATGTCGATATAAGTATAAAATATAGGTAGAAAATAGCCATATAGGTTTACGAGAATGCCATATAGGGATACAATGTCAAAAATATCCAATACAAAATATGTACAAAAATTCCATATTGGCATACAACAAAGGGCTCTGGAATCAAAAGTCATCGCTCTCCATGCTCTCGAAATAAACTCTTGCCCTTTGCTTGTCGATTGGATGGCGATACATTTTTCACTCATTTATGCTGTGGTTGAGGAGTGCTCCTGGTGCTTCTCCTAGTGTTTAGTTCTTGGTGAAATCTTATCTATTACAATAAGAAGTAAAGACATTAATATATAAAAAATACATTAAAAAAATGATATATTTAACAAAATAATCACTTATCGTCATCTGATGATCACTCTCCATGAGGGAAATATTCAAATGCCCATGTTGAGGTGTGTTGATGCCTTGTATAAACCATCCAAATAGAAATTAAACCAGGAATCAATAATGGTTTTATTTTTCACTAACATCTATAACAACGAATGTAAATTGAAATTTAGTAATTTTCCTCATACCTCCCCTATCAGAGCCATCGAGGATTCTATAGTAGATGAAACACTGATGTCCATTGCCATATGAAAATTTAGAGGTGTTTCCGCTTGCAAAATCTGAAAATAAAACAACAAATTATACAATCATAAAAACTACAATAGTGATTCACATCATGACTTATAATGTATTCGATAATGAACAAAATTTTGAGTACTTATTAAACTATGTATTTTTGACTATCATGCTTAGTATTTTCCCTATCCATATCTTGTTTGAAAGCACATTTTTTAGGATTTTACCCATAGCAACAAGTTGGTTAACCGTTTGATAAAATGCTTTCATAGACATGTATGATAACTGTGGTGGCATAGAGACGATAGTGAACTGTTTGAAAAAATACCTCAAAGAAATGGGGTCTCATGGTGATGGAATGCCATTACAAACAAATGCACATCATGGAATTCCATCACCATAAGATCACATTTCTTTCGGGCATTTTTTCAAACGGTTCAGTTCCTTCTCTATGGTATTATTGCTTACTATTATGCTTTGATAGAAATTTTTCCAAGCATCAATAATTTGTTGGGAAGCACCTATTTTAGGCTTTTAGCCATAGCAACAAGGAAGTGAGTAGTTTGATAAAATGCTTTGGTACACATGTATGGAAAATGTGGTATCATAGAAAAGGTGGTGAGCTATTTGAAGAAATGCCTCAAAGAAATGTGGTCTCATGGTGATGGAATGCCATTCCATCACCATGAGACCACATTTCTTCGAGGAATTTTTTCAAACTACTAATTGCCTTGTCTATGCTATTGCTTACTATTATGCTTTGATAGATTTTTTCCAATCATCCATAGTTTTTTGGAAAGCATATTTTTTAAGCTTTTAGCCATAGCAATGAGGAAATTAACTGTTTGATAAAATGCTTTGGTAGACATGTATGGAAAATGTGGTAGCATAGAAAAGGTAGTGAGCTATTTGAAAAAGTGCCTCAAAGAAATTGGGTCTCATGGTGATGGAAATCACCATCAGACCAAATTTCTTTGAGGCATTTTTTTCAAACAACTCATTGCCTTGTCTATGCTATTGCTTACTATTATTCTTTCATAGATTCCTTTCAAGCATCCATAGCATAGACAATGCAATGAACTATTTGAAAAGTTTCCTCAGTAAAAAGTGGTCTCATGGAATGCCATGACAAGAAAATGCAATTGAAAGCTGCTCCTACTTATTACCTATGCTATGTGAAGTAATTGCATCACTGCTTATGTTGACTTTCTAAACAACTATATTGTAGTTGAAATTTTTTCATCTATCAGCATCTAGTTATTAGTTATGGAATGTGAAGTAATGCTTTGAGTTTGAAAGATGTGCAATGCAATGTAATCAACAATATGAATATAAACTACACAAATCTATTAAGTACAATTCATTAGTTAAACTCTTTATTCTATTACTTGCATGTAGGTTTGACTAAATCCAGTGGCACTGGGAGGTATTCCCTCGAAACTTCCAATATTAGCCTATTCAACATCCAAAATCACATATTAAAATACCATTCATAAAAAAATGCTATTAACATGTAATAAATTTATAATTTTTTACTAGTTACATACCTCAACGGTAGGTGCAGTGGAGAAATAAGTAGGTGCAGGGCCAATGTATCCAGTATCAACACTGTGACCTTGCAATTTCATTAAAATCATAAAACTAAATTAGTTAATCTTGCATTTCAAAACCAAAATTTAATAAATTAAATTCAATCAACATGCTAAATTTTACTTAAGTATCAATGCCATAGGCCTCATGCAAAATTTCAGCTACCCTTTCTATCTCCATAGCTACAGACAAATCCTGCATAGCAGCTTCCTGAGTGTCGGTGGGGTCATATGAAACAGTCACCCCGCAAGATTAACACAAATGGGATTGAAGCTCACCACTCAAAGAATCCCCTGGATGGGACTATAAAATAGGGATGGCATGCTGGATGACACTCTGGGTCAAAGAGCTAATGGCCTACAAAGTCTCTACGTCGACACTCTCCTTCACGATGAAAGGGATAATGATGTGCTCATGAGGCGACCTAACCAGAGGTCATCTCCCTTGCCGTGTAGGATCCTATTGTGCACCTAGTCTATCTTGAGCCGACCCCCCACCTCTCCCCTAGAAGTTCCTTATATCAAAATAATTTGGGATTTTGTTTAAGATGAACTCACAATATAGTTTCCTAAGGAAATACTGTGGGACTTCACAATTTTTGCATGATGGGTAATCAAAAACCATGTACCACCTATCCCAAAAAAAGTTCCTAATCTGTTGGTGGTGACACCAATGATTAGGAAAACTCTTCACATTGAGGGTAAGATTTACATTTAACCATGGGTCAGTGAATAGTGAGAAAAAATCTATTGAATAAACTAGATACTGAGAGGGGGGGTGAATCAGTATCCACAAACACTTATTGAACAATTACCATTAAAACATTTCATTACAAAGCAGATAAGAGCAATGACATTCCATAACACAATAAACACTAGATTTTACGTGGAAAAACCAATGAGGGAAAAACCACGGTGAGGATTAGCTCACAGAATGTAGTTATATCAAAAAGGACTGGCTCATTGCCAGATACAAAAGCTCACTGCTTACAAAGGACTTGATGTCCAAAAATGGAGGCTCACTGCCTACAAAAATTATGTAAATGAAAGTTGGCTAACCGCCAAGATTGAACTGATAAGAATGCACCACAGGTGTTGATTAGTTCCTTATATGCCCAGACTATTCATTTGCAGACTGATCTTTAGTTCACACACCTATGATTCTTCTCTTCTTCGCATTCGCTTCACACACTACTTACATTACTCTTTTCATCGCACTTCGCTCATATGTCATATCTCATGCTTCATTCTCCATGTCTTCGGATCTTTTAACTAACTTGTATATATACCTATATGGATTAGCTAGGTTGGCTTTAGAAATAATTCAACCGTGTCAAGCATCATCATGTCAGTTGGGACCATAGCTAAATCTTTCATGTAATTCACAATTCATTATCGACTAAATATTAGGCTGGCCATGATCAACCTAATATCTAAATGCAACCACAAAAACTGATGCCAGCGCATCACTCAAAACACATGAACATCTGAGAATGCATACATACACACTTCTGACCATTCTAAGCCTTTTTCCAAAACCTTAGATCATACCAATTACTAGAGAGAATATGCGGACCAAAAATACTAGAATTATCGAAGCAAATACCGGATAGGATAAACTGGTTCTGCACACCGGTATAGGGTACCCGACCAATATGGTGACATCAAGGACAATATAAGACATAATTCCAACAATCTCCCCCTTTGGCATTGATGGAAACATGTAACAAAAAGATCAAAAGGATTCCATATCTCTCCCCTTTAGATCCACATCTCTTCTTCTCTTCAATATCTCCCCCCCTTTGAAATCAATGGTAAAGGGTGCCAATTTTTTTTATGAACATGGTGACATTCAAAATTTCAAGACTTCAAAAAGTTTCAAACATTCAATTCCTCAAACTAGAACAACTGTTTTCACCTCAAAGACCTTTTTGAACCTTTCTTTGATCATCGAAAGCAACTTCTTCCATTCCAGTACATCAGAATCCATTCTTGTATACACACTTTTTAACATAGCCAACAGTGTGAAAGAGGATGGCCAATCTATGGAGGACCATTGTTTCTCATAGTCTTCTACATCAGAAAGAATTCCAACAAGATGGTCTAGCCGGACTTCAACAATCTCTTTTAGAAGCCAAAAAGTCTTCATTACATCATCCCTTTTCCTTTGTACAATAATTAGTTTTGCTTGCAACTCACCAATTCTTCACCTTTGCTTCCCATCCTTATCCTCAAAAATATCAAATTTCTTCCCAATATTGTTCACCTTAGATTCTATTGCTTCAATCTTGCTTCAAAAATTATCAATTGTTGCAAGCCATTGGAGGCAATATTTGTAGATATCAGTCATTTCTTTCATACATTTCTTTGTCTCCACAATAAATTTAGATAGCCTATGTCTTGATTTAGAACATATTTTCTCAACCAGGGCTTCTAGCTTGTGTCCTTTCAGACCTTCAAGGAACATTCTTTCCTTAATTACTTCAACTAGATTCTCAATCAGAGAATCAGAAACTGTAGAAGCATCAATACCTTTACAAAAAAAATACTCAATCCGAGCATCATCAACTTTAAGCTTGTCAATAGGAGAGGCCGTACTCCAAAATTCACCAAATTTCCTCATTTTTCCTTTCACCAACATATTCTGGATCAGAGGATTCAGATCCAGGTAGAGATTCTTCTTCTTCTTCTTCCATTTCTTCAAGAATAACAACAATATCTTCATCAATTGCTTTTCTTTTCCTCAATTCTGGAGGGGAATCATTTACAATAACTTCCAATTCTTTCATTCGAGAGGAAGAGCCTTCCTCAAACCTACTAGGTATAACTTCACTAGAGCTCATTACATTCTACAACGATAAGAAAAAGTTCTTGCACACACTCGCTTTATCCTCTAAGCTTTCCAAATGTTTGCATATTTATTTTGTAACGGAAATCCTGGATTCCCACTCAACATTCTTCTTTCCCAGTAGAGATTTCAGAAAATAAAGTATCAAACATGTAAGCAAAGATCCAAAGTGAAATGGATAACTGTCTCTCAAAGACAATTGTATTTTCTCGATGAGGTTCTCAAGAATTAGCTTACACAAATCAAACTGATTGTTTTCCTTAACCATTTTATACGCCAAATATACTGCAATGGCTAAAGTAGAGCTTTCTCTATTCCTGAAAAATATTTTATATGAAATGCCATATGCAACATACCTAAATGAGGCATCACCAATAGTGTTGATCAATAGTGCTCGGGGGTCCTTGTTGACTCCCATCATTTCCTCCACTTCCTTATATTTTACTGTTTTTTGTCCTGGAAGTTCTCCAACGCCGCAGAGTCCAGTAACAGCTTCAATTGCTTCTTTCGAAATGAGATAGGGTTTGTCCAATATAATGCTACCATCCTTGAGTTTTCTTAGAAGGAACATGATAAATTCTTTTTCGGCAAACCAAGGGAATTGTCCCCATATATCCAAACCTAGGGTTTGTATGCTTAGCAAGTCATTCAATTCGAACCCTAATTCTAATTTCTTTATTTTCTGATGATTGAACTCATCCATCTCAAATCCTTTCAACTTTAGAGGGGTATTCCTTTTAGAAATTTACATTATAGCTCTCAAAATTTTATTAAGACAGTTCTTTTGTTACCTTTCCTTTGCTACCACGAGATGGGAAATTTCCATTACCTATATCGAGCGACCACAATGATTTCTTTGAAGGTCTTCAAATTGCTTCAGAGATGCTTCAAGAAGGTTCCAAGCGCTTCCACAAGTTCTTCAAATGCATTTGATGACCAAAATGATTTCGAGATTACCTTAATATTTCATCATTTTTCCCTAATTCACATTAATTGCAAAACGCTGACAAGCTTCTCTTCCATCTACACCGAGAAACCTGTTCAACAAAAACTGACGAGGCCTTGGCAGTTTTCTTTTCCTCTGTGGTTGCACCTTAATTTTGTATGGTCACTATCCTCGGAGCTCGCCACGTGGCTTCCTCGTGAAGCTTTTCGCTTTTACTTCCCTTCACTTTTTGACAATCTCCGTCTACGTTCCGCATGGCTCGCGCTGACTGCTTTTCCGTGTCAAGCCCACGTCATTCTTTACTTTTGCTCGGAGCTCTCCATGTGGATCTCTCTCATAGTTTTCTGCTGGGTGCCTCTGCTGTATTCTGTTGGGCTCCATCTGGGCGACACGTGGCGATTTTGTTTTCGCGCTAGTTACCTTGGAAGTACTGCTGGATCTTTTGTTCTTCCTTGCCGCCGCATTCCCTGCTATGTTGCCGCATGTCCTCTCTTACTGCTGCATGGTCTACTTTTTCATATCATGGCCTCGTTGGTGTATTGTTGATCGATGGATTTTTACTGCGACGGCTCGAGATCATCTGGGCTGTCGATTGTTGCGTGTGGGTTGTTCTTCTCTGGGGGCTTCTTTAGGCGGTGGACTGGCCAATAAATAGGGCCTTGTTTTCTTTAATTAGGTTGTTGATTAAGTTTATGAAAAACTCCCAAGCACTACGAAGTAAGCCTTGTGTAATAGTTGCTTTTAATTCAAAGAATTCAGACTGTGCCAAATAAATTCAGCCTTTCTGTTTTCAAGCATTTGTTGGAACTATTGACTTGTGTTGTTATCTTCATTTTTGTATGAATGTCTATTCTTCAGTTTCTGTAACCTCTTATAGCTGGAATGAATACAAATCATGTTTTTACAACTCTTCTGTGTTAATGCAAAGTTCTGCTTGATTACATTATACAAATTAGAGGGTATTTTTGCAAGATAAGTGCTTTTGAGAAAATTATCTTAAACAACAGTAATTTAGTGGTTTGGGCCTTTTGCATTATGCATTGTGCTCTGGTAAAGTTGTCTAAAGAATTTGGCGCATCGCCTGTAGTGTACATTTTACATTCTTGCAATCTCCTTCACCTTTTACTTCACCCACTAAGCAAAGAGCCGGCTTCGGTAAAATCCTGAAGGTTATTTAGCTA
>CM021102.1:164907068-165000830 GCA_007115665.2 Sequoiadendron giganteum | reverse complement strand
ATACCATTGAATATTTTGGAATGGTTCAATGCAGTGTATACGCATGAGGAAGTAGAAACCCACCCGAGTGTTTGCACGATGCTCCTCATGTGTCTCCAGCTCGAAGCCGAACAAGAAAGGCTTGGTTGGAACAATGCCTCCATGCAACTGCTGCAGGCAAATATTTCAAACCGAGTGGATCCCATAATCGAATTGGGCCACACGCACAATCTGCTCCAGCCCTCTGAGGTAGCACCGTGGGAAGACCCGCTTTGTTAGCTTCAGGATTTTGCATTTTGAAACGTTAATGTCTAGCAGAGACACGACGAAGTGAGAGAAAATGCTGGTGTTCACCCGATACTGCTCTTCATAATGCATGCAGTCCTTCCCAAGGACCCATTTGATGGCTTTCACATACAATAGGTTTTTCACGCCTATCATGTGCTTCAGGCGCTTGCATCTAATTTTGCCAAGAAAGGCAGCCTGGGTCTTTCTGCAAGTAAGCCTCACTGGTGTTTCCATGTTGTCTGCTTTTTTAGCTAAAAATGAAATTGCTAAGGCAACGAGAGCTCACTAAGCTGGGAGGGCTAGAGGATATTGTGATTTGAAAAGCTACAATAAGGTCTAATTTATAGATTGGCTAAGGTTTGCTTGCCAAAGAAATCATGATTAACAACTGTACCAAGTGTTTTGCATTGCCTCAGTTTTCTGCATTGTAGTGTGCAAGGTGACGGGAGGGTGCAAGAGCAGCTTGCAACTTGCTCTATTGTGTTGCCACATCCATTCATAGATCGGCCAGGTGTCAATATAAGCGCTGTCGTCTCATCCGAGTCGAGTGAAATCTCAAAAGTAGCTGTTGGGCGATGTGCCCCATTCAAACATTGAAATCAATTAATGCCAAATGGTCTGAAGGGGTGCTCACAGGGTTGCCCTGGTTCGTCTTTCGAGATAGGAATCCATTTCTGTCACACGCGAAAGATTGTCAATTAAATGTATGAGTAGTTTGGCTAGTTGGCGATCTTTTCTCACGAGTAAAACTGGTAATGCATAATAGCAACTTGGCGTAAACAGCTAGCACATACCTTTTTCAGTCGCCTTTCTTGAGAAAGCAAAAAAGGAAAGTTATGGCATGCAGGGAAACATATTTATTGCAAAAGTTACCAAGAATTAAGCAATTAAGGCATTCGCAAGAAGAAAAAAGTTTGCAAAAAAGCTAAGCCGTTTGCGAAAAGATTTGTAGAGAGACTCTTGTGAATACAAAAATGATCGAAATTGCAGAAAACCTTGCACAGACTTCGGCTCAAGTAAGTCTAAGCAAGAAGATGGGGAATGCACCCCATGTGCAACTTTACGATGGAGAGTCTTATGCCACTCCAAGCATACCTACAAAGCCTAGCTGGTCTTTCACTCACCCAGTGAACCAAAAGTTATTTAGCACGGTTCCTCACAGAGACTAGGCAGTGGCCTTGAAGGATTGGGACAATGTCTTTGACCCTGAGTTGTCTTGCAATTCTAAGAGCCTTCGGAAGGCTACATGTGAAAGAATGAAGCATACAACGGACCAATTTCCCAAACGGCTATGGTACTGTGGGCTTGCACAGTACATGGTTCCCTTGGTGCACCCTTGCCCAAAGATTGTGGCAGCATGTGCGACACAGTTTGACCCGAACATAGGGGTTATCAGCGACAAGGATTTTTGGGTAGTCATTAGCCCCATGGCTATTCAAGATATGCTATGCATCCTATTTCCTGTGAGTAGGGAGGTTGACAATTTTGATATGGAAAGAATGCAGCAAAAGTGGGGAGAGCTCTAGTCGGGGCCACAGTTTTATCGTTCCGAGCTTCAGCAAATGATTAGTTCAACATTGCCCAAATTCCCTTTTAGTTTGAAAGCTCTAAAAGGTGCGGCTTCATCTGCCGTTTCTATGTTGGTGATGGTGTGCGGTTTGGACTCAGACAAAGATGTTCATTAATTTTAAATGTCCCTTTGCTTTATGCTGAAAAGGAATCGCGAGGACCCACTTTTTGATTTTGCAAGAGTTATTAGCGATGGCATTTGGCTGTAGCTAAAGGAATTTGGGGTCGACTCTAAATTCAGGTATTCATCTTTCCTGGCTTACTTAATTTTACACCAAAACCCAGATTAATTTTCAACGTTTATATCCCTATCTATTTTTGATGAGGGTGGTTTGAGGAAGCCGGTTTCGACATGGACCCCCATCATGTCAAAAACCTATGATTACTATGCATTCTCAGATTCATTCATAACCCTGGCCATAAGGGCTTTGGATCAGGCTGGCCTAAATATGACAGAACACATATCGCCCTAACAGAGATCCTGGTTAGGGAAGTTAACTCCGCCCTGCAACTGGTTCTTTGGCGTTGATTTCACCATGCTCCGCTTGCCAGGTTTCATCCGGGAGCCTTTCTAGCTTCCCCATTTTCTCTCTGATTGAGTGTTGGCCCTAGAGGCAATGAGGCAACTATGTAACCTAGACAATGATTACTGGGGAGGAAAGCACCTAACCTCCTATTTGCTGCTACCGATAATGTTTGTTTCCGTATCACTGGTAAAGATGAGGACCCTACAGATTGATTCCTCAGTGATTCTACTTTCAAAGTTGGGTCACTTCAGGCTAGTACTAATAGATGATCCATGGGATTACAACCCCGACAATAATTTACTAGGAATCGACATCAAGATCTCGCATTCGCCTCGGCCATTCTAGGACCTCCGGAGGAATCCTGAAGAGGGAAATTTAAGTAGATATGTAGGCCTTGAGTATTTTCCTACACCGGATGATCAACCACCATGGCTGAATTTTTATCATGTCATGGGGAGGGTCAACCTGAAGGTGATGATCGACCCCGCTCTAGTCACCCAATTGAAGAAGCTTGAGTGGTCGCCTGAGAAGATGCAAGATTTTTGGATATACTGGCAGTAGATTCTGGTAGCTGGCAAGATGCATAACGAAGTAGCTCTCGATGAGAGATTTGATGACATTTGGAAAAATGAATATCCGGATGTTGAGAATTCTTTGAACCGCTCAACATCCGTGCAACAATATAAAAGAGAGGAGGCTATTGTAGAATCTGAGGAGGAAGTAACTTAGAATCCCCCTGCCATCGTCGAAAGTCCAGTACTTGAAAAAAATACTGGTAAACAACCTGTGCAGGAGGAAGAGTCATGCGCACAAACATCCAAGCCAACCGCCTCCTCTAAATCAAAATGGAAGCGGACAAGGACCACCAGTAGAAAGAGATGGGTCATTCTCAACCTTGATGATTTCCCAGAGGAAAAGCGACAATGAATCGAAGAGGCGGGTGCAGAGGAGGAACAACTGACGAAGGGAGTGGTCGAAGCGTCTGCGGCTCCATCGAAGCATCGGGTAAATTTTCCCCCCTCTTTTCTCTCCTCTATGTCTTTGGTCTCACCATAGTCTACCCCTGTTGTCTCATCCGCGCCAGTCCTCTCCGCCACTAGATTTTTTGGTCATTCCAATCTTGATCCTCCCATTTTCCCACCTATATCCTCCACTTTCCACATCTTACCCAAAATAAAATTTTGTGTAAGTACTGTGCTCGCGGGCCAACAATTTTTATCCCCAAGGCCCACCCCTGTGGTTGGTGCATCTGCAATTTTCCCTTACACTGTCACCTCATTTTCATCCCCTCCGAGTAGCCAATTCATCCCGTCATTCTCCCCAGCTATTATAATGCGACCTAGTAAGACCTCTGATGCATCAGCTACGCTATCTTTCCCACTAACCATCCCTCAGGAGTATCCTTTTGTTGGTGGACTGGGTATCCCAACCCAAGAATATTTCTTGTAGGTTGACACAAATAAAAGCACCCGCACCAACCGTATTAACAGACGAAGAGCAAAGGACGCAACCCGGCAGGCAGAGCCCCACTTGCAAACCATTTTCAATGAAAGCCAAAATTCTTTGATGTTTGCGAAGATCACTCCTAATGTGATTAAGGAAGCAGGCGAGATGCAGTAGGCCCATCCACGAGATAAAGTTGAGCTGATGGAGGAGACCCAAAAAATAGTGACCACTGATTTCCTCAGGCTCAGCCGACAGGAAAAGAAGAAGGATGATAAAATTGTGGAGTTCAAAAGAAAGGTCGACATCTAGGTAAATAAGTTTAAAGCCCAAGAGAACGAAATAAGCCGGCTGGAGAAAGAGAGGGGTACCTTCGAAAGTAAGATCAAAGAGTTGCAGGGTTTAGGAGAAGAGGTCATTCTGACTCTCGAGAAGGAGGTTGAGCTACTCTAAGCAAGTGAAGAGAAGCTTCAAGCAAAAGAGAAAGAGCTCCAGACTAAGTCTAACCTGTTAATTGAGAGGATGAGAGAGCTCTGACGGAACACCATTGCCGAGATTGCAGAAATGAATGCCAACTTGGAGTTGGAGGTCAGAAAGACTAAGCAGGCCAAATTGGCCCTGGCAAAAAAGGAAAAGGAGGTTTTTACTCTGAAGGAATAGATGTTCACATTGGATAAAATTTTGGCAGAAGTTGTCGCAGGTTTAAGCAGCAAAGAGGCAGAATTGGCTGCCCTAAAGACCCAATCCTTTGCGTCCCGAATGAGCTCGTTGGAGATTGCCAAAGAGTTACACGCATCATACTGGGATAAGGTGAAGGCTTTGTGCCTTACCCTGCAACCCACTTTAAAGTTTATGGCACAAGCGGCTAGCCTCTGTGGAATGGTGAGTGAATCAATACAATAGGTTCAGGAGTTAGCTTCTGACAAGGTTCTAGAGGCTAGAATATTATTGGGTAAGTTGTATACCGCTTCAGATGAAGCATTGAGTAGCGTGGGAATCAATGACTGAACAACAGTGGCTTTGGGCATGAGTAGCCTCATCTCCATGCATGAGGCCATCCAGCAAGTGGCAGATTGTAGGGCTCGGTTAAACTAGATTACTAGTGACATGCGGGTGAGGTTTTCTTGTTTGACTGAGGCCTCCCTTCGCCTTTCATTACTAACCAAATGGTAGCAAGTGTGGAACATATTGTTGCAATAATCGAAGAGAAGAAACAAGACCTTTCTGTCTTCCAGACCTTTGATCAATCTCCGACTGTTGAAGAGATCGAGGGAATCGTACATCAATTGGTGTAGCTTTTCTTCCAATTAGAATTGGAAACAAAAGTATCAGGCGGATTTCCCTTCAAAGCAATCATCGATCTCAGACTGGCCCTTGAGCATCTGCGAACTCTCTTTGCACCGATGAATGAAGTATGGACCAATCTGCAAGCCACCCTTTCGAGGTTGTGAGCATTTTGTTGCTGAGCCAAAGGTTTCTGGGGTTCTCCTTTCCATGAGCGAAAAGCCCCTATAAGTCGCCAAACTGTTCAACAAAAACTACCAAGGCCTTGGCAGTTTTCTTTTCCTCTGTGGCTATGCCTTAATTTTGTATGCTCACTGTCCTGGGAGCTCTTCACGTGGCTTCCTCACGAAGCTTTTCGCTTTTACTTCACTTCACTTTTCGACAATCTCCGTCTGTGTGCCGCATGGCTCGCGCTGGCTGCTTTTCCAAGTTGGGCCCACCTCATTCTTTACTTTTGCTCAGAGCTCTCCATGTGGATCTCTCTCACAGTTTTCTGCTGGGCACCTCTGCTATTTTCTACTGGGCTCCGTCTAGGCGACACGTTGCGATTTTGTTTCCGCGCTAGTTACCTTGGAAGTACCGCCAGATCTTTTGTACTTCCCTACTGTCGTGTTCCTTGCTATGTTGCCACGTGTCCTCTCCTACTGCTGCATGGTTTTCTGTTTCATATCGTGGCCTTGCTGGCTTATTGTTGATCGATGGATTTTTACTGTGGCGGCTCGAGATCATCTGGGTTGTCGATCGCTGAGCGTGGGTTATTCTTCTCTGGGGGCACCTTCAGGCGGTGGACTAGCCAATAAATAGGGCCTTGTTTTCTTTAATTTGGTTGTTGATTAAGTTTATGAACAACTCCCAAGCACTACGAAGTAAGCCTTGTGTAATAGTTGCTTTTAATTCAAAGACTTCGGACTGTGCCAAATAAATTCGGTTTTTCTGTTTTCAAGCATTTGTTGGAACTATTGACCTATGCTGTTATCTTCATTTTTGTATGAATGCATGTTCTTCAGTTTCTGTAACCTCTTATAGCTGGACTGAATACAGATCATGTTTCTACAACTCTTTTGTGTTAATACAAAGTTATTATTGATTACATTATACAAATTAGAGGGTATTTTTGCATGATAAGTACTTTTGAGAAAATTATCTTAAACAACAGTAATTTAGTGGTTTGGGCCTTTTGCATTATGCACTGTGCTCTGGTAAAGTTGTCTAAAGAATTTGGCGCATCGCCTGTAGTGTAGATTTTACATTCTTGCAATCTCCTTCACCTTTTACTTCACCCACTAAGCGAAGAGCCGGCTTCGGTAAAATCCCGGAGGTTATTTAGCTAGCGCATAAGGTTCCTCAATAGCTAAATTTCCCATAAGGCTGTTGCTACATGCAAAATATTGCATCAACAAAACCCCAATTTACTCCGCAAATGATAAAAGCTTGCATCTTTTCTTCCGGTTTCTTTTGCAACACATCCGTCCTATCGTTCTTTACAACATATCCATGTGCCAACATCTAACACACTATATTTCTGGGGCGTTTAATTGATTTTCTGATAAAGCTCCCTCTAAGACCAAGCTAGGTCTAATTCCCAGAGGATTCATTTGCACGAGATGAGGGTATAGATGCATCAGTAGACTTTGATCCTTCTTTCATTTTCCATATTTTTCTCATTTCCTTCTTAACCTCTTCCTTATCAATCCTTTCCACATTCTCCACCGAAGCAGACTGCTCCTCTTTTCTATTTCTGCATACTTTTGAGATATGTTCTAGTTCTTTGCAATAATAGTAAATTATATTTCTCTGATTTTTTTGATTTCCATTCATCCTTGTTCTACAATGGTTTTCTTTGTGTCCAAACATATTATAGTTATAACAATAACCATTGAATGACTGATTTCTATTGAACTTATTCATCATCACTCGACTAGCTGAAGATCTACATTCAGTAGATTCATGTCCTATCTTCTTGCATGCATAACAATGTCCTGAGAAATGACCAAAAAATTGATTCAACCTACTCCTACACTCAGTTTACTTATGAAAAAACTTCTTACATGAAAAAAAAACACCATTGAATGATGAGCACCTTTGTGCATTTGGTTGTTTGACAAGTGGTTTCTTTCTAGGATCTATTTTTTGCTTTCCTTTTTCTAGAGTCTTCTGATTATTCACTGTATTTGAATTTTGCATTTTTTCATCAGCTTCATTTCCTAAGCCACTTTTGTATTTAGAAGGTTTCTCTCCTGCTATCAATTCATCAAGCTTGGTGGAGCTTATCTTGAAATCTTCTTCACAGAGTTTTGATTTCTCAAGTTCTGTCTTTAGACTCATCACTTCCTGTTCAAGCCTATGATATACATCATCTTTGCTTTGTATCACTATTTTCAAACATTCTTCAATTTTTTTCTTTTTACCTATCTTCAACTTAAGTCCGACGTTCTCATCATTTGCTTGCTTCAAATCCTCACTCAATTCTTTGTATCTTTCCTTGAATTTGTTTAGCTACTCTTTCAATTTTCTGACACACTCATTTTCTTCATCAAGATTTTACTTTAGTTCTCTATTTTCAATTTCAACCTTGTTTAGATCTTCAAGGGTAGTTTGGAGCTCTTCTTTATCCATTGTTCAATTTGCAAGATCTCCCTCAAGCTATTAATCTTCTCCAAAGGAACCAAATCTCTAATACCAATTGTTGAATAAACTAAATATTGAGAGGGGGGGGGGTGAATCAGTATCCACAAAAACTTATTGAAAAATCACCATAAAAACACTTCATTACATAGAAGATAAGAGAAATGCCATTCTATAACACAATAAACACCAAATTTTACTTGGAAAACCTAATGAGGGAAAAAACATGGTGAGGATTAGCTCACAGTATATAGTTATATCAAAAAGGACTCGCTCACTACCAGATACAAAAGCTCACTGCTTACAAAGGACTTGATGTCCAAAAATGGAGGCTCACTGCCTACATAAATTATGTAAACGAAAGTTGGCTAATCACCAAGATTGAATTGATAAGAATGCACCACAAGTGCTAATTCAATTCCTTATATGCTCAGACTATTTGTTTGCAGATTGATCTTTAGTTCACACACTTATGCTTCTTCTCTTCTTCGTATTCACTTCACACACTACTTACATTACTCTTTTCATCGCACTTCGCTCATATGTCATATCTCATGCTTCATTCTCCATGTCTTCAGATCTTCTAAACAACTTGTATATATACCTGTATGCATTAGCTAGGTTGGCTTTAGAAATAATTCAACCATGTCAAGCATCATCATGTCAGCTGAGACCATAGCTAAATCTTTCATGTAATTTACAATTCATTATTGACTAAATATTAGGTCGGCCATGATCATCCTAATACCGAAATGTAACCACAAAAATTGATGCCAGCGCATCACCCAAAACACATGAACATCTGAGAATGCATACATACACACTTCCAACCATTCTAAGAATTTTTCCAAAACCTTAGATCATACCAATTATCAGAGAGAATATGCGGACCAAAAATACCAGAATTACCAGAGCAAATACCAGATAGGATAAACTAGTTCTGCACACCGGTATAGGGTACCAGACCAACATGGCAACATCAATGACAATATAAGACATATTTCCAACAAAATCAACTTTTGTAAATTTTAAATATTTTACATCTTTATATGATAATTTGTCTTGGTAATAATCCATAGCCACCTGCCTCCTATCTTGCCAACCAATTAATTGTTTGCTAATTGAATCTACATGTTTTAACATTTCTTTCGATGAAGTTTCCAGGGTCATTATTTCCATTGTTGAACCATTTGGATCATTCAACTTCTTGATTAAATCCTGAATTTGTTTTTTTTGTTCTCAATTTCACTCATTAAGTTTTGTTGAGTGCTAGGAGGATGTTGAGGGATTGGTGGAGGAGATTGAGGTTGTGGTTGATTAACTTGAGGATTTTGTTGTTGATGTTATTATTGTTCTGATTGAGGAATTTGTTCCTCTTGTTGTTGTTGTGCTTGTTGAGGATTTTGAGGAGGGTTCACAGGTTGATTAACATCTCCTAAAAATTTAAAAAACAAATATTAAAAACAACCTAAAACTAACAAATTCAAAACAAAAAAAAAACAATCTTTATCTCTCAGACCTCCTCATCGACATGGTAGAATCCTAGTGATGAAACAACAACCGTTGATGAAGAATTTTTAAAATAGCTCCTCCTAGAACGTGATCGTAAAAAGTTAGGGTTTTTTCCGCAAGCAAGAAAAAAGACATAGTGACTAGTTAAAATGAATTCAATTTCTTTTTTTTTTTTGCTTTTAATAGGTCATAACATGAGCACATTATAACGTGCTCACGTTATGGGATCATTATGGCTGAGCCTTAGACTCGGCACACCAAGCCATAATGTGAGGGAATTATAATGTACTCACATTATGAGCTTTTAAAACTTTTTAAAAAAGTTGGCCACAAATTGGCTACCCATCTTTTTGCACTCGCCCATGGGTAGGGATTCCAAAGCATGAGCCAAACCAAGCACAAGTGTATGCCAGTTATTGATATGTTATTCCATTTAAGACATTCCACGAAGACATTAAAAAAAAAAATAGAAAATAGAATGAGTATGCCAATTTCAGCATTACAATAATTAACTTAGATTCTAATCTCCATAGTGCCTTGAGTTGTTGGAGTCTTAGGATTTGTGTTCTTTTTCTTAACATAGGGAAGTTTTACTATAAATATTGAGGGAGTCAAATTCATTAAAAGTATAATCAAAGCCAATTCAACTAATAATTGTCTATTAATTCCATGAAAGGCCAAAATTGGCCCATGGGATTAAAAAAATACATTAAAAATTAAGGAATTGGGAGTGCAAGTATAGCTCTAACAAACTCAAAAGAGAAAAAAAATGAGCATTGAAGATATATTACATACAAAATATTATATATTTTGATGCCTTATAATTCACATAATATCTACAATCCTATCATGATGTCACTTCCTACTCAATCATGAAGAAGAAACAATGTGAAAGAAAGAATCAATCCTCTAAGTGTAGACCATTTTGGAAATAAAGTCTTTAGCCAAATCTTGATGAAGAGCAAACACATCTAGAAAGAAAATCTAGATGATCATATTTAATTCTCATATTCCATGATTTCCTAGAGATATTTTTACATCTTTCAAGACACAAAAAAACCCATCTAATCTCATAGTAAGAAAAACACCTAAAAGAAAAAAGATCCTCGGTTTTACACATTGTAAAAAAAAATGATAAATATGATGTGCTTGAGGGGTATGATGACTAGTCACAATGTTGAGGAGGTGTGAATAAACTCTAAAAAATGCAAAAGGGACCCTCAAACTATAGGAAAATTAAGTCTTAGGTTATTGTAATGTGGGAAAATTGGTCTAGCCTAGAATACTATGTCTTCAAGGTTAATTTTTTTTACTACTCTGTGATAAAACCAAAATTATGGAAGAACTATTTTGTTGTTGTTATCAGTATAGGAAGAATAAAATACTAACAAAATATACTAGGATGTATTAAACTTAGAAAAAAGTTTTTTTCACTAAGATAAAATAATGTGTCAAATTAGAAAATGTCAATTTACATAAATTTGAAATATAAAATTGGAAAGCAAGGTTAATAATTGTAAATTATGAATGCAAGGAACTTGGAATTGGAGTTCAAAGTTATTTTCTAAGGACACTTACATGACACACAAATTTTTATGCAATATTCTATCATCCATATAAATTTTGTAACACAAGTTTTCGGTAAAATGCAATTATTCTATAAAGTTTATGGCCAACTACACACAAAAAACAAGGATGATAAAGTAACAATTAAAGGGAAACCAAAAATAAAAGTAAATAATTTAATCTATATATATTTAGTATATAAATAATGAACACGAGGAAGAAGAAGAATGGATACCCCCATGTAATTGAGAGCTTTAATGAACCTATATCTAAGAAAATAATAAAGGTTAGGGCTCTTGGAGCACTATTTCACATGCCTTAAAATGTAAAATATTAAGCCCTTGTCCAGCTTGTTGCAGTTTCCTTGTGTTAACCCACTATTTATATTCAATCTAAGAGAGTCTTAAGTGAATTTTCCATTTGTTTAAATTTGGCTAATTTTTATCCCTTGTCATCCTATATGCACTAATCAATGTGGGATGTAGAAAAAGTCTAAAAAATTCTAAGTGTGTGTGTGTGTAGGGTTATATTGTTCAAATTATTAAGTTTGTGCAAGATGTTAAAATTTTATAATTTTGAGATTTCCCTTACCAATGTACCACTTACCTATCACCCTTGATCCCAAAAATATTGAATCCTTTGCATTATTTCCTTTATTAGAGGTTTGGGCTTGCCCTTACCTTGGTACTCAATATGTCTTCCTCTTAATCCCTAAAACCCTTAAGCTTTATAGGTTGCACTTAAGTTACTTTATGTGCCAAGTTTTTAGGCCTACCATACCTCAAAACCCCAAAACCATGACTATTCACCTTAAAAAATTTATGCGCTAGAGTTCAGGCTTTTGCTTGCCAAAGTACCACTTCATTCTTGTGAACCTCAATCCTTGATTATTTTCACCATATATTTTATTGGAATTGTGAGTTCAACCTTGTCTTTATTTACATACCTCAAAATGATCATCCTTGACTCCTAGTTCTCAGCTCAATATTTCTATTGTTATTTTTTTGGAGTTAGAACTTTATCTTTACTTATACTTGGGTACTTGGGTTAATGTAGGATCATGGGGGTCCAAACTAGGCCCTTAAGTGGCAATGCAAATTCAGAAAAAATAGAGTTAGGCAACTTGACATAAGAAAATGAATAGGTTATTAACATAATTTGAAAAATATGCCAGAACATAATTTGTAGCAAATTGAATGGAGTTTCTAAGCTACTAGTCCTTTTTTGGAAAAAAAAGCAAATCTATTAGGTGAAAATTTTAAATTTCCATGCAATAGTACTAAATGTTTAAGAAAAAAACAAAAAAAAAACAAATGTTTGTTTGACCACCCTAATGGGGAGCAATTTTTTTTTTTGAATCTTTCAATATAAGTAGAGAGCACATGCCCATATGTGACACACATTTTTTTTAATATTTTTTGCAAGTAAACAATTAGTTATGAATTTTCTAGTAGGAATTTTTGAAAATATTAAAAACCATTTGTCTAACCACCCTAACTTGGTCAAAAAATTATGATTTTTTAAAACTATAATTTGTGAAGCATAGTGTGTGACACATCTTTTAGATTCAAAAAATGTTTAACCACTTAAAAGTTATAGATGTTTTTCAATCAACCTATCAATCAAGACTTTACACATAGTGCATGTAGAAAATCAATAATAATTACCTATTAAATTCAAAATAAGACATATCTTATAGCAGTGGAATGCTACCAATTTGTTGAACAAACCCTTTTTGTTTCATCAAAATCGGATGAAAAAAGTCGTCAACATGAAGGGTGAAGCTCAAAAAACTCTTGCAACCCCTATAAACACGCTGGGGATGTTGAATTTTTAGGTTGGTCACCCTCAAGCCAAATACCAAAGCAATACTGAGGCAAAACGGATATTTTTTTCTATTGCATATCTAATAGAAATAAATACTTGTTTTTAAGGCAAAAGTGGATATCTAATACGAAACAAATATTTGATACTTAAAGTTGCATAACAAATATCCACTATTTATGCTTAAGAAATAGTTATCCATTTATTAAAACAAAAAATATGATTATACAAAAATTAGTATATATTAAAATTTAAGATGTTATAATATTATTATTATTATAAATATTTATATATATTTTATATTAATATATTAATATATGTCTATATATAATATAATATAGAATATATATATTATGCATTATAATATATAATATACTATACAATATATATATATATATATATTATACATTATACATTATACATTATAATATATAATATATATAATATTAATATATATTTAATATAATATATGATAAATAATAAATACTAGGAAATAATAATGAATATAATATAAATATTTAATGTTATATATTAAATATAAATAAATATTATAAAAAAAATTGATGGAAAGGATATCTATTTTTTTAATTAGAAATATTAAAATATTATACGTTATATTATATAAATATTATAATATTCAAAACATAGAAAAATGGGTTAGGGTTCAAAACACGTAGAGTTTTATACTAAATTTAGAATGTTTCACCAAACTCACTATAAATAGAAAGGTCAAAATGAGGTGTAATGAACCAACCTATTTTAGAAATTCATTCAAGAAATGAGATCCCTCAGATCAAAATCCACTTTCAATCCTTGGGTGAGTGAATTCTTTGAGGAATCTTGCAATTTTCTTGTGTGTGGACATGGTAAATATGATAGAACAACACTTTTGAGAGATGAAAATAACGTAGAAAATGACCTCAAATCTATAACTTAAGACTAGATTCATGTAGATGCAACATAACTCTAACAAAAGAAGTTTATTTTATGCAAATCAGATGAGTGGAAGACACTTAAAACCTACCTCAAAATTAGTTGCAATCTCTTTTGACAGAAGCAGTGACAACTGACTAAACATTGAGGGCTTTGGGAGAAAGATTAAAAATACCAAATGCACTCATTTATGACATGCAAAAGTTAAATTTGATAGATGAAACATAGGGCTATCAGAAACAATAAAGCTTCTAGCAGATTTGGGAATAGAAAATGTTGTGTACTTGTCACAAAGCACTATTTTCGGAAGTTGTCCTGGGACTCATTCACCTATAGGTGAATGGATCTTTGTTCACCTTTCCAAAATTGATTTTTGGGTCCTCTACTCCTGTGTCTACACTTCCAGATCCTTCGGGTTTCATAGTCGGGCTGTCAAAAATAAATTCAGGATCTAAGTTTCCGTGAGATGACAACAAATTTGACAACAAATGTAACTTTGCAATTTTGCACTTTTGAGATCTTCAAATTTTCTTCAACCTATGAACGTACAAATCTACAACACACAAAGAGAGAGGGGAAAATGTTTTTTTTGTGTGAATGGAGGTTTGCCTTGGTCAAACCTCATTTTGGAAATTAAACCTTGAAATGAAATGAAATAGCATAAAACAAGGAAAACTTTATTGGCAAATCTTTGCCAATCGGCGAATAATTGAAATCGAGACCTCCAAAAATGGTGAATAGTACAAGCTAAAAAGGAGACTGAATCACCAGGTTTTTACAAAATATTAGTTTCATCTCAATTAATTCACCTATGCATTATTTTTAAACTAATAAATTGAATTGATTCGCCATGTAAATGATGCATCATTGGAATTGATTCACCAATAGTTTATACTGTAATTAAAAATATTAATTATATTCGCCAGTAATATTATATTCCTACCATTAATTTTGGGGCAATATCGCCACTAATAATAAATTACCATTGAGTTTTAGGGATATTTTAGCCTTGAATAAGGCTTTTATTTATTGCCATCGAATCATCAATTATCTTTTTAATGAGATGGTTGCAGGTTGATTTCGCGACCTATACACACGTGCCTTTTAAAAGGCTTGTTGAGGCCCGAAATGGCCCAAAAAATATTTTGGGCCTTAACAAGCCTTTTAAAAGGCATGTGCGTATAGGTCATAGAATCAACCTGCAACCATCCAATTAGAAATCTTGTTGACCCCCATAAGGGGAACTTTCCAGTTGAGTTCCCCTTGACCTTGTCGATAGCTGCCACCCTCGGGCCCCTACTTCAATATTACAAAAAACAAAAAAATATGGGGGAACTGTGTCGACCAACTATGCAAATTTTAAAAGGAGAGATTCACCATTGTAATTAATATTTTAGTGATTATTCTCTAGGATTCACCACTATGATTATTATTTTTACCAATTATTTATTAAGATTCACCAGAATTTTACAAATTTTTGAATAATGTGCATAGATTCGCCAAGAAAATTAATAATTTTTCCAAATAAAAGGAAAGATTCACTAGGAAAATTATAGAACTTAGCCAAGGTTCACCAAGATTTTACACCATCATTGAGGGGGGGTTTCTTAAAGCTATCCCTAGCATAAAAGGAATGATGAATGAAAAACCCAATGTTGCAACTCACCAAACCCTTGAATGAACATTTGAAAATCTGAAATATGTTGGGATTACAGAGCCTTGCAACATGATCATAAAGTATGGATGGTTTGTGTTGGTTGTTCCTATGTCATCATTGATGTCAACATGGTGATAACTATATGAGAAGTCTACTTGGTTTACCAAAAGATTTTCTCTGCCAGTAGTACTCTTTTGTGATTGATTAGTGTATTGGTATTTGAGTTTGGAATTCATCACAAGATCTTATATGAATCTAATCTCTTAACCATGTTATCATGACTCATTCAGATAACTATATCCAAGATCTTGAGATGTTCTTGGTTGTGAGAAAAATGTTATCTCTGAAAAAGTTCAACTCTGTAATCTACCGTTGTTCCTTGCTTGGTATACTATGCGGGAGACTCTGCATTTTATTAAGGTGAACACTCTTATGTTACAGTTTTGTTGGTAGCATCTATGTTGGTAGTGATGGGAAATTAATGTGTTCATAGATACAAAAGGTGTTTTCTTTGAGGTTTATTTATTGGTTTGGAGAATTTTGTTCTAGTCTTGGCCGACTTAATGTATGCAATACATTATAGAGACTAGTTGTGTTTTATGGATGTTAGCTGACTTGGTATAATGCACTACATGGATAAAATGTTTAAATTATATATGGTGCTGACAAAGAGATTTTTAAATTATTATTTTTAGCTAATTAGGTCAACCTAATTGATGAATAAGATATACTTATATATACAAGATGTTTTGAAGTGTAAGTGTGAAAAAGGATTAAGGGGTATGTGAAAATCTAAGCCTAAATGCTTTATCAATTGTGGATCAGTGCAGATTAGTTGAGTGACTATTATGTGAGATAGTACTTCATATTTTGAGCTTCATTGGAACTGAGCCCTGCACATTGAAGGTGTATCCTATCAGTTCAATCTCTTGGCAGTGAGCCACTATCTTTGTATCTAGGTGGTTAGCCATATTTTATACTCATGCAGTGAGCCTTTTTAAGGATAGTGAGTCATGGCTATGAGCCCTGTAATGTTTTGTATCCAGCTATAATATATCATGAGTTAAACCTCACCATGGTTTTTCCCTTTTTGGATTTTCACGTAAAAATATTGGTGTTCATGTGTATGGTTGCATTGATTTGTTTTTATGTTCCTTTTTGCTGATTTAATCAGAATTGTGCTAATGATTAGATGGATTTTATTGTGGTTTTATGGAATACTGATTCACCCCCTCTCTTAGTATTTTTAATGTTCAAAAATTGGTATCAGAGCTTGGTTCCTCAGAAGAAGCCTAACAACTTGAGGAAGGTCTTGAAATTTGAGTATAAGAATTTTTTTCCTCCAACAGTGGTCTCTGCTAGATATTTAGAAGAAATAGAAGACTTGAAAGACAAGTTGATGAAAGAAAATGAGTATATTGAAAAGATACAAAGTAAAAGTGTTAAAGCATGTGATGTATTGGTTAAGGAAGATGAAATTGTCTCCAACCTGCTACAACAATGAGAAGAAAAGAACTGAAAAATTTCAAGAAATTGAAATTCAAAGGAAGATGGATGAATGCATAAAACTTGAGGAAGAAGGAAAAATCTTGAGATCTGATCTAGAAAAGGAGAGAAGTTTTGAAGACAAATTTAAGATAATATTAACAATACTTGATGAGTTGATTACTTCTCAAAGACTGGCTATGAATAAGAGTTGATTAGGGTTTGAGGAAGGTCAAAGTTCTAAAGCAAAGAAATCTATTGGTAAGAAGTCTCAATGAAAATATGGACAAATCAAGGATCTAAGAAGGAATTCTGGAAGAACTCCTATCAAATGATTTGATGCTAAAAGGTATTTATCTTTCAATGGTGTTTGTTATTCTTGCAAGAAATTTGGTCATAAGGAAAAGGACTGCAAATGTAAAATGAATGATTCTTTATCATTCTCTAGCAAATGTCTTAAGTCCAAGAAGATTAGATATAAAGTTAGTTTTTGTGAAGATAAGTTGAATAAAAGAAAGAATGGAAATAAGAATTTTGTTTGTTGTAAGTGACGTAATCAGGAACACCCTGGTAATAACTGCAGAAGAAGAAAAAATAGTTATCTGACGAAGAAGAATGATCAAATCATTGATCCAGAAGAAGCAAGAAAGGAAATGAAAAGGATTTGGAGAAAGGAAGGAGAATTCAAGCAAGATGAATGGGAATCATCAATCTTATCTATGCTAACCATTGGTGTAGATACTCTTGCCAATTTTTAATTAAAGCAGTGGCTAAAGGGGATAAATTATCAAAAAATCTAATAAATCCCCCCTCATTGGTACTTGTGTCACATTTGTTAGGAATTAGTGTTCTCATTGTTTATTGAATTGACATTATAAGTGTAATAGATATTAAGTTGTTGAGAAACAACTTAATATATTATTGTTAGTGTGGTGTTTTAGAATATTATGTATAGGACAAATATACGATAGATTTCATGTATATGAGTTGTTAGAACAACTCATATTATTAGGGAGTGGTTACTAAAATATAGGAGTTTGAAATCCTATATATATGTAATAGATTATTGAATGAAATAAAGAGGAAGCACGTATTATTTTTCTTTTTATTATTTGGATTCTCTATCTCTACCCATATTTCTAATATGGTATCAGAGCGTTATAGATTATATGCCTAAAATTTATTGTGTTTCAGATTGTAGTCGCAGATTTGGTCTCGACCTCTGATTTCTTGGAGGTCCCTATGCCAATGGGAGTGGAGATCAAAATAATCCCCACCGAGATTTTTGCAGTCTATGCTGAATGCGTTGCATAGTGTTTTTTCATGACCGTACAGTATTTGGTCATGACTGCATATTTGACATCACTTCTTCTGATTGTTGAAGGAGGCAACAATATTCCAGTAGTATTGCATTTGTATGATTGTTGAATATTTTGGATGGCAAGAGATACCGTCCTATCAATGTTTGGTGCCATTTTTTGATGACATAAGGAAACATTTTCCACACAGCAGAGGCTTCATCTCCAAACTAGGAACTTGATCTCTGTACTTTGCTCGTGGAGGGATATTTCTTGATCATTGAGTAGCATTGTTTTCCTTCATAATGGGTTGTTCGAGGAGCAAGTGATAGGTTGCATGTAACATTGTTTAGCAGGGATCTCTAATCCATTGGTGGTTTTTCAATTTGAAATTAGTCTGTGTTCAGAGGCATTTTCTAAACCTTTGAAGGAAGGCGTCATCTATTCTATTCCAATCCACACTTGGTTGGCGGTGGATGCTGTGATTTCTTTGTTGAATGGATTGTTGCTTCAAATCTACTCACCATGCATTGATTTTTTCCCACGTATTCATAGTTGGAAAATTCAATAGTGTTGGTGGCAATTGATATATTCATTGTCCCTATGCATTGGTCGACGTCCTTAATCGGGTGCAACAATTTGTGGGTTGATATTTTGTTATCGACCCATGTTGAAACTGGCATATACACTGAGACTACATAGATGCCTAGCATAGGTAGCATGCCATCTGTTCCATACATAACAATTAGAATAAAATTGTGTCCATTAATTCTTATGCAAAGGATTAAAAGATAGATCTTAATATTGAAGTATAAAATTGTGTTATAGCTGCATAAGAAGCTTAGTAAAAAGAGTACTTCTGATAGATAGTTTGGTATTGTAGGTTGATGATATTTACTGCTTGGTGAAGTGTTGGAGTAGCCTTGTTAGTCCATAGACAAGGTTTAATTAGTACTTTATTTATTTATTTATTTTTAGTTTTTAATTGTTGTATGAAAATTCAAAAAGTGTCAAAAAATATCAAAAATAAGAATTGCTTCAATTGTAATTGGATGCATTATCACTTGAATACGGCATCCATTTTGTGATGAGGCATTCTAAAATTGAGCCTCAAAGTCAAAATTTCTAAGTAGCAAACCTATTGGAGGATGGAGGCACAGGAGGAAGGAGGACAATCAGCGTCCTCTCATTAGTCACCAACGACGAGGCCGCTCATTAGCTTTGGTGATATTTTATTTCCTTTTATGCAACATGATATGATTTGTTATAGGTTGTGTGAATAAGTGAAAATTTCACATTATGGGGGGGAATAATACACAATGTTCCATTCCCAGTTTGTGATATGCATGTTGATTTCTATATAACTTCCCTGATGTAAAAGCATAGTGGCAAACAAAAGCATAGTGTAATGCAGTTCATGGATCTTGAAAGGGTTTGTGGGAGGATCCAGAAAACCACACAAGGTGGACAGATCGTGGAGGTTCCTGTTCATGTCCAGGTTTTTGGTAAGCCTATGTGAAAACCATGAAAGGTTGATGGGAGGTTTCTTTCATTTTGAATCAAGATCATGATCCATAAGAGGTGGTTTACTGCAGTAGGAAGTGCTAAGGTGGAGAATGTGGACATTGTCGATATTGTAAACAATTGTATAGGAGAGTAGCTGACTACAAAGATCCTTTGATTGTTAGAATTTTTGGAAGTATGGTCGACCGGTGATAAGTTCATTGGAAGTGAAAGTGGGATATGTTCTCATATGCAGCAAGGTCCAAATAGTAGTATACAGACCTAAAAGTATGCATAGGCATATTATTTTGTTTCCAAGTTGTGCGATGATCTTTCTCTCCATGTTCATAGTAAGGGAGGGTGTTAGGAATTAGTGTTCTCATGGTTTATTAAATTGAAATTATAAGTGTAATAGATATTAAGTTTTTGAGAAACAACTTAATATATTATTGTTAGTGTGGTTTGTTAGAATATTATGTATAGGACAAATATACGATAGATTTCATGTATATGAGTTGTTAGAACAACTCATATTATTAGGGAGTGGTTACTAAAATATAGGAGTTTGAAATCCTATATATATGTAATAGATTATTGAATGAAATAAAGAGGAAGCACGTATTATTTTTCTTTTGATTATTTGGCTTCTCTATCTCTACCCATATTTCTAATAACATCATGCTAGAAGTATATTTAATGTGGTAATGAAATTAAGGAATTTTCTTAGTCGCATGTGTGAAGGATGAAGTCTATAGAATTTGAAATAATGGAGGCATACACAATTTTTGAGGTAATCTACCTATAAGATGAAGCATTTATTGCAAAATCTTTTGGAATGAAAGGAATAAATTCAGCTAATTTAAAAGGGTTATGTATTTTCAGAGAAGCGTGCAAAGGAAGCTTAGAGATAGATTCAGAGTTTCAAGGTTTGAAGAAGAAATCAAGTGGATTTGAAGTGAGCTCCAGAAGCAGGATATCTAAACATTTATTGTTGGAATTTACAGAGGTATTCCTGTTTGCACAATCTTTCATTTTTATTGCTATGGATAATTCAAAGGTTGTGAATCATGTAGATAGAGTGTAAGTTAATTTGAAGAGATATTTGAGGAATGTGTTAGAAGAGTTTTTTGGTGCATTCTCTTGCATCCCTCTGAGAGTGTTTCCCATAGAAGATATTTATGCATTTGTTTATTGTAAGATAGAAGAAATGTCACCAGTTCAATTGAGCATGCTATGGGAGAGTGAATTGAAAGAGAACCATGATGCGTACAAAGTGTTGGTTGAGAAGAAGTTGGATGTTTGGAGGAAAGTCCCTTTTTTTGAATTTTCAAAAAGAAGTATATTCAAATAGTGTTGAGAAAAATTCATGATGAATCTTTGTGGATTGATGAGGCACATTTGATTACCAGAGAAGCTATTAGAGATATAACTAGTTTGTGTTCCTCCAAACCAGTTCCCAAATGAAATGCTATGTATGAGCAAGACATAATTGAGGTTACCAGTGTGAATCTTGAAGGGAAAGAGATATATTTGAGATCAATTGTGGATCCGGTAATAAGGTATGCTACTATGGTGATTAGTCACAATTTTTTCATCCCTAGCAATGACCTTACAGTTTCTATTGTTGTTGTACATACTGTTGTTGATATGGTTAAAAGAGGTATGGATTATGACTTGTGTGAATTACTTTGTATACATCTATTGAAGAATTTAAAAGAAATCAATAAGAGTAAGAAGAATATATTATGATATGGAAATTTGGTTTTCTGTTTACTATTTTACTTTTTGAGATAATTACTGGTGATAGGAAGGATAGAATGGTCAAATAAAGAGCCCATTTCCCATCAAATTAGGAACTTCATGATAAATCTTGGTAGTTCGGATGCACAAGAGACTTCCCTTGCTGCATTCTTTAGAATATTTTAGATGAGGATGAGTAGAAGGTTTAGGATTCTAGTAAGTATTGTTGAAAGGTACTTTGGAAGCATCAATTTTATTGTGTTTGCAAATTTTTGTCCAATGGAAGTAGTTGAATCAAGGTTGGTATGGATATCTGAATTAGATTATAAGGTGTCAGAGGTTGAAGTTGATAGTTATGCTAAAATTATTTTGGAAAGCCCTAAGAATCTCAATGTAGAAGGTACCTCTGGTAGCATAACCAGAACAAGGAAGAAAAGGAAGAGTGTTGTTAAGCAAGAAGTTGTAAAAGGAAGTGAGTTTGAAATATCTCAACATGAGTATGGGAGTATGGAAGAATAAATATTCAAAGAGATTTGGAAGAATTGTAGAATGTTATTCTTGGTGCTAATTTTGATTTATCTATTTCTGTTGTGGAGAATCTCTGAGGCATGATTTATTCTTTGAAGGTCTACATCTATGGACTTGAAGTGTATACTAGAATTAGGTCCGATGAAGGAAATTTGGAAGGTATCAAAGAAATGTGCAAATGCACACAATCAAGTGATGAAGGAATTGGAGAGTGTACAAGTTTTTCGAGAAGGGGCACAAGAATTGATTTCTTTTGCCTAGATTGGTCTGATAGTACACTGAACATAAGAAATTAGATAAGGATGAGTGAATACCTGATGAGTACTTAGGAAGATACATATAGGTTAGTAGAAGATAGAGATAATCAGAGGTGGTACTAAATTATACAGCTTCAAGATAAATTATTTTCTCTATCTAGGATCAAAGGACAAATGTCATCAAGAAGTTTGTGGCACTCAGAGACATGATTAAACTCAAACACACTTCTATTTCTAGCGTTCTTGTATGTATTGGTGAATTATCAGAGATTAATCTTAGTCCCAATACTTTAGCAGGTGGTGTAGAGCCCTTAACTAAATTTGAGCTATTACACAAGACTCTTATAAGTGCAAAAGGTTCATGGGAAGAAGGAAAAGTGTCATGCAAGGTCATCTTGGAGAGTCTCAAAGGTTCTTCTTTAGGTTAATTCAATTTTGAGTTCATATCCTTTTGGTTACATTTGATGCATATATACATATATATCAGACCCCATCCTTTGTTACTGATGTCAAAGGGGGAGAGATAGAGAGTTGGAGAGATAGAGAAATGAAGAGACATAGGTTAACAATTTTTTTTTTGTGAATAATAGTTTTGATAGGGGGATTATTCAAAGTTTTTCAGTTGCAATATATTGGAAAATGTTTTTGTCATGCATGTTTCCATCAATGCCAAAGGGGGAGATTGTTGGGATTATGGAGCCTTGCAAAATGAGCATGAAGTATGGATGGTTTGTGTTGGTTTTTCCTATATTTTTATTTATGTCAACATGGTGATAACTATATGGGAAGTCTACTTGGTTTACCAGAAGCTTTTCTCTACTGGTAATAATATTTTTTGATAGATCAGTGTGTTGGTATTTGAGTCTGGAATTCACCGCAAGATCTGATATGACTCTAATATCTTAACCATGTTATCATGACTCATTCAGACATCTATATCCTAGATCTTGAGACATTTTTGGTTGTGAGCAAAAATTTATCTATGACAGAGTTCAACTATGTATTCTACTGTTGTTCCTTGCTTGTTGTATTGTGTGGGAGACTTCACATTTTATTAAGCTGAACATTCTTCTCTTGTAGTTTTGTTGGTAGTCTCTATGTTGGTAGTATAATGGGAAATTAATGTTTTCTTAGATTCAGAAGGTGTTTTCTTTGAGGTCTATTTGTTGGTTTGGAGAATTTTGTTCTAGATTTGGAAAACTTAGTGTATGCAATACATTATGGAGACTAGTTATGTTTTATGGATGTTAGCTGACTTGGTATAATGCACTACATGGATAAAATGTTTAAATTATATATGGTGCCAACAAAGAGATTTTTGATTATTTTATTTTCATCTAATTAGGCCAACCTAATTGATGAATAATATATACGATTTTTTGAAGTGAATGATTAGCGAGTGTGAAGTGTGAGTGCGAAAAGGATGTGCGAAAAGGATTAAAGGGTATGTGAAGATCTGAGCCTAAATGCTTGATCAGTTATGGATCAATGCATATTAGTTGAGTGACTACTGTGTGAAGAATTAATTCATATTCTAAACTTCATTGGAACTGAACCCTACACATTGAAGGTGTATCCTATCAATTTAACCTCTTGGAAGTGAGCCACTATCTTTGTATCTTGGCGGTTAGCCATCTTTTGTACTTAGGTAGTGAGCCTTTTTAAGGACATCGAGTCCTGGCAGTGAGCCTTGTAATATTTTATATCTGGATATAATATATTGTGAATTAACCCTCACCATAGTTTTTCCCTTTTTGGGTTTTCCACATAAAAATATGGGTGTTCATGTGTATGGTTGCATTGATTTGTTTTTATGTTCCTTCTTGTTGATTCAGTCAAAAAATTTATGATAATGATTAGATGGATTTTATTGTGGTTTTATGGAATACTGATTCACCCCCCTCTTAGTATTCTAAATGTTAAAAAAAATATTGACGTTGATCTTGCATTAAATGGCTTCAATGGATGTGGATATTGATGCTTGAATATTTCTTTGAATCTTTGAATTGAATGCTTGGATTAGATCTTGAAACCTACATCACAATGTTGGCTCCAAAAACATGCATGATTGCACATGGATTTGACATGATGTTTGAGCTCTTGATTTTTGCAAAAAATGATGAAGAAATATTCTCTTGAATTCTCTTGACAATGATTTTGGCTCTTGTAATTGATCTCTTAAAAATCTAATGTTGATTTGCTAAAATAACCTTGTATTTATATACATTTATCCTTAATTTCCCAAAATTAAAACATTACAAGCTAACCTTTGAAATTTGAATTTAGGATAATAAAAATACCACCAAAACATTATTTAAAAATGGGTTTAATATCTTAGGGAGCACCCATTCGCCCATGGGAGAATGGGTCCCATACCTTAATTCGTGGAACACACATTACTCAATGTGAAGTGTTATGTATTGGCATTAATTAATGTCAGATTTCCCCTTCGAAAAATGTAATTTAGTAGGCTTGTAGATGTAAAATAAGGATTATTAAGGCATAATTAATCTCAATTAATTAAGAGGGCCCCAAACAAGTGTGTAAATGTAAAAAGGTACATTTAACAACACTAAATTAAGGTAATATTAAGTCCAATTTAAACTAGGAGGGCCTAAACAAGTGAGAAAATGTAAAGGATTACATTTTTATACACTAAATTTAGCCCCCACTTTAGTGAGAGAATGAGCTTGTGTCAAATCACACTAAAGTAGTCAAGACGGGTTCAAGTACACAAATGTTGATGGGATAGGATGATAAAGATCAAGGAGGTGGCCAAGCCCCCAAGATCCAAGATCCCATGTAAAACCAACATAAGTGCAAAGGGACACACACAAGATGTATGATATGCATCAACAAGACAAGTTACAAAAATATACAATTTCAAAGACTAAAAGAAGGAAAAACAAAAAGAAGAAAAAGGGGGAGGATCAAACCTTGACTATCCAACACGATGTGGAAGATGCCTCAACTATTTGTCTAAAAATATTTACAAGTGGAACTCATTGTCCACTATGTAAACAAAAATACACGCTCACACATGCTAGTGAAATTAATTGTCCACTAACTGAGCCCCCAAGGATGAAAAATGAGAGAATATTATTGGGATCTATTGGTAGATGGTTAGTGCTCCCCTTGAGATTCATGACATGGACTAACTACCTCCCATGGATCCGTTAACTCTGGTAGTTGTATTGGGCATTAAAATGTCGATCTTTTAGTGCAACGACAACTGTGGGGCCAAGAATTGGTATCAGAGCCAAAGGTGTCAGGTTTGAATCCCCTCGGGTAATGCTAAGGGGGAGTTTGTTGGTAGATGGTCAATGCTCCCCTCGGGATTCACGACATGGACTAACCACCTCCTGTGGATCCATTAACTCTGGCAGTTGTATCAGGAATTAAAAGGTCAATCTTTTGGTGCAATGATAGCTGTGGGGCCAATAGGATCCTATACCATACCAAAGTTATACCTTTGATAACTGTAACATAGATTTTGGTACCCACTTAGGGTTCTCTAACACTTGTAGGGTTTTTCACCTAAAAGGAGAGAGGGATACCAAAATGGATAATGTTAACATTCAAGATTAATGTAAATGTGATTGAAGTATGTATAAATGAAATGATCTAAGTGCTGGAAATGGATAAAGGAAATCAAATACTAATACAAAACCTAGAAAATAGACTATGTTTTAAAACACATTGTGATATGCAAAAAGACCTAAAAAGATGAATAAAAAGGAAAATAAAATAGAAAATAGAAGTAAAACACAAATAATGCACCTAGAAATGTGTTGAAGACTGGGATGGAGGTTGGAAATGCTACTGAATCTAGAATTCTAGCCTACTAGGACATTCGCCATTCTAGGCGACTTAGTCCTAGATCTAGAAAACTGCATCAGAGCCCGTTTCAACCAAATGGGTATCCAGATCCACATAAATATCTAAAAAACATGTGCAGTGGGACCAAGTCACCACTAATGCTGACTTAGTCTACTTTGTCTTTTTTTAAAGTCCGAAAGTGGAAATGGAAGCCCTCAATCTGCACTTTCTGCTCCTCCAGGTATTCGGTTCTGAAACTTTGGTTTTCAACACTATAAGAGGATTTTTGTAGATATTTTACCCTATACAACAAGGAGGTGTCTTCAACAAGCTTTAAATCCATTCTTTAATGATTTCCAGGCTTTCAAGATACCTAAATCTGCAAACACACAAAGAAAGAAAGAGATAAATATTGATTGTTAGGGCATGGGGGTTTGCCTTAGTCAAACCACTTTTAGATAATTAAATTAAATGAAGAGATAATGTAATGAATAATGAAATAATGGAGTACGAATCTTGCCTTGATGATAGATCTTGAGCTGCTGCAATAATGGTTGAAGAATCTTCCCTTGAATGCTTGCTTGATGACTTATAATGCTCAAACCCTAGCTTGCTTGAGAAGATTGAAAGATGAGTGAATGAGTTAGCCAACTAGTTAGGGTGAAAATGAGGGAAAAAACCCTTATTTATACATGTTCTTCCCTAATTTCCAGATAATAACACATCATAGGCTGACCTTAGGGTTTAGAAGACAATATCCCGCTAGAAATTTGGATTAAATTTGATTTTTATGCCAAATGGGACTAAGTCGCCCAAGGTGATGACTTAGTCCACTTGGGAAATTTTAAGTCGATGTCAAGAATTAAAGTGTGATTATTGTTGTTTAACATGATTATCTTTTGAAACACACTTAAGTGGGAACTATAAGTGCATTAAGAGGTCATTTTTGAAGGGAAAAGAATTCGGATCTACTGACCCAACAGTGTGGAATACATTCCCTTAACACGTTTACTACAGGGGAATGAAGCAAAAATGAAAAACTAACAGTTTCTAAAACTTATAGAGATGCATACAACAATGGCAATGAGAAACCAAAAAGATAAGCAAACAAAGATGACACAGTATTTACGTGGGAAAACCCTTTCAGGTAAAAAACTCACCACACAAAGTCAAATCTATTGTATTACAGTAATGAAATGATTACATACAATATCCAAAATTCTTTGTTCAGCTCACAATCACCCTGAGAGTTTCAGATTCACTGTTACAATGTTTTTACAACATACAGTTCAAAACCCTCCTCAAGAACTCATGTCCTTCTTTTCTTCAGCACGCAACTTCAAACTTGCTCTACAACTTACGACTCAACTCTTGGCTTGTCTAACTTATAAGAAATAACACATCTCTCATCCATATGTAACCGACTCAGAAGAGCAATGAAGTCCATCCTCAAATCACGCAACTGGTTGGATCTGACAGATTTCCTGCAATGAGTCGACTTTGCATTCAAAGCCATTACTTAAAACGGTTGAGCTCGCCACCCTTCGTTGACAAAAGCAACTACCACAATAACTATCTTGGTATCCGTCCAATCACTATTCAGCCAAGTGCCACGCATCCAAGACCCATCAGCAATCGTAGCTGACAGAGCAACCAAACCGGTCAAACAGACATCGGGCATGACCAAGACTTCAAGTCATTTCTAATACTGCCAGAGCCGGAGTCGGAAGAGGAGTTGAAATAGGACTCCACCAAAAATACACACTGCCGGAGTCGGAGTTGGAGTCGAAACTAGAGTCGAAACATGAGCCTACCGAAATTTTAGGTTCAAGAACCATTTTGGTTCCGCGTCGGCCCACGACAAAGGGGAACTCATCGAAAATAATTATGACCAGGTAAAGTCAACCCGGGGTCAAACCAAGACGGGAACACAAAAGATCGGAGTGAGAGTCGGGGATGGAACAAGAACCGAAATAGGACTTTACCAAAATTCCAAGATTAGGAACCAATCTGGTTCCGGTTCTACCTCCGCCAACTATAAGAAACAACAATCCAGAACCAGGACAAGGCAGAGGAAAACACCCCGAGGAGAATCCAAACATCCAGAAGAACTAGATCATAAAAGCAGGAGTCGGACGTGGAGTTAGAACAAAAACCAAAATAGGAACATGGAAAATGGACATTTCCAAATTCCAAAATTGGTTCTGCCTCTACCAGAACCTGCGAAGTGAGAAACAACAGATGATAGGAAGCGAAGTCGGAGCAGGAACGAGAACCGAAACCCAGAACTTAGGCAAACAGAACAATGCCAAGTTCCATCCCAGTTCTTCTTTTTCTAGAGACCTGGAACTTAGGCAAACAAAACAATGCCAAGTTCTATTCTGGTTCCGCGTCCACCAAAACTTTGCAAACAACACAAAATCACCAAGGCATGAAAATGAGGACTTCAAGCTAGAAGTTAATACATAATTTCTCAACAATATTCCACTTGGTGAACACTTCCAGATTCCTCAAAACATCAAACCTTACTATCTATCATAGGCCCCAAGGCCCATCGATTCTGTGCACCATCTGAACTTGTCTATGCTAACCAGCTTTGTCAAGGCATCTACAACATTCTTCAAGGTTTCAACCTTATCCATACTAACCTTGCCATCTTCAACCATATCCCTTATGAAATGATATTGCACATCTGTGTGCTTGGTCCTGGCATGGAAGGTCAGATTCTTTTCCAAACAAATGGAACTTTGACTATCACAACAGATTGAAATCTGCTCAACATTAAATCCAATGTTTGAACACAAACGCCTCAGCCACACTACCTCTTTGCAAGCATAAGTTGCTACCATGTACTCTGCCTCTGTTGTGGATAAAGCAACTACAGCTTGTCGCTTGCTCATCCAACTGATTGCTCCACCATTAAGCATGAAAGTGTATCCACTGGTGGATCTTCTGCTGTCAATGTCCCTTGCCCAATCAGAGTCAACATATCCCTGAATGCAAAGAGCCCTTTTTGATGCAACCATATTTCCATGGTAACACAAAGCATAATCTAAAGTACCCTTCAAATGCCTGAACACTCTCTTTACAACATCCCAATGTGATCTCCCTGGATTTGCCATGAACCGGCTTAGAACTCCCACTGCTTGGGCAATGTCTGGTCTTGTGCAGACCATAGCATACATTAAACTGCCTACAACACTTGCATAAGGCACACTATTCATGTCCTCCATCTCAGTAGCAAACTTTGGACAGTCTTCAGCAGATAGTTTCAATCCTTACATGATTGGAACAACTAGCTACTTGCAATCAGTCATGCTGAACCTCTCTAGAATGGTTTTCACATACTTACTTTGACTAAGCCAAAGCTTTCTGCTTGTTCTATCCCTAGTTATCTCCATCCCAAGAATGTACCTTGCTGCTCCAAGATCTTTCATTTCAAACTTAGCAGACAACTGAGTTTTAAGATCAGAAATCATTGCCTTGCTATTACCAATGAATAACATGTCATCCACATACAAAGTAATAACAAGCACACGATCATTCTCACATTTATAATAAATGCAATGATCATATTTTGATCTAACAAACCCAATTGACAACACAAATGTGTCAAATTTCTGGTACCACATTCTACGAGATTGCTTTAGACCATAGAGAGATTTATTTAACTTGCAAACCAGATTTTGTTTACCTCTTTCAACAAAATAATCAGGCCGGGACATGTAGATTTCTTCTTCCAGCTCACCATGGAGAAACACTATCTTCACATCCATCTGCTCAATTTCAAAGTCATACACAGCTGCCAATGACAAAAAAAATCTGATGGATGTCAGCTTTGCTACATGGGAAAAGATCTCTCCATAATCAATTCCCTCAACTTGGGAAAAACCCTTTGCAACCAGTTGTGCCTTATACTTCTCCACACTGCCATCAAGGTCTATCTTCATTTTGAATATCCACTTGCAGCCAATAGGCTTTCACCCTTTAGGAAATGGTACCAACTTCCAGGTATCATTCTTTTTCAAGGAATCCATCTCATTCATGGCTTCCAACCAAGACTTTGAATCAGCCATGCTGATTGCTTCTTTCACAGTCCTAGGCTCATTAGTGTTGGTAATTAAGGCATAAGCACAATTTGAATCTAACATAGAGAAACCATTCCTTTCTGGTTGCCTTCTTTCTCGTGTAGATCTCCTTAAAGGCTGAGGTTGTTCTTCATCATTAGAACTTCCAGAGCTGCTTGAGCTCTCCTCAATCTCAGGTACACCATGTAGCTCTTCCCTTTATGGAGTTTGGGGAATCTCAACTGCATCCTTCTTCTTGTTACTCTGATTTGTCTCAAGCTGTTGATCACTTACTAGAGGTTTCATCTCACAAAATATCACGCTTCTGTTATACAAAACCTTCTTAGTAACAGGGTTCCAAAGCTTGTATCCTTTCACACCAACTCCATAGCCAATGAGAATACATTTCACAGCCTTGTTATTCAACTTTGATCTCTTTTCATTTGGCACATGAACATATGCCTCATAGCCAAATACTCAAACATGCCTTAATGAGGGTTTCTTACCTGACCATGCTTCCAAAGGTGTCATGTCAACAAGAGCTGAACAAGGAGATCTATTAATCAAATAACATGCTGTAGCAACAGCCTCAGCCTAAAAATTTTGCTCCAGACTAGCACCACTCAACATATTCCTTGCCTTTTCCATCAGTGTCCTGTTCAACCTTTTAGCAACTCCATTTTGCTGTGGAGTGTAGGGGGTTGTCTTATGCCTTTTAATTCCATGATCAGTGCAGTACCTTTCAAAATCTGCAAAACAAAACTCACCTCCATTGTCTATACTTAAACACTTTATTTTCCTTCTAGTTTGATTTTCTACCAAATATTTGAACTCTTTAAACCGGCTAAACACTTCTGATTTACTTTTAAGAAAGTATACAAATGCCCTTCTTGAACAGTCATCAATAAAAGAACCATAATATCTAGACTTTGATAACGAAGGAACATTAACTGGACCAAACACATCAGAATGAACATAATCCAGTATACCAGAAGATTTGTGAGGACTGGAGGAGAAAGAAACACGGTGTTGCTTTCCATAGATACAATGTTCACAAAAAATGAACTCAAGGTTACAATCATCAAGCCCTTCTACAAGGTTTTTGTTCTTCAAGGTTTTTAAACCTTTCTCACCTATGTGACCAAGTCTATGATGCCATAACATAGTCTTCTCTGCTGGGAGTTTTACCTCCAAAGCATTTGCAGATAGTGAAGAGTCTTCATCTTTCTCTATAGGTGCAGAATTACATGACTTTATAGAGGCACTGTTACAAAGAACAGGTCATGTATCTAGCTTGTATAGAGTGCCAATACGAACACCCTTAGCTAGCACCATTGCACCTCTAGCCATTTTACATCCCTTACAAGAAAAAGAAACTTCTACACCAGCATCATTTAACTTACTAACAGAAAGAAGATTTTGAGCCAAACCTGGGATGTGAAGAACACCACCAATTCCTTTGACTCTCCCATCAGGAAACTGAATTCAGACCCTTCCTCTACCAACAATCTCCTGCGTTGAATCACTTGCCAAGTATACCTTTCCACCATCATACTTCTCATACTTTGAGAACCAATCTCTATTAGATGTCATGTGAAAAGAGGCACCTGAATCAACTAACCAAACATCATCTGATGCCTGAGTTGTCAAGGCTGTTGCAATGAAGGCATCTGCATCACTTTGAGAAGATTCGTTGTCAGAAGCATTCTTCTTCTTCTTCTCCTTGCAGTCCTTCCTGATATGACCAGGTTGCCCATAGTTCTAGCACTTTACCTTGAAATTTTTATCAGGAGACTTTGATCTCCCTTTAGACTTGGATTTAGACTTGTTATCTTTCTTCTTGCCTTTCTCCTTTGTTCTACCTCGAACAGAAAGAGCATCTTTGGCCATCTTAGAAGATTTCCTTCGCATTTCTTCAGACAAAAGTGAAGCAACCACATCATCAGTCTTGAAAGCAGTGGTTGTGCTTCCAATAGCCATCACAAGATGATCCTAGCTGTCAGGTAACGAACACAATAGGAGCATGCAATGATCCTCCTCCTCAATCTTTACACCTACAGATGTCAACTGAGTAACACTCATATTAAATGAGTTCAGATGGTTTGCAATAGATGCACCTTCATCCATCTTTAAGGAGTACAACTTCTTTCTCAGGAACAACTTATTTACCAGGGACTTTCCTTGGTAAATATCACCAAGCTTCTTCCATAAAGCAATTGCAGATGTTTCCTGATAAACATTCAAGAGCACAAAATTAGCTAGACTCAGTCTTATCAATCCTCTTTCTTTTCTATCAGCAAGATCCCAAGCTTCTTGGGTCATAGTTTGTGGCTTAGTTCCAGACACTGCAATCTAGAGGTCTCTATCCACAAGCAAGTCTTCTATCTTGAGTTTCCATAACTCAAAGTTACTGCCATTAAACTTCTCAATATCTATTCTACCAGATGTACTCGCCATCTCACAATAGAAACAAGTTTAACAATGCAAGTCTCCCACTCAAACAGTATTAGTGCAAAAAACTAATTTTCCCTAACAAGGATAACATGAACTAGCCAAGCTCTGCTACCACTTTGAAGGGAAAAGAATGTGGATCTACTGACCCAACAGTGCGGAATACATTCCCTTAACACCTTTACTACAGGGGAGAGAAGCAAAAACAAAAAACTAACAGTTTCTAAAAATTATAGAGATGCATACAACCATGGCAATGAGAAACCAGAAAGATAAGCAAACAAAGATGACACAATATTTACGTGGGAAAACCCTTTCAGGTAAAAAACCCACCACACAAAGTCAAAACTATTATATTACAATAATGAAATGATTACATACAATATCCAGACTTCTTTGTTCAGCTCACAATCACCCAGAGAGTTTTAGATTCACTGTTACAATGTTTTTACAACATACAGTTCAAAACCCTCCTCAAGAACTCACGTCCTTCTTTTCTTCAACACACAAATTCAAACTTGCTCTGCAACTTACGACTCAACTCTTGGCTTGTCTAACTTATAAGAAATAACACATCTCTCATCCATATGTAACCGACTCAGAAGAGCAATGAAGTCCATCCTCAAATCACGCAACTGGTCGGATCTGACAGATTTCCTGCAATGAGCCGACTTTGCATTCAAAGCCATTACTCAAAACGGTTGAGCTCGCCACCCTTTGTTGGAAAAAGCAACTACCACAATAACTATCTTGGTATCCGTCCAATCACTATTCAACTAGGTGCCACGCATCCAAGATCCATCAACAATCATAGCTGACAGAGCAACCAAAACAGTCAAACAGACATCGGGCGCGACGAAGATTTCAAGTCATTTCTAACACTGTTGGAGCCAGAGTCGGAACAGGAGTCGAAACAGGACTCCACCGAAAATACACACTACTGGAGTCAAAGTCGGAGTTGGAGTTGGAACTGGAGTTGAAACATGACCCTACCGAAATTTCAGGTTCAAGAACCATTTCAGTTTTGCGTCCGCCCACGGCAAAGGGGAACTCATCGAAAACAATTCTGACCAGGTAAATTCAACCCGGGGTTAAACTAAGACGGGAACACAAAAGACCGGAGTCGAAGTCGGGCATGGAACAGGAACAGAAACAGGACTTTACCAAAATTCCAAGATTAGGAACTAATCCGGTTTCGGTTCCGCCTGCGCCAACTGCAAGAAACAACAATCCAGAACCAGGACAAGGTGGAGGAAAACACCCCAAGGAGAATCCAAACATCCAGAAGAACTAGATCATAAAAGTAGGAGTCGAGCACGGAGTTGAAACAGAAACCAAAATAGGAACATGGAAAATAGAGATTGCCAAATTCCAAAACTAGTTCCGCCTCCGCCAGAACCTGCGAAGCGAGAAACAACATACGGTAGGAAGTGGAGTCAGAGCAGGAACAAGAACCAAAACCTGGAACTTAGGCAAACAGAACAATTCCAAGTTCCATCCTGGTTCTGCCTTCGCTAGAGACCTAGAACTTAGGCAAACAGAACACTGCCAAGTTCCATCCTGGTTTCACCTCCGCCAGAACTTTGCAAACAACACAAAATCACGAAGACATGAAAACAAGGACTTCAAGCTGGAAGTTGAGACATAATTTCTCAACAATTTTATCATAAGAAAGGGTTAATTTATTGATGACAAGCCTAGGAAAGCATGAGAGTTTTTTACAACACCTTGAAATAAGGCTTGGAAAGTGATAAAAAGAAGTTTTTTAGGTGAATTGTGGTGAAAGAGTCCTAGAAAAGTGTGAAAGTGGGTTACAACACTTCACAACACCTTTACAAGACACCATAGAATTCCTATTAATTTTCAAGGGTCGAAGACCTAATGTGAATGTGTTGGCCACATTACAACATTAAATCCAAGCAAAACTAGGCCAAAAACCACAAGAAAAGACCCAAATGAGCGTGAAAAATGATACTTTTTTCTATGTTACATTTAGCCCCCACTTTAGTGAGAGGATGAACTTTCTTCAAAATCACACAAAAGTAGCCATTCAAGAGAGGGAGTCCAATCATACCAATGCAGATGACAAAGGATAACAAAGATGAAGGAGGTGGTCAAGCTCCCAAGATCCAAGATCCTACGTAAAACCATCATAAGTGCAAAGGGACACACATAAGGTGAATGATTTACAACAAAAAAAAGATAAACAATCATGCAATGACAAGAACTAAAGAATGAAAGTAAAAACATGGATCAAGCTTTGACCATTTGTCCAACTAGTTGTGGATCAAATCTAGACTATTTTTCCAAAAATGCATACTCACTCGAAGGCGATAGAACTCTTGGTTGTACGTTGGGTGAGAAGTCCAAGAAGGCGAGAAACATACACTCATGGTTGGTAGGATCTCACATGCAAGTGGCTATGGGGAAAGTCATGCCACTGGTTGGGCTTCTCGCTTGACCATACCAAATTTATACCTCCTGATAACTTTGATAAGGTGCCACAAAAGAAAATGTAAAAGTGGTGTAAGGAATTTTCAAAGGGATTTTGCTTAGTTTGTGCAAGGTCTCATCTTAGGGAACATCATGCTTAATGTCTCCAAGAGAGGAAAAGTGCAAATGGTCTCATCTTGTTTCCAAGAGAGGATGAGTGCAATGTCTCATCCTGGGGAACATTATGTTTAATGTTTCCAAGAGAGGAAAAATACAAATAGTCTCATCTTGTTTTCAAGAGAGGACAAGTGAAATGTCTCATCTTGAGAAACATTGTACCTAATGTTTCCAAGAGAGGGAATCACAAGAAAAATAAAATCACACAATGAGATATGAGTGTCGATGTATTCCCCCACTTTAAAGCAATTTCTAAAACCATTACTATGAGAAATTTATTTAAAGTAAAATAAGAAATGAGAGCTTATTCGGAAAGCCCTATACCAAGTCATATGTTTCTGATAGGCTATGTAATGAAAAAGGTAGTATGTCACATGCGAGCCAACTTAAGGCATGTCGTGCACATCCCAAGCTTTCTCTTATATGTTCATGAAATGTTAGTGACTAGCCAAAAGAGACAACCACAAGTGACATACAAGGACAAGGCTAACTAACCCCTTGCCCCCACTTAGTGTAGGACATGAGTGAGCCGAAAGGATTGATGAGATGTGAGGTAGAGTGAAAATTAGTATTGATTAGAGGAATGTTTAGCTCCCACATAAGGGAGAGCACCAAACTCCTTAAGATGTTGAATTTTAATACTCAAGGACTTATACTCATTAATAGAATGACCATGGATTCTGTGGTATGCACAAAAGGAATTCTTGTAATAGAATTTCTTTCGAGTTTTTGGAGGAAGAGAGATCACGTGATCTTGGAGGAGTCTCGATGATATACCTTCTTGATCGAAGGTAGAAGGTGTTCCTTTATCATGTAACAAAGATGTGTCTTGCTTAGTACAAGATATCATACCTATGCAAGGTTCTATAGATTGTGAGATTTTGTATGCTCCTTTGGAGGAGTGTGTAAAATCTAAATCATTAGTGTTTTGTGAGATGACTTTGAAATTAGGTAAATATTTCTTTGTTTGTTTTGATTGTTGCAAATGACCACTTTTGAGACCACTAGTGTCCAACAAGTTAGGATGCACTAGTGTTAAGGTTGGTTTAGAGGAATCGTGTGTGATGGTATTAATGTGAGGTGAAGGGTTGGTGATGTCTATCAAAGGACAATAACCAAGATCGTGAGTTTTTGTTTGCATGTTAGGATTGATGGGGACACAAATACCTTGTTATCTATCACCGTATCCTTGTCCACTGTAGCCCCATTGTTTCATAAGATTATAACCTTTTCCATAAAGTTGTTTCAATGCTTTTGGATCAGGTGGTTGTTCATTGTTTTATTCATTGTCTAAACTAGTGGAGGTACTGTATGCTTGTGAAGGATCTTTTGAATGCTGGGTTGATAGGATTTCTTTTTTGTGTCCCTTATTTGAATCGTTGTTTATGAACTTGGACTCGTCCATGATTTTTGGTTCAAAATTAAACAATCCCAAATAATAGATGAATATCATTTTGAAGGGTTTAGGACATGGAGATTTTTTTGTTCATGTACGGGTTCGACTTGTTGTGTTGGTGTGAATGTTTTGGAAGGATTATCTTTGTTCTTCTCAAGTTGTAAGATACTAAACGACTCAGGATCAACATCAAGCGTGTGCACTTTGTTGTTGTAGATGTACTTCATTTTATGATGAAGAGTGGAAGGCACCCCATTCATTGAATGAATCCATGGCTTGCCTAAAATAAGATTATATGAAACATCATGTGGCATAACATGGATTAGTGTGTCTAATGTGGACATTCTGACTGTAAGAGGCAAAGTGATCACACCAAGCAGTTTTTGTTCTACACTGTGAAATCTATTGATAGATAAAGAGGTAGGTTCAATGTTTGATTTATCAACATGCAACCGATCCAAAAAAATTTACACTACACACATTAATGGTGGATCCATTGTAAACAAGGTTTCGATTTATCCCTATTCATTTGTATTGAGATATGATTATGAAAGATTCAACCTGTTTTTGCACGTCCAAAGGAGGGAGCTCACTTTGGTGGAAAACAATGTCAACATAAAGCCTTGAACCATAGCTTCTATGTCATTTGGTTGCACATTAGAAGGGATAGGAACTTGTTGCAAGGAAGTTTGAAGCATAGTATGATAGTGAGGGGAGGTTTGAATAAGGTCCCATAATGAGATCTTAGCAGGAGTATTTCTTGGTTGTTTAACAAGATCATACTCATTAATGAGTGAATTTAATCAAGGATCTCAAGGAAAGATTGAATTAGGAAAAGGTAAGGGTGTTGAGGTTGGTTGTGGTGGGTGTGGATTATTTCTTGTGTAATGTGTGTGTGAAAGATTGTTGCTAGGTGGATAAAGGATGAATTCGGGTTTGTTATACGTTTAGTTTGTGTGAAGGGTGGTAAAGGATGAGTTGAGGTTGAATAATATTAACATACCCTAGTGAAGGAGAGTCTAACATGGGCTCTACAACTTCTTCTAATAGAATAATATTATTATTATCAATGTTATCCTTGTCTTGCATTATGATATCCTCCCTAGGAGGAGAGTTTTTAGGAGAACTACAAACCACATGTTCTTGAAATTCGAGGGTTGGTTCTTCTAAAAAGACTTCATCACAAGTAGGGGAATGATCAATGATGGTAGTATTACTTTTGGGATGATTAGGAGAGGGTTCTATTTGATTATCTTGTTTTGCAACTTAGGTCTCATTCTCTTGTTCCATAATATCTACCCTAGTAGGAGAGCTTGGAAGATGTTCACCATATTCCATGGTGAGAGTTTGCAAACTAGCTTTATCACAAGTAGGGGAGGCATCAAGAGAAGTACCACTATGATTTTCAAATAGATTGTCCCAAATGGTAGGAGAATTAGGGAAGGGAGAGTCATGAGTCTCATGACTCTTAGAAGGTGTATCTTATAACATAAACTTATCCTCTTTGCATCGAGGATGGATGAGGAGATGGGAAATTTTGATTGGTATGATTATATAGACTACATAAGGTGATGTCAAGAAATGTTTTGATGATCTCATCTTCTTGTTGTTTAATGTATTTAAAAGGGGGATGAGGAGAGGGACAATCAAGACCCTCAATGCTTGTATCTTCTATCACCAAGATACCTGTGTCACTAATAGGAGAGGTATAGGGAGAAGCACAAGTATGACTGTTATGATTGTCAACACTAACAACCTCATCAATGGGTAATGTAATGTTAAGAATTATGTCAATAGTATGGTGATTAACATGTTTCTTAATGAACTCATTATTGTAATCTAAATTGAACTCATAAGAAGGGATGTTGTATTTATGCAACCCGTTTTGAACCAAATCAAAGCCACATATTTTGAAAGAAAACAAGCTATGAGGAAAAATGAGAAAAAGTGCAATGCAATGAATTAAAGTGAAATGTTGAAATGCAATTTTTAGATGCAAAACAAGGTAAGTTTCTGATTACACTATGCAACAATATGAAAAGGAAGTAGAGTGGATGCGAAATTAAAATTAATAAATGCATGAAATGGGCTAATTTAAGCTAGATTTAATAAAATGCATGTTACAAAAACTCAGCCAGTTCTTATACAGATAGGTAATGGTAGCAAACAAAAGCCTAAAAATAGGGTTTTTAGCTCTGTAAAAGGATGTTTTAGGGGTGGAAAGGGACTAAGTCGCCCAGGGTGGCGAATTTGTCCCAGTAGGGATTTTTTTTTAGTTTATTCAGATTTTTTGGATTTATTTTGATGGTTTATGTGTTATAAGATGCATACCTAAGATGAAAATGTAGAATTTAAGAAATTATGTAATGATTTGGGATGCAAAAAATGCAACCTATATGCACTTTCACTAATGCAAAATTTGAAACCCTAGAGTGCAACTTAACTAATGCAAAATGCAATGCAAGCTAATTCTAGGAAAATGATGGAATCCAAATCAGAAAATAAGGTATTCGAAAGGTGGGTTCACCAAAATGTAACATAGATTTTGGTACCACCCAGGGTTCTCTAACTCTTCTAGGGTTTTTCACCTAAAAGGAGAGAGGGATACCAAAATAGCCAATGTTCACATTCAAGATTGATGTAAATGATAGTGAATGTGATTAAATGTAATGATCTAACTATTGTAAATGGATAAAGGAAATCAAATACTAATGTGAAACCTAGAAAATAGACTATGTTTGAAAACACATTGTGATATGCAAAAAGACCTAAAAAGATAAATAGAAATGCAAATAAAAAAGAATAGAGAAGTAAAGAAGGAAGAATGCACCTAGAAATGTGTTGAAGAATAACATGGAGGCTGGAAATGCTATTGAATCTATGATTTTGGCCTACTGGGACTAATTCACCATTCTGGGTGACTTAGTCCCAGATCTAGAAAACTACACCGGAGCCTGTTTCACCCAAATGGGTATCTAGATCCATAGAAATATCTGAAAAACATGTGTAGTGGGAATAAGTTGTCACTAATGGTGACTTAGTCCACTTTGGCTTTTCTGAAAGTCTGAAAGTGGAAACGAAAGCCCTCGGTCTACACTTTTTGCTCCTCTAGGTATCAATTTTTGAAACTCTAGTTTTTGACACTATAAGAGGCTTTTTTGTAGATATTGTTCCCTAGCCAACAAGGAGGTGTCTTCAACAAGCTTTCAATCCATTCTTCAATTATCTCCAAGCTTTCAAGATACCTAAATTTGCAAACACACAAAGAAAGAAAGAGAGAAATATTGATTGTTAGGGCATGGGGGTTTGCATTGGTCAAACCCCTTTTACATAATTAAATAAAATGAAAAGATAATGTAATGAAGCATGAAATAATGGAGTAATAACCTTGCCTTGATGATAGATCTTGAGTTGCTACAATAATGGTTGAAGAATCTTCCCTTGAATGCTTGCTTGATGACTTAGAATGCTCAAACCCTAGCTTGCTTGAGAAGATTGAAAGATGAGTGATGAGTGAATGAGTTATCCAACTAGTTAGAGTGAAAATGAGGGAAAAAACCCTTATTTATACATGTTGTTCCCTAGTTTCCCGAAAATAACACATCATAGGCTGACCTTAGGGTTTAGAATCTTTGACAATATCCCACTAGAAATGTGGATTAAATTTGATTTTTGTACCAAATGGGACTAACTCGCCCAAGGTGGTGACTTAGTCAACTTGGGAAATTTTAAGTGGATGTCGAGAATTAAAGTGTGATTATTGTTGTTTAACGGGATTGTCTTCTAAAACACACTTAAGTGGGACCTATGAGTGCATTAAGGGGCCATTTTATCATAAGAAAGGGTTAATTTATTGATGAAAAGCCTGGGAAAGTGTGAGAGTTTGTTACAAATATTTACAAAGATTTGAAATAAGGCTTGGAAAGTGATAAAAAGAAGTTGTTAAAGGATAATTATGAAGAAAGGGTCCTAGAAAAGTGTGAAAGTGGGTTACAACAATTCACAACATCTTTAAAAGAAACTATAGAATTATTATTGATTTGCAAGGGTCCAAGACGTAATGTGAATGTGTTGGCCACATTACAACATTAAATCCAAGAAAAACTAGGCCAAAAAACACAAGAAAAGGCCCAAATGAGCGTGAAAAAGGATATTTTTTCTACATTACAATGAATTTAATAAGGCACCACATAATATTAACATTGAGCTCCATAAGGATTAGAAAGTTGTGTTATACTATTTACACTTATGAACAAAAATTCAAATAGGATAAGACATGTTTAAAGGGGTTTTTATTAAGTGAAGGTTTATTTGATTCTTTCGTTTCTTTCAAAGGAAAATAACCAAAACCACTAGTTGTTTCTATCAATTTAGGATACACTAATGTTAAATTTGTCTTAGAATAATCTTTTGTAATTTTTTGATATTGAGTGAAGGCTTTTTTGATACTTTTTTTCTTTTGATGGACAATAACCAAGACCCCTAGTCATTTCTTGTGTGTTAGGCTCTACAGGGACAAATATACATTTTTATCTAGCACCACATCCTTTTCCACTATAACCAAGTTATTTGAAAAGTTTGTAACCTCTTCCATAAAGCTTCTCCATTTCTTTTAGATTTAGTGGTTGTTCGTAGTGAATTTCATCAAAGTTTTTTGTGTAATTTGCTTCTTCTTCTAAAGTGGTTGAAGTAGATTCTTGTGAGGGTTTTTTCGAGTTTTGTGTTGACATTACTACCAATTCTTTTTCCTTTTTAGACTTTTTAATTATAATCTTGTATTCTCATGAATATAGGTGTGAAATTTAAGGAAGCCAATCATCATCCAATAGATTTGTGACTTATTCAATATGCTTTTCTCTTTCTTTCTCTTGCATGGTTCCCACTTGTGTAGTTGGTGTCAATGTTTTGAAAGGAATTTCATTATCTTTCTCAGCATGCAAACAACTTTCAAGTTCAGGATTAGCTTTGATTATGTACACTTGGTTGTTATAAACATACTTCATTATATGATGAAGAGTTGAAGGTACCCAATTCATCACTTGAATCTAAGGTCTACCCAAGAGAATATTATACGAAATATTATTAGGCATGACATGGATAGGAGTTTTCAATGTGATCACACCAAGTGATTGTTTTCCTATGTTATCAAACCCACAAATAGATAAAGAATCGGGTTGAATCTTAGTATTATCCACTCCAAGTTTTTCCAAAAAAATTATGCTACACACATTAAGGTATCAACCATTATCAATAAGAGTTCACTTAATACCATTATTTAATTATCATTGAAGCATCCTTTTGTTTTTGAACTTCAAAAGGAGGTATCTCACTTTGGTGGAAAACAATGTTTGAATTTATTCCTTGAATTATGACTGCTATATCATTTGGTTGCACATTAGGAGAGATAGGAACTTTTTTTAAAGCACTTTGAATCATGTTATAATAATGAGGGGAGGCTTGAATAAGATCCCATAAGGATATCTTAGTAGGAGTATTCTTAAGTGGTTCAATAAGATCATAGTCCTTCCCAATATGTAAAGGCAAATGAGGAGCACTAGACAAGATAGGTTGAGGCAATGGTAATGAAGTAGGAATGGTTTGTGGTTTCCTATTGTTTCTTGTATTATATGTGTGAGCAACAATATTGTAACTCGGTTTCTATGAAACATTGTTACTATCAAGTTTCATTATAAATTTCAATATATCTCCTAGTTTCAATGGTTTATTTTTAGTTGTTTCTAAGATAAGCATGGGTTTGTTTTTAACTTGAGGTTTGTGTGAGGGTGGGTAGATGATAAGAATTGGCTCAAGAGATTCCTTTAAGGGATATCTAATGTGCATAATCTCAAAATACTTATCCTTATTTTGATGATCTTTTAGCAAAGGAGATTCTAATGGCATTATATCATCTTCATCTAAGGAAGCCACATTAATATTGTTTGAAAGACATGCATCAATTATATCATTCTCTTGCACCATGATATCTTACCTGGTAGGAGAAATTTTAGGAGAGGAGAAAACAAGATGTTCATCACATTTCATGCTTATATTTTGTAAAGTATTTCATCAAAAATAGGGGAGGCATCAAGAGAAGAACAACTATGATTTTAATGCTTACCAATGATTGGATCCTTTTGGTAAAAAAGAAGTTCCCAAGTGGGAGAAGCATTAGGAGAGGGAGAAACAAGATTCTCATGACTCTTAATGAGTGTATCTTCTAACACCAAACTATCTTATTCACAAATAGGAGAAATAGTAGGGGAAGAACAAATGTGATTTTCATGGCTATCTATGATTTCATTCTCTTTCACTAAAGCATTCTACCAAGAAAGAGATGAATGGAGACTAGGTAAAGTGATGCTAAGAAATGTGTCAATTATATCATTCTCTTGCTCCATAATATCTTCCCAAGTATGAGTTTTTTAGGAGAGGAGATTTCAAGATTGTAATGACCCTCAATGGGTGTATATTCTAACACCAAGGTACCTTCATCACTAGTAGGATATTAGGGGATTGTCATGATTGTCTATGATTACATCCTATTTTACTAAAACACTCTCACAAATATGAGAGATATTAGGAGATGTGGAATTAAGGAATGTGTCAACCATTTCAATCTCTTGCACTAAGAGTCTCTCATGACTAGGAAAGATATTGTTAATGAGATTTTTCTTGGCATACTTGAAAAGAAAAGATACTAACACTGTGAATTATGAAATATAATCTATCTAACTTATGCAATGCTTTGGAAATGTAAACAAATGCCCTATAGATCTGATGATTTTCAATTAAATAATTTTGAAATGATTTGAAATGACTACACTAAATGGATGATTATACCTAGATGCATACAATATATATTTTTTTAAATTACTAGACTGAAACAGTGAGTTATGGTGGAACCCCTAAAAATTATTTGTGTTCCACTCAAAAATTTGCAAAATATAGTTATGTCTCATGGCCTAGGGCTTAGGGTTTCGCTTATTATGATGCCTTAGGGTTTTTGAGTTGCTAAAACCATTTCTACAAAATCCTAAGTTTGAATCCTTTACAATTGTTATGTTTCACAGTTGAATTCCTATCACTGGTTCTCGGTCATTCAAGTCATTATTTAAGCCTTTTAGCTCATCTCGTTATCAGCCCCTAAGTCTTAGCAATTGCAATCATTACCCTTCACTTTATAAAAAATATTGTATCATGTTATGAGGGTTACAAATATCATCAAATATTTGTCATTTTGTCCTAAGTCTAAGTTTAATATTTCTTGCTTCAATCTAATGTTGCATGAACTTAAGTCTTATGTCTCTACCCGTCGCCCTCCTAGTCAAGCCCCTTTTTAAGAACAACGTGTGCACATGAAAAATTAATGATCTTATGTAGGTTGTTGGATCACCGTGACCAAATCCTGTCCGCTCCCCGCACCCCCATTCAGTTTTAATTCCTATTATAATATTCTCATAGGCTGGTGGGTGAGTGCAACGTGCCCCTTTGTTGTGGCGGGCCTAATGTCTTTGAACCTACAATGGTATGAAATGAATCAATGACATATATTTAATGATGTTTCTTCATCTAGATCATTCCCTACCAACTTGTTTGATTATAATATGCATTAAAATAATGCCACGGGCTATCGGGTTGAGGACATTTGTCCCTTTGTCATTGAGACCCATTATGTTTTTAAGGAAATAAATACTTTATTTATTGAGATCGATGGTCAAGATAAGGTGATGTTGTTAAATCTTGACTACTCCCCACCATCTTGTGGGGGACCCACCTTGATCTCTCATCTCTCAATGAGGAAGTGGAAAAATTCCATGTGGAAAGATCATAGTAATTGAAGGAATATTACAAAGGGTGAAATATTAATGAAATATTTCAATGAAGGGCTCAATACATTAAAGTCTGAGCTACTAAAAGGTTTTTTAAGGCATGTGTTGTGAAGGCAAGTGAGATCTTTTAATCATAACCATCCATTGTGTCTAGGGGTTATGTGCACGGGAAAGTGATCTGATGGTAAAGCATGCATATGTTGAAGGTTCAATATCTAATCTGAGCCCTTCCTCACCTCCCCATTGTTGAAAGTTGCACATGGGTTAAGACCAATGGGGAAGCGAGGAAGATTGCACATGGATTCCCTCTATGCTTAAGAAAATGGTGGAGCCTATGACCAAGCTGGAGGATTTTCCACGTCACCTATTTTCATTGGATAAAAGAAATAGTTGTTTACAGTAATCTTTTTTTAAACATTGTTGACTCCATCTAGGTCATTTATCGATCCATCTGATTGCAAGATCAACAATCAACATTCAAAGTTGAGTCTGAGGACAAGTGAGCCATTTTGGTTCATGTGAGTGAACCATAATGGCAAACACAACCTAGAGCTACCGAATTGGAAGGTATAGCAATAATTAAAACTAGCTTTAAGGAATAATTGAAGGTTGTCAAAATCATTCTACGCATCAAAGGAGCTTGTACTGTGGTATTCAGGCTTGTTCAATAAATAATTAGGGTTTTCAAGCGTTGCAAAACCAATAAGTTAAATCGATATCTTTATCCTAAATTGCTTAGGAACTTTTTAAATTATGCTCAATAAATCATTCTATCAATAGGGTTTTCTTATTTATGCATTTCTTTTAAGGTTTGACATAAATTCTAGGAAATTAGCTTGATTGGTCCTATTAGCTTCTAAGTCCAACCCTTGCATAAGATGTGATTTCCCAGTTCACTAAATGAAACCCTAGTTTACAAAAACCCTTAAGTCATGGCCCCAAAAGTGAAAGCTTCTTCATCAAAAGGATAGGCCTCCAACTCCAAAGTTCTTGTCAGACCTTTAGTTCTAGACCTAACTAATCAATTGCCACCCTCTACTAATGAAAAACCTAAGGGGAAACTATTGTTATGTGGGAAGCAAATTGTAGATAAATTAATTGATAAGCAATGTACTATCAAGGATGCCACATTGCTCTACACTGGTTGGAAAATTTTCAATTGCTAGTTTGGAAACAATAATTGTGGCATTCATATAGGAAACCCTTGGAACCTGGATTTGGGTAAAGTAATAGTCCCGAATGTCTACATGGATGTGGAATTGTTGAAAAAATTGGCTAGGAATTATGATCTAGTCACAAGGACTATGAGAAATTTTGATGGTAAAGATATGGTAAAGGTGACAAGAGAGGAAATTACAGAAATTTTCAAAGTCACTGAGTGTAGTGAATACATGGTGCCCATTGATGAGAAAACTATCAGGGAAAAATATGAAAAAGTCAGATATTCATTCAAGACCTCAATATTGATGAGCTATTTGGCATATGTGGATGGAAGAAGGGTAGTTTTGGGTCCATAAAATAAGGAACCCTGCCCCATTAAATATTTTATGTCATACTTTCAAAGAAATTTCTATTCCATATGCTAAATCATTGGCTATGACCTGGATACAAACATCTCCATTAAGTTTAGTTTTGGCTATGACGAGCTATTTGGCATATGTGGATGGAAGAAGGGTAGTTTTGGGCCCATCAAACAAGGAACCCTACCCCATTAAGTATTTTATGTCATACTTTCAAAGAACTTTATATTCCATATGCTAAATCATTGGGTATGACCCAGATACAAGCATCCCCATGGCCTAGATGTGCATATTCAACATCCAAATTATTGTACATTGTATGACTATGGTGGGTTCCTGGAAGAAAGGATACATGAGGGCCTAGTTGAATTGAAGAATGGTAAGGATAGAGTAAAATTCTCTTGGTACTCATTGTTCATGCATATTCTATTGTTCAAAGGAGATGGTTATTTTGGTCAGGGCATGACACTTGAGAAGAAGAAAGGTAACTTGGAGCTTCTTGTGCAATTTTGGACTATGGTCCTGGAAAAGGATGATATAAAATTTGACTTTGGTATGTTTGAGAATTTATTTTCCTCCAAATTAAGGAGAGTATTTCTTATGAACATGCAAAGGATTCCTAAAGCCTTACATGATTTTCTGACGCCCAAGGAGAGGAGGCCTGAACTTGGTGTGGATCACAACTAGGGAGATGTCATCCCTTATCCTACTTAAACTCTTTTGAGAGTCTATGGTTCAACTGTTTCACCCTACTTACTACCCAAAGTTATGCCATAAAGGATTGACCTTTTAAAAGTAACATGGAAATGGGGGAAAGTGGAAAAAATCCACCTAAAGGATTAGGGAAATGGAACATTCTTTCCTTCATACACTTGTTTCTTATATTTTGTAATGATTAAAGGGGGATGAGATAATATAAATGATATTCTTAAACCATTGAATATGAGAAGATAAACAACAAGAAACAATGACCCCGAAGGTTTTATGGTATGGTTAAATATAAGAAATAGGAGCTCAAAGTATATTCATAATTTTTCTTTCCATGAGGATGTCATTAGGAATATTTTATATTTTCTAAAGAAGGATGATAGAAAATAAAAATGGATTGCCTTTGATAAAATGCAAAGGGAAATAAGGGAAATTGATCCACAATTTACTGCCCTTGCAAAAATTCCAAATGAAATGTAGAGAATTGAATTTGTTTTCCAAAAAATTGAGACATTGGTAGGACACTTCAAAGGTGAAAGGTTGTTCTAGGAGAAAGGAAAGGCCATTAATAAAAATGAACAAGAGGTGGGGGATACCCCTGTAATAGAAGAGAGGCCATCTTACCAGCCAACTTAGCAATATAAATTACTTGTTTTCAAAAGAAGGAAAAATAAGGTGGAGGGAAAAGACACAACTGCTACCCCTTCTTAACTAGAGAAGTAGAGATGTCCTTCACCAGTGCTACAAATTCCATCCCTATCTCCTTTGAGGTCAACTAGACCTGAATTCATTGATATTGATTCCCCACCAAGGCAAGAATCACCACTAAAAGAGCCACCTCTAAAGAAACAAAAGGTTCAATCAGTTGGTTTGGTGGACTATGAGGAGGATTCCGGTGATGAGATCTTGGTAACACAAGAATAAATGTAACAAAGGATGCCTTCTCCACCCAAGCAGGTTGTGCCACAAAAAATTGGTTTGAGGCTAAGCAAGGCTAACATCACTAGCTTAAATAGCCAAAATGACATGAGAGAAGTGGCATGCAATAAATTCATGGATGATGATTCTTTTGTGTAGTCCAAAGCCTTTATGGAGTTTGTTTGGAAGGAAAAGAAAGATGAATTTGTGAATAATTTTGTAGAACAAAGGATCATTCATGCCGAGCTTCTTGATTCAGTCATCCAAGCAAGAGTAATAAAAGAGATGAGGGAGAAGTACCAAAAATAACTACAGCTGAGGGTAGACAATTGGTTAGAAAAAGTGGAATTCTTTTGTTGCCCAAATGGGATTTGTCTTCTGCCATTGCATTTAACACAATAAATATATATGATAGACCTCTCTACAGCTTAGAGGAGGAAGCTAAAATTGCACTACAAGGATCTGCATTCAGTGAGTAGTGGGACACATTGGAAATTTGAGCTCTACCCCCTAATACTAAGAAGCCAAATATTGCAGAGCCTACTACAAATTGTAGGGGAGGATTGATAATAAAGAGAGTGTTTGAAACCTTGACAATTGAGACAGAAATAATGTCAGTAAACATTGCACAATTTACAATGAGTAGTGGGACACATTGGAAAGTTGAGCTCTACCCCCTAATACTAAGAAGCCAAATATTGCAGAGCCTACTACAAATTATAGGGGAGGATTGATAATAAAGAGAGTGTTTGAAACCTTGACAATTGAGACAGAAACAATGTTAGTAAACATTGCACAATTTACAAGGGCAATGGTAGAATCTGTTACAACTAAGAAGGAACAATTTAGAAAAAAGTATAATGATTTATTGGTTGATATGGAAAGAATCAACAAAAAATAATGTAGCTTCAAACTGAATTGGCATTGTTAAGAGATAAATTATAAAATTTGCAATCAGGGGAACTAGTGCAAATTGATGCCACTTCTCCCCCTTCTTCACATGAACCAACATCTATTGTTTCAAAACCTCCAACAGGTTCTTCATGGGAAATTATGCCTTATAATATGGGAAATGTGCCCATCGCCATTGAAGAGCCTACCACATCAGAGGCACCACAAGTAGAGGAAGGTGTCAATAAGGAAGAGCCACTCGAACAACTAAAGGAATATATGGAGAAATGTGACAAGCATGATAGATAAATATTTGTCAGCAATATGAAAATTGTCACTATAGTTTTGGAGCATTTAAATAGAGGAGTTAATAATAGATTAATGAGCATTCATGATAACTATTCTGCCATGAAGGATGCAATGAACAATTTTAATATTGATAAAGAATTGGTAATTCCTATCATGGAAACATGGATCCCAAGATATCAGAAGTTGAGGATGATGGCTGTGGGAGCCAAACATGATAAAAATAATCCTGACAAATTACTTAAGCCTACGATCAAGATTTTAAATGGGATTCAAGAATTCAAGGGAAAATAGAGCCTTTGGAGGCAAGGATAAGGGAGTTGCTTAAAGGTTTTCATGAAATGAATCATGGTGTCCTCCCTTCCATATTAAAATATGATGGTAACATTCAAACCTTGTAGGACTAGATAAAGGAAACAAATGATGTGATTTCAAAACAAGAAACTTTAATTTTTCAAGGGAATGGCATGAGCATGTTGAGAAGAATATGGATATGCTTTCTCATGCAGGAGCTGTCTTAGAAGAGTTTGAAAAAGAAGAAAACCATGTTGTCATTAAGTATTCACCTTATAGGCAGAAAGCTGATGATGTCATAGGATTCAACTGGCCTACAAAAGAAGAATTGCAAGCCTAGAGAGATAATTAATTGGATGTGTTAGAAGATTGAGCTGCGGTTGTAAAGTGGTGAGTACAATTTTGGTTTAAGTCTACAAACAATGTTACTAATGCATGGGAGGGGCACAATGAATAGCCTAGAACCAGTACAAATTAGGATTTTGCTAAAGTATGGATAACATATTTTCTTCTCCCCAATTTGAAATTGATGACAAGGTAGCATACTTGGATGAGTTTTTGTCTCTTCTTCCTTCTACACTTTATGCTTTCTTTCATATTTGCTTAGTGTACGTGGATACATTTTCGAGCACATGTATATTGTCAAATCAGCTCAAAGATTCCTTTTGGAAGGTGGGACTTAATCTTCAACAACAAATGCAAATAGCCTTTGTCTCATGTAACATTTCCCTCCATTTGAAGATGCAAATATAACTGTAATGGGGAATATTTTGTAATAGTCCAATTAGAAAGGGATATGTGTAATTTTTTGCCCCAAAGCTTATTTTTCTCCTTCATTTCTATAAGAAGGAATTCAAGGCCAGAAGTACGGTTTCGTTGTCTTATAATTGGTCATTGAGAGTTTTGTAAAGAGAACACGAGAGCGTTTTAGAGTCCAGTCTTAGGTTTTGAGTCAATTTAGTCTGCAAATGTAATTTTTGATAATAGTACTAGCAAATGAATTGAAAATGGTTCAAATTCAAAACCATTTCTCTCCTATTGTATTTATTTCATAGATTATTAATAATATGATTAGGGATTATATTATTTGTCTTCATTGATTTCCAGTGTATGTGTAGTCTTGTTATTTCTTTTAATTCAAAGAATTAATGAAAATGCTAGAATGAAGCTATAGATTCATATAAATTAAGTACTAGGATCTGAATAAGAAGTTATGGTAGAGGATATAATTCTGAAATACTATAAGGCAGTGTTGTCAAATCTTAACAATGCTATGTATGAATGTGTTATCAAATTACATTTGCATTAAGTCTGAATCCATTCCTAGGATGAGGCAATGAGCTAAGTGAGTGTTCATGATACATTTTTTGGTCAATTCAACAACAAATCAATTTTATAAACAAACTCTTTTAAATGAATTATAATTGTTATCATTTTGTGTTAAATTTGTTCATTCTCATGCTCTGAATGTTGAGTGTTATTAAAGAGTCGTCAAATTCTTTGATACATTCTATTTGTTGAGCTATTGTAAGGGAATTCATCTATTATTTATAATGTGTTTGTATATTGGGTGCAAAGGTCTTTAAATACATTGTGGGATCACCCTTTGAAGTCTTTCAAATCCCAAAGTGCAGGAGGAAAGCATTGCTTTCACTCATTTGTTGGTCAATCCCTTTAGGTTTTTGATAATTGGAAATGGAAAAGTCTATAGGATTCCTTGAAGATCAGATTGGTTCTTAAAAACAACCAACAAATTGGGGACTCTACTGGGGACTAGGTTTTTGAAAATATGCTTGTCCTAGTATGATTTTTCCAAGCATTGTGATTAGAGTCACATATATTCTTCATGGGGTGTTAAATTTTATAAATATTTGTCAAATATTGCTAAATCTTGTTGAATCCTCTCACCATTTATTAGTTTGAAGGTCATTTTCATAAATATTGTCAAGCCTTTATTGGTCCTTGCAAATCCTCCACTTAGTGTGTTGAGGATGGTCTTGGGAGTTCTTTGTATTTCAAAATCAGTATAATTCACTTAAAGATCTATAAGATTATCGTTATTATTTACAAGTCCCAATCAAGTTTGGGTGGCTACTCTAAAGTCTTTGCACTAGTGTATATTATTTGAAGAAGTTAAGAATATATTGAAGAAGAAGAGTTGAAGAAGAAAGATGAGGAAAACCAAGGGTTACATGAAGAAGCACCTGGAAGAAAAGCTGGAAGGCGAGCTTCATAAGACTTCTAAGCAAAAGGGCCAATGGGTACAGATGGATGAAAGTTAAAATTAGTTGATCCCACTATCATTGTGAGCTAAGGAGGTAGATACAAGTAAGTCTACTCCACATCATGTCCCTAAAAGTCAAATTCCTTTAAGTTCTAGTAGGCATGAAAGTCAAGAAAATTTTCTAGGGTTAGCCCATGAAGAAGAAGAAGATGATTGTGATAATAAGGCTGTCACAAGTATTGATATATCTAGACCCAGGAAAAGTAGGAGTAGGAGTAGGATCCTTTATCAAATTGTTTATTCTACCAATTTTTCTATTATTGGTGATATTATTCCTCCTGCATTCGGTGGATATTCACCTTTACCACCTAAATTGTTAACTAGAACTAATAATGATCTCCAAAATTGTGATGCCCACAACTTAATAGATCTAGAAAAACACTCTAGTTTAGAGATCACTCTCCTAGATCCTGAAGAGGTTTTTGGATATGTTAGTGCTCTTAGAAGAGATTCAAATTCAAAGAGAGATAAAGAGGAATAATGAGAGGGAAAGGGAAGAGAAGTTAGAAATGCAATGATTGAAAGGGATACCCTGATGAGATAGTTAGACCAAATGAGACTCATAAATTAGGCTAAAATTGAACCAATTAACTTGGGTCCTATTGTGTCTAAGATCCTTGATAAGAGTAAGCAAGAATATCCCTTGAAAATTGTTGATACCACCAACTGAGCCAAATCTAAAGTTACTAGTGATATTGCTCCACATCCTGATGAGAATGTCTCCAACCCGCCAAAATAAAAAGACAAACAACCCATAAACAACATTGTTATCAATTATAAATCCACATCTCAGAAGCCTCCCATTCCCCCCAAATCAGATTATGAGATGGACAAATTTAGAAAGGAAAATAATTTTCTTAAAAGAGAAGTAGAGAAAATGTTTGAAATGAAAAGTAAGCTTGATTTATTGAAGGCTACATGCTCAACAAAAGTTGTTGTGGCATCTAGCTCACAAGACCCTTCTCATTTCACAATAAAGCGTCCACCCTCAAGTGATGTAAAAAATTCTGGTCATATTAAGCAATCCACTCATAATGCTAAGAATGTGAACACAAGTAGTAGTAATGATACTACTCGCAATCAATTCACTAACAAAAAAGGGGATCGAAAGTGAGGAGGTGGAGAAGAAAACATAAAAAATGAGGATAGAGATAATCGGTTTCATAGGCGGCCCATGTAGTTGGAGTGGTATAGGCAGTCATGTTTTGATGGGATTCTTGGATGCCCAAATCCCATTGAAAATAACATTAGGCTTGTGCTAAGAAAGTTCACTGGGAATAATGCAATGTTTGGAGAAGATCATTTGAGAGTTTTTCTAAACATGCTAGATGATTATGAGGTGGAACATGAGGATGTGGTTATGAAGTTCATGCAATCTCTGATAGAGGATGCTAGGGATTGGTATAGAGTTTTATCTGATAGTAGAATTGGTTCTTGGGAAGAGTTCAATAGAGTCTTTAGAGAGCAATACAGAGATAAGACTAACCCTAGTTTTATTCTCAACAATTTTAATAACATTACCAAATGACAAAATAAAATGGTGTCTGATTTCAATATCATATTTTAGAAAGCTATGATTATATTTCCACAGAATTTGAGGTTGAATGATTCAATAAGCATTGTCACTTACTTCAATGCATTTGATACCAAAATGGCCTATATCTTGAGAGATAAAGAACCTAAAACTATGAGGGATGTTTTCAGGATTGCTTTGCATATTGAAAGCAATAGGAAAGCTTCAGGAAAAGTAGGAAGAAGGGATGATGTAAAGATTTTGAAAAATCCATTAAAGAATCAGAAAGATAAACATGAAAAATCTTTTGGTTCAAGTCCCTCTTATGAAAAAAAATTAGACCATGTGATAGATACTCTAAAAGATATCAAATACACCATGGTTAAGAATGAAAAGGGGCTTGGGAATAACAAGTAGTAGTTTTAGAAAAGTGAAAAGCCCCCAAGGCTTCAAGATTACCCTTACAAAACCAACTGAAAAAATGGAAAGCCAGTTCTAAACAATCAAAGAGGTAAAAAAGATAAGATCACACCTGATCCTTTGCAGAAAAAATCTACAAATTTCGCTGATGAGACCCCTTGGTGCATGGTTTGTCAGTTGCTACATTTTCCTCACCAATATATAGTTGCATAATTAGTTGAAGTTGAAGAAGGTGTGCTAGAAGATTATGATCAGTCTCATGATGATGATGTTGAAATAAATATGATCATGATCAAGTCTTATTTTTTTGATAATAAATGCTCATTTTATGTGGAGTCTCATTAACTTGATGTGGCGGCTAGAGACATATAGCTAGTACATATCACCAAAAAATTATTTATGATGAAGATGATGATAATGATAATGAAGTGTATGCATTGGAATTAGTTGAAGATAAGTTGTCTCTAAGGATACCTTCAGGTGAAGAAATTGAAAGGTATATAGTAGCCTTGGATGCACAAGCCAGAGGTTCATATCATCTAAGAAATAGAACAATGGGTGGTGACCAAGGTAAAGTTGTTGGCCTCTTCATTAAAAATAAAAATGTAAAAGGAAAAGAACAAAACTCTAATAGAAAATATGATAGACCTAAAGCCAAAGAAAGTAAGGGAGACAAAATTTGGGCCAATAAAGTTGATAAACCAAAACAAGATGGAGAAGCCAAGTCTCCTGCAGTAAAGACAAAAGCACCAAAGAATTTTTTTGAATTTGAAAAGAATGATTCTAAGCCTAAAGTTGAAACAAGTGAGCAACATAAGGAGAGAAATATAGAACAAGGTATGATTCCAATTTATTTGGATAAGTATAATCTTGTTGATATGTTTTAGTTTCTTAGTCAATTAAATTTTTATTTTCCTTTGCTTGAAATGATGAGAATTGATGAGCAAAAATAAAAGGTAGTAGCCCTTATCAATGGTGCTACTATAGCCTATAATGAACTAGTGGTATTTACTCCACCTAGAGTGAGTGGAAAGGAAAAATAAAAGAAAGAGAAAGAGGTTGAGTGAGTAATCACTTAGATCCCTCATATTTCCCTAGTAAATTTAGTGACGACCTGTCCTAGAAACATAGATCCTTTTTTTCTTACGTTGATTGTTGATGGAAATTTCTTGAAGAACTACATGATCGATTCAGGAACATCCAACAATACAATGCCACCTAAGATCATGGAAGCAATGGGATCAAAATTTGATAGTACCCATGTAAAATTCTAAGTTATGTACTCAAGGGAAGTCCCTATGACTGGTGTAATAAATGAGCTTCCTTATAGACCAACTACATTCACAAAAAAGGAGTTCAAAATGAGTGTGGTTGTGGTAGACATCCCACCTAACTATGGAATATTGTTGTCTAGGAACTAGAGTGCTTCCATAGGGGTAGCATGCAATGTTATGCCTTATGCTACCTTCCCAATTGATGTCAAAGATGTCAAAGTGGTAAGAGAATCAAAGGTACCACACATGATTGAGCATGATCCTAAGGATGATATAGTTCATTTTGTAGATATTGATATTAGTGAGTTCAAGGTAGAATAATTTCCAAGAGAAAATGATAGATGACCTGCACCTATTGACAATGAGGTTACAAGATTATTTGATAAAGAAGGCCTTTGGAAAATGTATTTTGATGGTGCAAGTTACAAAGAAGGGTCAGGTGTAAGTATATTGCTAGTTTCACCTAGTGGAAACACATTTAAGTTTTCTTTCACATTGTCTTTTGTTTGCACAAACAATGTGGTAGAGTATGAGGTATTGCTATTAGGATTGAGGCTAGAAGAAAAAAACGGGATAAAAAAACTAATGGTAATAGGTGATTTTGAGTTAGTAATATCCCGAGTTAGATCCAAATATGCATGTAAAACCAAGAGGTTGAAGCAATACAGGAAACTGTATGGGATTCTATTGAATAATTTGATGCATTCAGAATTGACTGGATGGAAAGAGGTCAAAATAGAGTGGTGGATCTACTTGAAAACATTGTGCTTAGGCCTGATGACATAAATTTTGATGATATCTCCAAATTTGAGGTACAAACAAGGACATCAATCCTTGATAATGTGCACAATTGGAAAGTATTCAGTGATGATGAAGATATCTTGATGTTTTTGAAGTGTGTTGATAAGTATGAGAGTCAAGAGATTGAATTTGGGGCCTTTGTTGAAAAAATAGATGGGAAAAACACAGTCTTTGGAAATGAAGTGATTCGAATCAAGAAAAATAAGATTTCCAAGGGCCTTGTGGCATTAGAAAGAGTCTTTAATAATTAGGAAAAAAAGCAATGCCAAAACAACTTCTACCCATCCAGAGGACTTAGAAGAAGTAAACTTGGGAACTAAAAATACCCCTAAAAAGGTTTATGTGGGAAAGAAGATGAAGCCCAAGATCAAGGAAGTTTTGATTGTCTTGCTAAGAAAATATAGACATGTATTTTCTTGGTCATATGATGAATTTAAAGCATACATGGAGGAACTTTCCCAACATCAGATTCCCCTAAAAGAAGATGTTAAGCCTTTCAGGTAGAAGCAAAGACCCATTAATCCAACCTTAGCTTAAAAAATGCAAGATGAGTTGGTCAAGCCAAGGGATGCTAGTATTATAAAGCCTATTAGGCACTCTTCTTGGGTGTCTAACTTAGTGCCAGTTAGGAAGAAAAATGGTGATATAATATTGTGTGTTGAATTTAGGAATTTGAACATATCATCATTAAAAGAAATATCCATTGCCAAATATGGAAGCCATGTTGCAAAAGGTGACTAGCTGTCAACTATTGTCTATGATGGGTGGTTTTTTTGGTTACAACCAGGTTAAAGTGAAGGAGTCTGAGTAGTACAAGACTACATTTACAACTCCATGGGGCACTTATGTGTATGTCCAAATTCCATTTGGTTTGACCAACACAGGTGCTACCTTTCAAAGGGCTATGCATGTATCCTTTTCTAATTTCATTGATTTGTTTTTGGAAATCTACCAGGATGATTTAACAACTTACTCCAAGAAAGAATAAGACCACTTTATGCACTTGGAGAAGATTTTCATCAGGGCCCTAAAATATGCCATCTCACTCAACACAAAGAAGTGTGCCTTTGGAGTCACTGAAGTCAAGTTGGGACATATTGTGTCCAAAAAGGGAGTGAGAATTGACCTTGAGAGGGTAGCTTCCATTGAAAAGATTCCTCAACCAAAGAATTTGAAAGGAATTCAATCGTTCTTTGGTCAAATTAACTTCTTGAGAAGATTTATTACAAATTTTGTTGAGATTACTCACCCAATATCCAAGATGTTGAAGAAGGGTGAGAAAGTGGAATGGAATGAAGAGCCAAGTAAGGCTTTTCAAGAAATTAAATAGGCAATTAAGGAGGCCCTAATATTGAGGACTCCTGATTTTTTCAACCCACTACAAATCTTCTCATTTGCATCATTTCACACCATTGCTGCAGTCCTGGTACAAAAGAATCAAGAAGGCTTTGAAAAACCTATTGCTTTCTTTAGCAAATCACTTCAAGCTGTAGAATTAAAGTATGATTTAATGGAGAAACACACATATGCACTTATTAAGGATGTGAAGAAATTAAAGACTTATTTGGTAGGAGCAATAGTCATTGCTTATGTTCCAAGTGCAGCTATGAAAGAAATCTTCACCCAACAAGAAGTCACAGGTAGAAGATGGATATGGATAAACAAAATTCAAGAATTTAATATTGACATCCAAATCACCAAATTGGTGAGAGGTCAGGGATTGGCTAAGTTAATGGCTGAAGTAAGCCTAGATGCCAATAAGATAAATCTTGAAGATGATTTTGATAGATCATACATTTGTAATATGGAAGTTTGTGATTGGTATTGCAAAAAATGTGATCCCTTGAAGGATTAACTAAAAATGATAAAAAAAACTCTCAAGTTGCATGCCATCAAGTATTTGATCATAAGAGGTGAATTATGGTGGAGAAACTTGGAGGGTTTAATGCTAAACTGTGTTGATAAGCCCAAGGCTTCTGAATTGTTAAAAGAGATGCATGGTGGAGTATGTGGTGGGCACTACATGGCTAAAATCACTGCTCACAAAGTTTTAAGGGTTGGATTTTGGTGGCCTATAGTTTTTAAGGATGCTCACAAGTTGGTAAGGGCATGTGATGCATGCTAAATGTTTTTTGGGAATTTGAAATTTTTAGGCAATCTACCACTTAGACTAGTTATAGCCTAGACACCATTTCAACAATGAGGCATTGACTTCATTGGAGAGATATCTAATAAGTCCAGTGGGGGCCATTAATGGATTCTTGTGGCCAAATACTAATTTACAAAGTGGGTGGAATCCATTCCAACAAAAAGAGAAACAAGAAAAGTAGTCATAGATTTCTTGATGGATAATATATTGACCAAGTTTAGAGTACTTGAAAAAATTGTTTTAGACAATGCAATATGCTTCAGATATGAGGAATTCATAGATTTCCTCTCAAAGCATGGAATTCAAATTTCTTACTCTTCACCATACCACCCTCAAGGTAATTGCCAAGCAGAATCAAGCGACAAAAGCTTGATGAATATTATGAAAGGATTCTTGAGAAGAACAAGAGAGCTTGGGATTCCAAGTTAAAGTTAGCTCTGTGGGAAAATAGAGTGACTATCAAGAAAGCCACTAGTTATGCACCTTTGGATTTAGTATATGGAATTGTAGCTCGATTACCTCAAAATAACCTCATGAAGATGTATAAGTTGGTCCAAGAGTATGATGAAGACACATGTGATGAGATGCAACATAGGATTGATGTATTGATGAAAGTGGATAAAATAAGGAGAGATTCTCATAAAAGAAATGTCAAGTTGTAGTTGCAGGTCAAGAATTTTCATGAAAAGAAAGAATCCTCAAGAAAATTTCAAGTAGGAGACATGGTTTTGATGTGGAATGTAAGATGTAAGGATAAGGGAAAACATAGAAATTTTGAGGCATTGTGGCTGAACCCTTATTTGATCAACATCACTCGTGGTGAAGATACATATTTCCTACAATATTTAATTGGTACACTTCTTGAACTCTTAGTACATGGATAGTTTGTGAAGCCATATTTCTCTTGAAATATGTTATTTTTCATGTACATTGTGGGTTTTGTATATTCTTTATATAGGCGTATTTTTTGGTTGCTTCTGGTCCGGTTTCAACTACCTAGTCTAGATAGTTTCTTGTTCTCTGTGGTTGGTCTGCTTCAACCTGAGATTCAATGATCTCGCTCTATTATGGAAGAATAGATGTCCCCAATAGGAGCCACTGGTGGAACCCCTAAAAATTCTTTGTGTTCCACTCAAAAATTTGCAAAATTTTGTTATGTATCATGGCCTAGTGCTTAGGGTTTTGCTTATTATCATGCCTTAGGGTTTATGAGTTGCTAAACCCATTTCTAAAAAATCCTAAGTCTGAATCCTTTGCGATTGTTATGTTTCATAGTTGACTTCTTATCACTAATTCCCAGTCATTCAAGTCATGACTTAAGACTTTTAGCTCATCCTGTTACTGACCCCTAAGTCCTAGCAATTTCGATTATTACTCATCGCTTTATTAAAAATATTGTCTTATCTTATGTGGGTTACAAATCATCAAATATTTTTAATTTGGTCCTAAGTCTGAGTTTAATATTTCTTGCTTCGATCTAATGTTGTGGAATTAAGTCTCATGTCTCCACCCATCATACTCTTAGTCAGGCCCCTTTCTAAGAACTAATGTATGCATGTGCAAAATTAACAATTTATGAAGTTCATTAGATCACCATGACCAAATCTTGACCACTCCCTGCACCCCCACTCGGTTTTATTTCCTATTATAATATTCTCATATGCTAGTGGGTGAGCACCACATACCCCTCTATAGTGGCGGGCCTAATGCCTTTCAACAAGCGGTGGGATGAAATGAATCAATGAAAAATATTGAATGAAGTGTCTCCATCACGATCATTCCCCACCACCCCTTTTGACTTAAATATGCATTAAAATAATGCTACGAGATAGTGGGCTAAGGACATTTGTCCCTTTATCAGTAGGACCCATTGAGTTTTGAAGGCAACAAATACTTGGTCTATTGAGATTGACAATTGAGATAAGGTGATGTAGTTAAATATCGTCCCACGGGGGACCCACCTTGATCTCTCGTCTCTCAATGTGGAAGCGGGAGAATGCCATATGGAAAGATCATAGCGATTGAAGGAACATTACAGAGGGAGAAATATTAACGAAATATATCAATGAAGGGCTCAATACATTAAAGTCCGAGCTACTAAAAGGGTTTTTAAGGCATGTGCTACGAAGGCAAGTGAGATATTTTAATCATAACTATCCATCATGTCTAAGGGTTATGTGCATGAGAAAGTGATCTTATGGTAAAGCATGCATATGTTGAAGGATCGATATCTAATCTGAGCCCTTCCCCACCTCCCTGCAACTGAAATTTGTATGTGGGGACACATGGATTCCCTATGTGCTTAAGAAAATGGCAGAGCCCATGGCCAAGTTGGAGGCTTTTACACGTCACCTATTTTCATTGGATAAAAGCAATAAATGCTTACAGTCACCTTTTTTCAAACATTGTTGACTCAATCTGGGTCATTTTTTGATCCATCCCATTGCAAGATCAATGATCAACATTCAAAGTTGAGTTTGAGGACAAGTGAGCCATTCTGGTTCACACGAGTGAACCATAATGGTAGACAAGACATAGAGATACCAAATTAGAAGGTTTTCAAGTCAACAAAACTCACTTTATAACATAATTAAAGGTTTTTGAAAGCATTTTATGAATTCAAGGAGCTCGTGCTGTGATTTTTAGGCTTGTTTGACAAAGAAATAAGGTTTTTTAAGCATTGAAAAACCAACTTAAATCGATATCCTGCTCCTAAATTTCTTAGGAACTTGTTTAATTGCGCTCACTAAATCATTCTATCAATAGGGTTTTCTTGTGTATACATTTCTTTTAAGGTTTTCCATAAATTCTAAGAAATTAGCTTGCTTGGTCTTGTTAGCTTCTAATTCGAACCCTTGCATAAGCTATAATTTCCCAGTTTGCTAAAAGAAACCCTAGTTTAAAAAAACCCTTGAGTCATGGCCCCAAAAGTGAAAGTGTCTTCATCAAAAGGATAGGCCTCTGGCTCCAAAGTTCCTATCAAACCTTTAGTTCAGGACCTAATTGATCAGTTGCCACCCTCTACTAATGAAAAACCTAAGGTTCAACTATTGTTTCATGGGAAGAAAATTGTAGAGGGATTAATTGATAAGCAATGTACTATTAAGGATGCCACATTTCCCTACATCGGGTGTCAAATTTTCAAATGCTGGTTTGGAAACAAGAATTGTGGCATTCCTGTAGGAAACCCTTGGAACCTAGATTTGGGAAAAGTAATAGTCCATAATTTCTACATGGATGTGGACTTGTTGAAAGAATTGGCTAGGAATTATGATCCAATCACAAGGACTGTGATAAGTTTTGATGGTAAAGATATGGTAAAGGTGACAAGAGAGGAAATTGTAGAAATTTTCAAACTCACTGAGTGGAGCGAAGACATGGTGTCCATTGATGAGAAAACTCTTAGGGTAGAATATGAAAAAGTCAGATATTCATTCAAGACCTCAATATTCCTGAACTATTTGGAATCTATGCATGGTAGAAGGGTAGTTTGGGGTCCATCAAACAAGGAACCCTACCCCATTAAGTATTTTATGTCCTACTTTCAGATAAATTTCTATTCCATATACGAAATCATTGGATATGACCTAGCTACACGAATCCCCATGGCCTGCATGTACATGGACACACATATTCAACATCCCAATTATTGTACATTGTATGACTATGGTGGGTACCTAGAAGAATGGATACATGAGGGCTTGTTTGAATTAAAGAAGGGTAGAGATGGAGTAAAATTCTCTTGGTACTCATTTTTCATGCATATGTTATTGTTCAAAGGAGCTGGTTATTTTGGTCAAGACATGACACTTGGGTAGAAGAAAGGTAACTTGGAGCTTCATGTGCAATGCTGGACTATGGTCCTGGATAACGATGATAGAACATTTGAATTTGTTATGTTTGAGAATTTATTTGCCTCCAACTTGAGGAGAGTATTGATTATGAACATGCCAAGGATTCTTAAAGCCTTGCATTATTTTTGTGGCTCAAGGAGAGGAGACTTGAACCTTGTGTGGATCACAAATGGGGTAATTTTATCCCTTATCCTACTTACACTATTTTGAGAGTCTATGGTTTAGCTATTTCACCCACTTACTACCCAAAGATGTGCCAAAAAGGATTGAAATTTTAGAAGTAATATGGAAATTGGGGAATGTGGAAAAAATCCACCTAAAGGATCATGGAAAGGGAACATTCTTCCCTTCATACACTTGTTTCTTAGATTTTGTAATGATTAAAGAGGGATGGGATAATATACATGATATTCTTAAACCATTGAATATGAGAAGAGCAACAGGAAGAAACAATGACCTCGAAGGTTTTATGGCATGGTTGAAGGTAAGAAATAGTAGCTCAAAGTATATTCATAATTTTTCTTTCCATAAGGATGTCATTAGGAGTATTTTTATTTTCTAAATTAGGACATGATAGAAAATAAAAATGGATTGCCTTTGATAAAATTTAAAGGAAAATAAGGGAAAAGGATCCACAATTTACTACCCTTGTAAAAATTCCAAATGAAATGTAGAGAATTGAATTTTTTTCTATAACTTTGAGATAGTGGTACTTTACACCTGGAAGGTGAAAGATTGGTCCAGGAAAAAGGAAAATCCATTGCTATAGATGAAAAAGTGGTGGGGGATACCCCTGTAATGGAAGAGAGGCCATCTGCAACAAAAATTACTTATTTTCAGAAGAAGGAAAAATAAGACGAAGGGAAAAGACACAACTGCTACCCATTCTCAACTAGAAAAGTAGAGAAGTCCTTCACCAGTGCCACAAATGCCACTCTTATCTCCTCCGAGGTCAACTGGACCTAGATTCATTGATATTGATTCTCCACCAAGGAAAGCATCACCACCAAAAGAGCCACCTCTGAAGAAACAAAAGGTTCAATCAGTTGGTTTGGTGGACTATGAGGAGGATTATGATGATGAGATCTTGGTAACGCAAGAAGAAATGAAAAAAAGGGATGCTTCTCCACCCAAGGAGGTTGTTCCACAATAACTTGGTTTGAGGCTAAGCAAGGCTTACCTCATTGGTTTAAATAGCCAAAATTATGTAAGAGAAGTGGCATGTAATAAATTCATGGAGTTTGTTTGGAAGGAAAAGAAATATGAATTTATCAATAATGTTGTAGAACAAAGGAGCCTTCATCCCGAGCTTCCTGATTCATTCATCCAAGGAAGAGTAATAAAAGAGATGAGGGAGAAGTACCAAAAAAGAACTGTAGCTAAGGGTAGAGATTTGGTTAGAAAATGTGGAATTCTTTTGTTGCCCAAATGGGATTTATTTTTTACCATTGGATTTGACGCAATGAAGAGATGTGATATACCTCTCTACAACTCAGAGGAGGAAGCTAAAATTTCACTACAAGGATCTGCATTCAGTGAGTAGTGGGACACATTGGCAATCTGGGCTCTAACCCCTAATACCAATAAGTCAGATATTGTAGAGCCTGCTACAGATTATAGGGGAGGCTTGATAATAAAGAGAGTGTCTGATACCTCAACAATTGAGGCAAAAAAAATGTTAGCAAATGTTGCATAATTTACAAGGGCAATGGTATAATTTGTTACTGATACCAATTTTCACTACAACTCAATTGGTGGAGCTGATTAAACTTTTTTATATCTCAAATTGAAAGTTCTTTTATTTTCTGCTTATGCATTAAGTTTTGTTTGCACTCTATTCTATTAAGTATCAATTATGCATTGTTTGAGAGAATAGAGTTCAGAGTCATTGCTTAATAATTTATAGAACAAATGAGATACAAGCTGAATATACAAATGATTAAGCATTCATTGCTTTAATTTTATTTCAATGACATTGTTACATTACAGATTTCATTTGATTGCAAGAATACAAATGACAGTACAAATTTTCATTTTTGATGCATTTCTTTTCAGAATGAAAAGAAGAAAGAGAATTTAAAGAATCCACACAAGCCATGGAGTTAACTATTTGCAATGCATTGAAGGGAGCACCCTACACTACTGAAAATGAAAGAGGGAAAAACACATAAAATGGACATAATCATCATTGCCTGATTATTGTCAACCGATGTAGAAGTGGTGCATAATCTTTCATCCTCGAGCTCCAATCGACCTGCAAAAAGTTGGGAAGGTCCCCTTAGAGCTTCGACTATACACATATCTACATAAACCAACAACAGTAATGGAGAATGCTACTAACAATGCATTCAAAATAATCAAACAAAGTGCAGGAACCAGAGCTGAAAGAGTAAACATCATGATATTTATTGTTTTTTGCTAACATTGTTTGTTTCCTATGTAGGTATAGGAAAAGCCATGAAGCTGATTATTCTATAAAGACATAAAGCATGTGGGGTAAAACGGGCTCCCACAAGGGTAGAGCTCGACATGCTGCCCCTTAATCTTAAAAGTGGACCTAGTAAAACAAATGCATTATTATGCTCATCTGAGCCAATCATGAGGGAGTAAACAGTTTCAGTTATCAAAGTGGTTAAGCTTATTATCTATTCATAAAAATCAAGTATGAATAGAGAAATGAAGATTACAGATAAACAATAGACTTAATGGATTCAATTCAGCTGAAATCCATCATTTTCATTCTGGAAAAGTTTTAATCTTGCTGCCACATTATTGTTTTTGCTGTTGTTCACATTTATGTTGTTTCATATTATTTTATTTTGGAGCAGCAATGTTCTATCTTCATAACAGTGATGGTGAACATGCATACATAATTCCTTAGCAATGAAGCAATAGCATGCAAGTTGTGACAAGAAGGTGACAAGCACAAAGAGGTTGTTACATGAATGATATTGCAGAAAGAGAGCTAACTGCATTGTTTTAAATTATGAAAGAAAAATGCATGAAGCTTTCATGAGGGGTGAGTAGGAATCTGAATGCATATAGGATATCAACTATGTTATCAGATGACGAAACACCATGTGGATTTTAATCAAGAATTAGCAATTTCATAAGAAATTTCTTTTAGAAAATGACAAACCCGCGTTGGGGTTGTCATTTCAAATGCAGATTTGTTCTTATTTCAAGTGAATCCACATAATGGTTTGAAAGAAAATGGAGAAATGAGTGAATTTATTTCAGAGATACAAAAAATTTCTTTCATTTTCATGAATACCCACATGAGGTTCTTTCATAACATACAAAAGTAAAGGAGTTTGATTTTTCTGAATACCCATTTGAGTTTTTTTAAAATTCAAAGTACAGTTTCCGTCATATTACAGAGTAACCCACATGGGGGTTTCATAGGAAAATAGAGATTTGCCACTTTTTAGCATACCCATGTTGGGTTTTCACATAAAAATGCAGAAATAAGTAAATTTATTCCAAAATTCTGAGAACCCACAAGGGGGTTTTGAACGAAATGAGGTTTTCTCACTATTTTCAGCATACCCATGAGGAGGTTTTGCAAAAAATGCAAGTTACATACAAAATTCAGGGGTTGAGCCCATTCATGAAGAGATTTACAGGAAAATGGAGCAATAATCTTCTCCAAAGGTTTTCTTTTAAATACTTTGACATCTAAAATGCAAATTTTCATAATAAAAATCCAGAGCCAAGCATTCATGGCGCAACTAGTAAATGGGTTTGCATTATTTTAATGAAATAACAATCATTCTTCTGTGAAGATAAACTTCTAAAAGCTTTGTTTTGAAAAAGAAAAGAATAATGGATATAAGCTTACCTTGTGATGGATGTAGGAGAACACACTAGCCGTGACTAGGCTCATTGGAGCTCTCAACTTCAAGCTCTAGTTCACTCATGGCCGCCAAGGAGAATGCATAAACAATGTAGAGGTGGAAATGAACAAAGAAATCAGAGATAATTTAAGAGAGGCTGCGACCTTATGGCCTTTCATTTCTTTGAAGGAAATGTAGAAAGCCATGATGATGTAGAAGATCAACTTACCTTGCTCTGTCATGAAGATTCAACCAGCTGGAGTTAGTAACCTGAGAAATATGGGCATTTCGAGTTGAAGATCAAGCTTTCATGGCGACAAAATATCCTCTCAAACAAGGTTCACTCTCAAAGAAAAAGTGTGAAATGATGGAGATTAGGGTTTTTCCCTCACTTTTGTTTCATGTTTCCCTAATTCGAACTTGGGGGTTTTAGTGTTTGCATTTTAAATTAATGCCTTAAATTTTATTGCCATGGTCTCATATGCCTTAGGTTGAATTTGTTAGGGACTTCATGTATTTCTATATGACTAAGTCTTAGGCGTGGTTTGATAAAATATTTCATGGTCTTTAGACTTTAGGTTTTAGATGATGTCAAAATAATGCCTTAGTAAAATTGAGAGTGGTTAAGCCCCTTAGTGTTTTTTTTTTAATTGATTTTGATAATCAATTAAAATATAAATATTGACCAATATATACTTTAGGCATTTATTTTTATTTTTAATTGATTTTAGAAGAAATCAATTAAAATGTTTATTAATGGAGATGGCTTTATATTTTTATGATTTTTTATAAGAAAAATCAAACATTGTAAATGGAGAAATAAGTTATATTGTTTTGCAAAAGATTTTTCTAAATCTTTAATTGCAAAAAATAGTCAAATTATGAGATTATTAAATCTGCAAATCATTGTAAAGCAAGAATGAAGCAATATCTTATAAATTGTTTCATTTCTTTGCTATTTTTAGCAGATTGATATTGAATTTTTCCTCTTGGTCGTATTTGAGCTTCTTGGTGGAGTAAACAAGGTGTTTTTTTTGCTTTTAAAGAAAAGAAGACCTATTTTAAGTATCTTTTTAGTATGTACATGCAAAAAGTGAGACTTTTCCACTTTTATGCCAGTTTCTTGAGTAGTTTTAGGTGCCTTTCCTGGAGCTTTTTCTTTGAGCTTGGATTAAGGTTTTGAGGTATATCTTAGAGAAAAACTTAGTGTTTTTCTAGTTTATACCTTTGGCTTCTTCCTCTCTTGTTCATGTAGAGAGTCTTGTAACTCAGAAATTTGTACTCAGATTTGTAATACTCCTTCAATTAATAGAAACAACTTTTCCTATTTCTCAATTTTGTGTCAATTGCAGTTTTCAGTTTGATGTAATTTATGATTTCTATTTACAAAATCCTTGTCACGTCCTTGAATTGCAGTTTGGTGCAGAAAGATCATAAGTACAGGTTGCATGTTGTATTCAAAATCTGAATCTTCATGCAAATCATTATTGTGTTAAGTGTTCATGAGAAGTTGTGAATTCTTGTTGCTTTGTGTGAACTGTTTGTGGGAAAAACCACAGTCATCTTTAAATCCTGAAAGTCATTTTTAGTAATATGTTTCATTCAAGTTCATCTTTCTACCCTTTTCCTCAAGAAATCATTTAGAATAGATTATTATTCAGAGAACCAACTCACTCTGGAGATTCTTTCTTTGTTTAAGATCACCCACATCTGAAGATGATTTCCATGTGTGAACATATAGTTAGATTTCTTCAAATTTAACAAGGGTGCATATCTGATTGATAATAGTTATATTTAAGAAGGAACAATTTAGAAAAAATTATAATGATTTGTTGGTTGATTATGGAAAGAGTGAACAAAAAATACTAGAGCTTCAAACCGAATTGACATTGTTAAGAGATAAATTGTAAAATTTGCAATCAGGGGAACCAATACAAACTGATGTTGCTTCTCCAACTTCTTCACATAAATTGACATATGTTGTTTCAACACCTCTAACTAGTTCTTCATGGGAAATTGTGCCCTATTATATTGGAAATGTGCCCATCTCCATTGAAGAGCCTTCCACATCAAAGGCACCATAAGTAGAGGAAGGTGTCAGCAAGGAAGAGCTACTTGAACAACTAAAGGAATATAAGGATAAATTTGACAATCATGATAGATAAATTTCAGCAATATGAAAATTGTCACTATAATTTTGGAGCATTTAAATAGAGGAGTCAATAACAGATTAATGAGCATTCATACTAACTGTTCTGCCATAAGGATGCAATGAATAGTTTTGATATTGATAAAGAATTGGAAATTTCTCCTGTGGAAACATGGATCAAGAGATTTCAGGAGTTGAGGATGATGGTTGTGAAGGCTAAACATGATACAAATAATCCTGAAAAACTTAAGCCTACCATCAATAATGTAAATGGGATTCAAGAATTCAAGGAAAAAATAGAGCCTTTTGAGGCAAGGATAAGGGATTTTATTAAAGGTCTTCATGAAATGAATCATGGTATCCTCCCTTCCATATTAAAAGATGATGGTAACATCAAAACCTTGTAGGACTAGAGAAAGGAAATAGATTATGTGATTTCAAAACAAGCAACTTTAATTTGTCAAGGGAATGATATGAGCATGTTGAATAAGAATATGGATATACTTGCTCATGTAGTAGTTGTCCTAGAGTAGTTTGAAAAAAATTAAACCAGGTTGTCACTAAGCATTCACCTTATAGGAAGAAAGTTGATGATGTCATAGGATTCAACTGGCCTACAAAAGAAGAATTCAAAGCCTGGAGAGATAAGTAATTGGATGTGTTAGAAGATTGAGCTTTGGTTGTGAAGTGGTGAGTACGATTTTGGTTTTAAGTCTACAAACATGGTGAATAATGGATGGGAGAGGCACAATGCATAGCTTGGAACCAGTACAAATTAGGATTTTGTTAAAGTATGGATATCATATTTTGTTCTTCCCAATTTGAAATTGATGACAATGTAGTAGATGTGGATGAGTTTTTGTCTCTTCTGCCTTTTACACTTTATGCTTTCTTTCATCTTTGTTTGGTTTACATGGATACATTTTGGAGCACGTAGATATTTTATAATTAGCTCAAAAATACATTTTGGAAGGTGGGACTTAATCTTCAACAACAAATGAAAATATGATTTTTCTCATGTAACATTTCCCTCCATTTGAGGATGAAAATATAATTGTAATGGTCCAATTAGAAAGGAACATGTGTACTTTCTGGCTTGAAGCTTGTTTTTCTCCTTCATTTCTATAAGAAGGAGTTCAAGGCAAGAAGTATGGGTTCATTGTCTTGTAATTGATCATAGAGAATTTTGTAAAGAGAATAAAAGAGCATTTTAGAGTCCAATCTTAGGTTTTGAGTCAATTTAGTCTACAAATGTAATTTTCAATAACAATACTAGAAAATGAATTGAAAATGGTTCAAATTCAAAACCATTTTCTCCTATTGTATTTGTTTCATGGATTATGAATAATATGAGAAAGGATTATCTTATTTGTCTTCATTGATTTCCAGTGGATGAGTAGTCTTGTTCTTTCTTTTAATTCAAATAATTAATAAAAATTCTTGAATGAAGCTATAAATTCATGTAAATTGAGTAATAGGATTTGAATAAGAAATTATGGTAGAGGATATAATGTTGAAATACTATAACACATGTTGTCAAAGCTTAACAATGCTATGTATGAATCTATTGTCAAATTATGTTTGCATTAAGTTTGACTCCATTCCTAGGATGACACACTGATCTAAGTGAGTGTTCATGATACATTTGTTGACCTCAATTCAGTAGAAAATCACTTTTATAAAGGAACTCTTTTAAATGGATTACAACTGTTATCATTTTGTGTTAAATTTCTTCATTCTCATGCTCTGAATGTTGAGTGTTATTAAGGAGCAACCAAATTCTTTGATACATTCTATTTGTTGAGCTATTAAATGGGAATTCATCTATTATTTATAATGTATTCGGATATTAGGTGCAAAGCTCTTTAAATACATTATGGGATCACCCTCCTGAGTCTTGTAGAGCCCAATGTGTAGGAGGAAATTATTACTTTCACTCATTCATTGGCCAATCCCTTCAAGTTGTTGCTAATTGGAAATGGAAAAGTCCTTAGGCTTCCTTGAAGATCACCTTGGTTCTTAAAAACAACCAACAGGTTACCAGGAGATTTGGGGAGTGTAGAAAACCACAAAAATGGTCATTAAAGATGGTTTTAAGAGGTCTTGAAGGACTCATTCACCCATGGGTGAATGGGTTTCTGTTTAGGGTTTTTAAAAATGAAAAAATGCAATTTCAGAGTGATTATACGTGTTCTCTATTCTAGGTCTCAGATTGTAACTTCTGTGATAGAATTCTCTAGAATTTGATGCCTAAATGCAAGTAAAATTAATGACAAATGATGAACTATATGACACTTATTGAAATGAAATTTTGACTCAAATTTTCAATTTAAGTGACTAAAAGTATGCTATTATGTAAGTACTTGAAATAAAGAAAAATAGGGGGAATAAGTGGTTAATCAAATATGATATGATAAGAGACCTATTTTGTTTTATTTAATTAGGAAATGAGATCCACACAATGAATTGATTATCAACCCTTAGGTGAATCAACTCAAAGTAGGAATCTTTAGATTTCCTTATGCTTGAAGGATGAGGGTCAAGGTCAAACAACACTTTGGGGAGAAAAATAAAAAAATAGTGAATAAATACCAAAATGTAATCTAACACTTGAAACAACAATATTAAGCTCAATACTAACATAACCATAAATTAAATTGCAGATAAGAGAAGGGAAGAATGATGTTTACCAGTCACCAAAAGTGATTTTTCAAAGCAGATCTAAGACTCATTCACCCAGGGGCGAATGGATACACTATCAAGGTTTTTCTATAGCTTTTAGGAACCTCTAATATAGATCTAAATCTTTGAATTTTCCCAGGTTTCACAGTCAGAATGTCGGAAATGACTTCGAGATCTTAGTTTATGTGAGATGACAACAATTTTGATACTTTTGCAACTGTGAGAATTTTATAAATCTTTCTCTTTCAAAGGTCTTCAAGCTTTCTTCCACCCAAATCTACAATTACACATATAAGAGAGATTTTTTTAATTTTTTTTTGGGTGAATAGGGGTTTGCCTTGGTCAAAGCCCATTTTGGTAGTCAAACTTTGAATTGAAATGAAACATGAAATGTTAGAGTAATAAGTTATTATGCTTAATTAATTATATCATATTGGTTAATTAATTAAGTCACTTATTCCTTTAGTTGCTTAAGCTAAACTTAGGCACATTAATAATTATTTATTAATTGTTAAGTGTGCACACTAGGGTTTTATTTAGGGTTTCCCTCTTAGGGTTTCTTGATCTCCTTCTTAAGGATTGATCTCTTTGTAATAATTTGAGATTCTAATAATGCATTTTATACTTTGAGGTTTACATAACTTCTTGTTTGTTCTGAATGTCTTTTACATGTAACAGGTATCCATTTGCATGCAGGTGATCTTGGTTTCTAACATGGTATCAAAGCTCTAGACCTGCCTTTGCTTGTTCATGATCTGAAGATATGGCCTCTCTATGAGTTTCAAGTGCAAGGGTTTCCACAGGCATCTTTTTTGCAAGATCTGGGGGTAGCCAATTTTTCAGCACACTATGGGCTCAAACGGATGTCGCCATCGCGTTCGTAGTGCCCCAAAACCCTATAAATGCTTGTCAAATTGTTGATTTATGAGAAGTTGGTCCGGAAGGCAAAGAAAATTTGCCAAGGAGGCCGTACGACCTCCCTGACACGATTCCTGATGCACAAAAATAAAAATAAATTCCAAAAAGGTGTGGTTTCGAGATCTATGTCGGCGCTCACAATAGAAATGGATGTGCCACCGGGCAGCCACTAGACAACCACCCGGCTGCCACCACCGTCGGTGGCTCCCCCTATCAGCTTCACTACCTTCTTCAGCCCCCACGGGCTCCGGTGTACAGACCTCCGGTCATATAGGGGACTGGGTGCTATGCGCCCAGCCCCTGACCCCTTCAGCTCCAGTCGAGGTCACATGGAGAACTAGGGGCTCCGCCCTAGACCCCTGCCCTGTGCCCACCGTCACATGGGTGACAAGGGGCCGAATTGTTTTTGCAGGGGGGCCATTTTTTTGCGGCGACGGCTAGATGGCCATCAAATTTATGCTCAAGACTTGTTGACATTAGAATGATGTCATCATGACATCATCATCCATATGGCCTCTTTGCCCCTCTGATCAGGGGCCGATTTTTTTTTGCAAGGGGGCCATTTTTTTGCGGCGACGGCCAGATGGCCTCTTTGCCCACGGTCACATGGGTGACCAGGGGCTGATTTTTTTTTGCAGGGGGGCCTTTTTTTTGCAGCGATGGCCAAATGGCCATCAAATTTATGCTCAGGACTTGCTGATATCAGCATGATGTCATTGTCCATACGACCTCTTTTCCCCTCCTAACCCTAATTTTCCCTAAAAGAACAATTTTTTTTTGTTTTTGGCATAACTTGGGCATACGGTATCAAAATCGGGCAAACGAGATATCGCCAGAAAGATAGTTCCGAGTACTATCCTGTGGTATAGTTTATTTTATAGTATTTTCCTATTTTATTGCATTTATTACTATTTGAATTCAGATGTTTATTCTATGCTTCCGAGCTCATAACATTTTTCCACGATCTTCGATTTTCGCTATCTTTGTGGCGTTGGAAAGGTATTGAGGAGCTTTATGTTGCTGTCCATGCACTTCTTTCTGTATCTGTCCCAAGTTTATCATTATTCTAGATTTTTCCCGATGGGTGTCTTGGAGATTACTTGGATGTTTTGGCATTTAGGAGAGTGCACCTTGCATCTTTGCACTTTGTTTTCAGTAATACATCATTCAATAATCGACTTCTACTTCATAGATTCCAGGGTTGTTCCCGTTTGGAGTTTTCGTGTGTTCTGAGGCATTAGGTTTGCTGTTGCTTTTTTCATGATTCCTTGAGTCAATCAGTGACTCTCATCCAGTTTCAATAGTAGACAGAAGTATCTTTCCTTGCTTGCTAGAGTTTGGTTCCAGTGTTACTCTATAGTGTTCTTCCAGTGCTTCTTTGCAACATGCCATCTCATTATAGGGGGGTTTTTCCCATTGGGTTTTCCTTCTCTACCTCTTTGTTGCATTTGTAAATGGGTACCTGATCAGGCCTAGTTTCCGGGACCCATCTTTGCTTGCATGCATCTTCTTCTAGTGTTTTAGCTTCTTCCTAAGTTCATATTAAGGGGGGGTGTTAGAGTAATAAGTTATTATGCTTAATTAATTATATCATACTGGTTAATTAATTAAGTCACTTATTCCTTTAGTTGCTTAAGCTAAACTTAGGCACATTGATAATTATTTATTAATTATTAAGTGTGCATACTAGGGTTTCATTTAGGGTTTCCCTCTTAGGGTTTCTTGATCTCCTTCATAAGGATTGATCTCTTTGTAATAATTTTAGATTCTAATAATGCATTTTACACTTTGAGGTTTACAAAACTTCTTGTTTGTTTTGAATGTCTTTTGCATGTAACAGGTATCCATTTGCATGCAAGTGATCTTGGTTTCTAACATGAAAGAGGGAATGAAGAATGAATAAAGCTATCTTACCACTCAGAAAACCCTTGATTGAAACCTTGATAATGCAGATCTTAAGAGGTCTGCAAATTGCATGAGATGGTTGAATTGGATGTGGATATTGGCACTTGAATCTTGCTTGAAATGATGCCTTGAATGCTTGAATTGATTATGAAACCTACATGACAATGTTAGCTCCAAAAACATGCATGATGCAAGAAGAATATGACATGATGGATTGATCTTGAATGCTGCTATAAAACTCTGATATTTTTACTCTTGAATTCCCTTTGATCACTTGAGAAATGCTTTTGAAAATCATATCAAATTGCTAAGTGAAACTTAGTGAAATAACCTTTTATTTATAGGTATGTATCCTTAATTTCTTGAAATTCAAATATCACAAGCTGACATTGAATTATTGATTTCAAATCACTAAAATACCACCAAAAACATAAATTAATTTTAGGTCCTAAGGTTTAGGGAGGACCCGTTCGCCCATGGTGGAATGGGTCCTAGGTCCATAAACGTAGGACGCACATTGCTCATTATGAATTGTTATGCTTAGGCATTAATTATTGTTGGGTTTCCCCTTCAGAAAATGTAATTAATAGGCTTGTAAATGAATTAAAGGGCCAATTAAGGCATAATTAAGCTCATTTAATTAAGTGGGCTCAAATAAGTGTGTAAATATGATAAGGTACACTTAACAACACTAAATTAAGACATTATTTAGTCTATTTTAAATTAGGAGGGCCTAAAAAAGTGAGAAAATGTAAAGGGTTACATTTTTTGACACTACATGTAGCCCCCACTTTAGTGAGAGGATGACCCTGCGTCAAACTCACACTAAAGTAGACAATCAAGAGAGGTCTAATTGTAAAATTGTTGGAAGGATAAGATGAAAAAGATCAAGGAAGGTGATTAAGCCCCCAAGATCTAAGATCTCATGGAAAACCCAACAAAGGCACAAGGAGACACATGCCTATGTTAAACAGATATATGTATGCAACAATGACAAGATACTCAATCATACAATGCCAAAGACTCAAAGAAAAGGAAAAGAGAGAAAGGGTGGATCAAGCCTAGACTGTCAAATCTGACGTGGAACATGCCTCAGTTGTTTGTCCAAAATTTTCATAAGTGGAACCCTTGTTGTCCACTATGAAAAAAGTAACACACTCACATGGGCTAGTGAAACTTAAACTATCCACTAGGTGAGCCCCCAAGGGTGGAAAATGAGATAATCTTATTAGGATCACATACCATACAAAGATATACCTTCTATAACTTTAATAGGACATCACAAAACATGAACTTCAAGATCCATAAGGCTTAGCAAGCTGTGTTATGCTAAAAAATTATGAAAAAACAAGGCTCCATAGGCAAGAAAAGTGCATTATGCTTGGTGGCCATAAAAAAAGGGTTGAAACTTCAAGCTTCATAAGGCTTAGCAAGTTGCGTTATTCTAAACACTTATGAAAAAAATGAAAATAGGATAAGAAATGTTCAAAGGGGTTTTTCTTAGTTCATGTAAGGTCTCCTCTTAGGGAACATCATGCCTAATGTCTCCAAGAGAGGACAAGTCTAGGATAAAAGATTCACAACTTAGGGAATGCAACATGTAGCATCATCACTAAGAGGAAATTTGTATGCCAAGAAAGGTCCCACTCTTGGAGGACAAGAAACCCAATGAGTCCACCAAGAAGAAGACACAACTCAGAAAGTAAGAACACCGCACAATAAAACATAAAGAATAGTCCAAATATATCCAAAAATGATAATGCTAATGTATGCCCAAACTTTAGAGAAATTACTAACACCACGTTGTGAGAAATTAATTTAAATTGGTAAATGATTAATGATAATAATAAGAAGACAAGAGAGCTTATCTATAAATCCCTATGCCAAGTCATATGTTTCCAAATGAAGCTACATTATGAAAAGAGGAAGGGGTTTCCCCAAAATGAAATCCAAAAATACAAAAGGGATCCATAGATTTTAGGTTAGCATATGTCTTTGTTACAATCATATTATAAGCTTAGAAATCTCATCATTCCCCATATAACTCGTGGAATAGGAAGAATGAAACATAGAGAGAAAAAATAAAGAAAATCCTTTTGGGTCAACATGGAATAGACATAAATGTCTCAACGCCTTGCATCATCCCCAAAAGGAAAACACAAGACAAAAGAAAAGATAAATATTTATGACATGTAGAAGAATGTGGATACACATAGATGAATGCACATGAAGATACATCAAACAAAAAAATACAGGGGATCACATTACACACATGCAATGACAAAAAAAACATGTAAAAGAAAATAAAGGAAAAAATAGTAAGGCACATGCGAGTCAACCTATAGAAGGTTGTTCACATCCCAATCTTGTTTATCATATGCAGTATGCAGACAGCTAGTGAAAGGGACAACATCAAGTGCTGAACTAGGACAAGGCTATCTAACTCCATGCCCTGAGTAAGTGCAGGACAAGGATGAGCGGAGATGGGTAGTGAGAATGAGCTCCTTTCAATATATAAAGTGATGTTCAATGAATGTAAAACATGCAATAGTGAGTATGCTATGATACTACAACTATCACACGACAAGGAGAAAAGTGCATACTTTAAGGGATAATCTTTATGAGTTCATATTCATCAAGAATATTTTTTAAAGAACGACACTCATCAATAAGATGCCCGAGAGTCCTATGATATACACAATAATTCATGTTCTTAGGGTTATTGCTTCTACTTTTAGGTGGAAATGTAATCCATCTTAAATTAAGAAGTTCCTCCATTTTTTGTTCAATTTATGTTTTCGTATGTAGAAATGGAAAGTTGAGACTTTATAAGGTTTATATTTCTTGTTTGAAGATCTTGTTGAGGTCGATTCAGAGGACCTAAAATAAACCTATAGGTTGTGAGGGATTTTATCATTATGATGGAGGAAAATTTTTTTCTTTAGAAGCTATGGAGGGAAAAGGATCTTGATATCCTAAACCTTTAGTATCTTCAATTGGGATTTTTTCTAGCAACTTATGAATCTCATGCTCATTTTTTTGTGTCACATCCTTGTTTATCTAATAGCTTAAATCCTTTGCCATAAGTCTCTTCTAGGTTGATGGGTGTGTTGGTGATTTTATTAATGTAGGATGGATTGGAATACACTTCATTAGAGGAACTAGGTTCACTCATTATTGGAGGTTTAAGCTTGGTTTGTGATTCAATCTCAAGATGTAAACGACCAAACATATCTAATGGTGGAATGGTATTAGGTGTTGGTTGTTGCATTGAAGGGTAAAATGATGCATTGTTCTTAAGGCTGTCAAGGCAATTACGTATGAAGTTATGTGTGATTTCATCATCTTCACCTAAGATGTCAACTTCACGAGTACATTCATTAGGGGTAGGTTGAGAATGATTAGGTTCTATTGCATTAGGACCATTACTAAAAACACAACTTGAGACATTAACTAAAGATGTTATAGACTTCCATATATTAGCAATGCACATGTCCATTATGAAATAATGAGTTGAAATGTAAAGAGATTTTAAATTTTTCAGATTTGAGGCAAGATAATTTTCTGATTATGCTATGCAAAAACTTGAAAAGGAATGTCTTTTAAATATAATTTTGTATTCAAACAATGCACTGATTATGAAAAATTATGCTCAATAGGATTAATTTTAGATAACAAAAATTCTACAAACTCTAACAACAAAACATAATGCAAAAACATAGATTTTAATGCCTAGAAATGTAGGAGAAAGCCCTAATTAGGGACTTATTTTCCCATGGGCGAATGGGTCCTAGCTTAGGGTTTTGGAAAATGAATTTATAGATTTCTAAGTTGATTCTTATGGTTTTTTAGATTATGTATTGAGACAGGTAGTTACAATTTTATTTTTTGTAAAATGAAGTATAAATGCCAATGTAAGGTAGTGCTAAATGATAAACTAGGAGACCTAATTTGAAATTCAATTTTGATTCAATTTTCAAATGTAAATGAATGATAATAAAATACTATGTAAACACTGTGCAAAATGACTGTTTTTTTTAAAATTTTCTAGATTTTAAAGGATGCAAAAATGCAAACGTAAAACCCTAAATGAGATGCAAGCTAAATCAAGTTAAGAGCCCTAAATGAGATGCAAATAAATGCAATGAAAATTAATGAAACACCTAGATGTAGGGCTGAAAATGGACTCCAAATCAGTAAGGTATGATGCTGAAAAGTTGGGTTCACGGAAATGAAACAAAGAAAAATAGGGGGAAAGAGTGGTTAATCAAATATGTTATGATAAGAGACCCATTTTCCTTTATTTCCCTTAGGTGAATCAAGTCAAAGTGGGAATATTCATATTTACTTATGCTTGAAGGATAGGGGTCAAGGTCAAACAAAACATTGGGGAGAAAAACTAAAAAATAGTAAATCAATACCAAAATGCAATCCAACACTTGAAACAACAATATTAAACTCAATGCTGATAGAACCAAAAATTAAATTGCAGATCAAAGAAGATAAAAATGATGTTTACCAATCACTAAAAGTTCTTTTTCAAAGAAGATATAAGACTCATTTTCCTAGGGGGGAATGGGTCCACTGTCAAGATTTTTTTGTAAGTTTTAGGAACCTCTGATATAGATCTGAATCTTCCAATTTTCTCAGGTTTCACAATTAGAATGTCGGAAATGACTTCAGGATCTTATTTTTCATGAGATGACAACAATTTTGACAAATTTTGTAACTTTGTAAATCGTGCACTTTCAAAGGTCTTCAAGCTTTCTTCCACCTAAATCTACAATAACACATGCAAGAGAAAAAAAGTTTGTTCTGGGTGAATAGGGGTTTTCCTTGGTCAAACCTCATTTTGGTAATCAAACCTTGATTTGAAATGAAACATGAAAGAGGAAATGAAGAATGAACAAAGCTATGTTACCAATCAACAAACCCTTGATTGAAACCTTGATAATGGAGATTTTAGAAGGTCTACAACTTGAATGATATCGCTGAATTGGATGTGGATATTGACACTTGAATCTTTCTTGAAATGATGCCTTGAATGTTTGACTTGATCATGAAACCTACATCACAATGTTATCTCAAAAAACATGCATGATGCAAGAAGACTTTGACATGATGGATTGATATTGAATTCTGCAATAAAAATTTGATATTTCTACTCTTGAATTCCCTTTGATCACTTGTGAAATGCTCTTGAAAATCAATCAATTTTATGCAAATTGGATGAGTGGAAGACACTTAAAACCTACCTCAAAATCAATTGCAGAGTCCCTTTTGATATAAATGATGAAAAAACTGATTGAACAAAGGTTTTGGGAGAAAGATTAAAAATACCAAATGCACTCATTTATGGCATGTAAAAGTTGAATTTTATAGATGATGCATAGGGCTATCAAAAATAGTAAAGCCTAGCAGATTTGAAAATACAAAATATTGTGTACCTATCACAAAACACTATTTTTGAAAGCTATCTTGAGACTAATTTTCCCATAGGTGAATGGGTCTTTGTTCACCTTTCCAAAATTGATTTATGGGTCCTTTGCTCCTGTGTCTACACTTCCAAATCCTTTGGGTTTCACAATCAGATAGTTGAAAACAAATTCGAGATTTGAGTTTTCGTGAGATGACAACAAATGCAACTTTGCAATTTCACACTTTTGAGATCTTCAAATTTTATTCAACCTATGAACCTACAAATATGCAACACAAAAAGAGAGAGTGAATTGTTTTTGTTTTTGGGTGAATTGGGGTTTTCCTTGGTCAAAGCCCATTTTTGTAATTAAACCTTGAAATGAAATGAAATAGCATAAAAGGAATGATGAATGAACAACTCAATGTTACAACTCACAAAACCCTTGAATGAACCTTTGGAAATATAAAATATCGATGCTGATCTTGTATGAAATGGATTCAACGGATGTCGATCTTGATGCTTGAATCTTTTTTTGAATCTTTGACTTGAATGCTTGGATTACATCTTGAAGCCTACATCACAATGTTAGCTTGAAAAACATGCATGATTTCACATGGCTTTGGCATGATGCTTGAGATCTTGACTGCTGCAAAAAATGATGAAGATATCTACTCTTGAATGCTCTTGACAATAATTTTGGCTCTTGCAATTGATCTCTTAAAAATCTAATGTTTATTTGCTAAAATAACCTTTGATTTATAGACTTTTATCCTTAATTTCCTCAAATTAAAACATTACAAGCCAACCTTTGAAGTTTGGATTTAGAATCATAAAAATATTGCCAAAACATGATTTAAAAATGGGTGTAAGATCTTATGGAGGACCCATTCATCCATGGGCTAATGGGTCCTAGGCCCTAATTCCTGGAACACACATTTCTCAATATGAAGTGCTATGTATCAGAAGTAATTAATGTTTGGTTTCCCCTTCGAAAAATATAATTTATTAGGCTTGTAGATATAAAATAGGGCTTATTAAGTCATAATTAAGCTCAATTAATTAAGAGGGTCCCAAATATGAGTGTAAATGGAAAGGAAGGTTGTGGCAGAGGTGGGGTACAATGTTGAGGATTCTCCAGTTGTGGACCCGAATAGGCAGAAGAAAAGAAAGGCGGTTGTTGTGGAAATTGCGGAGTCTATTCAAAAAATCAAAATGTTGGTTACTGCTGGGAAAGGGAAGGAAGTCTTTTCCAATTAGGATAAGGTAAGCTCCTCTCATGAGGAGGATGTTGTGGGTAAGGGAATTTTCAACGTTGATAAGAAAAATATTTTTGATGTTTTGGGAACTACTAGAGAGGGTTCCATTGTTTTTACATGTTATTTTCATGGATGTTCCATGAACTTAATATGATGAATGTGAAATTTCATGGTGTGATGAGTAAAGCTAAGGAGTCCCCTATTCAGAATCAAATTGATGATCTGATGAATTCTTTGAAAATTGTGGCAGAGGAAACGCCCAACATGAAGCAGAATCTTGAAGGTAGAGTTCTCACCCTTGAAAATCATCTGGAGAGGATTTATGCTAACATGGATAAGGGTGGGGAGGGGACTAAATTTGGGGTTAATTTTGAGTCTGTTGGTATTACCTCTCCTTTTGATAGTGCCAAAAAATGTAAGGAAACTGCTCATTCTGGTGATATTGGCACTGGTGGTAAGCTATTGGAGGGAGAGGTGTCTGTTGATAAGGATGGTGATAAGAATAAGGTTTTGCTTTGTGAGGTTAATGTGGGGGGGATTGGGGCTAGGACTCGGAACAAGACTAAAGCTCAGGATGGGGCTCCTGTGAAAGAACTGTTTGGCACCTTGGATGAGTGTCAAAAGGATATGGCATGCGATTTGGAGGTTGCAGATATACTAAAGAATATGTAATGCTTTTGATTGAGATCCCCTTTTTGGATGAATTTTTGTTGATGGTACGTTGCATATGGGATAATATATGCTTATTATAGTTTTATTTTGTTTCAACTGCTCTTCTTTGTAAAGGGTTTTAGATCCATTCAAAACCCGCTATTTACCTCTAATCAAAAACACTAAATTAAGGCAATATCAAGTCCAATTTAAACTAGGAGGGCCCAAACAAGTGAGAAAATGTAAAGGATTACATTTTTCTATACTACAATATTAAAAAAATATTTAATAATATAATATATTATATTCCCTCTTTCTCTCCCTTCCTTTATCCCTCCCACCCTACTGTTGGAAAAACAAGAATAGACAACTGAGAGGGGGGTGAATTAGTTGTCACTGAATTTAACACTTATTCAACCTTATTAACCTTTAATCTCAAATTTGATAATTAATAGTGAAAGCATGAATCAACAACACATCAGAAACACAAGAACATCGAGATTTTATACGGGGAAACCCTGTTAGGGGAAAAACCATGGTGGAGGTAAATCCACAAGATTATACCCTGTTAGAAGTATAGTGAAAATGAATAAGGAATGCACATGCATTCAGGCACACTTCCTAGTGCTCACTGCTCCAATGGGAAGGATCACTGCCTTACATAAACATTCAAATTAAAACCATCTAAAGAATATGAACTAATAAATTAGCTTCCTCAAAAGCCTGATTACAGTTCCGATTAACATAAATACTTCTTCACACTTCGCTCAATCTTCTTCACACTCTGCTCTGTAAGCGAATGATTTGATCTCATCTACACATTTTTTCATTCACACTTCTCATACACACATTGAGCACAACACACTTCAAAATGAAGAAATAATCGCTCTTATATATCCTCTACATGGAATTACATTAACAACTATGTTGGCCAAAAATAAAAGAATAAATGAATTACAAACTGTTGGCCCAATTCATGAAAAAATCTCAATGCGCACGCAACATAATGAAGATCTAAATCAACTTCCTCAAACATTCCAAACATTAAAATATTAATCCATAAGGATGTGCAACACGCTACAACCATCATGTCAGCCAAGAACATGAAAACTCGAACACACAAAGGAAAAATCTCTGATCACAATCACACCAATCAACGCAGATGTACAAAAAGGATAGAACATGATATAGAAACATCAATGAATATCATAGGAGCATATTGAACAACTAGAATTAAAAGATTTACATTCTCTTCTTCCAGAAACATCAACTATAGTAACATAATAACTATAGGAACACAAACACACAATTGGCACAAATCTTGATGCACACCTCTGAAACTTACAGAGTATAAACTAGATAGGTTAATCAACAAATTCTTTAAAGCGCAACTTCTGAATACCAACATACTGAATTTTCCACCACACTGAACTTCAAAGCTTCATAGGAAACCTTGAAAATATTTATTATAATTTTCTGAATATCCTCGACATATACAACCTTCAAATCATCAATGCTAATAGTGTTGGCATCAATGACAACCAAATATCAAAAATGAAACCAAAACATCCAACAATCTCCCCCTTTGGAATTGATGGCAACACATGATGTGAAAAATGCCATCAACACAACTAACTCTTGTTCTCATACTGTTCTTCTCCCCCTTACATTAGTCTTCTTTCCTTTTTGTTCGGCTCTTCACCCCCAAGGTTTTTACAAAAAAAATCACATTACTCTTCTCCCCCTATGACATCAATGGAAAAGGTAAACAAGTTCTGAACCACATATCTAAATCATCTAACTACTCCCCCAGAGTAGCAGCCACCATAACATCAATTTGGAACAAGATATGACTATGAATACACAGATTGATGTAAAGACTTGCATCTTAGTTCAGATTAGGAGGGAAAATCACCCCTAACTTACCTATGAGATAATTAAAAGTATCCTTAGGCAATGGCTTAGTTAAGATGTCTACAATCTGTTGCTTAGTAGGCACATACTCCTGTCCGATTTCTTTATCACTTACTTTGTCTCTCAAGAAGTGATATTTGATAGATATATGTTTTGTCTTTAAATGCAACACCAAATTCTTAGAAATGTTTATGGCACTGGAATTATCACAATATATAGCAATAGGCTCATCATATTCAATTCTGATATCTCTCAGCATCTGTTTCATCCATATTAATTGAGTATAATTATTTACAGAAGCAATATATTTTTCCTCAGTAGTAGATAAGGAAATGGAATTTTTCTTTTTACTTAACCAAGACACCAACTTCTTCCCTAAGAAGAAAACACCACCACTAGTACTTTTTATATCATCCACATCTCCTGCCCAATCTGCATCAGTAAAAGTGCTCAAGGTAAGATCATCATCTTTAGGATACCAAAGACCAAAGTCAATTGTCCCTTTCAAGTATCTGAAAATTCTTTTCACATCAGTCACATGAGATTCCTTTGGATCAGCTTGATATCTAGCAACCATACATACAACATTCATGATGTCTAGTCTAGTCTGAGTCAAATATCTAGCATGGCTCAAAAGGAGTCTTACCAGAATTACCATTGACATTTACCCGGTTGATAGTATATACAACAGTACTTATAGCTTCTCTCTAATAGATGTGAGGAACATTACCTTCCAACATCTAGAATTGTTCTATTCTTTCTCTCAATAACTCCATTCTATTGAGGGGTCCAAGGAGTAGATAAGTGTCTTTTAATTCCATGCTCTTCACAGAATGAATTGAACTCCCAAGAAGTGAATTCACCACCTCTATATGACCTTAAGAATTTAATCTTTAAACTTGTCTCATTCTCGGCCATAGCTTTGAAACTTTTGAACTTTTCTAATGCTTCATGTTTTTCTCTCAAGAAAGTAACCCATATCATCCTAGAGTATTTATAAATAAGCAACATAAATTAATTTTATCCTTGTAGACTTCTGATTCTGGAGGGACCACATAGATTAGTATGCACCGGCTCAAGTACTCCATTAGAATGATGTTGTTTTCTCTGAAAATAAATTCTAGTCTGCTTTCCCATCTAACATTCCTTGCATATGGTGTTAGTAGGCTTCACTAACTTAAGAAGATTTCTAACTGCTTGAGTAGAGCTTACTTTGACAATTTTATCAAAATTCACATAACACAACCTCCTATGCCATAACCAACTTACATCAACTTGATCAATTAAACAACTTTCACTAGCAACACTTAGGTGAAAAATATTACCTCTTGTCTTTGTACTTGAAGCAATTATATTTTTGGAACTTCCCAGTATCTTGCACTTACCATATTTGAACTAAAGATTGTATCCCTTGTCTACCATCTATCCAACACTCAACAAGTTGTGCTGCAATCCTTCAACATAAAGGACATCATCAATATTATATTTACCACCAAGATAAATAGTGCCTCTGCCATAAATCACACCAACATTGTTATCTCCAAATCTTACAACACCACTGTCATATTTCTCCAATCTTATAAACTTGATTTTTTCACCATTCATATGACGTGAGTATCTACTGTCAATCACCCATTCATATTTTTCTTCAATTTTGGCTGCAAGAGCTTTCTCAATATTTTTGTCACTAGTAGATTCAGTGGACACCGTACCATTTTCCTTAATAACAATGAATACCCATCCATCTTCATTTCTATTTTCTTTATCAGATTCATCATCAATAACACCTTCTTCAACATAATAACATTTCTTTTGAAATTTAGGCTTATCAGGTTTGAACCTAGGAACTCTTTCAGGACACCTTGATGCAAAATGACCTATCTTATTGCAAGAGAAACATTTAATAGGAAAATTTCCTTTGTACTTACCTTGTTCTTTGGCTTCTCTTTTCACAATCAATGCTTCTAGCTCTTCTAACTCTCTTTCTTCATCTTCAATCCATGTCATCTCATCTTCATACTTGAATGTATTTCTAGAACTTTCTCTTGGATCATATCTCTGTTGGTTTCTTCCGGATACAGTAGCCTTAAATGCAGATTCTGTCTTAGGAGTAGAATCACCAAATTCACTCAATTCAAAGGCAACAAGCTTACCAATCAACATATCTCTTGTCACATTTATTACTGTCATGAGTTCTTCAATAGCATGAGATTTCATTTTGTAAGAAGTAGGAAATGATCTGAGCACGTTAGCCACAATCTCTTCTTCATCCAATATTCCACCGACACATCTAATACCCATCACTAGTTCATTTACTTTTTACATGAAAGAAATAATGTTTTCATCTTCACTCATTTTCATGTTTTCCCACTTTCCTTTTAGAATTTGTAGCTTTGCAACTTTCACTTGTGCATCTCCTTCATACAATGTCTCCAGCTTCTTCCAAATCTCATATGTTATTCTCAGAACTATCACATTTGTCATCTCTGAATCTGTCAAAGCACTCAATAATGCTTCTATAGCCCTGGTATTTGTTTTAGCTTCTTTGATCTCATCAAGAGTAGAGGGACCTTTCTGAGGAATAAATTATCTGTTCTTTGTAATCTTTTAGAAGGGATCACCAATGCACTTCAAATGACACTCCATTCTAACCTTCCACAAATTGGTTTGTTCCATCGAATCTATGAATCTCCTTCTTGTATGATGCCATTTTGGATCACTTCAATCTATTAAAATTCTTCAGAGGAACCTTCTCTGAGACCAATTGTTGGAAAAACAAGAATAGACAACTAAGAGGGGAGTGAATCAGTTGTCACAAAATTTAACACTTATTCAACCTTATTAACCTTTGATCTCAGATTTGATAATTAACAGTGAAAGCATGAATCAACAACACATGGAAACACAAGAACACCAAGATTTTATATGTGGAAATCTTGTTAGGGTAAAAACCACGGTGGAGGTTAATCTACAAGATTATACCCTGTTAGAAGTATAATGAAAATGAATAAGGAATGCACATGCATTCAGGAACACTACCTAGAGCTCATTGCTCCAATGGGAAGGCTCACTACCTTACAGAAACATTCAAATTAAAACCATATGAATAATATGAACTGATAAATTAGCTTATGCAAAATCCTGATTACAGTTGCGGTTAAGCACATAAATACTTCTTCACACTTCGCTGAATATTATTCACTCTCTTCTTTGCAATTGAATGATTTGATCTCTATTCAGACATTTCGCATTCACACTTCTCATAGACACATTGAGCACCACACACTTCAAAATGAAGAAATAATCACTCTTATATATCTTCTACATGGAATTAAATTAACAACTTTGTCAGCCAAAAATAAAAGAATAAATGAATCACAAACTGTCAACCCAATTCATGAACAAATCTCAATGCGCACCAACTGAAGTTGATCACAACATAATTAAGACCTAAATCAACTTCCTCGAACATTCCAAACATTAAAAGATTAATCCACAAGGATCCGCAACATGCTACAACCATCGTGTCGTCCAAGAACATGAAAACCCGAACACAACATAAAAATCTTCAATCACAATCACACCAATGAATGCAAACATGCAACAAGGATAGAGAATGATCTAGAAACATCAACGAACATTGTAGGAGCATACACAACAACTAGAATTACCAGATTTACATTCTCTTCTTCCATAAACATCAACTACAGTAATAGAATAACTATAGGAACATAGAAACACACAACTTGCACAAATCTTGATGTGCACCTCTGAAAATTTTGTAGTATAAACTAGATAGGCTCAACAACAAACCTTTTAAAGAGAAAATTCTGAATACCAACATACTGAATTTTCCACCACACTGAACTTCAGAACTTCATAGGAAACCTTCAACATATTTATTATAATTTTTTGAATATCCTCGACATATACAACCTTCAAATCATCAATGTTAATAGTGTTGACATCCATGACAACCACATATCAACAACACAACCAAAACATCCACCACCTACCACTCTCTATCTCCCTCCCTTTATCCCTCCCACCCTACCATTCTCTATCTCCCTACCTCTATCTCCATATATGCCTTCCTCTCTCTCTATACCTATCCCTCCCACCCTACCACTCTCTAACTCCCTCTTTTAATATTTATCTCCCTCCACCTATCCCTCCCTCTCTCCATATACCCCTCCCTCTCTCCCTAGCTCTCACTATACCTACCTCTCCTACCCTACCTCTCTCCATGTACCCCTCTCTTCCTCCCTAACTCTCTCTATACATATTCCTCCTATCCTAACTATTTATATCTCCCTCCCACCCTACCGATCCCTATATCCCTCCTTCCCTCTCCCTCCCTCCCACATTATCAATCCCTATATCCCTCCTTCCCTCTTTCTCTCCCTCTTGCCATTCCTCCCACCCTACCACTCCCTATCTCCCTCCTTCCCTCTTTCTCTCCCTCACTTTATCCCTCCCACCCTACCACTCCCTATCTCCCTCCTTTCCTCTTTCTCTCTCTCTCCACCTATCCCTCCCTCTATCCCTCCCTCTATTCCTCCCAATCACTCCCTATCTCACTCTTTCATTGTTTCTTGCCCTCCACCCATCCCTCCTCTCTATCCCTCTGACCCTACCAATCCCTATCTCTCCTTTCTCCCTCCCACCATACCAATCCATATCTCCCTCCTTCCCTCTATCCCTCCCACCCTACCACTCCCTATCTCTCTCTATACATACCTCTCCTGTCCTACCACTCTCAACCTACCCCTCCCTTCCTTATTGAGAATTTTTTGGTCATCTGGGAAAGAAACATCCAAGATGAGTAGTACCTTCACTAGCTTTTATTTTCTTAGATTGCCTCAAAGACACATACTACTATGCCACAAAGTGGAATCAAATAGAGTTCATCTCCCACATTGAACCTTAGAGAAAAGCTAATGCTAATTAAACTAGTTCCAACAACACCATTAACATATTCAATAAATATAACAAAATACCATAAAATATGAAACATACAACATGAACACACAAGATTTACGTGGGGAAAACCATTTCAAGTAAAAAAGCCACACTCCAAAAGCCAAGATCAAAATTGTATTATTTAGCAACAAAATACACTTACAAATACAATTCACGCTCTAAGCCTTTATAGAGTTTAACATCTTTTTCTATATAGAGGAACTCGACAGAATAACCACCTCTACAATATATCTCCCTCTCTCTCTACATTTATTTGATCAACCTCTCAGTTGACTACAATCTCTACACTGTTACAATACTCTTATAGTATACAACATAGGCTCACATCGAGGGAAAGATTTAGTCCAAATGAACTACTATGAGAGAGAGTCTCTAACCGAGCCAAATGTATCCAAAATGCTCCATATTAATCCAACTTTCATTTTGCATTCCAGACCAACCAAGAAACCTACCAATTTGTTTCTCATACACAACTATACACAAACTATCATATAACAAGCAACTTACATAATTATGTTGGACCATCGAAGAGATTCTCTTCAATAACATCAAGTCTCTCCAATGTCCAATTCATCTACCAAGTAATCATCACTCAATCATCAATAGTCAACAACCAGTCATTGTTCTCCAACTTGACACGGTTGGGTCCCACCAAAATATTCTTCATGAGTTACTGAGTCAACCTATGAAAAATTTATCAGACCATTGAAGGAAATATGAATAAGGTCCCTTCCAAACCAAACTGCCAGGCTGATAAAATATCACTTGAATGCTAGTACATTTGAGGAACTGATTCTCAACATTCTCCCACTTGATGAAGAATGTACTAGCTACCAATCAACGCTCGAAGTCACTCTAATATCCATCCATGTAACTAGAAAGATCCTCAACCAATGCTTCTATGCTCCAACTAAGACACCTGCACCAACATCCAAGATGTCTGCCATCTCAGGCAACAATTCCTTCCAACCTCCAAAGGAAAGCAATGAGCCCCAATGAATATGCATTAGTCTAAAGAACACAAACACCAGATCCAACTAATAGAAAAGGCTATAACATACTATCACCATTTCACTATGCTCACAACTTATACAAAAGTATCATCATCAACTTCAAAGCCTTATCTAGAACACAACCATGAAAAACATCCTCTAGAAAACATGATAGAACATCAACTAGAATAACAACCAAAAAACTATCTACTTCCATTCAACTGATCAACCCACACGATTGAAAATATCACACATACCTCCAAGGTATCCACATCATCAAACTCATGCCACTCCATAGCCAACCCAACAATAGAAAAATACAAGCTCCATGTTCCAACCAGTCGAAAATGACAAAACACATCCAAGAACTCCCATTGCATGGGTGATGGAAAATCTAAAAGATCAAAGGCATAATGAGTATAACGATAGCATCATACAAAAGTGTAAAAAACAACATCATGTAGTACCAAGAATTTATCCACAATCATATGCACAATTTGTAAACTGACAACTTGTATGAACAACTCTCACCACAAGTCTTCACAGCTCTCCCAAGTTCTTTACACACCAAACAAAGGAAAGAGATAAATACCAACCTCATATCAATGTAATCTAAAACCAAACATCCAGGCAGATAACCAAGACCAAAGAGAGTAGCCACTGCACATCATGTACCTATAGAAAAACCTCCTACATACACCTTTGAATGATAACTATGTCAAGTAAGATCTCCTCCACAACACCCCAAAGAGAACAACATAACAACACCCAATTCTTTAAGATCAAACACAACATATATATATATGTACTTATATGGATGTAATATTCTCCAAGAATATCAAACTCTTTCATTTCCCACCTCAGGAAAATCACCCATAAAACCATCTCCTTATCAACCATTCAAAAATGCATGGAAAATATACAAGGAGATGGCCATGCCAAACATCCTTCAAATGAATCCATCATAACTAAATATAGAGATCAAGATCCATATCTATGAAAGATACATCATTTAGACACATGCTAAACCAATCCTCAAATGAGTATCCAAAACCAATCATCATGAATCAACTCATTCCATGAGAATCAAAGCACAAACATAACACATTTGAAAGAAATAATGGGAAATACCTTTCAAATGATAATCTATCAAGTAGACCAAGAGTGGGGAATGAGAATTCTCTTCTAGGGTAACCAAGTCCTCATGGATTCTCCAAGAGAAATCTCCGCATTGGTCTTTTTTGAACTCACATCCAACGAAGGTGTGGGCTGCTTAGAATTTCTGCTAAAATCTCACCAAGAGTAACCATCTAAGTATAATTTTCTCATCTCAATATAATTAAAGCCTCACCTTATTCTCCATGTATCCATGAGCACCTACAAACAATCACTCCATGCTAAACTCCAAATTGCATAATTGTACTACCATGAAGTTCTCAAGCATATAATCAATGTACCCAAAATATAGAGAATTACCAGACCATTTTGAAATCTCTAATCATCCTAACCAAGAACTTATCATGAAATCATGATCTACCATCCCCCTTAGGAGACCCCATGCTCTAGGTAAACGTAACATGGTCTCAAGAGAAAAACATTATGCCAAAACTCTAATGCACAATCAAGAGTATACCATGAGATAAAACAAACAAACCTTAAACCAACATCACCTATCAAGTATCACCAACACCTCGACCAAAGACTCACAAGATTCCTCCATGGCTCCAGGATGTTTAACATCTTGAATATCACAAAGATGATCCATCTCCAAATAGAGTCCATGCAAATGCAAAAGATCCCTTCTGCAACAACAGGATCTAAGAGCTCCTCCTAGTAACAACTGCAACACTAAAGAAGATCATTCACCACATAGTGATGACTATGTAGTCACTGCTAAAGCTCCCATTGTACCATGATAACTGAGCTTTTCAAGCACACGACTAAACATCTACTATATTGAAAATATTCCAGTTCCACTCATTATCATATAAATTTGATAACAATACCAAGCAACACCCAGATCTACAAAACCAAGAATAAATTACCATCACTATCAAGATCTTACACAAACCTTTGTACCCAAGCTATCCATGACATCATGATACTCATGATATAGGTTCCCATAACTAAATATTCAGGTACTTGACACCATCCATCCTCTCATCTCAAAACAACCATGCTAATTCATAAGTGACCACAAACAAGGCCAACTAACAAGTCTAAACCAACACAAAATCAATACCTCATGGATATAGACAATCCAATTCCAAGTTATCCCACAACAACCATGTAGGTAAATACAACCCAAAAAATTGCACAACCTGTAGATCTGATCAATGTAACATGCAAACCCATCATTGCACTGGAAATTACAAAACTAAGATCTCAAAAAGAATAACCACTTAGACAACACGACTCAAACACCAGATCAAGTTCAAATCTGGTTTACCAATCATGTCCACAATGAGCATCATAGTCAAGGAACCAATAAACACCACCATAGAAATGATGAGTGATAAATCACTTACCAATACTCCCATTCAGAGAAACAATCAAACCTTCTCACATAATGCACAAAGCATGCATGCAGAACTACAACTATCTCATCTAACAACATCCCAAAAGCTAGGGTCTAAAAAATAGTTTAACAATAGCTCCACAAAACCACAAGTTTTCTTGACTGTGTAAAACCTATAAAACCACAGATCTATGCAAGTAAGAAATATCCATTAAAGGAAGAAGTAGTTCAGGAACTCCAAGCCAACTCCAGGCCAACTCCACTACCACCAAAATTCACATGCATCCAAGAGATACAGGCTATTTCAGAAGCTTCCAGATCATCTAATGATCAAATCCATAGCCTACTTACAATCAGGGTACCATAAAACTATGCCTTCCAATACCAAGAAAAATACCCAACATAAGCACATTTCTCCATGATTGAAAAGAAATCCAAGCTTCTTCATATCATCAAGGATCCAATCACATACACATTCAATATGAAATATTTTCTACAACACAATCACAAAGCAAAATATTCCACTCCATGCATCAGGATTATACTATTGCCGAATCATGAGCTTTAGGTCACATCATTTCAATATGACCAACTCAAGTTTCTCTATCTTCCCCATCCTTCATACTGTGTGTTGTCTCTTGAAACTTAAACAAAAGAGAAAGACTTTATACTCACCAAAGGATCAATCCATTGGTCGATTCCTTCAGATTTCCTCAAGCTTGCCACACTAAGAAATATTCACAAAAGGAATACCTAGAACCACTAAAACTAGGAACTCACACTTCCAAAATCTAGCTTTGATACCACTTGTTGAGAAATTTTTGTTCATCTTAGAAAGAAACATCCAAGATCATTAGTTCCTTTAGTAGCTTTTATTTTCTTAGATCACCTCAAAGACACGTACTACTATGCCACAAAGCACAATTAGACATAGTTCATTTCCCACGTTGAACCTTAGAGAAAAGTTAATGCTAATTAAATCAGTTCCAACAACACCATTAACAAATTCAACAAATAGAACAAACTACCATGAAAGATGAAACAAAAAACATGAACACATAAGATTTACGTGGGGAGAACCCTTTCGAGTAAAAAACTCTACACTCCAAAATCTTGGATCGCTATTGTATTATTCAGTAACATAATACAATTACAAATACAATTTAGGCTCTAAGCCTTTATATAGTTTAACATATTATTCTATCTAGAGGAACTCAACAGAATAACCCCCTTTGCAATACATCTCCCTCCCTCTCTCTCTAAATCTCTTTGATCAACATCTTAGTCGACTACAATCTCCACACTATTACAATACTCTTACAGTATACAAAATAGACTCACACTGAGGGAGATATTTTGCCCAAATGAACTACTGTGAGAGAGAGAGTCTCTAATTGAATGTATCCATAATGCTCCATATTAATTTGACATTTTTTTGTATTCTAGACCAACCAGGAAAGCAACCGATTCATTTCTCGTACACAATTATACACAAACCATCACATAATAGGTAACTGACATGACTATGTCCAACCATAAAAGAGAATCTCTTCAATAAAATTAAGTCTCTTTGATGTCCGATTCATTTGTCAAGTAATCATCACTCAAGCATCAACAATCAACAACTAATCATCATTTTCCACCTTGACACGGTTAGATCCCACCATGATGTTCTTCACGAGTTATCGAGTCAACCTCATTGCCATATTGGGGAGATACCAAATCACCTTCCACTGATATAGGGAAGTCTCGCCGATGTTCACTTTACAACTCCAAGTCTATCAGCTCATTGAAGGGATGTGGTTAAGAGTCCCATCGAAGTCCCCAAGTCTCACTGATGAGAGTCATCGATCCATTGAGGAGACTGTCTTTAGAGTCTTATCGACATAGTGAATTCCCTTTGATGCAAGCTTATCATCTTGTCCCATGTGGTCCCCACCACCATCGTCTTGTCTTTACAGTCGGTAAGTTGAAGGTTTCCAAAACCTCATAACTCCCGACTTGTGGTTCTAGAGTTCCTATCATTCGCAATCTCATGGAATTGCCACAACTATTAGACCATCAAGGAAACTCAAGGAAGAGTCCCTGAGATAAAACTAGTCACTTCGATAGGCTTCACTCACATGCTCCATCAGTCTATCGGGGAGACTCAAGATATAGTCCCACCAATAGCACATTGTCACGTTGAAGAAGACCCAAGAATTTGTATCGAGCTATCAAGGAGACATGACTCTGAGTTCATTCGATAACATGTTGTCTCACTGATGTAACACATAACATCAACCTATGAAGACTTTATCAGACCATCAAAGGGAATACTAATAAGGTCCCTTGAAAACCAAACTATCAGGTTGATGAAACATCACTTGAATGCTAGTACATTTGAGGCATTGATTCTCAATATTCTTAACTCTCTCTATACCTATCCCTCCTATCCTACCTCTCTCTATGTCTCTCCTTCCCCCTTTTTTTTGCTACCTCTCTCCCTCCCACCCTACCAATCCCTATCTCCTTCCTTCCCTCTCTCTTCCTCCCACCCTACCACTCCCTATCTCCCTCCTTCCCTCTTTCTCTCCCTCCACCTACCCCTCCCTCTCTCCCTAACTATATCTATACCTACCTCTCCTACCCTATCTCTCTCCACATACAAATCCCTTCCTCCCTAGTTGTCTCTATACATAGACATCCTAACTCTCTCTCTCCCTCCCTCCCACCCTAAAATTCCCTATCTCCCTCCCCTCTCTCACCCTCTCTCCCTCTCTCCCTCACACAACACACAATCTCTCTCCACCTACCCCTCCCTCCCTAACTCTCTCTATACCCACCTCTCTCCACCTATGCCTCCCTCTTTCCCTATCTCTCTCTATACATATCTCTCCTACCATACCACTCTCTAGTACCCACCCCTCCTATCCTACCACTCCATATCAACCTCCTTCCCTTTCTCTCTCCCTCCTTACCAATCCCTATCTCCCTCATTCCCTCTTTCTCTCACACCCTCTATTCAACCCACCCTACCACTCCCTATCTCCCTCCCTCCCTCTTTCTCTCCCTCCACCTATCCCTCCCTCTCTCCCTCTCTCACACAAAAAAATCAATCCACCTACACCTACCTCTCTCCCTATCTCTATCTATACATACCTCTCCCACTCTACCACTCTCCACCTACCCCTCCCTTCCTCCTTAACTCTCCCTCCTATCCCACCTCTCTCTATCAACCTCATTCCTTCATTTTATATCTCCCTCTCTCCCTTCCACCCTAACAATCCCTATCTCCCTCCTTCCATCTCTCACACTTACACCTTACCAATCCCTATCTCCCTCATTCCCTCTTTCTCTCCCTCCCTTTAATCCTCTCACCCTACCAATATTTGTCTCCCTCCTTCCCTCTTTCTCTCTCTCCACCTATCCCTCCCT
>CM021102.1:164722168-164906968 GCA_007115665.2 Sequoiadendron giganteum | reverse complement strand
CCTCCCTCTATCCCCCCACCACTCCCTATCTCCCTCCTTCCCTCTCTCTCCCTCTCACATTATCAATCTATATCTTCCTCATTCCCTCTTTCTTTCCCTCCCTATATTCCTCCCACCCTACCACTCCCTATCACCATCCTTCCCTCTTTCTCTCCCTCACACACACACACAAATTCTCTCCACCTACCCCTCCCTCTCTCCCTATCTCTATATATACATACTTGTTCTACCCTACCGCTCTCTACTTACCCCTCCCTTCCTCTCTAACTATCTCTATACTTATCCATCCTATCATACCTTTCTTTATCTCCAACATTCCCTCTTTTTATCTCTCCCTCTCTCCCTCCCACCCTACCACTCCCTATATCCCTCCTTCCCTCTTTATCTCCACCTATCCATCTTTCTCTCTCTCCTCCTCCTACCCTACCAATCCTTCTCTCTCTCTCTCTCTCTCTCTCTCTCTCTCTCTCTCTCTCTCTCTCTCTCTCTCTCTCACATTACTAGTCCATATCTCCCTCCTTCCCTCTTTCTATCCCTCCCTCTATCCCTCCCACCCTACCACTCCCTATCTCTCTATACATACCTCTCCTACCCTAATACTCTCAACCTACCCATCCCTTCCCACCTACCTCTCTTTATCTCTATCATTCCCTCTTTTTGTCTCTCCATGTCTCCCTCCTTCCCTCTCTCTTTCTCCCACCTTACCACTCCTATTTCCATCCTTACCTCTTTCTCTTCCTCCACCTGTCCCTCCTCTCTCTCTCTTCCTCCCACCCTACCAATCCCTATCTCATTCTCTCTCCCTCCCTCCCACCTTACGAATCCATATCTCCCTCCCACCTTACCAATCCCTATCTACCTTCTTCCCTCTTTCTCTCCCTCCCTCTATTACTCTCACCCTACAACTCCTTATCTACCTCCTTCCCTCTTTCTCCACCTCCCTTTATCCCTCTTACCCTACACTCTCTATCTCCCTCCTTCCCTCTCTCTCTCCTCCCCTCTTTCTTTCCCTCCCTTTATTCCTCCCACCCTACCACTCCCAATTTCCCTCCTTCCCTCTTTCTCTCACTACACCTATCCCTCCCTCACACATACAACCTATCTCCACCTACCTCTCCCTCTCTCCCTATCTTTATCTATACATACGTGTTCTACCCTACCACTCTCCACCTACCCCTCCCTTCCTCTATAACTCTTTTTATACCTATCCCTCCTATCCTACCTCTCTTTATCTCCCCCATTTCCTCTTTTTTTCTCTCCCTCTCTCCTTCCAATCCTACCACTCCCTTGTTGCACCAAAATTTTGACCTATAAATGCCCAATACAATCACCAAAGTTAATGAATCCATGAGAGATAGTTAAGCCATGTCATGAACCCAAGCACTGCATTGCATAGTACAAGGATACCAAGGATGCACACCTTGCAATAATATTCCCCAATGCAAGCAAGGTGTTTGAACCTATGACCCAAAATTTAATACTAATTGTTGCATAGACAATTGTCATTGCACCAAACTATCAACCTGTTAATGCTTGATACAATTACCAGATTTAATGAATCCATGAGAGGCAGTTAATCCATGTCACAAATCTAAGTGTTGCACTACACAACACAAGGAGACCAAGGGCGCATGCCTTGCAAAATCCATATCTCCCTCCTTCCCTCTTTCTCTCTTGCCACCTATCCCTCCTCTCTCTCTCTCTCTCTCCCTCCTACCCTACCAATCCCAATCTCCTCTCTCTCTCTCCCTCCCTCCCTCCTACCCTACCAATCCCAATCTCTTCTCTCTCTCTCCCTCCCACCTAACCAATCCATATCTCCCTCTTTCCCTCTTTCTCTCCCTCCCTCTATCTCTCTCTATATACATACCTCTCCTATCCTAGCACTATAGACCTACCCCTCCCTTCCTACCTACCTCTCTCACCCTCCCTCCTATCCTACCTCTATCTCTTTCATTCCCTCTCTCCCTCCCACCCTACCAATCCCTATCTCTCTCCTTCCATCTATCTCCCTCCACCTATCCATATACCTATCTCTACCTACCTCCATTTCTCTATCTATATTTTTTAATGATAATACAATATATAATATATATTAAGATATATTAATATTAATAAATATAATATATAATATATATTAGAAAAAATAATAATAATATGTAATATATAATATATCATAAATAAATAATACATAATATTTAATATATAATATAATTTTTTAATTTTGATATATGGATATCCGTTTTATTAAAAAATAGATATTCATTTTGTGCAACATAGGTAACCGTGTTGTTCTCCAAAATGTTATATATCTGGAGACATGTCAGAGTTGTTTTAAGCTCCATATAATGAATATTCGTTATTGAAAACACATGTACTCATTTCGTTCTAGGTATAAAGTCTACTTTATATTATACTTATATTAATATAAATAATATAATATTAAAAAAATAAATAATATAATAAAAAATAAAAAATAATATAATATTATAAAATAATATAATATTATAAAATTATATAAACGATATAATATTATATATAATATATTGATACAAATATTATTTATATATAATATATATTAATATTATATATGTAAACCTTGTTTCCCATACCCTACACGTGCTTTTGTGAACAACTATAATAAACCAAATGGATATTCATTTTGTTTGAGTGGAGAAAATGGATAAAAGTAATTTTTTTCCAATCCAAGAGTCCCCACATTCTCCGCTCTATCAAGAATACCATGATTTCTACATATTAAAGACAAGAATTATCTTTTGGAGCACTCTTTTTCAAAAAAATAAATTATTTCAATCGTTTTGGTACTTGTTTGGGTTGGGATAATGGGAAGCAATAGTTTTCATAAAGGAAAAAGGAAGAGGAATTGTCCAACTGAGGCAATTGAGCTAAGTAGAGATAAAGATAAGAGTAATGAAGAGGGTGGAAATAAGAGGTATGCCTAATTATCTTCAAGGAGAAGGATCCTCTTTACCTTTAAGTGAAATTCAAAGTGACCATGATATTGAATTTTAAAATATTGAAGAAGAAATTGAAATTAAAACTTTACAACATTAAATTATAAATGTTGAGCATGCAAATAAAAATAAAAATAGTGAACACTCAATTGAAAATTGGAAGTTTTGAACATGAAATTAAGAAAGAAAATTTCCAACATGAATTTGTAAATGTTGGGTATGAAACTGAAAATATTAATGTTGAACATGAAATACATGAAAATGAAACAATGAATGTCAATGCATCTCCAATTACGCAAGAAGAGAGGATATTTGCAAAGAAGAATATGAAATCCTAAATCCATCTATTTGTAATGAATCCAATGAAAATCTTCAACATTCAAGAACCCCAAAATGGTTACTTGCACTAAATGAGAACATAATAGATAAACTTGATGGAAAAAGGTCATCGCAAATGGTTCGGTTGTGGGCTACCAATATGTTCAATTAATACTTTTTGATAAGAAATTAACTGAATGATGTAAATTTTTTGTACAATTTCTAAAGTCTTAAAAAATGAGACCATTATTAAAAAATTGAATATGTGTGTCACCAAAAATTCGGGAAAAAATATTATTGCCAAAAATATTTTTAATGTTATAAATTCTATTGGAAAGACAAGTAAGGAAAACGATAAGAGAGCTGCTCGTACAGAGTGATCACAACCTCATTAGTAAGCCATCATTTGAGAAAGGCTTGTTTAATGAGGAAGAATTGTATTGATTTAAACCTAAATGGTAAAACATTATCTAGAGCACTCTCAAGAAGAGGAAGACTTGATAGTCGTCTTCAAAATGATACATGGGTTTTTAGTGGGAGGCTTCCATGTGTTGATAAGAGGCTAAAAAATAACATAAAGAATGGAATTCAACAATTTTGGAACTCTCAATCTAGAGTATCACTTAATGCAAAGGATGTTTGAAAGTTAAGAATTTGCAATTGAGATTGCACACCTCATCCTAAACATTTCTTGGAATATATCCAATCAATATTGTAAAAACAATTTTGTGAAACACATCCAAATTTGGAAAATCTCAAAAAGGGATTTTGAATCCTGTAAGCCATTTTATTGTGTACCTAATAATATTTGTAATAAATGTTGTTGTAAATACCATGTAGAGTTTTCAATATATCATGAACTATTATGCTATATTTGTTCTACTATGCATACTAATGAAATGTTGGAGTGTCATGCAATGCAACTTTCAAAGTCATCCAGGGACTTGTTAGATTCATTTTATGTGTTAGAGGTGATGGTTTCTTTTTTAATAGAAATGATTATTTAAATGAAACATTCTTCCAATGTGGTGGTTTATCAAAGTTTGTAACATGTTTTCACGAGGGTAGCAAACATGAATTTGCTAAAAGAATTATTGGGAAAAAAAGATTTGAGACAATGAAATGCAATTTGAAGATTGGAGGTGAAGGTTATAGATGTAAGTTGGTTATAAGAGAGGTAATTATTTCTGATTTTATTTATGATTTAAAAAAATATTTTCTACAAGCATGAAAGGCATAGCCATAGTTCCTAGTGGTTGGATTGAAAATTCATGATGTGTAAGGACTCTTTCCCAATTGAAACTATTATATCCATGGTTGATTTTGCTGAAAATTACACATTGCAACCACAAAATGAGGTACAATCTCAATATTAAAATTATATTCAAATTGCTATTTTTGTCCACATAACATATAGGCATGCCCATGATAGTATAGAAGAGGACAGGAATATAATCGGGGAGTGCCATTTTTACATAAGTGATGATAGATCTCATTCGTTTGAGTTTATGCAACATTGTTTTCAATTTTATTGAGTTATTGCAATGGGTCAACATCTCATCTAGTGAAATAATTGCATGGGGAAATTAAAGAATGCTCATATGTTTTATTAATTGAGTAGGATGCATGTACAAAGTGGTGTACCACATATTTGGAGATTTTTGAAGTTGGACATGGAAAAGGAAAGCATGATGGCGTATGTGCATGTGTGAAGAGAGATTTGGTTAAGGAAAAAATGAAGATTAGAGGTAGTGCAACATTCAGTGGTGCACATTACATTATTAATTGGTGTAGTTATGCATTATCATGAGGAGGTACACAATTTGGAAGAGTGTAGGTTCTTTTGGTTGGTTGAAGAGGGCATAGTGGGAGATAAATTAGAATGTCAGACAATCAGAGAATCTTTAAAGATGCATTTATTTTGAAGCTCAAATTTGTTGAACATCCAGAATAATAAGAGGGGGGAGGGGGGGGGTGTGAATCAGTATTCCACAAACTAATAATAAAATCCACTTAACCATTATCATAATTTCTGCTAAATCACCAAGAGAGAACATAGAAACAAGACAAAGTAATCATACAAATGAACACCAAGATTTTTACATTGAAAACCTAGAATGGTAAAAACCACGGTGAGGGTTAAATCACAATATGTTATATCTTGATGAAAAATATTATGGGGCTCATTTCCAGGGCTCATTGTCCTTAAAAGGCTCACAACCCGAGTACAAAAGATGGCTTACTTCCAAAATAATGAACTAATGAAATACACCTTTAATGTGCAGGGTTCAATTTCACTGAAACTTGGAATATAAAGTGTTGCATCACTCAAAAAATCTGTATTACTAATAAATAATTTAAGCATCGATCTTCTCCTTCATTCACATTCAATTATCACTTTCTTTTTCATACACCCACATATCTCTCTTTTTCCACACTCACTTACACTTGCTTTTCACTTGCTTCTATCTCATATTTATACAAGTATATCTTATTCTTCAATTAGGTCGACACCATATAAGATTAATCATTTCATCCATGTAGTGCATTATACCAAGTCAACTATTAGTCTTCATAATATATTGCATTTGCTGAGTCAGCCCAGACTACACCACAATTCTCCAAACCAAAAAATAATCCTCAAAACAAACACCTTCCGAATTTGAGAACACATTAATTTCCCATGATACTACTAGTAAAGAGACTATCAACAAAACCGCCATTTAAGAATTTTCACCTTGTTAGAATGCAAAGTCTCCCACATAGTATACCTCACATAGAACAATAGTAGGATATAGAGTTAAACTCTATTAGAGATAACTTTCTATTCATAACAAAAGACGTCTCAAGATCCAAGATATAACTATCCAAATGAGTCAATAAAACATGGTTAGGAGATCAAAGTCATATCAAATCTTGTGATGAGTTCTAGACTCAAATACCAACATACTGATCTATCACAAAGGAGTATTATCAACAAAGAACAACTTTTGGTAAACCAAGCAAAATTCCCATACTATTATCACCATGTTGAAATCAATGACAACATAGGAACAACCATCACAATCATCCATAATCCATGCTCATGTTGCAAGGCTTCCAACAATCTACCCCTTTGGCATTGATGGCAACATGCATAACAAAAAAATTTCAAGAATACACCATTGAATGTTTTGACTACTCCCCCAATCAAAATTGTTCTTCATAAAAAGTTTTTCCTCTGAATCTTGATCTCTCCATCTCTTTATCTGTCTCTATCTCTCCCCCTTTTACATCAATGATAAAGGAAGGGATCTGGTATAAATGTACATATGTATCAAAAAGTAGTCAAAAAGATATGAATGCTGAATTAACCTAAAGAAGAACCTTCAAGACTCTTCAAGATAGCCTTTTGTGACACTTTACCTTCTTCCCATGAACCTTTTGTACTGACTAGAGTCTTGTAAAATAGATCAATTTTAGTTAAAGACTCTAAACCATCTGTTAAAGTATTGGGATTGAGATTGATATCTGATAATTCACCAATACAACCAAGAGCACAAGAAACAAAAGTATGTATGAGTTTCATCATGTCTCTAAGTGCCACAAACTTCTTGATAACATCTATCCTTCAATCTTGCAGAGAGAAAAATTGGTCCTAAAGTTTCACAATGTAGGACCACCTTTGATTATCTCTATCTTCTACTAATCTATATGTATATTCCTGAGTGCTCAGTTGAGACTCGTTCATCCTTATCTCATTTCTCATATTCAATGTATTGTCAGACCAATCTAGAAAAAAGGAAAGTAGTTCCTGTGCCTCTTCTTCTCAACCTTGTACACTCTCCAATTCCTTCATTACTCGATCATGTGCATTCACAAATTTTCCTTTGATATCATTCAAATTTTCTTCATCAAACCTAATTCCAATAGACATTTCAAGTCTAAAGATGTAGAATTTCAAAGAATTAATCATTCCATGAAGATTCTCCACAACAAAAATAGATGAATCAAAATTAGCATCAGGAATAACCTTCTGTAAATCTTCTAGAGTTGTCTAAATATTCATTATTTCATGCTCATGTTCAAGCTTAATTTCTTTTGCACCTTCCAGCTTCACTACACTCTTCCTCTTCTTCCCTATTCCGGTGACACTATCAGAGGTACTTTCTTCATTGAGATGCTTAGGGATTTCCAATAGAATTTTAGCATATATATCAATTTCAACCTCTAACACTTCATAATTCAATTCAGATATCTAAACTAACCTTGATTCAACTACTTCCATGTGATAAAAATTTATAGACACAAGAAACTTTATGCTTTCAAAGTATTTTTCCACAACACTTACTAGAATTCTAGAGTTTTTGTTCATCCTCATCTGAAATGTTCGAAAGAATGCAGCAAGGGAAAATTCTTGTGCATCCAAACTGCCAAGATTTATCATGAAGTTCTTGATTTGATAAGTAGTAGGCTTTGAGTTTGACCATTTTATCCTTCCTATTACTGACAAGTCTTTCAAAAAGTAAAAGAGTAGACAAACAACCAAATTGCCATACCAAAAAGTATTCTTCTTGCTCTTCTTAATCTCCTTTAAATTCTTCAAAATATGTATGTGAAGTAGTTCACACAAGTCATATTCTATACCTCTTATTACCATATCAACAACAATATTCACCTCAATAGTAGAAACTATAGAGTCATTGTTAGGGATACAAACTTTATGTCCAATGACCATAGCAACATACCTTGTTATCGGATCAACAATAGATCTCAAACTAATTTATTTTCCTTTAGAAATCACACCTATAACCTCTATTATTTCTTTCCCATTCATAGTCTTTAGTTTAGGAACTGGTCCAAAGGAACACAAATTAGTTACATCTCAAATAGCTTCTCTAGAAATCAGATGTGCCTCATCAATCCACAAAGATTCATCATGAATTCTACTCAATACTATCTATATATAGTTCTTATCAAATTCAAACAAAGGAAATTTTATCCAAACATCCAACTTCTTCTTAGTTAATTCTCTATAAGCATCATGATTCTCTTTCAATTCATTTTCCCAAAGCACATTGAACTGAACTGATGACATTTCTTCAATTTTAATGTAAACAAATGCATAGATATCTTTTGTAGGAAATACTCTCGGAGGGATGCAAGAATGCACCAACAAACTTGTTGATGGTGTTTTTATGCACTTCACAACACAGGCAAAACATAGGCGTATTACCTCTCTTGAAAGACAATCTTCCACAAGCAAATTGCAGAGCACTATCCCAAGGTCTCTTGGGTGTCAGGTCATGACGAGGCTTGGAATATATCAGTTGTTTATGTGATTTGCTAGAATCACAGTGTGGCCTTACATAGTCAAAGTTGTAGGAGAATTGGGTCAATGCATGGAGTTTTACAGATATGGAATTACTATGCTTTGCTGCAGGCTCAGGCAACAGTCTTAGACTCCATTATTTCGTCAGATTTTGCTTTACAATGTGCAACAAACCTTAACATAGGTTGTTTCTAAAAAAAGGAAAAGAAAAAAGGGCGAGGAAGGAAGATGTTTCCTGGACCTGCAACTACCGATGAACAGTGATCATGGAGGTTCCTGTTGTGGACAGTTTCCTTAAACAGAATTTCACTTAACCGGAATTCTCACAATATCATGAAATTTGTGCTATCTTCTAAGGACTGCAGATATTCATCATTCATTCGCTATGGGAAGGTGAATAAAGATGAGATTCAATGTGCATCAATGAAATCAAAGTCCAGACTAACTTTGCACAGTCATTTGCCTTCAGCAAATGACCAAAAGTATGGACAAGAAAAGCATACACACAACAACGATCTTCAAAACCAGAGATAATATACTAAATTTACCAAGTCTAATCTAAGGACATCAAAACACTAAAGTAACTTAAAGCAAAGCTATAAATAAAAGGGAGAGGAATCATGAAACATATTGAGAAACCCAGAAATACACCAGAAAATGACTGTATTTGCTATTATAATTTATGTAGCATGCCTTTAAAACAACTCAACTCTCTTAAATTGAGAGGAGGAGAGCCCTATTTATAGTTTTCAAAAAAAAAAATGAGTGGTCAAGATCTGATTCTATTGTGTGGCCAAGATTCACTTTACATTAGGGTTTCACCTACCCCCAAATATATTACATTTATAAACAATTTCTTGTTTCTTCCCTATTTCGTCATCTAGTGACAACACTGTAGTAAATTTGTGTTTAAGCCATTTGCCCTTTACTATAGCTATTCTTCAAGGAACTCATCGTCGATGACGGGATTGCCCTCTCGCTTCTTCAACGCGGCATACTCCATGAAACTTAAGACTAGGGATTGAAACTTATCCACCTCTATGATGTTAGATTTCAAAATTTGGTAAGATCACTCCTGGGAATTGCTGCCAAGCTTCTTCCAATTGTCATCATACTTAGCAGCATTTTCTTGAAAGAGTTCTGACTGGGAAAAGGCTCGAGCAGTGAATCACATGGATTGAGTGGTGACCTCGGTGGACATCCCATCTTCCATGATCTTCAAGAAGTAGGGCTTTATATTCTCAGCATTGATCTCGACCATGGGAAGCTTGTACCCTATCATCAGCTTGAGGTAGCGAGTGCACTCTTCTCTGGAATCCCTTGCCCATTCAATGTCTGGTGTCATTCGCTCCAAAACCTGCTCAAGCATCCTCTTCTGATGATCAAAATCTCGCTTCCACGTGTCCACTAGCCAGTGATCATCATCCTTGAAGGCAAGATCCTTTTCCCAGACATCGGTTGGCAACGCAAGTATGGCATCAATCTTTGGGTAGGCCAGCTCGTACTTCCTTGGGAACCTTTCACAGATCTACCTTGTGTCCTCGAGAGTTTTCTGAACTTCTAGGAACCTATTTGCTACCTGGATAGCCAAGTTGATTCCCGTGTTTCCCATGTCCAAAACCTGTTGGAACCAAATTTTCGTAGTCTTGTCCAAGTTCCATTTCTTTTCAAGCTTGTTAATCTGTTCCTGGGACAACAACTGAGGTGGGGCCGACGATGTTGTAGGCTGCTCATTCGGAGATGACCACTGCTGAATATAAGCTATTAGATTAGCCACCTGCTCCTTTAGCTCTTCTTTGGAGACCTTATCCTGCTGGATAAGGTGCACTACTGTGGCGACCAACTCTTGGAGATGCTCAAATTTTTGTTCCCTTGTGGCCACTCCCAAGTTGATGGTGGAGACATTGTAAGTTATACCTTGTTCCCCAACCATCGGCGTTGCTATTTGCACTGCCCTTGATCCCGAGGCATCCATGGTTACTTTTGATCTGACCTTTGCCCTCTTCTCTTTTCTGGTGCTTACTCGTGCTCTGGCCATGATGGCTTCCAACCTCGCCTTGGGATCCTTCAAGGTGGGAGTCTTTTGCTTGAGTTGTCTTTGCATCCAATCGGGCGCTTGGGTTTCTTCCCTTGGTAGTTCACTTTGAGTCCCACTGTCTCCCTTCTCGGGTTCGACAGTTCCAACAACAAGAGCTCTCTCCTTGGTTTCTACAATTTCCTTTTCTTCATTAGGGTCTCGTTCGAATGTTTCATGTCTAGCGGGGGACTCGGTGTGTAACTGCCCTTTGGGTGAATCTTTCTTTTCAGCATCCTCCTCCTTCTCATTTAGAGTATCTTGATGCTCCTTGGGGTTCTCCCCTTGTTTGTCCTCGTGGAGGAACGTTTCCTTGTCATGCTCTAGGGTCTGGCCATGTCCGTCAATTGGAGACCTATTACCTTCCATCTCTGGAGCAGCAATCTCCTCTTCATGTGCAAGCTGGTCCTCGACCTCCTAGTCCTCAATTTCCCTGAGCTGCTTGCCCCACTCAGCATTGAGCTTGGGATCATTTGACTCCTGGATTAGCTCTGGATCAAGATCCTCAGTGCCCTCGCTAGAAGACTTAGAGGCCACTTCATCAATCTCCCGACGCTCGAACAAGGGATGTTCGTGATATTCAAACTCTTCGTACTCTGGTGCCTTTTCAGTCTCTAGCTACTGTCATTCATGCTTGTCTGATATCTACATGGTTGCTTTCATCTTTCCTGATTCAGTAGAGGGGGATGCCGTTGGAGCGGAGGCCATAGCCTAAGCTATCGCAACCTGGACTATCGGATTGGTGAGCATCCCCGAAATCTCAGATGGCACATTCTGCATATACTTTACAAAAGACTCCGAAAGGCTAAGGGCTGGCGTTGTGGTAGCGGAAACGGAAGGAAGGGAAGGAGACATGGAGGAAGAGGTCATTGGCGAGGTGGTGACAGACAATGAATCTATGGGAATAACTTGCAACACTGGAGGAGTAGGAGCAAGGTGGATGGAGATATCCACTATAGGCGGGGAGGAAGCAAAAGTTGGAATTAAAGTAAGTGGGGTAGGGGAAGTAGCAATAGTGGCAGTAACAATGGTAGGGAGGGACCTTGGTGAGCTAGGCCCTGGTCCTCCGATCCCAAGGGATGAACCTTTGGTTAATACAGTCATCTCTGCGCTACCAGTTGTTTTCCTCCTCTTCTTGGAAGGTTTAGGCTTACAAGCCTTACGGGCATAGACCTTTGGTTTGGGCAGCTGTTTGCTAGCCTCCTTTCTTTTCTTGGTCTTCAACGATGGTGGGGTCTTAGATGTCTCCCCAGTTGCAACGGTGGCTACCCCACCTTTGGAGCCACTTGGTTCACTTACATGCTCACTTGTAAGTTCGGTGAATGTTAGGATGACCCCTTGTTGTTTCAATTGAGCCACCTTCTCTTCGATCCATGCCCTCATTCGGATTTCAATGGGCCTAGTGAGCACACCAATGTCATTAAGCTCTAGTGCATTCCAGTCAATCGCAGGCAGTGATAGGTTGGAAACTACATCGTATCCTGGGTCCCCAACTATGTCCTCATCCTCCTCTAGTTGATCAGGGACCAGACACAAGTTCACCCTTCGCACATAGATGATGGTCATGCACATATAATGCCACAACCGCACCTCAAGATCATCCCTACAATTGGCCCAAAAGTCCTTGATGTTGTGGAGGTGGGCGTATTCACATCCCAATGCCTTTCTGACATGACCATAAGGATCCATTCATGGGCGCACTGAATATTGCTTGAAGTTATATTTCACCAGCTCCTTTTCTGAATATCCTGCGCACTGGGAGGTGTGGATCTTATACATCCCCTGACCAAGGTTCATGGGATAGGCGGGGCCTACCAGATGTTTTTCACTCAAGACGCTGTGAATGTGTCACAACTACCGAGTCATCTCCAAGAGAATGATCCGATCATTTGGGTACCGGTGCAGCTTGTTCGGTCTTTTGGTGAATCCCTGAGAGCGCATGTAGGTGAACCTTGGGAACTGAATGTACAAGAAGGTGTACTACCTAAGGAGGACCCTGGCACTATGGGACATCCTCCTATGAAAATCCCCTCCTACTGATTGGATGATTTGAGCAATGAATGCGTCGTTCACCCTACAGTAGTCTCTTTTGAAATTCCAGAATTGTAATTGGGGGTACTTGTCATAAGGCTTGAGCTTTGGCCTCAATGGATCACTGGGAATCATTGTCAACCCCTGATAATGTTGCTGATTGGTGAGAGAATATACCAAGTAGAAGGTCATGAAGAATTTGTTGGTTTTCTTCACGATGGTAAACTGCTCGTGGAAGCAGTCGCTAATTATCTCGCCCCAATAGAAGGTGGTGCCCTTACCTCGGAGAATCTATTCTATGAAATAGAACATTCATTCTTGGAAGAAAACCACGTTGGGGAGGCCCATGAATTGGCTGAGTAGAGTTACAAGGTCATAGTAGTCCTCTAAGAAGTCGTTGCAGAAGAGCTCCTGAGGAAGCTTCCCAGCACTACCCCATTTTTCCATCAACCAGTACTAGTTGATAAGCCTTTTGCACCCCAATGGGTCCTATTCCCACACCTCTTTACAGTCTTCCATGGTGGGGACCTCCATGCTCTCTGTTATACCTGACGGAGACATATCTACAAGGATATTTCCGTCATAGTCCACTATGGTTCTAGTATCAGATTGGTATGCCTCCACACACGCCATTACCAGCTTTGGGGCCACTAAGGCCGGCAGGAAACCTACAGCTTTAGCAAGTCCACTGCTCTTTATTAATCTTGTGTTTGTTGTTTTTGGGTTCATTCTGACCCTCTACATGAATTCATCAACATCGACTTGTCCGATGATGGTATCTGAGACATCCCTCTAAAGGGTAGTGATCCTGGATTGAATAGGGACCCTCTGGAATTTGTATTTCATCAGGTCTCTAGCTTCCTTGCCCCTTGGTGGCTTGGCTATTCCTTTTTCTTTCTTGGAAGCACCGGAAGTCTCTACATCAGATTCCATAAATCATGCACAAAAGATGAGAATTAGTAATGATGAACTTGACAAAATGGCTACCGATAAATCCTTGCATGTCAAGATTAGTCCGACAATCATAATTCATATTTAATAACCATGGAAGCTAGATACTTCATTGTTAGAGGGCAGTGCAAACAATCCGGAGTTCTTGGGCAGGAAATCCCTTGGCAGAATGTTGTTTGAAAGGGCAAAATGAGAATGAAATTCCCATAGGCATTTGCCGAGGTTGGATTTGAAGATTTGAGGTTGGAGGTGGAGGAAAACCAAATTTTAACAAGTGGGTAAAAATCCATTTTGGATTTGGAGGTCATTTGATGCCTCATTTGGAAGTTCGGGCATCATCTACAGGGAATTCGTCTGAAACGACACAGACGACGTGAAATTCCGGGCGTTGGAATCTGGGTCTCGGATTGCCATTGCTAGGAAGCGGCTATGGGTCAACCATTGGGAACAGTGAAATAAAAGTAAAAATTTGGGGGAGGAAATCCGGGAGGCAGTTTTCAGAAGCAGTCAGAGGGTTCGAGACAATCGGGTGGTGAACGGAGCATCGGGACCTAGAGGTCGGGAAGAAGCTCAGATGGGGCCATTTGAAATGGTGCAAGAGGAATGAAATCCCGAGAGGGGAATTTTGGCGTTCAGAATCCAGAAGAAGTTCAAAGGAAGTTTACCTGGATTTCAGGTTTCGACGGACAACGGACCGGGGTCCGGGAGTCGGGAAGACGCTTGGACGAGGCCGTTTGAAATGGTGATGACACAATGGAATCCCGGGAAGGGAATTCCAATGGTCGAAGTCTGAGGTGGGAATCTGGTCGATGCTGTCGATCGAAAGATAGAAGACCTTGCATCTGGGAAGTGATGTTCGAAAGCCACTCGGAGAAGGCCGTAGAAATGACAAAGATGGGACGAAATTTTGGGAAGGGAATCCCGAGGACCGAAACCTGAGGGAGGATCAAATTTGGGAAATATTGTGATGTTTTCGAGTTTAGATAGACTGTGAGGGTCCAAGGTCCAGAGGTTGACAAGATGCCCGGATGGGGCTGTTTGAAACGGCGAGGACACAACGGAATCCCGAGAGGGGAATTCCAGAGGTCGGAGTCCGATGAGGGGAATTCCATCGGCAAAATTTGAAGAGAAGAGGCACAGACGGCCATGGGAAGACCCGGGCCTGGAAGGTGCCAGTGTTGTTTTGAAGAACAGTCGCGGCCCGGTGAAGCTCCGGATCAAATTTTCGGCCACTTAGTAATCGATTTTCAATTTTCTAAAGGTGGGTTTTGGGTGGAGGGTGTAGATTTATTTAATTTTAGTTCAATTTTACATTTTTCCCTCACCAAAATCCAAAAATTCACAAAAATAAAGGAGGGCATGCAAATGACAAACCTACCTCGAAATCTCAAAGAACAAGCTACTGGAAGCGCGGAGGACAACCGAAAAGCACCCGAAATCCGGGATGGAAGAAAAACTTGGGCGTCGGGAGTTCTCCAACCTTCTCAATTGCTTGAGCATTTGACAATGATGGCCGAAAAATTTTCTTTTATAGCAAAAACCGCCATTAACACAGCATTAAATTCCTTGTACGGTGGTAGGTGGAGTTGGTGAATTCAAAAAATGTAGGGGTGGCAAGAGGTCCAGAGTCCGGGGTCTGGAAAGCCATCTCATCACAACCATTGAAATGGAAAAGATTGATGGGAAACCCGACAAAGGGAACCTACGCAGAGGAAAACCGACAAGGGAAACTCGACAAGGGAAACCCGAAAAAGGAAAACCGACAACTGCCACATCGGCCAGAACGATGTTTTGACAAGGAAAACCTAAGTTAACCCAAGACCTAGCAATTTCAAAAGGGGGGGGGGACTTCGGTCGAGCTCAAAATATGGCATTGGGAAACGCACCGACCCTTTTGGGGCTCAAAAATGGGTACGCAAAATGAGGCAAAACACAAAGGGACTGAAAAAGAAAAGAGGGAAAAGAGGGTCCCCATTCTAAATGGGGCATGTGTGCAAAAGGCACAACAAGACTCTTCTAACACATTCCTCATATATCTCTTCAACCTAGCTTTATCCACACAATTCACAATCCTTGAATCATCCATCAATAAAAGTAAAATATTGTGCAAACCTGAATACCTCTGAAAATATCAACAATAAATGTATAGATATCTTGCTTCCGGAGCTCACTTCGAATTTGTCTAATACATTCTTCAAATTTTTAAATTCTGAATTCCCTTCTAAAATTACTTGCACACTTCTCTGAAAATATATAGGCCTTTAATTTCATCTAAACTTATTCCTTTCATGATTTTGCAATAAATGTTCCAACTTCTAGGTAGATTTCCTTGAAAACTGTGTACGCCTCCATTCTTTCAAATTCTATAGACCTCATTCTTCAAACATGCAACTAATAAAATACCTTAATCTTGCTACCACATTAAATATACTTTTTCCATGATATGACACAAGTACCAATAAGGGGGTTTATTAGATTTTCTGATGATTGCTCCCGCTTAGCCATTGCTTTTATTAAGAGATTGACATAGGTGTATCTATATCGGAGGTCGACATATATAAGACCAATAATTCCTTTCTCCAAATCCTTTCCACTTCTTTTCTTTCCTTTCCTGGATCAAAGGTTTGATCATTCTTCTTCCCCGAATAGATGTTCTTCTATCTTCTATTGTTACTACTAGGATGTTTTGATTTTCTACACTTACAACAAGTAACATTCTTCTTTCCATTTTTCCTTTTATCCAACAGTCTATCTTTATATCCATTATTCTTGCCCTTAGAATTATTCACATTACCTTTGTAGTCCTTTGCCTTATGAAAAAATTTCTTGTAGGAATGACAAACACCATTAAAGTATAAATACCTTTTTTGCATCATGTCTTTTGACAGGATTTTTCCTAGAATCGCTTCTTTGCTCCTTGATTTGTCTATCTTTGTACCACATCTTCTTACCAGTGAATTGCTTTGATTTAGAAATCTGGCCTTTTTAAAACCCTAAACCACTCTTATCCATTTCTAGTCTTTGAGAGGTAATAAATTTATCAAGCATCACCGAGCTTATATTAAATTTTTCTTCAAAACTCTTTGCCCTTTCTAGATTAGATCTCAAGATTCTTGCTTCTAATTCCATCTTTGTGCATTCATCCATCTTCTTTTTAATTTCAATTTCTTGACATTCTTCAATTCTTCTCTTCTCATCCAATTGTTCTAGTAGGCTAGTGATGATTTCCTCTCCTTCAATCAACAAATCACATGCAATTAGACTTGTACTTTGTATCTTTTCAATATGATCATTTTATTTTATCAACTTGTCCTTCAAGGTTTCCATTTCTTCTAAAAATTCGGTAGGGACAATTTTATTAGGAAAAACTTTCTCATGTTCAAATTTTGGGACCTTCCTCAAGCTATTAGGCTTCTTCCAACGAACCAAGCTCTAATACCAATTGTTGAACATCTGAAATATTGAGAGGGGGGTGAATTAGTATTCCACAAACTGATAATAAAATCCATTTAACTATTATCATAATTTCTACTAAATCACCAAGAGAGATCATATAAACAAGACAAAGAAATCATACACATGAACACTAGGATTTTTACATGGAAAACCCGGAATGGGAAAGACCATGGTGAGGGTTAACTCACAATATATTATATCTGGATACAAAATATTATGAGGCTCACTGCCAGGACTCACTATCCTTAAAAAGCTCATAGCCCGAGTACAAAAGATGGCTCACTACCAAGATACAATGATGGTGGCTCACTACCAAAATGATGAGCTGATGGAATACACCTGTAATGTGTAGGGTTTAGTTCCACTAAAGCTCATAATGTAAAGTACTACATCACTCAACAAATCTTTATTATTGATAAAGAATTTAAGCATTGATCTTCTCCTTCATTCACATTCACTTCTCGCTTGCTTGTTCATACACCCACATATCTCTCTTTTTCCACATTTTCACTTGGACACCCTTACACTCACTTTTCGATTGCTTCTATCTCATATTTATACAAGTATATCTTATTCATCAATTAGGTCAATACCATATAAGATTAATCATTTCATCCATGTAGTGCATTATACCAAGTCAGCTATTAGTCTTCATAATATATTACATTCGTTGAGCTGGCCAAGACTAAACCATAATTATACAAACCAGAAAACAATCCTCAAAGAAAACACCTTCTGAATATGAGAACACATTAATTTCCCATCATACTACTAGTAAAGAGAATAAAAAAAACCACTACATAAGAATGTCCACCTTAGTAGAATGTGGAGTCTCCCACACAATATACCTCACACAGAACAATAGTAAGATATAGAGTTAAAATCTATCAGAGGTAACTTTCTGTTCATAGAAAAAGACTTCTCAAGATCCAAGATATAGTTGTTCGAATGAGTCAATAAAATATGGTGAGGAGATTAGAGTCATATCAAATATTGCGATGAGTTCAAGACTCAAATACCAACATATTGATCCATCACAAAGGATTATTACCGACAAAGAAAAACTTTTGGTAAACCAAGCAAACTTCCCATACTGTTATCACCATGTAGTTATTGCCATGTTGACATCAATGAAAACATAGGAAAAACGAACATAATCATCCATACTTCATGCTTATTTTGCAATGCTTCCAACAAAATACAAGTGTATGGATCATATGGACACAATAATTGGCTTGTTTCTTTTAAGAATTATATTCAATTTGATTGGGATCAATATAAGTCAAGTGAGTGGCTAGATACATGGATTCCATAGCATCTAACCCCTTTTGTCTGCAACACAATCCTCTTTAGAATATGGAATGGAAAGTTCACTTGACTATGACCATCTTTCAGATCTTGTACAACCAAGACATGTCTATGCAGTTGTTGCACCGTAGGGGAATGAAGATGGATCAAACTATTGGTTAGCACGATGTGTATAGGGAAATAAGAAGCTAACACAATTGATGATAGATGATGATGGGTTCATGTATCCTATTGGTCTAGTTGTTGTGAATACCCACATTGGAAGACTAAGAGAACCACAAGACCATTCTCATGTATTCACACCTTGTTATAGCAACAAATATTAGGTTATTGAGAAAACATTCCAAACCAAGAACAATGGAACTATGGATAGTCAACAGTGTCAATCATGAAGCAATATTGGATGCTTTGAAGGTAAGAGATGACCCTTCAGGCACACTTCATTAGCAGATATTTTTTTGTATGGGACAGGTATGATATTGTTCATCTTATTTATATTCATGTTATTTCTATTTATATGTAGGTTCGTCTTTGACCCCATTTCTATTTAGTATTCTCACATTCTCTCAACTGCTAATTTTTTGAAGGTATTATTGTTTAACTTATAGGGTGAGATCTCTCATTCAACCTATTTCATTCATGGAGGTTTACTATTGGCCAACATTGTTCATCTTAATTGCTTGGAGGTGATTTTTTTTTGTGTACACCTACTCCAATCCCTTTATTTTGTTAAGTTTCTACATTATTTTTATTAGTGTTAACAAATTTGGTATTTTGGATTGTTCTGAATGTTTCATTGTTATTCTTATACTGAATCTTGTTTAGTGTAACTCAACTTATTTTATTTTTCTAAAAAAATATTTTCAATGGAGTTTCCTATTCCTACTTTCAATTTTTTTATGATCACACTACTAAAATGTTGGCTTCTTTCTCGGAATGAAATATAAATCCTCTCATAACTTTACAAAATCTAACTCCTAAATAGAGACTTCTAGTTATCATTTGATCTGTGTACTTTTCTAAAATCGAAGGGAAAGTTGGAAATAATGCATTTTGATCTTTCTTGAAGGAGCATGATAATCATTGACAATTGACAACTACTCACACACCACAAATGAGTCTTTTCTCATGACCATCCTTAAACTTGACTATACATTCTTTATCATGCTTTGGCACACTCAAATTACATTAGCACTATTCTTTCCCCTTTTTATATACCTTTCATGCTTTTCACTTACCAAGACTCTTATTCACTATCTAATGATTGTGCCATGCTCATTTTGAAAGATAACATGCCTAAGTATTGACTATCGTATTTGTCTCCCCAGAAACAGTAACCCTAAATGATTAGGTGAATTGGGCAATGGAAAGAGATCTTCCTTAGTATTTACCTACCTACCTTGACGTGTGCATGCTGCGCATTTGTTAAAATACTATAAACTTAACAATTTTTCATTTTTTCTCTCATGAAAATTTCAAGACTCCCCCAGATTGGTGCACTCTGGAATCACGGGGGGAATTGGTTGTAAAAGGAGGCCTTCCACAACATTGGACTACCCACCTTGATGTGTTGTTATACTTGGTTTTTCTCCATGATGCACAAAACAAAAAATGCTTCTTTCCATATTTGCACTGCTTTTCACTGATTTTTTTTGTAAGAATCCATTTGAAATTGGAACACAATAACGGTGTTGAGTTGATCCAAATCAAGAGGTTGGTTTGAAGGGATTCAATATCCACCTGTAGGTCCAAAATTTTTTTTCCTATGTGCCATGAACTCCTAGAATGACTTCATTAAAGTTTGATTTTTTTTTTAATTTTAGGGCTCAAGAGACTACCTTAAAAAAACACCCCAAAACAATTAGTTGAGATGGGAAATGAAAAGAGACCTTCCCTAGTATTTACTTTCCTACCTCAACGTGCTCATGCTTCCCATTCATCAAAATTACTAATTTTTTATAATTTTGGTATTTTTTCTCTTAAGACTCTTTAGAAACTACCCTAGAAAGAAAACCCTAGAATGATCAAGTGACTTGGGCAACAAAAAGAGACCTTCCGTACTATTTAACTACCTACCTTAACGTGTCCATGCTATCCATTTATCAAGACTACCTTGGATTAGTGCACTCCAGAATCATGGGGGAACTTGGGTGACAAAAGGAGGCCTTATGTAGCATTGGAATACCCAAATTGATGTGCTGGTATACTTGGATTTGCTCCACGATGTACAAAACAAAAAATGCTTCTTTCCATGTATTTGCACTACTTCCCACTGACATTTTTTGCAAGAATGCATTTGACATTGGAACACACAAACGGCGTTGATTTGACCCAAACCAAGAGAGTTTGGTTTGAAGGGATTCAATATCCACCTATAGGTCTAGACAAAGCATTCCTATGTGCCATGATCTCCCATAACGACTTTGTCAAAGTTTGACAATTTTTGGATTTTAGGGCTCTTAAGAGACCACCTTAGATAAAGTGCCCCAGAACAATCAAGTGACTTGGGAAATTAAAATAGACCTTCCCTAGTATTTAAATACCTACCTCAATGTTTCCATGCTTCCCATTCATCAAAATTACTATTTTTTGCTCTTAAAGCTCTTTAGAGACTACCCCAAAAAGAGCACCCCAAAAAAATTGGGTGACTTGGGAAATGAAAAGAGAACTTACCTAGTATTTACCTACCTACCTTGACATGTGCAAACTTCCCATTTATCAAAAATACTGAAAATTTAATAGTTTTGGATTTTTTGCTCTTACGACACTTTCAAGACTACCCTAGATTAGTGCACTTCAAAATCATGGGGGGAATTGGGGGGAAAAAGGAGGGATTCCATAGAATTGGACTACCAACATTGATGTGTTGGTATACTTGGTCTTGCTCCATGATGTACAAAACAAAAAATGTTTCTTTTTATATTTGCACTACTTTCCACTGATAATTTTTGCAAGAATGCATTTAACACTGGAACACACAAATGGTGTTGAGTTGACCCAAATCGAGAGAGGTTGGTTTGAAGGGATTAAATATCCACCTGTAGGTCTAGACAAATAATTCCTATGTGCCACGAGCTCCCAAAATGACTTTCTCAAAGTTTGACAAATTTTGGCTTTTAGGGATCTTTAGAGACTACCCCCAAAAAAAACTCTAGAATAATCAGCTAACTTGGGTAATGAAAAGAGACCTTCCCTAGTATTTGCCTGCCTACCTTGATGTGTCCACACTTCCCATTTTTAAAAATTACTAAAAATATTATGATTTTTGCATTTTCCAATATTTATGTTTAATTTTAACCATTGTTGAGTCAATAGTAGATTCAAGTTTATGTTTCTTAACAATTATTAACAAATATAGGTCATTTTGGTGGACAATACTATTGTGTCAAGAAGTGATTCAAAAAAATATATATAACATTTTGCTTCAACATTGAGGACATATTCAATGTAATTCATAAGGAGGTATCTTATTCATATACTTTAATCTCTTGATTTATAATCTTGCATTTGATTTCAAAGAATGATTAGTTGACATTGTATATAATCCACACTTTTCTAATATTTATATGTAGGCATTTCTCAACACAAGATTTGAGTAGGATGTGAGGTTCGATGGAAATGCATCCAACATTGGAGTTCATGTTTCTTTCATTGTTCAATTACTTTTACTCAATGTTTTCTATTTTTTAACATTTTTTGTAATATTGCAATGCATGTGTCTATGAGAGTAGCAATGATTTGAGATGTGTGTTACCGAATGAGAATATCAAGGGCACATATTAGTTGTGTATCTAATATAGCTTGATAGCAATATGAATCAATGTATTTGTACATGAGGAAATTGATAAAATTATATGGCATTATTAGTTGTATTGATAATTATGATGGTTAAAAAATGATATAAGATGTATTTGTACATGAGGAAATGAAAAATATGATATACGATCATTATTGGTTATATTGATGGTATAATGTATGTTGTGTTATGATAATTATGAATTTCATGTGTATGTTGAAATTTTTTACATGTATGTTTAATCACCATCAAGTGTGTCAAACATATGCAATTAATGATGATTATGATGAAAAGATACATAAGCTAAAAAATAGTATGCATATGCACCTACTTATGTATGTTCATGAATGTGACATGTATATATTTTCACATCAAAATCACTCACATATTCCTACATCAGTTCAAGTTGGCACCTAGTTAATATTCAAGCAATGGTGAAGATTTTGTACTTGTCTTTTAGATTGTATCTCTCTCTCATCAACCCTTAGGACAACAACAATATTTTATTCCTTTTCATGATCTTTTGATTTATTTTTCATATCTTTTACTTTAAGCTTTAAATAAATTTCTCCCTCATCAACCCTTAGGACAACAACATCCATTTCTTAGATAGAGTTTTCATTGTCTTGAATACTTTTATGTATCTTTGCAACAACTTTTTGACCAGCTTCTGCAGTGTCTTTTTTATTAAAAAATGTAGATGTTTCCTTTAACAAGTTCCTTGAGTATAGTGTATTAACTAGTATTTTTCCTTCTATTTTGGTTCATGAGGTTCCTACATAACTAGTAGTCTTCATGAAAACCATAACCATCATCATACAGATTATATTTTTGGTGTCTTCATTGAAGGTTTAGATTGATTACATAAGGGGACCATGCACATTCTCCTTTGGTATTAATTTTTATAATTCCTCATTATTTCAAAGCTATTTAGATAATGTTGGGATAGCTAATTAGCTATAATATCCATTTGTATCATTGCAAACCTTAAATTGACCTTATTTATTACTAGCAAAGCTCCTAGAATAATTGGTCTCATATTTCTAAGCCTATTTTCAATGAATTTTGAATTCCCATGGTTTTACAAATATCTCATTCTTATTATCTTATTTTGAAACAAGTTTTCTTGTGATGCAGGAGCATTCTTGGTTGTAAAGCAGTCTTGTTTCAACCAAAAATATTTATTTTCTTGCATTTCAGTTTGTAGCAGTTTCAACATTTCATTCCACATTTTACAACATTTTTGTCTCTTAGCTAGCAGAGAAGGATATAGCATCTACATGAGGTAATCTACATCATATCAATATTTTAGGAGATTTGCATTTATTTATAGAAAGTTATCACTCTCATAATTTCACTATTAATTTGCAATCAGAGCATTTGGGGTTGACCTATTCTAGAATTATTATGTAGACCTATTCTAGAGTGTATGGAGCTTAATGGGATATCATACAAGTATTTTGGGTCCAATGGGATATTTTTTGGAGATCCACAATATGTTTATTTTGTGAAGGATTTTCTTTCATGTTTTAGGGCTGACCTACATGCTTGATCATTCGTTGGAGTTTGTAAACCCTTGAGGCCAATGCAAACCATTATTGCAGCTTGAGATTCATATTTAAGATCAATTGTAATTCATAAGAAATCAATTAGTTAGGATTTCATGATTAGATATTAGATATTTTGATTTTCCAAGTCAAGGGATTGTAATAAGGCCTTGTACCAGTTGTAAAATTATAATTCCCTTGCAGTAGGCCTGTGAGCCATAGTTATTTCACATATGATGTATTTGATGTATGTAATATTGCTAATTACTAATTCAATACAAATATATGATTACTGAGTATTTCTTGAGTTATTTTCTATTGTGTTGACTCTAAGTTGCACGGTTGGACAACCCTTTCTAGGACCTCCATCCATGACAGAACCAAGTGGTATTAGAGTAAGTTTGTGAGTCTTGAAGGAATTCCTTGTGGTGAACAAATCACCAAAGTAAGGCAGACTACATGTGTTTTCAATTGATCGTCAATTGTGAGGAAGTTGAAAACCTTGTAGTCAGATCACCGAATTGAGGTAGTTGCACCAAATTCAAGGGGAGAGATGCCCCTAAGGAGAGTGCCTACTATGGTGAATGTTGCTAGAAGAATGGATAAAAATTTAGAGCTGATGCAAGCAATACAAGTCCAATTGGATGTAGTAGAAGAAGATAGAAGGTGAGGTTTAAACACTAGACATGATGATGAAAGTAGTGATGAGTTAGATCATTCTTTGAATCAAAATTAAGAATCCCTAGATGATGAAGAAGAAGAATCTGATCAAGTGAATATGTTGAAAGGTGTTTCCAAGATTGGTAAGTGACCTAGAATTGAAATGAAAAATTACCTGGGAAATTTAAACCCCAAGGAATTGATTGTTTGGATCAATGATATGGAAGAATAATTTGAGTACGAAGAAATTGAAGATCTGAAAAGAGTTAGATTTGTGGAAAATAAAGTTGAAGGGACATGCTACTATATGGTGGAAAGAAGTTCAATTAGATAGAAATAGGAGAGGAAATGATAAAATCACAAAATGGGATAGGATGATGACAAATTTGAAGAAATAATTCATACCAGCTAATTATAAACTTGAATTTCTAAAAAGATTGTAAAACCTAAGGCAAAAGGAAATATTTGTGAAAGAGTACACTGAAGAATTTTACAAGATGATGATTAGAGCTGGACATAGTGAAGCAAGAAAAGAAAAGGTGGTGAGGTATATCAATGGACTAAGAACAAACATTCAAGAATAATTGATCTTGGTGAAAATGGCATCATTTGAGGAAGCATACCAATTTATGTTGAAAGTGGGGAAAAGTTTAACATGAAGTTTGAACAAGGATAGAGAAGTGCAAGAGGAATATTTCAAAGAAGTGGACCAAAGTACAAAGAAACAAGTGTAAGGAAGCAAAAAAACTTCCTACACTCATCTTGAGAGGAGAATAATGCAAAAATCTTATAGATATTTAACAGTTACAAAAACTTAAATAGAAATAAACACAAATATCATGTATACCACAACACAATGATTTACGTGGGGAAAACTCTTTTAGGAGAAAAAAACCACAGTCCAAAAGCCGCCCAATATATTATTTAGAAATCCTAAAGATTACAATATACTTGCAAAGCAATATTCTCATAGGAGTATCACTGCTTAGAGATCTAGAGGCAATACACGGCCGTAATACAATTCTCACATAAAATACTGTGTCCTTCTAGGGTAAGTCAAGATAATAAAATATTAGCTATCAAATATGAGATATAATGATGAATGGTCCATATTTACAATAATAACGTATAAATAAAATTTTCCTTTTGGGAGCACTACTCCGGAGCCCCTTCTAAGGCATGTTGCCCTTGGACCCTAGCCGAGTGGATAATCCCCTTGAAACCCTCATGGGGGGGACCCCCCCATGCCCCCCTGTCATTGTTGACTGAACAATACCTTATGTATCAATAGTACCTTATGTAATTCCAAGGTTGAGACACATTTTCTCAACAAGAAGACCTTATGTAGAGCAAAGAAAAGATGGAAAACCCTACTGTATTGAAGAAAAGGACTATAGTTCATACCACAAAGGGAGATAAGATATAAATTTATACTGCAATGATAGAGGAGGTCATAATTCTTATCACAATGATGGATATAGGATAGATAAATGAAGATATGAGAAGAAACTATTTAGAGGAACCTATTTCAAGTGTGGAGGTGAAGGACTTAAAACATTTGAATGCCATCAAGGAAGTATCAAAAAGAACTAAGCATACTGGAAGAGTTGCTTATCTGGATGGAGAACCTGTTAGATCCCCTAATTCAGTTGGGAAACCTAAGAAAGGTGAATCACTGGTAATGAGGAGAGCACTGATGCATGAGGAAGTAACTGAGGAACCACCTCAAAGAAAGAGTTTGTTCAAAAAAATATGTAAATCCAGAGGAAAAGTATGTAAAGTATCATTGATAGTGGTAGCACTGATAATATTGAACCACCAAAAATAAAGAAAGAGGGGAAAGAGGATTCCCCAATAAGCCTCTAGGGTTTTTCACCTAGAAGCTAAGTTAGGAATGTGCTCTCTTTCACACCTTTTCATTTTATGGTTCGTTCAAAGGGGGTTGGGGGTTTGTGATGTGTGTGAACTTTGATGACCTAAATGCATCAAACTAAAAATAGAAAATAACTAGTAACGTAAAACCTAAAGAATGCAACTATGTTTTAAAACACATAATGATATGAAAGTATGTACAAGATGACCTAAGAAACATAAATTTTTTTTTTATAGAAATGAATAAGGTTCAAGAGGTGCACCTCAAGACTAAAGAGGGATGAGATGAGGTCTGGAATGTTGATGAAATTATTGCCGAAGATGACTAGGACACTTGTGCCAATCTGTGCGACCTAGTCCCGGATCTGAGAAAACTGGTCTGGAGCCTATTTCTGCCAAATGGGTGTCTAAATATGCAAAAATCGCTAAAAGGAAGATTCAATGGGACTAGGTCGCCATTCTTGGCAACTTATTCCTCTTTTGAATTTCTAGAAATGAAAAAGGGGAAACGGAAGCCCTCGGTCTGCACTTTGGTTCTTCACAGGTGTTTGCTTCTGAAACTCTAATTTTGAGGCTTGAAAGTGACTTTTGATGGATGTTTGGACTTTTCAAGCAAGGAGAGGTCTTCAAAAAGTCTTCAAATTCTTCAATGGTCTTCAATGTACCTAAATCTACAAACACATAAGGACAAAAATAGAGAATGTTGATTGTTAGGGAATGGGGGTTTGCCTTGGTCAAACCCCTTTTAGGTAACTAAACCAAAATAGAGAAATAATGTAATGAAGCATGAAAAAATAGAATAATGGAGTTAGTACCTTAGAATGATGAGAGATCTTGTGTTGTTGTAGCAATCAGCCCTTGAATGCTTTAGAAAAGATGTCTCGTTGACTTAGAATGATCAAAACCTAGCCTACTTGAGAAGAGTGAAGGAGTGCTTGAGAATATTGAGTGAGGAGGAAAAATGAGGGGAAAACCCTTATTTATACAAGCTATGCGCTAATTTCCCAAAAATAACACCATACAAGCCGACCTTAGGGTTTAGGAGACAAAATATCGAAAGAATATTAAGTTTTTTTCAATTTTTATGCCACATGGGACTAGGTCACCCAAGGTGGTGACCTAGTCCACCTAGGCATTTTCATTGGTTGTCAGGAATTAAAGTATGATTATTGTTAATTGTTAGGATTGTCTTCTTATTACACCTATGATTGGACCTATAAGTGTATTAAGGGGTCATTATAGAATAAGAAAGGGTTGATTTAGTGATGACAAGCCTAGGAAAGTGTGAAAATTTTTGACAACACCTTACAACACTTTGGCACAAGGCTTGAAAAGAGGTAAAAAGAGGTTGAAAAAGGTCCAAAATTCATAGGGAAGGGTCCAAATGAGTGAAAAGTGTCAAGGCTACACTTTTTGGTGACACATTTAGCCCTCACTTTAGTGAGAGGATGAACTTGCTTCAAACTCACACTAAAGTAGCCCAATGGAGATGGCAAAGAATGACAAACATGAAGAAGGTGATCAAACCCCTAGGATTCAAGATTCTAATTCAAAAAGATATCAATTCAAGAGACAGATTCAAGGGTGAATGATATTCAAAAAAATGAGATACATGATCATGCGATGACAAGAACAAAAGTAAAAAGGGTTGATCAAGCTTCGACCATTTGTCTAGCTAGTTGTGGATCAGATCTAGGTTGTTTGTCAAAAAGATGATGTGTACTCACTCTAGGCCAATGAGACTCTTCATTTTCCATTGGGTGAGAAGGCCCAAAAGGGTGAAAAACATAGGTGGCTATGGGGAAAGTCATCCTGCTTGGACTTCCTGCTCAAACCATACAAAAGTTATACCTTGTGATAACTTTAATAAGGCACCAAAAAAGAGAATGACTTTTGAAATGTTGTAAGGAATGTTCAAAGGGGTTTTTCTTAGTTCATGCAATGTCTCATCTTAAGGAACATCATGCATAATTTCTCCAAGAAAGGAAAAGTGCAAATGGTCTCATCTTGTTTGTAACAGAGGACAAATGTAATGTATCATCATGGGCAACATTGTACCTGATGTTTCCAAGAGAGGGAATCACAAGAAATGAAAATCGCACAATGAAATGTGAGTGGTGATGTATGGCCCCACTTTAAAGTGATTGACAACACTAGTGTTGTGAGAAATTTCATTAAAGTAGAAGAGGAGGAAATGAGAGCTCATTCAGAAAGCCCTATGTCGAGTCATATGTTTTTGATAAGATTCATCATGAAAAGGGGAGCATGTCACATGCGAGTCAAATTAAGACATGTCGTCCACATCCCAAGCTTGCTTTTATATGTTCATGAAAGTTTAACGACTAGTCAAGAGAGACAACGACAAGTGACATACAAGGGAGAAAGGCTAATAAACCCATTGCCCCCACTTAGTGCAGGACAAGAGTGAGCCGAAAGGATTGGTGAAATCCAAGGGAGAGTGAAAATTGGTATCAATTTGAGGAATGAGTTGCCCCCACAGAAGGGAGAGTACCAAACTCATTAAGATGTTTTTTGCTACTCAAGGCCTTACACTCATTAGTGTGATGACCATGAACTCGGTGGAGGCACAAAATGAATGTTTGTTGGAACATTTATTTTGAGTTCTAGGAGGAAGAGAGATCAAGTGATCTTCGAGGAGTCTCAACAAGATACCCTTTTAATCAAGGGTAGAAGGTATTTCTTTGCTTGGCAACAAAGAAGTGTCTTGCTTAGTATAGGATGTCATACCTACGCAAGGCACTTTAGATTGTGAGATTTTGTACACTCTGTTAGAGGAGTATGTAAAATCTAAATCATGAGTGTTTTGCAAGATGAAATTGGCATTAAGAAAATATTTCTTAGTTAGTTACAAAGTGTAACTCGGATTTTTTGGAATTGTGGAAGATGCTAAAGCTGCACAAGATTAAACATCAATTCTAATCTAAATAAAACAACAAGGAACGATAAGTAAGCATGATTAATCTAAACTAATAAAAACTAGAATGATCTCACCGAATATGCAAATACTTCCTCAATTTATCTCAATTTCCCTTCTCCATCTTGCTATATTGTTATTCTTGCCCTCAGATATTTGAGTGTTTGAATGCAAGCATAACTTCGTCAAGTGTCTCAGAAAAATATCGAAGATTGTTTCTCTTCTCAAAAGTGTATGATTTCAGGAGAGAGGAGGAATAATGATTATGACAAGCCATTTTATAGATTTTGTGTTTAAGAATGATCGGCTTAGATTGAAAGAGAGATCAACGAACGAGATTGATGAATGCCATGCGATGTGAGTTTTGTCTCAGATAGAACGTTAGTTAGACCACGAGTCAGGAAAGCCTAAAAATAGAACAAGATCTTAATCTTCAGTTAAGAATCTTTGAAAATAGAAGAAATAGACTTTGAATGTCAAAGACAAAGTCAGATCTCGAAGATGGGGAATTCAGATGCATAATTAAATTAATTAAATAAATAAAAGATATTTAATTAATAGATGCATACATGCATATGAGTTAGAACTAGTTAATTGACTAGTTGTGACGGAGAGTCTTCCTGCAGAGATGATCAACAGTTGAATTCAGAGATAATTGGAGAACTAAAAATAGATCTCAAGTCAGAAGGTGAGTGAATGACTTAGATAATTGAATGATAGAAGAAAGTGACATAAATAATTAAATATGAATTAAATGTTAATTTAATTCAATATTTGAGCATAGAATATTTAATTAAATAAATAAAGTAATTTATTTAATTTGACTTTCGAAAAGGGTGGAATTGAATAATCAAATAACAAATATTTAATTACAGTTGAAAAGGGTGTTAAATGAATAATTAAATAAAGATATTTAATTATAGTTGACATATGATAAAAGGGGTAATTAAATAATAAATTATTTAATTGAAAGATGATTTAATAAGTTAGCGACATAATTAAATAAATATGATTTATTTAATTAATCAAGTTGAATAAAGATTAATGATGAATTAATGAATTAATTAAAAAGAGATATTTAATTAATAGAGGAAATATGTGTTAGAAAGGTTATTTAAATAATTGACATTATTTAATCATGACCATGGACTATAGAAAATTATGTCGAATGTGTACTCCTAGGCCTAGACCAATTTTCGGTGTCTACAGTTTGCCCCTCTTTCATATAATATTGGTACAATGTTGTGTAAAAGAAAATATGCCTCGGTCGTGCCCTTATATGAAACAAGTTAGGGTATGCCCCAGTGAAAGGGAGAATGATGAGGAGGTAGTGGTATGCCCCCTCGAGAGGATAGGCGGGTTTGAAGAACATGAGTGTGCTCTCAAAATGGATAGATAATGGTGGTGAAGATGCAGAAAAGAAGAAATGTTAGCATGGATGATTTCAGAATGTTAGTAAGAAACGATTAAGTTTGATTGATTGAGAAAAAGACATAATCTTCGATATATTACCAAATACGCTATACTTGCTTGTTATCATCATTGGGCCAGACATGACACAAATGGATAGTACACACTATGATATGAGATAGACCATAGTGTACAAAGTTATCCACCTATGAAAAACAGACAGTCGTAGACAAGGAGTGTCCTAACTTAGACTAAGGACAAGATGCCCCAGTGGTTTGGCAAGGCAAACCACAGACAACAGACAAATAAAAGACGGGTCATGAGATGTCATTGCTCCTCTAAATGCTTGATAGGACATCCTTGAGGAAACTAATAACATGACCCAAAAACCAATGTTAAAAAGACAATTGACAAACAACAACCAAAGAAAAAGAATCCTGAGACATTGTTGCTTCTCTAAATCCTTCAAGGGACATCCTTGAGAAAGCTAGTAACAGGATCTTGCACAAATCGATAAAAAGATAAGACAAAATAAGATATAAAGTCATAAATCCAAATAAAATTATTCGCCAAAACTTGATCTTGTGGGATTGTTTGATGTTGATGTTTGACATAGCATAATGTGAGAGAATGAGACATACCGCATAAGATGTTGAGTCTAGTTTCGACTTGGTGACTTCTGTATAAGGCATGACAAAGCCTGGTTTCAGTAAGACACGTGCCATATAAGACGTTGGATTTGGATGATGTTGAAGTGATAAGCCACATGAGACTATGACAATGTGATGACGTCTATTGACAAGAAAGACATATCTTGTTAAGAAATGGGTTGATTGCTTTGACAATGTGTTTGATATTGACTTGATGACTGTTTAGACATTTTGCCTTGTTGATGCATGACTTGTTTTCATTCTTTGACTGATAAACTGTGTGTGTGTAGATAGTGTATGGCATGAGATGTTACTTTAAACTATGATATGTAACATGTGTGATAGTGATTGTGAATGAACCCTATTGGACTAACCTAATGTGGTCTCAGGAGCTCATCAATTGAGTAGCCTTTCCTACATTGTACACGCAGAGACCTCGTAGTTCGACATGACTAATGACTTTGAATATACAAAGAGTCATGATTTAAATGTGTGTGATACATGACAAACCTAAACTGACTGACCTAATGCCTTGGGGGCACATCGATTGATGGCCTTTCCTACATCCCAGTCGCAGAGGCAACATAGTTTGACTATGTCTACGACTGACTTGATATGATTGACTAGACATGACCGAATTGACATGATTGACTAGACATGACTGACTTGACACTATTTTTGGGATTTTCTGACATTTTTTCGATTTTTTTGGATTTTTGATGTTTTCTAATGTTTTTTTTTTTTTTTAGGATTTTTCAAGACATTTCTGATGGTGTGACGTTATGTACAAAGTGTTAGGGCACAAAAAAAGGATTTGCCCCCAGTCAGGAATAGGATTTGGAAGATGGAATGGATCATATGACGGAATGGACGTTTAGATGTCAATCATTCCAAATGATGGATAGGACAACCATTTATTATGAGTGATGGTGAAAAAGTCTGATTAGAATGATGGTAGACGGAAGAGCGAGCTTGACTACACATGGCGCTTGTTTGCCAGGTTTTCACCATGGTACTTATCCATAGCACCACCGAAGCGGTTTTCACTAGTGGATGGATTTATTTCTCTTTACTATTTTGATTTTCTCAAAAAAAAAAATTGGTGTTACAAAGATGCTTGTTTGCCAAGTTTTCATCAAGGTAACCATTTTTTTCTTTTTTCATTTTTTTTTGTATTTTCCAGATTAAGACATGGATTCTCAGAGACTTAAGCGTAGAACCTCTTTAGATGTAGACTGTCGATAAGGGACAAAAGCGGTTCTCCTTCAGGAGTAGAGAGTTGGTACGCTCCTGACCCAAAGGCTTCTGTGACAATGTACGGCCCCAACCAGTTAGGTTCAAACTTTCCTGGTTTCTCGCGTTCAGCTTGGTTCTTAGGATTCTCCATTACTACCAGGTCACCAATTTCAAAGTGTCTATTGAGAACCTTTCTGTTGTAACTATTATGAAGACGATTCTGATATGCTTGTAAATGATCTAATGCTTTTTGTCTTCGTTCATCCAGCAATTCTAGCTCTTGTAACCTAGAGAAACGGTATTCTTCATCATCGATATGACCCTTCAAGGATACTCGTAGAGAAGGTATTTCGACCTCAATAGGTAAGATAGCTTCGGACCTAAATACGAGTGAATATGGAGTGGCACTAGTGGGAGTACGGATGCTTGTGCAATAAGCCCATAAGGCAAGATTAAGCTGTAGGTGCCAGTCACGACCAGCATCGTTGACAGTCTTCTTAAGGATTCTAACAATAGTCATATTAGATGCCTCAACTTGGCCATTACCTTGTGGGTAATATGGGGTGGAGAAATGGTGTTTGATGTGGAATTCTTCACATAAATGGCGTACTTCTTGGTTCTTGAATGGGTGGCCATTGTCTGTGATTATGGATTGAGGCACACCATACCGACAAATGATATAGTTTAGGATAAACTTAGATATTTGTGTGCCGGTTATGTATGTCATGGGGATGGCTTCGATCCATTTCGTGAAGTATTCGGTAGCGGTGATGATGAATTTATGGCCATTTGATGATGGAGGGTGTATCTTACCTATGAGGTCGAGTCCCCATTCGGTGAAGGGCCATGGTGAAGTAATTGGATGAAGCTCTTGCACTCGTGCTCTTATCAAGTCTCCATGTATTTTAAATTGTCTACATTTCTTTACAAAGACGTATGAGTCTTTCTCCATCATAGGCCAATAGTAACCCAGTCTCATAATCTTTTGGGCTAGAGTGGGACCACTCAAATGAGATCCGCATATACCCTCGTGTACCGCTCACAAAGTTGTTTGTGCTTCCTTAGCATCGAGACATCTCATTAGGGCATTATCTAAGGTACGTCTATACAAGGTTTCTTCGATGATGGTGTACTTGGCTGACTTTCGGATGAATGTTCGACGTTGGTTATTGGACAAATCTTGAGGTAGGGTTTGGTCAGTGAGGTAATCGAATATGTCTTTATACCAAGGAGATGTAGGACCAGCAATGGTACACACTATCGTAGTATCAGGGACACATAAGCGGGGATCAAAAGTTGTTCAACCAGGAACTCGAACTTAGGCACATTACTTGGGATATCCAACAAAGAACCCATGGTTGCCATTGCATCTGTAGCTCTATTTTGGATACGTGCTATTTGTTGAAAAGTTATTTCATTGAAATACTATTTGAAACTGTCAGCCATCCTCTTGTAAGGTGCAAGCTTCTCATCCTTAGTCTCGTAATCATCATTCACTTATCGGATTACCAGTTGAGAGTCGCCAAAGACATGTAGCCTCTTAATGTTCCATTGAGCTGCCATTTTTAAACCTGTCACTAAGGCTTCGTATTCTGCTATATTATTTGTACAAGGAAATGCGATCCTGAATGATTTAGGAATGGTATCACCTTGAGGTATGACAAATAAGATACCAGCCCCTAAACCACGATTTGTATATGATCCATCAAAGTATAGTTTCCACTCAATTTTAACCTCAAGGTTGAAGAGAAATTCATCTGGAAAATCTGCTACTAATGGATGATCTACCTTTATAGGTGTGTCTGCCAGTTGATCTACAGTGACCTGTCCTTTTATTTCCTTCCTTTCGACATACTGAATGTCATACTCGCTAAGTATCATGACCCATTTAGCCAATCGGCCTGTTAAAGCTGCCTTACTTAGGAGGTATTTAGGTGGATCAATTTTTGCAATCAACATGGTTTGTTGATTGAGCATATAGTGCCTAAGTTTTGGGTAGCAAAAACTACCGCAAGACAAGCACGTTCTATGTTGCTATAATTCAATTCATAGCCCACTAAGGTTCGACTGATATAATAAACCGCTCTCTCGTGACCTTGATCATCTTGTTGTGTGAGAAGAGCCCCTAATGCCAACTGAGTTGCTGAGATGTAAAGTATCAATGGTTTGCCCTCTGTAGGTGGCATTAGGACTGGTGGAGTAAGCAAATAGTCCTTGATTTGTTGGAAGGCCTCTTGACATTTAGGTGTCCACACAAATGGCACTCCTTTTTTGATTAAATGCTGAAATGGATGTATTTTATCTACCAATTGTACTATGAAACGCCTAATGGACTGTAATCTCCCCTGTAGGGTTCTGAGTTGACCAATGCTGGTTGGAGGAGGAATTTCTATGATTGCTCTTACCTTTTTTGGATCTACTTCAATGCCTCTACGAGAGATGATATACCCTAACAACCTCCTTGATTTCACTCCAAAGACACACTTCTTCGGATTGAGCCTAACATTGTAGTTTTCTAGCCTTTGGAATATCTTGTCCAACACCTTCAAATGATCTTCCCTTGTTTCTAACTTGGCTATTATATCATCGACATAATCTTCCATGAATGTATGTACAAAGTCATGAAAAATCATAGTCATTGCTCATTGGTAAGTGGCTCCCGCATTCTTAAGGCCCAACGGCATAACATTCCAACAATATGTGCCCCATGGACATGTGAAAGCCGTCTTATGTTGATCTTCAGGTGCTATCTTTATCTGGTTATATCCAGAGAAACCATCCATAAGGGAGAGCATCTCATACCCTGTAGTAAGGTCTACTATCATGTCGATATTCGGCAACGGGAAGTCATCTTTAGGACATGCCTTGTTGATGTCTCTATAGTCAATGCAAATTCAAATGCCCCCAATTGGCTTAGTCACTAGTACCAGATTTGATATCCAATCCACATAGTCTATTATCCTTATGAATCCCACGTCCAGTAGTTTCTTAAGTTCTACCTTAACCAATAGAGCAATTTGCGGATGCATCTTCCTTAGTTTCTGTTTAACTGGTTTGATACTTGGCTGGAGTGGTAAATGATGCAATATCAATTTTGGATCAGACCTAGGCATGTTAGCATATGACCATGTGAAGTTTACTTGTCTCTTTTTGAAAAATTCTATGAGTTGTTCTGTCTCTGATAAAGAAGCCGCAAAATATACTATCTGAGGATTCTCTTCTGTTCCTATGTTGACTGCGACAGCCTCTTCCACTAACATGGGTGACTTTTCCTATGCAACGAGGAGAATATTTAAACCTCTATCCTTGGGTGCCTCAGAGAGGTTTTCGCCCTCGGATATGTCTTTTATTTTGTCTTTTTCTTGGTCCAAAGGCGCCTTTTAGTTTTCACCTAGGGACTCATCATTTTTATTTTCATTTTCATTTTCATTTTTGCGACTAGAGGTGTAAATAGACTCCCTGAAATATGCTTTATTGTCCAAGTCTATGGTAAAACCTGCCTTATGATCCCCTCTAGGTATACCTTCTCTAAGTCCCATGAACTCAGCAACTGCTTCATCGTTCTCGAATGTATCACCTTGTTGATCCTAGTCGATGAGTTCGACATATACAAGGGGCATGTCATGATTGGAGTTTATAAGAGTAACTACTGACAAGGTGAATATAGACTGGTTGACATGGTCGTAGAAGTTTTGGACTAACTCCTTCTTGTTTTTCTTCCTAGGGATAGGTATATTCTATTGTGGGACAATGGTGAGGGCAGATTCATCAGAAGATGGCTTGTCAGGTGCCCAAGATGCACAATCAAGGGTTTCCCAATAATAGTTATTTTGCCATTCTTCTTTAGACAAGTGTTTCTTAGGACAAGGACTAGACTGTTTTGATACAGGTTTCACATTGAGGTCCAACTCTCCAAATAATGCATCTATGTTCATGGTACTAGTAGATGAGAGAGACTCCCATTCACCATCGCTTGAGTAAGGGGATTCATCATAGACTGGAGGTTTTTCATAAACTTGAGGTAGGTCACAAACTAGAGGAAGTGGTTCATGAGATGTCTCAATGTCTGGGTAATCATTCACTTCCTCTTGAAACATTGACGAGGTACCAGGAAACCCAATTCTAAGTGGTTCACACCCTAGCCCTAGATACTTTGGTCGTGGGTAAACAATAATTGGTTATGTCCTTCCATTTTGATATAGTCCTAACCCACTATGCCCATCATAGCCTTCATTTTGCATTATCTTACATCCTTTTCCATATTGGTCCTTGCCTATTTGAATAGACGGGGAGGGGTATTCATGTTCTTCTTGATACAACCAGGAATCAGCTTGATCCATAATCTCTTCACTTAACTCTCCCCATTTTGTCAATGTCATTGTAGGGGGAACATGAAATGTGACCATTGACTATCTTCTATCCACCATAGGTAGGCCATATGCCTTAGGTGGAATCAGTTCAATAACACAGTATGATGCCTTTATATTATATTCACCACAACCCTTGTCTTGGATCTCAAGTTTCGAGTGGATGTTGGTGGTTTGAATGAAATGGACTTAGTGAGACATGATGGGTCAACGTACTGGGATAGAGTGGATGATGAATCCTGTTGATTAACAAGCACTTGTTGGTGTGGAAGATCCCTTAGGCTTGTGCAATACTATAAAGGATCTGGATCACCATCAATGGTGATCTCTGTGCCATTATAGGGGAGCTTGAGACACTGGTGGTATGTTGAAGGTACCGCTTTCATTGCATGTATCCAAGGTCTACCTAACAACAAATTGTATGGAAGAGTGAGATCCAAGACTTGGAAGCTAGTGCTCATGATTGTTGGGCCAATTTGAATTGGGAGTGTGAAAACTCCTTTGGATGATCTTTCCTCATCATCATAAGCCTTAATGACTATACTCTTAGTTGTATCTACATAGTCTTCTGAGAATCCTATTGCCTTAACTAGTTTAAGGGTACACAAGTTCAAACCTACTCCTCTGTCTACCAAGACTCATCAGACTTTGCTTTGATGGACTAAGACTTCAAGATGTAAGGGGTCATTGTGATCTAACTTTTCATTTGGGTAGTCTTGTTGTGAAAATGTAGCATGATGTGAGTTGGTCAAATATCCCACCATCTCTTCGAAATGATTGACATCTAATTTTGTAGGAACAGTTGTATTATGTAGAGCTTTGTCAAGAATGGACCGATGCTAAGGTGATAAGGTCAACAATTCCAAGATAGATATTTGCGCGGGGGTTTTACTCAATTGATCAAGAAGGTTGTACTTGAACTTGGAACTTTACGTAGATGGCTTAGAAGAAGGACTAGGAATAGTAATCTTAGTTCTACGTGTGGTTATATTACATTCTAGATGCTTCTTGATGGAGAAAGTATTGACATTCTCGTTTGCGGCTTGAAGGTGGTTTATGATCTTTCCTATACCATAGTCATACTTGGTATTGTTATAGTTGGCCGATGGATTATTCTGGGGTCCCAAACTGGAGGCTTTTCCTTTTGTGTGGTCATGTAAGGGGTTCGTGAAGACCTTATGATCACTGTTCTTAGTGTTTTTCTGCCCACCAACCTCTATAGTTCCATTTTCAACAAAGTCTTGTATGATGTTCTTTAATTGGCGACATTGTTGGAGGTTGTGCTCTTTCATTCAATGATAGTCACAGAAAGCATCATCGACACACCATGAAGGTTTGAATTGTCCAGGATCATACTCTCTTGGTTCCAATGGTTTGATAAGATTATGTTTGACCAATTCTTTGAAGACTACCTCAATTGGTTGCCCTAAAGGTGTAAATTCTCGCGTTGGAAATCTCCTTTGTTGTGAGTTCTGGACATAGTTAGCCATTTGATCAGGACTGTTCGTCATGTCTGCTTATTGATTGTATCCTCTAAGTGTGATAACCGATCGAGTATGTATGTGCTTAGCATCAACTATGTCATCATTTGTGACATTCTTGTTCCTAGACCAGAATTTGTTTCTATCATTCGACACATTTTATTGTTGGACAATCGGGCTCTTGCCTGGTACTTTGATTTTGCCTTTGTCAATAAGGCCTTTTTCAAGGATGATCCCCTTTTGTACCAAGTCAATGAATGAAGTGCAACAATGTACCTGTAAGTCACCTCTCAATTTGGGGTTGATGTTTTCGAGGAAGATAGTGACCTTTTGTTTTTCAAGTATTTCGATGGGACAGCGGCTAGCTAGACTCCTCCATCTCTGGAAGAAAGTGATAAATGTCTCGCCATCTTCTTGTGTCGTGTGGCACAAGGTTGCTATGGTTACTTCGTTGTCTATGTTAAAGGAAAAATGTTCAACAAACTTTTCAGCCAATTCCACCCAGGATCGTATACCATATGGCAATTTGGAAAACCATTCCAAAGCTATCCCTATAAGGGTTCGTGGAAATAGACGCATCAAGTAAGTGGGGTCATATGATATATCAATGCATGCCATTGAAAATTCTCTAATATGTTCTATAGGATTCTTTCTCCCATTATACTTAGGAAAATTTGGTATAATGTATCCATGGGGGAAAGGTGTCATATAGAGTGCTTTGTCAAATGGGCATGGAAATAGGTCTTGTGCTGATATAGTTCGTTTGCTTGACATAGACAAGTCGTCCATCTTTTGTTGTAGAGTCTGCATTTGGTTTTGAAGGATGTTGACTTGTGTCAAGGACATGGTGTTCATGTTATTTGGATCAATGTAGATGTTCTGATACGCCATGTTTTATGACGGGTTATGATTGGGCAAGGGGATATATCCTGTCAAAATATTCTGATTCGGGATAGGGATATTCCTTGTCTAAATTGTTTGATTCGGTATAGGAATGCTTCCTGTCTGAATTGTCTAGTTTGGAATAGGAATATTTCTTCCAACCTTGGTTCTCTTACCAGTCGTGTTGGTGCCAAAGGGGTTGGAAAAGTTGCTCCCGCAGTGAATTGTAAACCTCGTGTTATGTTAAAAGGAGTTCGGTTTACAACTGACGATGTTTGTGTTGGTATACCTGTTGGTATTGCTGTGGTTATTTGAGGAATAGAAACAATAGATATCGCAGTTTGTGTTGGTTGAGTTGACTTAGTTGTCAAAGAATGGACATCAAATCCTAGAGGTAGAGTGGCACTTTCTACTAGCAATTTTGCTAAGTAGCATTGTGGATCGTTTAGCAAACACTCATCCATGAAGGCTGCAAACTCAGGATCTTGAACTACTGCATCTACGTCTTCTATGTAAATATGCCCATGTGTGTCCCTAGTGACATGTTTTTCAAGTAAAGGCTTGTGTGGATGTTTGCTGCCTGACGGTTGGTTTCCGAACGGATTGATGAATTCGTTGGGGTCTATCATTACTTTGTGTTTCTTTTTGGACCTTGTTTCGACCATGAAAAAGTTTTCTCAAAATGGGTAATGCAGACTATATCTAAAATTGATATGACCTATGTCTATGTTTTTGGATTTTTTTGACAATAAGGATGTTGCTAAAAATCTAAGATGACGTATGACTAGACAGATAATATGCTAAACTCTAAGTTGACTAAATGGCGAAAAATGAGTCTAAGACGGGTATAACCTACTACCTAATGGAATAAATGCATGCAAAAGTTTGTTCCCAATGATGGAACCTAAAAGTATGACAAGGACAGTATGACAATGTGAATTTTCCAAAGACAAGGAAAGTTATCGAACTGTGATTTGCAATTTCCTAGGGAGTACCTATATGCTTGAAAATTAGGATGATTAAGACTAAGATGTTTTACAGTGACCGAGACATATATGACACCTAATGACGGTAGCTAAGACCTATATGACTCCTAATGATGGTAAACTAAGATGTATATGACGCCTAATGATGCAAGGTTTTTTTTTGAGTAAATTTAACTGGTTTCTAATCCAAGGTTGATCCTAAAAACCTAAAGCAAATAGTGACAAAGATATTTCAGACTCAGCTCACGGTTTTTTTTTGAAATTTTTTTGTTGACAGGCAATTGCGGTTCACCTAATAGTTGCAGTTTTTTTAACAGATGCAATTTTTCAACTAACAGATGCAACTTAAAAGGACACATGCATTTTTTGAACTGGAATATGCGGTTTGCATGCACACATGTGACTCATAATGTAACAGTTGCGACTCGTTTTATGCAGACTGTGTAAAATGACTATTTTGACAGACAGATGCGGCGTTTCCCCTATCAAATGTGACTCACTATGACACATGCGGTGATTAAACTGACAAATGCGACTCTGTTTTTTAAAAAAGAAATTTTCCCAAAATTTGTTTGACTGACTTTGTTTGTTTGATCAAGATTTTGACGAATACAACAGAGAGCAAACACAACAATCAATGTATCTTCCGTTTTTGAGATGTAAGGACTGTTAAGACTCGAAAACATGTAAAACCTAGGCTTTTAAGACAATACTTGTTCAGTTCTTACTTGGATTTCTCCAGCTACGCATATTTATGGCGAATGACTAGTAGCTTGACCCCACTGGCTCCCCTCCACGACACTCACTTATATGGGGCAGCCAAGCTACTGTACCCATGAAACTCCCATGGCATACATTTCATTTCCACACATAAACCGTAAGAATGTAAGACGGCTTCACAGGGCTAACCCTGTTGCACCAACAAGTAGGTAGGATTTTGGTAACTCTACAACAAGGTGTTTAATAAGGGAATTCCATTCGTGGGACACTATCCAACATCGGCGAGAGTCCATTTCTATCTATCTCGTCGGAATAGTGCACGTGATTCTTGGGTTTTCCCCAAGAATCCACTTTTATATACCAGCTGGAAGTCGCTCGGCTTTAGCGTGCTACCGGTCTGAGTCATCTTGGGTTGAGTACTTTTTCCCACCAAGATAGGCCCAAGTTCTAGAGTCAGCAACCATTTCTCTTACACCTAGGATTGCATGACTGCACAAGGGGAGAGGATACTTTGGTGTACTGAATCGTAAGGGTTTACAAATATGTGCAAAGCACCAAACAAAGAAGACAGTGGTTCTTTTTATTCCAAATGAAAATTTTCTATCTATCAAATAGAAAATTCATTTTAATCCCACACGATGATTATCTATCTACCAAACAAAAGCTTATTTAAATAAATTAACACAAAGGCATTAGGTCCCGCATGCAATTTATCAGTAGTTCATAGTCTTCAGCTTTCGTCCTGCAGAAAAATTGTCTTGGGTTTTAATTGTCTTCAAAGCTTCATCTTGAAAACACTATGTTCCTTTAGACTTTATTTAGCTCCAATTTTTTTTTGTCCACTTGATCCAATGTGTGCTTTGAAGTGTTTTTTTGTTTTTTCTGCACATGCACAAACCGAACAAAGCCAAAACCCTAATAGCTAGTCAAGACAAATCTGATTTTTGAAAATATTTTTAACAGTAAAAATAAAACTACAGAGAACAAACCCATACTTAAATTTCAAGAGCTTTCCAAAAATGTAAATAAATCTGAAAGATTGTCTGTTTTGCACCTGAAATTAATTTTTTATGAAAAAATCATAAAAAAATTATTAAAAATTTAAAATAGATCCAAAAAATCTGATTTTTTCACTGAAGGTTCCTGACATAATTTCAAATCTTCATAAAACATTTCGTGAATAGATCTGCAACCGTTTGTGAGATTCAAACAAATATTTGTGAAACCATAATTTTCAAAGATCTATTGTTGGAATAAAAAACATTTATCCAGATTTAAAACCTAAAGAATAGACCCCTATTCAAATTTAAATCTCTTTCCAGAAATGTAAACATATCCAAAAAATTTAACAAATTTCTCTCAGAATTGATATTTTATGAAAAATAACAAAAAAATGATAAAAAATTCAAAACATCACCAAAAAATTTGATTTTTTTTGTGAAAGCTCTTGAGAATGTCATCTATTTGCAAACAAATTTTGATGAAAAAATATGTAGCCTTGTAAAATTTATGGTCGAATATGTCGGGTTCACCAAATGTAACTCAGATTTTTCGGAATTGTGGAAGATGCTAAAGCTGCACAAGATTAAACATCAATTCTAATCTAAATAAAACAACAAAGAATGATAAGTAAGCATGATTAATCTAAACTAATAAAAACTAGAATGATCTCACCGAATATGCAAATACTTCCTCGATTTATCTCAATTGCCTTTCTCCATCTTGTTGTATTGTTATTCTTGCCCTTAGATATTTGTGTGTTTGAATGCAAGCATAACTTCGTCGAGTGTCTCAGCAAAATATCGAAGATTGTTTCTCTTCTCAAAAGTGTATGATTTCGGGAGAGAGGAGGAATAATGATTATGACAGGCCATTTTATAGATTTTGTGTTTTCGAACAATCGGCTTAGATTGAAAGAGAGATCGGCGGACGAGATTGATGAATGCCATGCGATGTGAGTTTTGTCTCAGATAGAACGTTAGTTAGACCATGAGTCAGGAAAGACTAAAAATAGAACAAGATCTTAATCTTCAGTTAAGAATCTTCGAAAATAGAAGAAATAGACTTTGAATGTCAAAGACAAAGTCAGATCTCAAAGATGAGGAATTCGAATGCATAATTAAATTAACTAATTAAATAAAAGATATTTAATTAATTGATGCATACATGCATATGAGTTAGAAATAGTTAATGGACTAGTTGTGAGAGAGAGTCTTCCTGCAGAGATGATCAGTAGTGGAATTCAGAGATAATTGGAGAACTAAAAATAGATCTCAAGTCAGAAGGTGAGTGAATGACTTAGATAACTGAATGATAGAAGAAAGTGACATAAATAATTAAATATGAATTAAATGTTAATTTAATTCAACATTCGAGCATAGAAGATTTAATTAATTAAATAAAGTAATTTATTTAATTTGACTTTCGAAAAGGGTGGAATTGAATAATTAAATAATAAATATTTAATTACAGTTGAAAAGGGTGTTAAATGAATAATTAAATAAAGATATTTAATTATAGTTGACATATGATAAAAGGGGTAATTAAATAATAAATTATTTAATTGAAAGATGATTTAATAAGTTAGCGACATAATTAAATAAATATGATTTATTTAATTAATCAAGTTGAATAAAGATTAATGATGAATTAATGAATTAATTTAAAAGAGATATTTAATTAATAGAGGAAATATGTGTTAGAAAGGTTAATTAATAATTGACATTATTTAATCATGACCATGGACTATAGAAAATTATGTCAAATGTGTACTCCCAGGCCTAGACCAAATTTCGGTGTCTACACAAAGGATCACTTTCTAAGGCTGGTTTAGAAGGGAGATTTGGGATGGTGTTGGTGTTGATGGGAGGTTTGATGATTTTGATGAAAGGACAATAACCAAGACCATGATGTGTTGTTTGCATGTGAGGCTTGATAGGGTTGTGGATACCTTGTTCGTTAGCACCACATCCTATTCCACTATAGCCGAGTTGTTTCATGAGCTCATAACCTTTTCCATTAAGCTTTTTCAACAATTTTGGATCAAGTGAGGGTTTGTTGTTGGCTTGTTTGTCTAGAGTAGTTGAGGTGGATGCTTGTAAAGGATCTTTTGAGTCTTGTCTTGACAAGACTACGTTTCCCTTTTTAGAGTCTTTGTGTATGAGCTTGGATTCTCCTAGTAAAGGAGGTGTGAAGTTTAAGGAACCCCAATCATCGTCTAAGGGCGTTAGTTGTACGGGTTCCACTTGGATGGTTGGTGTTAAGGTGTTAAAATGATTCTCTTTGGATTTCTCAATGTTTAAGCAATTGTTTGGTTCAGAGTCAACTTCAAGTGTGTACACTTTGTTGTTATAGATGTACTTCATATTACGATGAAGAGTGGAAGGCTCTCCATTGATAGCATGAATCCACGGTCTACCCAAGAGAATATTGTATGAAATTTCATGAAGCATAACATGGATTTTTGTGTCTAATGTGGCCATTCCAAGTGTAAGAGGTATAGTGACCACACCGAGTAGTTTCTTAGTGATGTTGTCAAATCCACAAATAGATAGAGAATCAAGTTTTATGTGTGATCTATCTATGCCAAGCCTATCCAAAAGGAACACACTACACACATTAAGAGCATAGTTGGTATCTACCAGAGTTTTCTTGATCCCTTTTGTATCGTATTGAGATATTATTATGAAAGCTTCATTTTCTTTTCGCACATCCAAAGGAGGGAGCTCACTTTGGTGGAAAATAATAGTAGCATTAATTTCATGAATAATAGCTTCTATGTCATTTGGTTGCGTATTAGAAGGGATAGGAACTTGTTGCAGGGAATTTTGCATCATATTGTGATAATGAGTGGAGGCTTGAATGAGATCCCATAATGATATCTTAGCAGGAGTATTCCTTAGTTGGTCAACAAGGTCATAATCCCTAAGAATTGAATTTAAGTGAGGGGTAATAGGTAAGATTGGAGGTGATGAAGGTAAGGAAGTGGAGGTTGGAGTTGATGGTTGTGGATCATTTCTTGTGTAATGTGTATGAGCAACAGTTTGATGACTCGGTTGCTATGACATATTATGCTTAGGTGGGTACAAGGTGAATTCGGGTTTGGTTGGAGTTTGAGGTTTGTCTAAAGGGGGGTAAAGGATTAATTGATGTTGAATAATATTAACATCCTTGAGAAAGGGAGAGGCTGATGTTGTCTCTTTATTTTCTTCTAAGGGTGTGATATTATCATTGTTATTGTTATCCTTATTGGGTATCATGATATGCTCCCTAGGAGGAAAGGTTTTAGGAGAACTACAAACCAACGGTTCTTGACAATCAAAGGTTGGTTCTTCTAAAATAGCTTCACCACGAGTAGGGAAATGATCAATGGTTGAATTGTCGTGCACAATAAGGATTTTTTTAGGTGAAAGGGAATAACTAATATTTGCATGACCTTCACTAATTTTATTTTCTAACAACAAAGTATCTTTGTCACAACTAGGAGAAATACTAGGAGAAAAACAAATGTTATTGTCATGATTAGCTATGTTTGTGTTGTCTTGTTCATTAATGTTTTGTCTAGTAAGATAAGTAAGAGGAGAGAAAAAACTAGGATTCTCATAACTCTCATTGATTGGTTCTTCTAACAAAATATCTTCATCACTAATAGGAGAGATATTAGGAGAATAACTAATATGATCGTTAGGAATGTCCAAAGTTGTATCTTCTTTCGTTACAACATTCTCATAGGGAGGGGATATTAAAATTTTCTTAGCATGTCTAGTTATGTAAGCTACTAACATTGTTTGAATAAAAATGAAAAGTACATGTAACCATTTATGCAATGTTTCAACAATATAAACAATGTATATGCAAAAATACAAAACATTTTTATCCAATATATGCTAAGCTCTAAGAATTTAAATAATGTACATGCAAGAATGAAAATAACTTTTAACAATATAATGCAAAGTTTTATGAATATAAACATTGTATATGCAAAAGTGAAAAATACATCTATAAATGTGATGAAAAATTGCAGAAATGTGAGCATTTTCAAATCTAAGAATGAAATGATTTTAAGAATGACCATCCTAAAATGATGATTTTGAGCTAGAATCATAAAACCAATGTTCCCAAAACTTCCCATACTTATAGCATATGATACTAGGAGCCTAAGAAAGCACAAAAATGAGTTTTCTAGTGCTGTAACAAACAGTGAAAAATTTGGAAATGGATTAGGTCGTCTAGAATGGTGAATTAGTCCCAGTTAGGGTTTTCTTTTCAAAATTTCCAAAAATTTGCAATCATTTAGGATGGGTATGATGTTGGATGACCAGAAGACTAAAGGTAGCTGTATATTTTGGATGAATGATGAGGATTGGAGATGCAAGAATGCAAAGTATATACGCTTTCATGCATGCAAAAATGTGCAACCCTAGAATGCAATTTAAACAATGCAAAATATAATGCAATGCAAACCTCAGATGATAAAGAACTCCAAAGTAGAAAATAAGGGTGTAGGAATGTTAGTTTCACCAAAATGAACTACCAAAAATGAAGAAAGAGAGGAAAGGTAATTCCCTAATGAGCCTCTAGAGTTTTTCACCTAGAAGCTAAGTTAGGAATGTGCTCTCTTTCACACCTTTTCATTTTAGGGTTCATTCAAAGGGGATTGGGGGTTTGTGATGTGTGTGAAATGTGATAACCTATATGCAACAAACTGAAAATAGAAACCAAATAGTAATGTAAAACCTAAAGAATGCAACTATGTTTTAAAACACATAAGGATATGCAAGTATGTACAAGATGACCTAAGAAACATAAACAAACTATTACAAAAATGAATAAGGTTGAAGAGGTACACCTAGGGACTGAAGAGGGATGAGATGAGGTTTGGAATGTTGATGAAATTGTTGCAAAAGTTGACTGGGACACTTGTGCCAATCTGGGTGACCTAGTCCCAGATCTGAGAAAATTTGTCTGGAGCCCGTTTCTACCAAATGGGTGTCTGAATATATGCAAAAATCACTGAAAAGTGGAATCAATGGGACTAGGTTGCCATTATTGGTGACTTAGTCCTCTTCTAAATTTCTGGAAATGCAAAAGGGGAAACAGAAGCCCTCAGTCTACACTTTGGTTTTTCACAAGTGTCTGCTTCTGAAACTCTAATTCCTAGGCCTAAAAGTGACTTTTGATGGATGTTTGGACTTTGCAATCAACAAGATGTCTTCAACAAGTCTTCAAAGCCTTCAATCATCTTCAATGTACCTAAATCTGCAAACACATAAGGAGAGAAAGAGAGAATGTTGATTGTTAGGGCATGGGGGTTTTCCTTGGTCAAACCCCTTTTAGGTAACTAAACAAAAATAGAGAAATAATGTAATGAAGCATGAAAAAATAGAATAATGCAATTAGTACCTTGCCATGATAAGAGATCTTGTGTTGTTGTAGCAATCAACCTTTGAATGTTTCAGAAAATATGTCTTGTTGACTTAGAATGCTCAAATCCTAGCTTGCTTGAGAAGAGTGAAGGAGGAGTGCTTGAGAAAATTGAGTGAGGAAAAATGAGACTTGTTAGGGTGAAAAATGAGGGGAAAAGCCTTATTTATACAAGCTATTCCCTAATTTCCTGAAAAATAACACCATATAGGCCGACCTTAGGGTTTAGGAGATAAAATCTTGAAAGAATATTAAGTTTATTTCAATTTTTATTCCACATGGGACTAGGTCACCCAAGGTGGTGACCTAGTCCACCTAGGAATTTTTCATTGGTTGTCAGGAATTTAAGTATGATTATTGCTAATTGTTAGGATTGTCTTATGAAACACACCTAAGATTGGACCTATAAGTGTATTAAGGGGTCATTATAGCATAAGAAAGGGTTGATTTAGTGATGACAAGCCTAGGAAAGTGTGAAAATGTTTTACAACACTTTGGCACAAAGCTTGAAAAGAGGTAATAAGAGGTTGAAAAAGGTCCAAAATCCATAGGAAAGGGTCCAAATGAGTGAAAATTGTCAAGGCTACACTGTTTGGTGACACAACAAAGAGAATATGTCAAATATATATATATATATATATATATAAGTGTAAAGAAAATGTGTATGTACATATATAAATTTGGAATATATGCCTACTCAAAACAATATTTATAAAATGTGGCATATGTCATCTCATGGTCTATATGTGAACCCCAATCCTATACCTACACAAATACAAGAAAGAAACACATTAGTAAGCTCATATGCAAGATAAAACAAGGATTCCCCATGAAATCCATCTACGATGCTTTATAATAGAAAAAACAAAGAACAAACATGGAAAGATAAATGAAATCCTAATTAAGCAATGCAAAATCTTGGTCCCATAGGGGAGTTGGTGTCAATTGGTGTGTCAAAATTGGCCCTTTCCCAACTCTTTTGTAAGCTTTGTGATAATTTGTGGATGATTGAAGCTCCTTGATGGGATTTTGGAATAACCTTGCTATGGAACCATAAAAATGATGAACACTTGCTATGAAGTAGACAAAATTAGCTCTCAATTTGAAGAGAGTAACTTTGCTCAAATTGCAGATGATTGAATGAGAGGAAGAGTCTCTCATTTATATATTTCCAAATTGGAAAAGAGAGTGAATAGAGCAATGTGGGATCATTCAACATCCAATAGCCAAGTACCACTTGTCAAGATGTGAATGGTTGAAGGTTGTGCACATTTTGATCAAAGTGCCAATAAATGATATTGGGAAGAATTTCAAAATAGTGAAATGACATGTGAGAGGGAAAAAAGAATGAAGTTAATGCCACTTGGCTCAATGCACAAGGACATATAAGAGGGGAGTGAATTCTTTGTTGGATGTACAAATCCATTTGGATTTGAATTCAAATTTGAGGGAATATTCTCCTTTTATGCCATGTGAGGGAAAATAGGAGATTTAATAAATGAATTAAATCTATTTTCATGTGCAAGTTGCATTCTCTAGAGGATGTGACATGATTTAGGATTAAATTAATCAAGATTCATTAATTTAATGAGAGTTTTAGGAGATGTGACAATTTTGACTCAAATTTATGAATTATTGAAATCAAATTGAGAGGAAGGATTTAATTAAATAAATGTTTTGATTTATTTAACTAAAGGGGATAATGTTAGATTAAATCAAATAAGGTTCAATTTATGCCATTTAATAAGAGAACTTTAGAAATTCAATTTAAATAAAATGAATTATTTAAATGAACATAGATAGATGATTAATTGAATTAAATTGATTAATTTAATCAAGAAGGGAGAAAGACTTAATTAAATAAATAATGATTTATCTAATTAAGAGATGAAAAGTGTTCATAAGCTGAGATTATGATTCAGGAAGAAGTGATGTTAGTAATCAGGATCAAGTGTGTTGGTCAATTTTCCATGTCTATATTTTGCCCCTCTTTGAAGAAATGCACTTGTTGTGTTGGTTCAAAGAATAAATTGCTGTGATCAAAGTTCAAAATTTATCAATTTTTTCGAATGACCCATTGTTTCCCAGTGGAAGGATTATGCTAATATGTTGCCCCCTCAAGAGATCGGATGAAAATTTCAATTTTTGGATGATCTCACGAAAAAAGAGGAAAAAGTGCTTGATAGGTCCAAAAATGCCCCAGGATGTCAAAAAACATTTTAAAATGCCAAAAAAGATACACCATGGTCCCCGATTGGAAAAAAATGAGATATGGGGACCAAACCCTAGTTGGGTGGTCAAATTAGGTTAAAAAACCCTAATTTGCAGGCTTAAATAGACCTTGAGAGGTTGCTTTCGATTCATTTGCACACTTAGGCTTTAGAATTTCAACACTTTGAGCTCTGAGTTCTAGTTGAGATGGTGCAACGACAACTTCCTAGGAACGTGTCGGGGAGGGTACGAGTGCACCAACAGCCAGCTAGTGTAGGACCCATGGTATGTACCCCCATCCTAACTTTTTATTTTATCATTTTACATGCATTTAATAGGGTTTAGGTCAACCTTAGGTCAAGCGGCGCTATATAGCACCGTTGCAAATACTCAATCGGCATTGTGTGGCCTCAAACTACACCACATGTGAGAATAGCACCAGCGCAGGCCAGTTAATAGATTAGGGTTTCCGTCCAAACTCCGTTGCATATGAAAATTTGACTGCACGACGTAGTTTGAAACTAGGGTTTTGGCACAAATTCAACTGCATACGCCAATTGGACCACAGGGCGCACTTTGGAGTTTAGAATTTGGAAAACTCTGCCACGGTGGTACAGTTTGGAACTTTTCAAATTGGGCCGCATTTGCAAACAACGCTGCTTTTGTTGTTTCAAATACGAAAAGCTGACTCGGGAGGCAAATGTTTTTACGAGACTTGACGTGATGGTTTCTCTTGTGTAGGAGGAACTTGAAATACTTCATTTGGGGGAGTATAGATGGCTGGTGCTTAGGATAATACAGGGTATGCACATATTCCTCAAGGAGCAACTTGGTATGCTCGGTCTTTAGTTCATTGCTTATGTTCCTCCTGTTCGAACCCACTTGGGGATGATGATAGATTTGGTCAAATGGTGGCATAGTGAGACCTCCTCATTCCATCTTCCTACTGACGAGGCCACCATCACACTCAAGGATGTCTAGCACATCCTTCGACTGCCCATCTCTTAGAACTATAATTTCACATGAAAATCATAAGGCCTTTTGCCCTTTTAAACCCATTCATTTGCTATCTTTTCCATTAAAAATTCATTTTTCCCACTCATATATAGCCTATACCCTTTACCATTGCCTTAATGTTCAATTTTACATCACTTACTACTTTACCGCAGCCTCCCACAATGAGCTCATGGTATGGTGGTAGCAACTAACGGAGCAGGCAAAAGACAATCACCACGGTACCACTGGCAATCAGGCCAGTGACCGTGGTGACCGTGGTAGCGGTTAGTAGATGGCGAAGGGGGAGCCACTGTATTACCATGGAGAGTCATTCGATAGACTATGGTGACTGTGGTGATAGGGTTGGCAACCGACGAGGTAGTGAAGTGGCGAATGGGTAGCAGTTACGGCAATACTGTAGCCACTAAAACAATGACCGCAGTGATAGCTATAAGTGGCTAGCGGTCGGCGACAAGCATACCATGGTACCGTGCATGGTCAAACCACATACCATAGTGGCCATGGTGATCTAGAAGCGGTTAACGAAGATAGCAAGGAGACAGTGAATGGCTGGTCGGCTGACAGTGGCGAATGGGTAGCAGTTACCGCGATACCATAGCCATTAAAACAAAGACTGCGGTGACTGTGGTAGTCTACGAGATAACCAACAAGGCAGTAATGAGACAGTCACTGCTATACCATGGCCAGTCAATAGGTTGACCGCGGTAGAGTGGTAAAACTGAAGGCTACGGTGAGATAAAATAAAGGAGTGGATAAAGTATAATGTGAAGTGTGAAAGAGGGAAGGGATAAAGTGAGATATAAAAGGATAACTATAGTTTAAATATTTTATATGCCGATAAAGGAAATATAATCAAACATTTTATTTTTGTCGTAGAATGTAAACGACCATAACCAAAATTTGAACAGTTGTAACAGAAAATGAAGGATCACGACCCTTGAGGTATGTGATGTATAAAGGTATTTGAAAATCAGTCATAGGGGTTGAAAAGGTGTGGGATTTTTTCCACTGTAATAACAGAACTGGGATAAGATCAATGAAGAGTCCTTATTGAAACTGGATGTAATGGAGTAAAAAATTTTAAATTGGTGCAATTTTTCTGAGTTTGTTTGTTAAGATGACATAATTGGTGAGTTTCATATTAGGTTGCTTCCAATTAAAATTTCTTAAATCATTTAAATCAGAATAACAAGTATATATTTGGTTTATCATGGTGCAATTTTCACTTTGTGTGGTTTGGTTAATAGGTATCTGTAAAGTCGGAATTAAATTCTTTTAAGCAAGTCATAGTGGTTTTAGAATTTTGGTTGGATGTTTAAAGAAGAACTTGGTAGGAAAATGTACATGAGTAATTTATGCAAGCCATAAATTGGGTGAAATGATATGCCAGTCATAGAATTTCATACCTTAAAAATGCTTAACAACTTGAATTAAGTTGGATAGGGAAGCACCTTGAATCCTTGTTATTTTGACTCTGTTGCCCAATAGATAGAAGGCACTGATCTGCCATATCCTAGAGGATAGAATTTGTAACAAACAATATTTTCAAAACCTTTCATTTGTGTAGTAGGATTAGTAGTAGTATCCTTTTGTCTATCCATTCCCAATTGCCATTGTGGGTAGACTATTTAGCAGGAAATTCATTTCAAATCTACATGTTTCACATAGGTTCACCCGCCTAGGTCTAGCAGAACCTAAAGAGTAGAAGGTTTAATTGTATAATTGGCCTTGTATGTTGTCCAAGAATGTTGTAAGGTCCTAGAAAACTCTTATGGTTCCTGCATTTTTGAGAACCAACAGTTTGGCAACTTTTTTGGGGAACATAATCTGAAAATAAGCCTTGTCATAGAGTCAGTATCTTGTAGAAGACTCCGCTGGGAATAAAGAATTGCAGGTTTTCTCACTTTTGGAAAGTGAGTGGCGACTCTAAATGAACAAATATATTGAGACTGATAAATTGAAATATATATCAAAAAGAAATCTTCCTAGAGTTCAGACCATCACAATTGCTCCCAAAATGCAAGGAAGAAGGTCTTTGTACAAAGATGGTGATGGTCCTAATGCCAAAAATAAATGGACAGAGAAGAATGATAAAGGTAAGAAGGTGATTGATGACATGGGACCATCAAACAAAAATAAAACATCAAAAGCATCACTAGAGATACACAATTCATATGGTACATTAGCAAATGAAGATAGCCCTTCCAGAGAACCTCACACTCCTGAGGAACAGAGGAATCCCTTTTATCAACCAGACCATAAGAAGGTTGAAGAATTCATGGTTGAATGTGAAGCTGAAAGAGAAAGAAGACAACATGAATATGATCAGAAAATGGCATTTCTTGAAGAGAATTGGGATGGACTTGGCTATGAAACAGCCTCTAAGGAGAATTATGAATTTATGGCCAGGGATGAAATAAATGCAAGATTGGAACATGAGAGACAAGAAGTGGAGAGAGAAAGAATAGAATATGAGTAGAGGCTCCAAGCAATTAAAGAACTTGAAGAGTTGAAGTTAGGGAAAGTGCAGATGAATACTCAAATGACTAATTTGTACAAATATGTCCCACCTCATAAGCAAGGGAACAATAATTCAGGCCCATCAAATTCATCGTAGGTCTACCAAAATCAGCCAAGGAATCAAGGAAGATATCAAAATGTTCCACCACAAAATCAAGGTTTTCAGCCACCTCCTTATCAGTGGCATGTCCCCCCATAGGGTCAGCAATATGTGGCAAATAATAATCCATTGTACTAGTGTCAATATTACCAAAATTCTCCTCCACAATATGCAACCATGATTAGGCAGTTTGACTTGGCTGGATTACAAATATGCCCTTACCCTATGGACAACAGTTGGAGAAGTTTGGTCCCAAAATTCATAGGGAGCAGTGCTACTACAACTGAAGAGAATTTGAGGAGCTTTAACACTTTTATGCAAGATTTAGATATGCAGTATTTAGATATACAAATGAGACTTTTTATGATGTCACTAATTGAAGATGCCAGAGATTGGTTTAATAGTCTGCCAACAACTTCTATTAATTCTATTCATGTGTTTTATGAACAATTTCTTGAGCAGTATGGGAATCAATATGCACTTGAGTTTGCATTGCATGAGTTGGTGACCATTCAAATACATCAAAATAAGTCATCCTATGATTTCAACCAGAGGTTTTCTAAATTGCATAATAAGATACCTCCTGGATCTAAATTGGCTGATCCTGTTGGATTGAGTATTTATTTAAAGGCTTTTGATCCTAAGACAGGTGATGAGCTCAGGAACAGGGGTCCCAAAAATCTGGCTGAAGCTCAAAGGATAACACTCACAATTGAAAATAACAGGAAAGTTGCAAGGATGATTGCCAAGAGGGATAATCCTAGGGTTCCCCAATATGCTCCTCCAAATAAACAAGAAAACACATATAGGAATGAGAGGCCAAGACTACATGACATGCCTTATAATACAAATTGGAGAAATGGAAAGCCAGTAATGGAGGGGCCAAGAAATAAAGAGACACCTGACCCTTTGAATAAAAGAGGGACATACATGGCTGATAATAGTCCTTGGTGTTCAATTTGTGACTTGCCACATTCTTCAGAACATTGTGTTGTAGCTCAATCAGTGCCAAGAAAAGACATAGCAGAAAATGATAATGAACAGGATCATAATATCTATCTGACTTCTCATACTCTTCACTCAACAAAGCAAGGATATTCATCTTCAGAGGAAGGAGGGTATGAATATGATGTTGATCATCAGAAATATAATGTTCACATGGCAGAACAGCAAGTTTTTTCTGACTATGAGGAAAGTGATGATGAACAAGGTTTCCCTACTGCATCATATCAAACTAATAGGGGAAATATGAAGAGACCAACTGAGGAATAAATTAAAAGATTGACTATTGCAGCAGTTGAGTTGGATAAAAGCAAGTATCGGCTGAGGAATAAAATAGTGAATGAAAATGAAGGTATTCCAAAAGGAATATTCTTGAAAGATAAAAAGATGTCCCATGAAATATCAAAAAAATAAATGATGAGTGCCCTCATAAAAAAGAAAAAAAGTATGTTCCCAAAGAAGAAAATAAAGAATTCCCCAAGGATAAACAAAAAATGGATCAGACATCAAAGAGGGAGAAGGAGGAGTACAAAGGTGAACCAGCAGAGCAAAAGAAGTTGATAAGAGCTGAAGGTGCATCTTTTGATTTTGTGCAAGATTTATCCCAGGTAAAAATATCTTTCCCATTACTTGAAATGATGAAAATTAAAGAGTATAGAGAAAGTTCTATTCAACTGATGTTTGGTGGGAGGAATCAAATTGTAAATTTTGAACAAAATGAGAATCCTGGAATTGCTGATAAGAAAGGAAAGATAAAAGTTTCAAAAGTTGGTCTGATTGATGCATTAATGAACACACCACAAATTGATCCATTTTTTACTACCCTACTCATAAATGGTAAATTCGTAAGAAATTGCATGATAGATTCAGGTGCTTCTATGAATATTATGCCAGTAGGGGTAATGAAACAACTCGGTATGTGGATAGATATTGAGGGTGGTAAGTGTTATGCCATGGATAGTAGGCATGTCCCAGTAGTGGGGATTATGAAAGATGTAGATGTAAAATTAGCAGCCTACCCACAAGCAACTTATAACATTGATATAACTATGATTGATACACCTCCTCAATTTGGAATGCCTTTTTCAAGACAATGGACTGCAACAGTTGGAGGTAATGTGAAATTTGATTTATCATATGCCACAATACCAGTTAATGGTGAAGCGGTAAAACTATATAGAGAACCAAGGGTGAATAAAATTGTTGAGTGTGTTCCTCAAGAACAACTTAATTGCTTCTGTGATGTAGATTTGGGGAGTTTTAGAGTAGAATTATCTCAGCCAGAACTTGTGAGTACTGACCCAATTGATAAGCTTGTCTCTAGAAATCAACAGGGTGTGTGGACAATGTACTTTGATGGGGCATGCAGTCAAGAAGGTAATGGAGCTGGGGTAGTTTTCATATCACCTGAAGGTACAACATTTAAATATTCATTTTTGCTGGCTTTTGAATTTACAAATAATGTGCCTGAGTATGAAGCCTTGTTGATTGGTTTGAATATGGTTGTCAAACATTAGATTAAATTGTTGTCTGTCTTGGGAGATTCTGAGTTAGTTGTGTCACAAGCTAGATCAAAGTATGCTGCAAAGAACAAGAGGCTGAAATAATATAGAAATGTTGTGTGGGATACAGTTGAACTATTTGATGCATTTTCAATTGATTGGATGGATAGATCTGAATATTTGATGGCTAATGTAGCCTTGAAGAAAGATGGTATCACTTTGGTAGGAGTGTCTCAGGTTGAATTTAAAATGAGACCAACAGTCCCTGGCAACATATATGGTTGGAAATTTTTTGATGATGATACTGACCTTTTGAAATTTCTTCATTGTATAGATCAATATGAGGCATAGGAGATTGATTTTAATGCTTTTGTGGAAGAAGTGGATGGGAAACAAACTGTATTTGGGAAGGAATTTTTGCATCTTAAAAATAGCAAGCTTCCCAAAGGGCTTGTGGCATTGGAGAGAGTGTATGATGGGAGTGATTGTTCCATCATAAAGCAGACACCTGTTAAGAAAGAAGATATTGAAGAAATAAATTTGGGAATTGAATTAGCACCAAAAAGGGTTTATATTGGAAATAAAATAAGCCCAACCACTAGAAGAATGTTGATTACATTGCTGAGAAAATACAAGCATGTGTTTTCTTGGTCTTATGAGGATTTGAAGGCATATAGAGAAGATCTTTTTCATCATGAGATTCCACTTAAGCCAGACATAAAGCCATTCAAACAGAAGCAAAGGCCTATTAACCCAACTCTTGAACCTAAGATGCAAGAGGAGCTAGCAAAGATCAGAGATGGAGGTATCATTAAACCCATTAGGCATTCAACATGGGTCTCAAATTTGGTCCCAGTCAGGAAGAAAATTAGGGACATAAGATTGTGTGTGGACTTTAGAAATCTGAATGTTGCTTCCCTAAAAGATAATTATCCTCTTCCAAACATGGAGGCAATATTGCACAAAGTGACAAGTTGTGAGCTATTATCAATGTTGGATGGATTTTTTGGATATAATTAGGTCAAATTCAAAGAATTTGAGCAATACAAAACAACATTCACTATGCCATGGGGAACTTATGTTTATATAAGAATGCCATTTGGTCTCACAAATGTAGGAGCTACCTTTCAAAGGGCCATGGATGTGGCATTTGTAGATCTGATCAATGCTATAATGGTGGTATATCAAGATGACCTCACTGCTTATTCCAAAAGGGAAGAGAATCATGTTGGTGATTTGGAGAAGGTCTTCATCAAAGCTTTGGAATATGGTATAAGTCTTAATCCTAAAAAATGTCATTTTGTTGTCACAGAGGGTAAAATTTTGGGGCATATTGTGTCTAAAGATGGGATTAGGATAGATCCTGAAAGGGCAGATGCCATAGATAAAATTCCCATTCCCAAAACTATCAAAGCAATCCAATCATTTTTTGGCCAAATTTATTTTGTTAGGAGGTTTGTGTCCAATTTTGCTGAGATTGTTAAACCTATATCTAAGATGTTGAAAAAAGGAGAAAAAATTGGACTGGACTATTGAAGCTATGGATTCCTTCATATCTATAAAAAGAGCTATCAAAGAAGCCCCTATCTTAAAGTCCCCTGATTTTACTAAGCCATTTCAGATTTTTTCTTTTGCTTCATTCCATACCGTAGCTACTGTCATGTTACAAAAAAATGATGAAGGTCATGAGCAGCTTGTTTCTTTTTTCAGTAAATCTTTGCAGGGGTCAGAGTTGAAGTATGATATCATGGAAAAATAGGCTTATGCATTGGTCAAAGCAGCAAAGGATTTCAGACCTTACCTTGTTGGAGCTAAGGTCATTTCTTATGTCCCACATGTAGCTATGAAGGATATTCTGGTGTAGATAGAAGTGACAGGGAAGAGATGCAGGTGGATTAACAAAATTCAAGAATTCAACATGGAGATTCAAATTACCAAGTTGGTAAGAGGACAGGGTCTAGCCAGGTTGATGGTAGAAACAAATATTGAAGCAAACCAGACCTACAATGTGGAAGGTAAGGATGAAATCATAGCAAGTATTGAGCATAATCCATGGTATACAAATGTAATGCATTATCTAAAACATATGAAGTGTCCCAAAGGGTTGAATGATAATCAAAGGAGAAATTTAAAGTTGCAGGCTTCTAAATATGTTTTTATAGAAGGGGACCTATTCTGGAAAAATAGGGATGGTATATTGTTGTTATGTCTAGATGAATCCTAGGAAAAATATGTTTTGAGAGAAATGCATGAAGGGGTGCGTGGAGGCCATTATTCTACTAAGACTATTGCACACAAGATTCTCAGGGCTGGTTATTATTGTCCTAGGGCATTCAATGATTCCTTTGCATATGTGAGGAAGTGTGAGGCTTGTCAAAAAAAATTAGGAAAGTTGAAGTATCAGGGAGCATTGCCACTTAGACCTTTGTAGGTGGAAGCACCTTTTCAACAATGGGGAGTTTATTTCATTGGGGAAATACAAGAAAGATCAAGTGGAGGACATAGGTGGATACTAGTGGCCATAAATTATTTTACTAAGTGGGTGGAGGCTATCCCAACTAGGCAAGCAACGAGCAAAGTGGTAGTGAGTTTCCTGATGGAGAATGTTATGACTAGGTTTGGCACTCCAGTCAAATTGATCACAGATAATGGGATGTGTTTTACATGAAACGAGTTTAAATATTTTTGCAAAACATATGGAATTAATATTTCTTATTCTGCCCCAATCATCCACAAGCTGGTTAGGCAGAGTCAAGCAATAAAAATCTTTTGAAGATAGTAAGGAAAATGCTTGATACAAATAAAAGGGCATGGGATTCAAAGTTAATATTGGTTGTGTGGGCGGATAGGATTATAGTGAAGAAGGCAACTGGAAAATCCCCATTTGAATTGGTGTATGGGACACAAGCTAGGATGCCATTACATAGTCTTTTGCCAGTATATAACTTTATTCTGCAAGAAGACTTGGATATTTCTGATCCAATGGAGGAAAGAATGGAATAGCTTGTAGAGCTTGATGAAATGAGAAGAGTGGCTCAAAAGAAAAATGTGAAATTGTAGTCATAGATGAAATACCTTTTTGATAAAAAGGCCAAGAAGAGAAAGTTTGAAAAATATGACTAGGTATTGATGTGGAATGCTTGGTGTCAGGATAAGGGGAAGCATGGCAAGTTTGAAGCTTTATGGCTAGGCCCTTTTGTGATAACTGGTAAAGGAGGTGAAGATTCATATTTCCTACAGAATATGTCTGGAGAAGAGCAAGATTTTCTTGTACATGGGCAGTTCTTGAAGCATTTCTTCTCTTGAAGATCAGTAGAGGGTCAAGGATTGCCAGTGCATGGACAATTCTTAATAACCTCTTTAAATTTTATTTCCATGCACAGTAGTTTAGGAAGTTTTGAAGGGTCTGGGTTTGCTAGTACATGGACACTCTCAGGAATCCCCTTATTGAAAACTCTATTTTCTTTCCATGTACAATAGATTAGGGTCATTTTCGCCTTCCATTCTCCATGCTCCACTTTCCATCTTTCATCTCCTTCACTCTTTCATTCCTTCCATCCTCCATTGCCTTCATATTCTGGACATTCATATTTTGGTCTACTCTCCCAATTGCATTCTAGATTCTTGTAGTGATTTGTTAAACCACTCATCCCCAACAGGAGCCACTGTTAGAACTAGAATTTCACATGAAAATCGTAAGGCATTTTGCCCTTTTAAACCCATTCATTTGCTATCTTTTCCATTAAAATTTCATTTTTGCCACTCATATATAGCATATACCCTTTACCCTTGCCTTAATGTTCAATTTTACATCACTTACCACTTTACCGTGGCCTTCCACAATGAGCTCGCGGTATGGCGGTAGTAGCTAACTGAGCAGGCAGAAGACAGTCACCGCAGTACCGCTGGTAGTTAGGCCAGTGACCACGGTGACCACAATAGTGGTGACCGTAGTAGAGGTTAGCAATGGTGAAGGGGGATCCACCATGTTATTATGGATAGTCATCTGATAGATCATGGTGACTGCGGTGATAGGGTTGGCAATCGGTGAGGTAGCAAAGTGGTGAACGAGTAGCGGTTACCGCAATACCATAGCCACTAAAACAATGACCGCGGTAATAGCGGTAAGTGGCTAGCAGTCAACAACGAGCATAACATGGTACTACACGTGGTCAAACCACAAACTACGGTGGCCACAATGAGTAGGAAGTAGTTAACAGAGATAGCGAGGAGATGGTGAACGACTGGCAGGCTGATAATGGCGTTCGGGTAGCGGTTACCATGATACCGTAGCCGTTAAAACAAAGACCATAGTAACACGATAACAGTGAAGGCAATAGTAAATAGTCAGCAATGAAGGAGGGACCATGTTACCGCACATGATCTAAACATAGACCGAGGTGACTACGGTAGTCTACGAGATAACTGACAAGGCAATAACGAGACAGTCACCACTATACCACAGCTAGTCAATAGGTTGATCGCAGTAGAGCGGTAAAAATGAAGCCTACAGTGAGATAAAATAAAGGAGCGGATAAAGTATAATGTGAAGTGTGAAAGCAGGAAGGAATAAATTGAGATATAAAAGGATAACTATAGTTTAAATATTTGATTTTCCGATAAAGACAATATAATCAAATATTTTATTTTTGTCACAAAATGCAAACGACCATAACCAAAATTTGAATAGCTGTAACAAAAAATGAAGGATCACGACCCTTGAGGTATGTGATGTATAAAGGTATTTGAAAATCAGTCATAGGGGTTAAAAAGGTGTGGGATTTTTTCCACTGTAATAATGGAACTGAGATAAGAGCAATGAAGATTCCTTGAAATTGGATGTAATGGAGTAAACAATTTTAAACTAGTGCAATTTTTCTGAGTTTGTTTGTTAAGATGACATAATTGGTGAATTTCATATCAGGTTTCTTCCAATTAAAATTTCTTAAATCATTTAAATCAGAATAACAAGTATATATCTGGTTTATCATGGTGCAATTTTCACTTTGTGTGGTTTGATTAACAGGTGTCTGCAAATTCTGAATTAAATTCATTTAAGCAAGTCACAGTGATTTTAGAATTCTGGTTGGATGTTTAAAGAAGAAATTGGTAGGAAAATGTACATGAGTAATTTATGCAAGCCATAAATTGGGTGAAATGATATGCCAGTCATAGAATTTCATACCTTAAAAATGCTTAACAATTTGAATTAAGTTGGATAGGGAAGCACCTTGAATCCTTGTTATTTTGACTATGTTTCCCAATAGATAGAAGGCACTGATCTGCCATATCCCAGAGGATAGAATTCGTAACAAACAATATTTTCAAAACCTTTCATTTGTGTAGTAGGATTAGTAGTAGTATCCTTTTGTCTATCCATTCCCAATTGCCATTGTGGGTAGACTATTTAGCAAGAAAATCATTTCAAATTTGCATGTTTCACATAGGTTCACCCACCTAGGTCTAGTGAAACCTAAAGAGTAGAAGGTTTAATTGTATAATTGTCCTTGTATGTTGTCCAAGAATGTTGTAAAGGCTTGACAAACTCTTATGGTTAAAACCTGCATTTTTGAGAACCAACACCATCCATGAAGCCAAGGTGATTTATGATCCAGATGCTAGTAGGGATGCCTACTATGATGTGATGTTTGTTGATGAGATCTATTTCTCTGATGGATAGATTGACTTGGAGAGATACCAATATATAGCACCCACCTATAGGTTGATTGTTGCAGCTATTATTTAAGGTCTTGTGGCACCAGATCAACAGGGCCAATACTTCAGTCTAGGTTGGGGACTGGCATGGGAGCGGATGGTTGTCCGCAAGGAGTGCTTTTCTTGGGGGCCAGTGATGTTGGCCTCCTTATATAGAGATTTTCATGAGTTTTCATATCTTGATAGCAAGTCCCTCGGGGCTAGAGTTACTTTGTTACACATCTGGGCATGGGAACAAATTCCAGTGCTCTGTCCAGATGTCACACCAATTGTGCAAGATATTGAATACCCCGTTGTCTAGCGATATGGTGGGGCATAGATCTGCTTTACCTACACCAGCACAAGTGGCATTGCACATTGGTGATGAGTCCTTGATGAGATGAAGGAGTTAATTTGGAGGTCTTGGATGGGCATATTCCCATGGTATGATGATGCAGAGCAGTTGTTTTTCACTCTGCAAGACACATGGATGTAGGGCCGAGAGCATACTATGATAGAGCAATACCTTCTAGACAGGGTGGCTCGATAGTTTGGTGAGATTCAGGATAGGCTGAATGATCAGTATGTGATGATCTTTGCTCTTTCATCACAAGAGATAGCATGGGGCCAATCCATTCCAACGTTGGAGGCAATAGCCTCATTTAGAAAGCTAGTGGCTAGGTCGTGGCCATACGATTAGGGGCCGACAAATGCAGGAGTGACCCAGGAATAAAGAGCTTGGTTTAGGCCTCCTCTGAGATTGATAGTTCCAGGTGTGGCACTCCCACAGTGGAGGCCCAGAGGTAGGTCAGCTGGTAGGGGCAGGGGTTAGGGAGGAAGAGGTGACGATGATGGGGCTAGGGACATAGGAGGTTGACCACCTCCTCATCAAACACCTCCCAGAGATCAAGCATAGCACACACCTCCATGGGTACAGACACCACCATGGGCACCTACACCACGACGAGTAGGGATACAGGATGACCAACCTAGAGACGGGGACTCAACGATCCCTTAGCAGCAGCCACCAGGGTGTCCAAATCATAGAGATGCACTGATCCAGTAGTTGCAGGGTTAGATTTAGATATTGACTGTGGAGAGAGATCAAGTTTGGAAATAACTTTTGATAGTTACAACTGAGAGGGATCAGGAGGTTGGTCGACGGAGGCAGCTAGAGAACCTGGCCTCCTCATCACAGGGCCAATCAATTTCCTTACAGGCCTACAAAGAGGTAGTCAGAGAGGCCGAGTATTATCGACAACATTATAGACAAGCGGTGCCAGCAGGCTGGGTGCTAGATTACTCTTAGTAGACAGGGATGAGGCTGTCAAAGGATCATGGTGACAGGCCAGAGGGTGAGGGGTACAACCAATAGGGCTAGCCCTTTGATCACAAGAATTATTCCTTTTTTGATTCATGGGCTCGGATTATTGCCCCTATTGTATCATGCCTTTTGATGTACTCTTGATCTTATTTTGTACCATGAAATTTGTACATTTTGATGATATATATGATATGGTTCTACTTATGAGATGCCTTGCAATGTGTGATATCTGGATGCATTTTAATTTCCTATGTGTAATGAGACGTTTATGAAATGTTCTATGCTTATGCAATATGATGTATGCTTCTACATGATGATTATGGATGCATTTATTTTTGTATTTTTCTATGCATTTTGATGAGAATTGTATGGATGCAATGCATGCTAATGATTATGATTCAAATGATATGCAAATGATTATGTAATGATAATGGATGCTAATGATTTCTATTATGTTCTTAATGATTCATGTAATGTATGAATGTAATGCAATTATTTCTTAAGATGCTTAGAATAACAAATCTATATTATTCCTCATAACTTGAGATGATGGTAATGCGAGATGATATGATATGCACTTATGTTGATGATTTTATGGATGTAGGGTGGATGCATTAGTGATGTTCTGATTAACTGTCATGGTACCATGTTAGTGTGGAAAGAAGATAGAAGAAAGAGATCCAACAAGTCATTAAGATGGTGATGATTTGCTTACCAGGAGTCAGGATTTTCAAAGGGCCAATTACTTTATGTTTGATAACACACATAGGTATGATGCATCAAGGTATAAAGAACTAGGATGGAATCGTACCTAGTGTGATGGATTTTAACTCGTCAATCAAAAGGAGTCTTCTTGTTCACACTTGGCATACAAAACCTTATTGGATGCATTTTAGATATTCCAAACATCTCGGGCCAAAACATAGAAAGGAAATCCTTCCTGTGTGGTCAACAAGACGTCTAAAATACCTTCCCTACAAACTAAACAAAGCACGCATGACCAAGTTATTTTACAAGAGTATCCCACAAGCACAGCAGATAAAAAGATAATGATCGTTGCCTCATTCCTTTCTCTCTAAACCTATTTTTGTTTAGGCATCACCGAGAGGTCCTTGGAATGAGTGCAAAATAAGATAAGTCAAAAAAAGACCAAATACAGTAAACAAACAAGCTAATGTTCTTCATACCGCTAGCCAAGACTAAACTACCACGGGGTACCTGATGCTTATGTCCATCGTGGGAAGGATACATCCTAGGACATGTTGTGATCAGGGTTTTGATGGGATTGATTGGATGATAAGCTATTGATATTTCGAGTTGACCAACTTGCTTGCTTACTGACCTAGACTTGAGACTTTTGACGATTAGGTGTTCACTTTTGAACCTACTAGACTTGCTTCTGAATGACTCGCCAAAGGATAAAGGTGATGATTGATTTATTATGAATGATGATTATTTTTGGTGAAAACAAGATAATATGGATGTACCATTTTAGATTTTTTCAAATATTTGGATGTTTTTGTTGTTTTTTTAAATGTTTTGAGGCTATTTTTGGTATTATGAGAGTTTTTCAATGTTTTTGGTATTTTCAAGAGTAATGAAAAAGAGAATAACTTAAAGATCTATCCTATGGGTCTTAGGAGTTGATCAATAGATTAGCTTTGCCTACATTATACACGTAGAGACCAAGTAGTGCGACCGACAATAGAGTCGACTCAATGATGAGAGAAAGGGGCAAACAGATTGCCAAATTGTGACAGGCGCCTAAAGGACTGAGCTAGGGTGTCTCGGGCGATGATCAAAGATCAACCTTGCCTATGTTGAAGCTCAGAGACAATGTAGTTTAGACAAGATGATGCCACTTTTTGATTTTTCATTTTTTTGACATGTTTTGGATTTTTGAATGCTTTTGGATTTTTTGAGATTTTAGGAAGATCACCAGAATATACACAAATCTGATCCAAAGCAAATTTAGGAACATGCCCCCAGTGTGATGTGATACACTACTTCGATAAAGGCAGGACAAACTAACCTTAGGAATATGCCAACTAGTACTAGGGTGGAACATGATACAAGCACAAGATCAAGCTATGATACGGTTGCAAATAGATGATGGAAGGATATATGGAATGTAATGGATGAGTGAGTGTGCGAAAAATACTATGAAGATCTTGGTGGATGGAGAGTGCTTTATTTATGCTTGGCACCTGTTTTCCAGGTGTTCACCAAGGTATTTGTCCAAAGCGCCACCGAAGTGGTTTTCACTAGAGGACGATTTTTTTCTTTACTGTTTTCAATCCTTTTTCTGATTTTTTTTTTGTCACCAAGATGCTTGTTTGCTAGGTTTTCATCAGGGTGACCATTTTTTCAGGAATTTTTTTTTTATTTTTTTGTATTTTTGGGTTTTATACCTTGCAATTTTTTAGGCATAATTTTTTTTGAGATGACAGTTGTTTAGGGGCTCCTGTAGAGGCTCACCTTCTGGTGTTGACAGCTGATATGCCCTTGATTTATAGCTTACTATAATGACAAAATTTCTCAACCATTTGGGCTCAAATTTATCTTTGTTATCTAGGTTCAACACGTTCTTTTGATTTTCTTTTAGCACAAGTTTGTCGACTTGGAAGGTGCGTCTCATGATCTTCTTGTTGTAGCTGCACTTTAGGCCATTCTGATAGACTTGTAGATGGTTGAGGGATTCCATGCATCGTTCATCTAGTAACTCCAGCTCATTTAACCTTGAAACCTGATATTCCTCATCTGTAATGAGGTTTTGTAGTGATATCCTTAATGATGGGAGCTTGATCTCGATTGGGAGGATGGCTTATGATCCGTAGACCAGGGAGAATGGGGTGGTTCCTGTTGGCATGTAGATGCTGGTGTGGTAGGCCCATAAGGCATGATGTAGCTGTAGATGCAAGTCACGACGGGAGTCAATGACTGTTTTCTTAAGTATTTTCAAGATAGTTTTATTAGTGGCTTCTACTTGGCCATTGCCTTGGGGATAGTATAGAGTGGAAAAGCGATGTTGGATATGGAATTTGTGGCAAAGGTCATGCACATCCTAATTTTTGAAAGGTGTCCCATTATCAGAGATAATGGATTGAGGGACACCATATCGGAAAATGAGATAGTTCAGGATGAAATTGGATATTTTCTTTCTAGTTATGTAGGTCATGGGAATTGCTTCAACCCACTTTGTAAAGTACTCTGTGGTGGTGATGATGAATTTGTGGCCGTTGGATGAGGTGGGTGTGATTTTTCTGATGAGATCAATCCCCCACTATGAAAAGGGCCAAGGTGTAACAATAGGATGAAGCTCTTGAGTTGGTGCATGAATAAGGTCTCCATGTTGCTGGCATTGTAAACACTTTCTGACAAAGTCATTTTCCTCTCTTTCCATTGTTGGCCAGTAGTACCCGGTTCTCAGCAACTTCTTAGCCAAGGTCATACCACTTGAGTGTGAACTGCAAGTTCCATTGTGAACCTTAGTCAGAGCAGTCAGGGCTTCCTCAAGATTTAATAAATGCAATAGGGTTCCTTCAATGCTCCTACGATAGAGGGTTTCTCCTAGGATGACAAAACATAAGGACCTTTTAACAAAGGTTCGTTTAAGGTTTGGGGTTATGTCAACTGGGAGGACTCATATTCTCAAGTAGGTGTAGATGTCGTGATACCAGGGATCATCGGGACCAAGGATTTTTCACACATATTCTAACTTTGGTACCTCGAATTCCGATAGGAGAAGCTTCTCTACCAAGAATTCATGTTTTAGGACATTGTGAGGGATATCTAGTAAGGATCCAATTATTGCCATGGTGTCAGTTGCTCTGTTGTTATCCCTTGGTATCTGCTCAAAGGTGATATCGATGAATGATTCTTTGAGGCTCTCTACTAACTTCTTGTATGGTGTCAGCTTATCATCCTTAGTTTGGTACTCACCATTGACTTGGTTGATAATAAGTTGTGAATCCCCATAAACCTTTAGTGCCATGACCCGCCACTGTGCTACAATCTTGAGACCTATGGTTAAAGCCTCGTACTCTGCAATGTTGTTAGTCCAGGGAAAAGATAGTTTGTAGGATCTAGGTATACAGTCTCCCTGGGGAGTGATGAAAAAGATTCTGGCACCTGACCCATGTTGTGTGTATCACCCATTGAAATACATCTTCCAATGATTTGATATACTTATGTTGAAAATTGACTCATCCAGAAATTCTGAGATAAGTGGGTTGTCGGCATAATTTGGAGCTTCTTCTAGTTGGTCTACAATCGCTTGTCCTTTGAAGGCCTTGCATTCTACATATTCTATGTCATGTTCTATCAATATCATGACCCACTTAGTTGTTCATCTTGTGAGAGTGGTCTTACAAAGAATATACTTTAGTGGATCTATCTTTGCAATCAACTTGATTTGATGAGCCAACATGTAGTGTCTGAATTTTTGGGCTGCAATCACAACTGCTAGGCAAGATTTTTATATTGGTGTGTAATTGAGCTCATTCCCTACCATTTTCCTACTAATGTAGTATATTTCTCTTTCTCTCCCATTTTCATCATGTTGAGCTAGTAAAGCACCAAGAGCTACCATGGTTGCTGAAATGTACAGGATTAATGGCTTTCCTAGGATTGGTGGCATCAAAACTGGTGGTGTGAGTAGATATTCTTTGATTTTACTAAATGACTGATCACACTTTTCATCCCACTTGTATTCTAATCCCTTGTGGAGTAGATTAGAATACGAGATCTATTTATTCGCCAGCTGTGCTAAGAATCTACAGATGGATTGGAGCCTTCCTTGTAGTCCTCTGAGTTGTTTTAGTGTCCTAGGTTCTTCCATGTCAAGGATCACCCTGACCTTTGTGGGATCCACTTCTATTCCTCTCATTGATACTATATATCCTAGGATTTTTCCTGATTGCACACCGAAAACAGATTTCTTGGGGTTAAGTCGAATCTTGTATTTCTCCAATCTATCAAAGATGGCACTTAGAGCTGCTATATGATCCTGTCTTTTCCTTGACTTTTCCAATATATCATCCACATAATCTTCCAAATTTTTTTGAATCATGTCATGAAAAATTAGTGTCATGGCCCTTTGATATGTTGCTCCTGCATTCTTTAGCCCAAATGGCATCATGGTCCAGTAGTTGGCGCCCCATGGACATGTAAACATTTTTTATGTTGGTCTTCCTTTGTGATCATAATCTGGTTGTACCCTGAGAAGCCATCCATCAGTGATAGCATCTTGTGTCCGATCATCATGTCCACTATTGTATCAATGTTGGGTAGTGGAAAATCATACTTAGGAAACTCTTTGTTTAGGTCTATGGAAATTAGTGTAGATACAAATGCCCCCATTTGGCTTTGAAACTGGAACAAGATTGGACACCCATTCTAGATAATCAATTGGGCATATGAAACCAACATCCAAGAGTTTCTTTAATTCTACCTTGACTAACAAGGCTATCTAAGGGTACATCTTTCTTAATTTTTGTCTCACTGGCTTTACCCCTAGGTAGATAGCTAAATGATGAACCACGACTTCTAGATCAAGACCCGGCATGTCGGCATAGGTCCATGTGAAATTCACCTTTCTTTCTTTTAAAAAAGTAGCCAATAGCTCTTGTTCTTCTATGAGGAGTGATTCAACATAGAAGGTGATGTGTGGTGTTGCTTTTGTTCCCAGATTGACAGGATTGCATAGTTCTGCTAGGACTATTGATTTCTCTTGATGACGTGCAGTAGGGGGAGATTGAATCCTTCATCCTCTGATGCCTCATAAAGGTTTTCACTATAGGATACATCCTTTATTTTTACTATTCTATGGTTAGAGAGTGCCACAATGTGGTTTTCACTCAATGACCTTGAGCTTATTCTCATTCGTTTGCTTTTGTGACTGAAGGAATCAATCGTCTCCCTATAATAGGCCTGTGTGTCCAGTGTGATGTTGAATCTAGCTTTATGATCTTTGTATGGTACTGTATCCCTTAGTCCCATGAACTCTGAGAGAGCCTAATCATTTTTGAATGTGTCTAGAACCGGTGGTCCTCATTGGTTGTAGTCGATGAGTTGGGGGTAAACTAGATTTATTTTGTGGGGCTAGCGATCTGACCCAATGAGTGAGGCACTAATCATGAGTAAGGAGGTATTTTCAAAAAGCATGGGAAGGTCTGTTGTGGTATCCTCATCATCACTACTACTACAGACCTCAGTTATATCAAAGGTGAAATTATCTATAGGAAGACCTGTTGATAGGGGTAGTCGAAGGGTGGCTGCTGATAACTGAGGGGGAAACCTGATTGCTCTACTAGGGGTACCTTTTCCATGTACGATTATACTTGGAGGGGTGCATCCAAGGCCAAGATTTCTCATTTTTCTTTCTACAATGATGGGCTCTAGTCACCCATCATTGTTTCTTCCAAGGCTTTCATTTCTATTGTATGCCATACCAAGCATCATTTGTAGTCCTCTTCTGGCTTCATCCATGGGTAGCGTGGGTGTCGGTTTTTCATCTTGGTATAGTATGCTTGAAATGTCTCTTTTAGCCACATTTTCCTGAGTTAGATCCTCCCAACAACGAAATTTAGAAGGGTCTACCCTAAAAGTGTAGGCAGGTGTTTCAACTGCTTGAGGTCGTCCATGTCACCTAGGAGATTGAGGTAACTCTCCTACAAAAAATATTTGTTTGTCATTTTGTAATCTCCACACCCATTATCTTGGATCATGAGCTTGATATCGGATATATCGAGGATGGAAGGTGTCTCTATCGCAGAAGTGGAGCTGAGGTTAGATGGATCCACATAGGGAGTGGAGGGGCCTTCGTCGTTCTTTGGTACTTGGGGAACTTTGTAAAACTTGGCTTGCAAGTTTTTGCAATAGGCAAATGGCTTCGGATCACCATGTATTGTGACCTCCTCATTTTGGTATGAAAATTTTACACATTGATGAAATTTTGAGGCAACAACCTTCATTCCATGGATCCATGGGCATCCTAGGAGGATGTTGTAGGGAAAATCAAGTTTGGGGACTTGACATGTGGTTTCCATAGTAGCTGGCCCTACTTGGATCAAGATCTTGATAGTGCCTTGAGACATTCTTTCCTGGTCATCATATACTCTGATGGTAATGCCTTTGTTTTTTTTGATGGAGTCTTCTGAGATTCCCAAGTACTTTATAAGTTTAAGCAAGAAAATATTGAGGCCCACACCTCCATCCACCAAGACCCTTTTGACCTTTTTCTTGTGAACCAAGAATTGAAGGTGAAGTGCACGGTTGTGAGATGGTTGGGCGGGGAAGTCTTGGTCAGAGAAAGTGAAGAGACTTGGTGTGATGATGTTATCGACCATAGCCTGAAATTGTTTCATATCAAGGTTAGCAAAGATAGTGGACACAGCTAATGCTTCATCAAGGATTTTCTTATGGGTGGCAGAAATTTTTAGTAACTCTGTGATGGAGATCTGAGCAGGGGTTCTTTTTAGCTAGTCAATGATGTTATAATCATAGGGAATGAATTTTTTATTTGAGATGGGGGTCTTAGATGGCTGCGATTCCCCTACAATAGTAACCTTACCGCCACGTGTGGTGACTCCACATTCAACATTAGCTCCTTTGATGCTAATGACAGTGACCATTTCATCTATGCATGCGATGACACCTTCGTATACAAGGTTTGCACTGGCATACTTTTGTTTTCCTTTATCGTTCCCTTGGTTATTTCCTTGATTATTTCCCTAATTTTGATTAGGCATCGGATTCATGTATATTTTGAGATCTTGATTGCCGGCAGGTTGCTCGACATTTATGATTTTTTCCTCAATGAGATCTTGGATGATGTTTTTCAATCTCATGCAATTAGCGGTTGTATACCCTTTGATTTTATGAAAATCGCAAAGGATATTTTCATTGTACCATGGTGGTTTTGTCATGGGTTCTACGTATTGCTCCGAATTGGAAATTTTGATCAGGTTCTCTTTAACCAATTTCTTTATTATAGATTCGATTGGCGCCCCAAGGGCCGTGAACTTCCGCTTGGGAGGATACTTGTTTCGGGGAGGTGGTCCTCCTTGATTTCTTAGATTATTGATTTGGTTGTTAGGAGGTGGTTGTTGTTGTGCTACCGTATTGGTTTGCACATTGTTGTAGTTGTGATTCTTTGGTTGATGATGGGTTTGAATATTTTTCTTAGGAGCACTGATGACAACTTTAGCATCGACAACTCCATCATTTGTGACATTTTTGTTCCTTGACCACATGCGAGGTTTATTGTTATAACTGGTGGATGGACGATTATCCTATTATGTAGGAAACATAGATGTGCCCCCTCACATAGCAAGGGCTCTTTTGATATTGAGTGCTTTTGGGATCAATTGATCATATATTGTAATGCATTACATTTTTAGATAGAACGCCAATTTTTCATCTAGATTGGCTATGATTGTGCAAACTTGTTGTTCTTCTAGCATGGTCCATTTGCTCTAATTGGCTTTGGATCACCATCTTTGCAAGAACGAGGCGAATATCTCTCCTTTTCTTTATTTCAGCGTTGATAGTTCTTCGAGACTAACATCCATTCTCATGTTGAATGAATAGTTTTTGAGGAATGCATCCACCATTTCCTAGAATGTTTTGATGCCTGTGGGTAGGTGAGAGAACCATTCCATGGCAAGACTAGTTAGAATCCAAGGGAATAGTTGCATTAGATACGTGTCATCATATGCAACTTCCATGCAATGCACTTGAAACTCCCTGACAAGATTTTCAAGGTTTCCCATCCCATTATATTTATTGAATTTGGGGATTTCAAATCCCTTTGGGAATGGTACCATTGTAAGACTTCTATCAAAAGGATAGGGGCATAGATTCCCCAATTTTCTATTTGTTTTTCCTAATTGGAGGTCCAACACTTGCTGTGATAGCAGTTTGATCTGTGATGCAACATCATTTTGTGGATCAGGAGGTGGGATGAATGTATTTCGAGGCACTTGCTATGTTTGATTGACAGGTGGGGTATTGATGGGGGTTTTCTGCAAGCTCTACTGTGTTGCATTTGTGCTGAAAACACATTGTTAGTTATGTTGTTGTTGTTCCAACAAAGCTTTTTATTTGTCCTGCTACTATTGTTCCCACAAAGCTTGTTATTGGTCTAGCTATTGTTGCACCAATAAAGCTTATTGTTTGTCTAGCTATTGTTGCACCAACAAAGCTTATTTTTGGTCTAGTTGCTATTGCGCCAATAAAGCTTGTTGTTGGTCTAGTTATTTTTGCGCCAACAAAGCTTGTTGTTTAGCTTGTTGTTGTGTCTGATAGTCTTGCAGGGCTTGTTGGTATGCTTGTTGGTGGATTTCTTGTAGCTATGCATGGTACTTTTCTTGTGCTTGTTGAGCCTATTGCTGGGCTTGAGCCTAAGCATGTGCTTGTTGGGCTACTTGTGTTGCTTGCACAGCTTGTGCGGCTTGTGTGGTTTGTGTGGCTAATTGCATTTCTGCTTGCTAAGCAGCCAACTATGCAGCTTGCTGATTTTGTTGAAGTACCCTTTGGTGGGTGGCTTTTTGAAGTACTTGAATCATGGTGAAGAAGAGTTTTTCAAATCGAATTTTGGTGGAATCGGCGGCGGATTGGGAACAATGTTAACCATTGTGATGATTGGAACGGTTGTGTTGGTGATTGGGATTTGAGTTGTGGATGGTGCAATTGAGATACTTGGTCTCTGGGAAACCATGCTTTGAGAAATTTGGGGAATGGTGGATGTCTTGACCATTGGGGTAGCTTTAATGGTTGTCATTTGTTGCGATGTTGATGGAAAAAAGAGAGGGTTTTATGTGATGCTCTGATTCCTTTGGTTTGGTAGATTAGCGGTGGGTAGGGGAGGAAGGCCCAACCCAAAAGATGATATGGATGTCAAAGGTAATGGAGGGAATGGTGGTGTGTTCCCTTGGAAAAATGATGATGAAGAAGGATCAATGACTCCCCTTGTCCCGAATAACCCACCCTCTCCTTGCAAAATCATGGGGAGAGAAGTTTGTATATTGAGTAGATAGATTGGCGTTGCATGAAATGAGGACGATTTTGCATGATTATGTAAAGTAAGTGGAACATACAAGTGTAATGACTTTATCAGGATGGAATTATTCGGTGTGGTGTTGATTTTTATCTCTATGTTGTTTACAAGGTGATGCTTTTTTAATTCATGAAACATGGCACTTCCCTTGTTAACAACTGGCGGGGTTGAAGCGATTGCTGATATGACTTGGGAAATATCTTGAGTAATGTTTGGGAGTAATATTGGAGGTATGCTCACAAGAGGCCTTTCCATATTGGTACTCATGTCAACATTAGAAGGTATTTTGGCCACTTTTAACACATGTATATATAGAGAGGGATTAAGTTTCAACATGGCATTGACGATTCTATGATTCTCGGGATTGTGAACCATTTCAATTATTTCCTCTTGTGTCATTCCCAAGTCATCGTTGGTGATGTCCTCTATATGACCCTCCTCTAGAGGGTTTTGTGATGGTAGAGAGGAGCTATTTGGAGGGTTGCTTGATTCCACTATATTCTTTTTGGGGGTCGTTTGACTTAGGTCACTTGAAGTTGATATTTCTTTAGTGATTCCCATGTTCTTCTTGTATTGGGATCTCGTTTGAACCATAAAATAGATCGTTTTGATCTTGATCATTAGGCACAAAAGAGAAGAACTAGGAAATTCTAAGGATCAAAAGTGATGATGGGGATGAGATCAATGAAAGATGGATGATGTGGATGATTGAAAACTCTTAAAGAACTTTGGGGAGATGCTAAAATTTTTAGGGCTTGAAATGATTTGATTTTGATTAAGGATAGTTTGACTAGGTGCATTAAGTCAACCAAGATGATAATGAACTTGCAAACCCTAGGAAGTTGTGTTATCCTAGAGAAAACTCATTCAACAGGGTGGTTTGACTAAGTGTGTTAAGCCAAATGAAGTGATTTTGAACTTGTAAACCTTAGGAAGTTGTGCTATCCTAGAGGTAAATTTTCTCAAGAGGGTTGATAATTTGACTAAGTGTATTAAGTCAAACAAGGTGATGATGATTTTGCCTATAAGTTTAGCATGTATGATGTTTCAATGTTCTCAAGAGTTTATTGGTGAAATGGAATTTTATTTTGATGATTGAGAGATGGATGAGAGTGACCAATTTTTATCCTAAACTTGACCTAGACAAGACTCTTATATGACCTCAGTATTGAAGAACATGTCATACTTCTAAGTGAGAAAAGAAAACCTTTGAAAAATAGTTGGATTCTATTGATAATAGAACTCATACAAACTTGGATTGTTCTTTGAGGCCTTCTTGTATAAATTATATACCAATCTTTCTCTAACTTCAAGAAGCATTTCAAGACAATCTTCACTTGCCTTTGGACTAAGCTTCTTGAACCTTGGCTTTTGGATTTTTATTTTATGGGAAATCATTTGAGATAATACATGTGAGAGGTCCAATTGTCCTTGTCTTTATTTAATGAGTTCCTTTTATCAAAAACAATTTCTTGATTTATGCCTCAATTCCTTTTCATTCCAAAAGGTCCATTATATGAAAATCAAGCTTTCAAGAGCATAGTTTCCTAGGTTGAATTTAGTGAAAAAAAATGATGATTAAACCCAAGCACTTAGAAACCTCTAAGGATATAATCCCTAGGGAAAGCAAGAGCACTTAGATTCATCAAAGGATATTTGTTTCCTCCAAAGGGTTTGAAATTTTGAAGCTCTTTGTGAATGTTCATTTTCAAATTTTTGAGGACCAAGCAATGTATTTTTTGATTCCAAGCACATGTACAACCCTAGGATGAAGAGACAATTTTTTTTGGGTTCCCACTTGGATAAATCCAGCTGTGCATATTCAGTGCGGATGATTAGATGCTTGACCACATTGTCTCCCCTCCATGGCACACACTTCTCAGGTCAACCAAGCATCAATACCCATGAAACTCCCATGGCATTATTTTCATCTCTACAACAGAACCACATGTATACGTGGGGCGACTTCAATGGACATGACCTTTTGCACCAAAAAAAGAGTTAAGTATTTTGTCCTATGTTAAACAAGGGTTTTAATTCAAAATTTCCATTCGTAGGAGTTGACCCATGCAGTGAGAGACCATTGTTACTCTTCTCGTTGGAGCCAATTGCGTGATACTAGCTTTTGTTTCAATACCCACTTTTATATCCTGACTAGAAATACACTTGTCCTTAGTGTGTTACCGGTTGGGTCGTTCCCTTGGGTGATTACTTTTTCCCACAAGGAAGACCCTCTAAGATAAACAAAAGCGAGCAAACATATTTGTGGTTTGATCAACCTTCATTTAGAAACAAAGGGAGAACACACGCAATAGGCTTACCCACACTCGCAAGATGTTTTGTTCAATTTTAAACCCAAAATGAAATGTGGAGGTAGTTGTTTTACTCAACTTAAGATCACCAAAAGGCCTTTTGATTCTCAATATCGCCGTGAGGCATGAGAGAAGTGCATACATCCTTTTGATGGTATTACTTTGAGTAAACAATTACAAAATAAAAAAAACACTTGTTCATTTTAAGTCCACAAGGAAAAAGTGGGTTCTTTTTATAGCACCAAATCAAATGTGGGATTTTCCTTGTTCAATTTATTAAATCAATAAACCAACTCTAGTAAGTTTTTCCTAAAATTCTTTTTAAGCCTTTTGTTTGCAAAATTTGAAAGAAAATTTGTATTGTTCTTTTTAGTGCCCAAAAAGAAATTTAGTGTTCCATAGAGCATAAAAGATGACAAATTTCTCAAGAGAGATTGAAAACTCTCTAAGAGTGTTGAATAACACTAAAGTGTTCAAAAACACTTAGTATAAGATGAGAATAATATCCATATGTAACCCTCCATTTTTCTTTCCTCCTTTCCCTAACCTACAAAATGATTAAAACCAGAAAATACAAAGACAACAAATAGGTTAATGACTCAAAAAGCTGAAAACAAATTGGCATATGTTAAAAAAAATCAAATTTGAGCTCTTTTGCTATCACCCAGCAGCACAATTAGCAAATGCGATAGAGTTTCGAAATACACTGGAAAAATATAGCGTCGCATGTGACTGAGAGTGATGCTCTGCAGTATGACAGAGAGCACAAATGTGGCACTATTTTTATCCTGCAGCGCAGTTTGGAGTTTGGAGACTAGCGGCATAGTTTGGAAATTTAAAATTTATGGGTGGGAAGACATATGCGGTGGAGTTTGGAGTTTTGCGTGGTGCAATATAGCGTCGCCTATCTGACAGCGGTGCTATGTGGTGTCGGAGGACTGTGAGTGGTGCAATTTCTTGTAGGCACAAAAAATGTCAAAAAACCATAGAATTTTGGAAAAATGTGATGAATTTCTTCAACTGAGCCCTCCTTCTAGCGCAAAAATGTGAACCCTAATCCTATACCTACAAAAATACAAGAATCAAACACATTAGTAAGCTCATATGCAAGATAAAACAAGGATTCCCCATGAAATCCATCTATAATGTTTAATAATAGAAAAAACAAAGAACAAACATGAAAAGATAAATGAAATCCTAATTAAGCAATGCAAACTCTTGGTCCCATGGGGGAGTCGGTGCCAATTGGTATGTCGAAATTGGCCCTTTCCCAACTCTTTTGTAATCTTTGTGATAATTTCTGGATGACTGAAGCTCCTTGATGAGATTTTGGCATAACCTTGCTATGAAACCATAAAAATAATGAACACTTTCTATGAAGTAGACAAAATTAGCTCTCAATTTGAAGAGAGTAACTTTGCTCAAATTGTGGATGATTGAATGAGAGGAAGAGTCTCTCATTTATAGATTTCCAATTTGGAAAAGAGAGTGAAATTGAACAATGTGGGATCATTCAACATCCAATGGCCAAGTGCCACTTGTCAAGATGTGAATGGTTGAAGGTTGTGCACATTTTGATCAAAGTGCCAATAAATGATATTAGGTGGAATTTCAAAATAGTGTAATGGCATGTGAGAGGGAAAAAAGAATGAAGTTAATGCTAGTTGGCTCAATGCACAAGGACATGTAAGAGGAGAGTGAATTCTTTGTTGGATGTACAAATCCATTTGGATTTGAATTCAAATTTGAGGGAATATTCCTCTTTTATGCCATGTGAGGGAAAATAGGAGATTTAATAAATGGATTAAATCTATTTTCATGTGCAAGTTGCATTCTCTAGAGGATGTAACATGATTTAGGATTAAATTAATCAGGATTCATTAATTTAATAAGAGTTTTAGGAGATGACAATTTTGACTCAAATTTAAGAATTATTTAAATCAAATTGAAAGGAAGGATTTAATTAAATAAATGTTTTGATCTATTTAAATAAAGGGGATAATATTAGATTAAATAAAATAAGGTTTAATTTATGCCATTTAAGAAGAGTACTTTAGAGATTCGATTTAAATAAAATGAATTATTTAAATGAACATAGATAGAGGATTAATTGAATTAAATTGATTAATTTAATCAAGAAGGGAGAAAGACTTAATTAAATAAATAATGATTTATCTAATTAAGAGATGAAAAGTGTTGATAAGCTGAGAGTATGATTCAGGAAGAAGCAATGTTAGTAATCAAGATCAAGTGTGTTGGTCAATTTTCCATGTCTACACTATATATACAATGCATATCTCAAGTGGCTATGCCATGAAAATCCTAATCTTATGGAAGATCACCAAAATGTAGCCTCTTCATACCACCTAATGGATGAGAAGATGCATGCACAAAAACAATTTGAACAACAAATTAGATTAATTAGCTCTCAATGGTAAATAACTTAGACAACCAAATAGAAACCTATTTATTATTTTTTATGTCTATAAAGTGACATCTAATAACTATACTAAACTATAAATTAAAGTAAAATTCAATTCTTTATTACCTCAAGAATTTTTTCTTTGGCTGACATACATTCAACAAATGATGGTCCCTCAGGATGCTCAGGAGTCCTACCATATTGTCTTGGTCTTGGATCCACAGATAGGGATGGGGGCATACTCTATAAGAAGAAAAATAAAAAAGGACAAAATTAATATATAATTTTTGACAAACATAAACTAGAACATGTATCTACATGTATGTCTAGAAACTTATATATCTCCTAGATATAAAAAAATCATATTCCTGAATTCATGATGCAACTAAGATTGATTGAGAAGAACTAATCATGGTAAAAGGTGTCACATCAATCACATCTGGAGTAGAATGCAAAAGTGAAATAAGATCAATATATAAATTAGTATGTATTCAATTAATCATGATTGAAATGATATGCATACAATTAAAAAAAAATTACATGTATAAAAAATTATACCAATGTGTGTAGGCCAAATTCAATGTTTGAAAGAGTTCCATGATGCACATCTCTAATCTCTTCCCCAATCATCAAATATTCAATAGCACTTAAATATACATTAGTAAAATGTACTATTTATTATAAAAATTTTAAATGAAACACACTATGAAATAAATTTAATTTTTACCTTTACAAAAGATTACTCTTGCTACTCCTCATCTCCAAAGATGGAGGACACTGCATTTGTTCCTCCTCGCACATCTCTAATATATTTGTAGTATGCATTAGTGCCTCATCTCCTCCAAGTGACACATCATGTAACTCATACTCAAATGTGTCTAGGGGAGGCTCATCCCTATCTCCCATTGGATTTAGACATATATGGTTGCACATACTACACTGATGAGGCACACAAATATGTCTATATGATGACATTGCACTAGCATCAATTGAATTATGAGGAGTATCACTATCAAGTAGTTGGGAAAACTGTGACGACTATGTAATCAAATGGCTAGTCAAAGAGTGTATGGCCAAGAGACTATGTTGGGTCACATCGAGAACAAGGTCTAGGTAGGGTGTTGGAGGTGGAGAAGGAATATGAGGAGGGGGAACATAGGGACATTGCATCACATGCATTGCCCTAGGTCTATCTTGGGTCATTCCCATACCCACTCCCTAAAAATGCCTAAAATCAAAATAGTTGACATGTTTTCCTAAAACAAAATCTACATATAATTTGCAAAGAAAATATAGAGGGACATTGAGATTGTTTTTGGGTGGTTTATCAAACACCATCCACCAACGATCCCAAAATTTTGTAAATATGCCCTAATGGGTGCACCATTTTATGGAAAAAAAATGTTTGTGTAAACCAACACATTGTCATGTTTTGGGGTTCACAAAATATTGGAGTAAATCGAGTTTAGATATTTCTAATTTTTTTTAATTTCATCATACCCCAAACCATTTGCATACTGCAACAACTTTAGATCTTTCCACTGTTGAAATGAAGAAAGTTGCCTAGTGATGTCTTGAACATGACCAATTATGGCCTCTATATTAGGTGTTATTGATTGCAAATGTTGATGGTTATGGTATCTTTCAGCAATGTTTTTCAATTAAATAATATTTATTTCAATTAGATCATGAATTGAAGGAGGTTTTGGTGGAGGAGGGTTTTCTAAATCAACTTTTTCCATTTAACCCTTGTTAAAATCACAATTTTTAAAATTAACATAATTTTAAACTAATTCCTAAAATATCTAAAAAAAATAATTTATTTGTTAAAAAACATATAAAATAATCTAAAACAAAATACATTTTAACATACCTTGCTTGTTTGCTAATAAAATTTTAGAGGTTGCAATAAAAATTTGGTTTGGATGGTGAAAAAATGGATATATGATATACCAAATATCTTTTTTTAATCCTTTTCCCCCACACAACCACTGCAAAATGACTTAAACACTGCTATTTTTACTTATACTTATAAAAAAATGGATATCCCTTTTGTTAAAATAGATATCTGTTTCAGAGAGCATTTTTTATTTTTTTAAATATTTCATATATGACATGAATTTATATTAATATAATATATATGATATATAATATTAATTTATATAATATATAATATATATAATATGTATCCTTAATGGCGTAAATTTACATGTAGGAAAATTTTCCATTACTTTACCCTTATCTTAGCTTTACAGGTCTGATGATGCAAAAACCCACCGCCTTTATATTGATCTTCCCATGTGTCCATGTCATTATGTGTCAATGGAAAAAAATTTATGGAGGATGCACGCATGTCGTGCGGATGTTTGCATGCCACATTTCTATCTAGATAGATTCCTATGTCTGGAATCCATAGAAAAGTTACACTTCTTGATTGCTTGCATAGGTAATGTCTCTTGTTGACTATTGACCAATGAAAAATGACTCTTTGCCTCCATTTATCCAATCAAACTTCATTCTATCACTCTCTTACATTCTCTAACTCATTCCTTCATTCTCTCAAGCTTGATCTATCCCATTCTAACACTTCTTGATCATTCTTGCAACACTTCTTTCTTCATTCTCACTACTTGAAGCTACCGACTTTCTACTTGGTCTCTACAACATCTTCTTCCTTCAACACCTCTTTGCAAGTTTATGAAGCTCTACCTCCTTGGTGTGGTGGTTTCATCTCTTTCCTTTCCTATATTGTCCTTGAGTTTTGGTGATATTGTGTCTTTTCATTTATTTGTATCTATTGTCTTGTAGAGTAGCATTCAAGTTTTCATTTCTCTCTACTATATTATTCCATTTCCATTCTCTTCTCTATCACTTTTTCTTGATATCATTGTATATTGGTTGTTCGTGGAGGTGGGAACACCAAAACAAGGGTTTGATTGAGGTAGACCTCAAAACACAGCCCAACACTTTTCCTATTTTTTTGTGTAGGCGCATGTTTGTCTACTTGGAGCTATAGTTGGAGAACTGGACTGTACGTGAGTTAGAATTATTCTCCTTTCTTTATTAGTTTATCTTTAGAGTAGTTTTATAGTATTCTTGTTGTTGTACTTTGCATTCCTTTACTTTTCTATCAAACTGTGAAACTAGTAAAATTGGGTTGTTAGTAGGCTTAGTAAGTTTTTGGCTATTGTCCAACCCTTTGTTTGTATAGGACACTAGTGCATCCCTACTATCTGGGAATCCATAGCATTGGCGGAGTTATACAGATCCTCCTGAAAGTTGAATTTCTTTGATTTTTACTATTTTCTTTTCAGTCCATTTTTTTATTTTTCCTTTTCTTTCATCTTCAACCTACGAGCAATGAAGCTTACATTCAAGGTTGAGAATCACAGTGGCACTGAAGCATAATTTAAGATTTTTCACTTAACATGACTTCCCAAAGGAACCTATAGCAATCTTAGGATTGTTAAAATGTGTGAAAAATATGAGATTTCAGAATACTTCAGAATCAGATTAAACCAACGACTTATCCCTTTTGAATTAGACATCCAAATCATTTGATACTAATAGAAGACCTTTTCCATCCACTCTAAAAACATGATTGAAGTTTTTCAAAGGAATACTCAAAAAAATCCAAGATAATTGAATTATTTTTGTGCTTTCAAACATTCCTAGAACAAAATAAGGGGACCCTGAACCAGAGAAGCAAAGAAAAAACCAAACCTACATTAACCAAAGAAAGAAAGAAGAGAAAAATAAAACTTGTATTTATTCAGACCAAGCTATATACAAAGAGACTCAAAATGAACCATGCTCAGAAAAGGAAAATTGACACCCACCTCTATACGAGTCCTTAGTGCATGCACAAGAAATAGGGTGATGTTTATAGTCCTAAACCATGCAAATTCATTTTTATATTTAGCAAGGTAAATCTTAGTATTGCAACATTCAAACTCAATGACATAAGCAGGAAAAACCAACAATTGAGGTGGTTCATGAGGTCCATGGTCAATCCATAAAAAAGATTCATTTCCTAGACCACCATAATCAAAATGATAAGTGTGAGTATTGGTAGGGACAAGGAATGACACAACCTGGATTTCCTCCTGTGAAGGTAGCGATATTTGAGTACTCAAAGTGTGTGTAATATCATCTAACCTTGCATTGTTAGCTCAATAGAATGTAGTTGGTGGTGCAAAATTCCTCTTGCATTATAGATCTATAGGTTACAATTATACCTTTTAGGCATTATACCATGTGATATCAATATTTTCAAATTCATGGAATGTTTTACTTGATTTTGTAGTCATATAAGGCTGGTACAATTGATCTACAAGAATTTCATCAAAACTACCCTTGTAATCAGAAACTTCGGTCAACTTCCCTTGTGACAAATCCATAACAATGTGTTGATCATTGATATTTTGTGTGTTCACTTGATAATTTCCCTCAAAAGAAATAACAATATTCTCCTTATTTTCCTACATGTAAACCTTATTTTTATGAGTTTTTGTATAAAAACATGACATGAACATATTTGTTCAACTGAAAACATGTGGATGTAAAAAGAAACCAGAATCAGGTAAAGTAGGGGAACGCCTCATTGTAGCTTGTGCTTGGAGTGGCATGTTACATGTGACAACAGTTTCCAATAATTTCTCCCCCTAGACTTCTTCTTCTTGTGGCTATTTAGGCATGAACTCCTAATAAGATCCAATGACCAAATCACTAATATTCTTATGTTGCTGCTCACCAGAATGGTCATACATTTCCTCATATTCACTACTATTATAAATTGAAATGGTATCCTTAACTTCAACTGCCTCATCATCTGAAGTTTTAGGTAATAATTCTTTTCTACTATGGATTGTAGAACTATTTGGCTGTCCCATGTCATGATTTAACAGCTTAGCCCCAAATGCAAAGAAATCAAAAAATGACTCCTCTATGTCCAGAGGACTGAACTCCTTTGCTGCTGATTTGTAATGTCTTTATGAGTATTCATCATGAAGATCCTTCAACATAAGCAAGTTATTTTATGAAGACAAATACCCTTGGTGATTGGTTGGTGACTCGTTCACTAGATCCTTGGTATCCTTGTAGGGTGATGTATTTATTGTATCATTGTTGCAAGATGACTAATACTCTATTATCATTGGAGTGAAATGTTCCTAATCAAGTACTGTTAACTCATGGCTTACTTGTGCATTATTCTCATCTGATTCATATTCCCCACTCCCAATGTATTTTCTGAAATGTCAATAGGAAATTCTTTGTTAGATTTCTCTAGCAGCTCCACTTGTTCTTTGATTTGTCAGATTGCCACTTGACACAACACACATGTGAATTTAGAATGTTTTGAATCATGTATCCTACACCAACTTGGTACATAAATCCTTCCAAATCTACCCTCTATTGCAAGGCTAACTAGTCCCTTATGAGTATTGCAATGAATTCATCATGTTTGTCCAATACTAAATCTTCATAAGCATTTATAGAAGAGACAATCCAAAACCTTGTTCCCTTGTGGCCCATCTGACTGTTCAATTTTAGGTGCTTGATTACCTCCTTCCAAAGAGACAATATTTTCAAGTTCAATTCTATTTGAAAACTCATCATTATTTTTTGTTGTCTCGAGAATTTTGACTTCTTCTTTCTTGTCTTCAGCATCTTTAGAAGTCATTTCAAGACTCGCTACTACAAATTTTTTGATTCGGTCTCTATATGTGCATTTTACTCTATAATGTGTTCACTTGATTCAATATATGTGAATTTCCCTGCATACAATCCCTCTTTATTTGAGTTCAAATAATTCTTGATTTGGTTGATTATATCTTCACACAAAAGACAAGTAGACTCTGAATGAGATGCATTATGCACTCTGCATCAACCATACAATAGTACATCTACCAAATTAAATCCACTCTCATTTCTCAATTGTTCTTTGATTAGACCTCTGAAGGCTTCAACTACAACATCAACCAATTCATCTTTTGAATCTACAAGAGCTAATGGTTTATGCACGTCACAAAAAAATATTTCCCCCTGTAAATCCATTTCCACCCTATCCAAAAAAGTCAGACATTCTATTGTGCCTATAGCACACACACCCCATTTAGATCGGGGACCCCCTCTTTCCTTTTTTCTTTTTCTGGGTCGCTTCCACCTTTGCCTCATTTTGCATTCCCCTAACTTTGATCTCAAATTGGTCACATTCCTTAAAATCACTAAGTCCTCATTGACCAAAATTTAGCACCCTAAAATTCCCTAAGTCTTTGGCTTTTGGAAAGGTTCTTATGTGGAATTCCCTTGGTCCTTTGCCCCAATGTTTGTGGAGCTCCGTGGACCCACATTTGTGGGTTTATCTTTGCGGGTCGTTGTTATCCTTTCACCACTCAACTAACAGCTAACACCTCACATCCTCCTGCATTGTGGGTCTCACATCTCTTCTTGTTGTCCAACAATTACGCTAGGTTGAGTCTCCATAGGTCCATCTATTGCACCTACTATCATACCCTGCATTAATTATAGGTCATAAATGTGCTTTTGCCTATAAACATGCACCCTAACCTATTGTTTTCATTGCCCTAATTCAAATTTCAAAGAGGAGAAATAGAGAATGAAGACCCCATGCCTGCATAAGCTCATGTCTGATTGAGATCAAGGTTGTCACCAATTTCTTGCTCCTTTTCCAGGTACACCAACCTTTGAAAGCTTAAATTGGGTCTTTTCCAATGTTAGGGTTTATAAATGAATGATAAAGTATCTCGAAGAAACACTTAAATCTCTTGGCGGTTATCGCAGTAGTCAGATCTATGTTAAGAATTCATTCCTGACACTATCAAATCCATTAAAATCACTCAAAATGTGCCCTAATCGGTGTGCAGAATCAGACAATCTCTTCGCCATTCTTCGCATGACATGAGTACCTTTGTGGCATGCACCATTGCCATCGCCGCCCTGGTCAAAACCAAGAAACCCTAAAAAATGGTTATGTTTTTATCTCATGCGAGAGTGGCCATGCGAATGTCTATCTACAGACCACTACCTCCCCTTCACCGTTAGTTAATGGCATCGTCTTGGCCACCTTCCACATCGCAAGTCTCGCTAACCCTTTTTCTACCAATTTTTTTTTCAAACTTTTGTCAGGTCCAAAAGACTTATGGGCCATGGTGTGCATCTCACCACCATCCCTCCACCATTGCTTAGTGGTGGAACCATCCCATCTACCCATGATGTGAAATCCAACTTCTTCATCACTGTCCCAAGTCCGTCTAACGAGAAAGCTAAGTAAAAATAGCTTATGGTGGCTTCATGAGGGTGGCCTCATGTGGGTGGTTGCTTCCCTATCGTCGCTTCCTTATGTTCATGCACCTGTGGCCTCCCGTATGGTGGATTCTATAGAGGAATTTTCCTTCATTAACTCTTAAAAATTACTAACACATGAACTCGGTCCTTGAGCTTTCCATGGGTCTGCTTATACAGACCATCATCCCTCCAATGTCACTCCTAACAACAACCATATGATGGTGGCCTAATAGCTCTCTTCTGCATTGGCCAATTGGTCGATCCTTTATACATGATGCCCAATGCCAGAGGTGTCCATAGGTCTCGCAATGTCGACTTTCGCCTGCGGGTCGCTATCCCTTGAATGTCATTGTTTAATAGTGGAGATTCCAAGCAACCTTTGAGATGCCTACACCCGCATGCCTTAGACTTGCAAAAGAATAAAACTCAATCAAGAGAATTCAAATCTCCTACACAAATTTTTGCACATTCTAGAATGCCTCATGGAAAATTTGATTGCCAAACCAACAATGCAAAACTTCTATGTGACTTCGGTGCCATCCTACTTCTAGCCCCTCCTAATAGCTTCTAGCTTGGGGAACATGCATCCTTAGACCCACATCTCTATATATGATCCAAAAGAGCCTTAAATTATGGATATTGATAAATTTTATGATCTCTTGATGATGTATTAATGGATATAACCCTTGTTTTGTAGGATTTGAATAATGCTTTCCCTAATTTGTATATAAATGCACTTACTACATCTTTGCATATAGGATTTATGGAACCTATTGTAGGTCCATTAGGGAAGTCTAATGAGAAAGATGATAAAGGAAAGAAGCCTACACATTTTTCGAGGGAAAAAGAAGAGAAAGATTAGATGAAGTACCAGTTTCATGGAGTGGAGTGTACCTCCAAGCTCTCTTCTACTTGGGATTTAGAGATTCAAATCTTGGGCATGTGGATATAGATGAGTTTCAGCAAAGGGTAATGGTTAACCCTACAAGAAAAATGCATGAAGGATCAAGACAATTGGCCTCGCCAAGGTAGCCGACTATCCTCCCGCACTAATTGCCCCAGAATTGATCATAGCTTGCTGGGAAGCCTACCAAAAAAAGAGAGATTATTGATCATGATGGGAGGGTGTTGGCAGACTTGTCTACTAAATATATCGGTTGTGCGTTCCACATCCCCATGTTCAACACAATGGAGGAAATAAAAAAAGACCATGCTAAAAGCATGTGGAAACAGGACCCTTTGGGATGTAAAAGAATAATTAGACAACACTGGTTGAAGGAAATGAGGGGTAGTGCCACCAAAGTGCCTTAGGAGATTTTCAAAAGTGACTTATTCAAGAAGTACCATGATTTGGTCACCCTATTGATCAGGGTGATCATGGGCCTACCAACGGCCGCTTTCTTCAAAGAATGGATGTTCTACTTTATTGAGGAGATCCTCCAAGGGGAGGCCAAGTTCCATTGGGCCAAGATGGTTAGTGATAATCTACATAATCAACTCATGGCAGTCAAGAAAACCTCCCAATTCTACATGACTTCATATTTGGTGTAACTCTTGGTAGAGAAGTTCCCATATAAAGGTCTCTATAGTGCGGGCATCCTGGGAACCAAGAAAGGAGAGCTTAAGGTCTATGAATGCTAGCCTCAGTTGCAGTATAGAAATTTCAAAAGAGAATATCAGAGGGTAAATGATGCCTTCATTGCACATATCATTAGACTCTTGGGAGGATACTTAGTGAAGAGTGTCACACATCATAAAGGCCTTCATCCGACGGTCTGGGTACCTATTTATACAGTTCTAAAAATTCACATACATTAGATCAGAGGGATTCTCAGAAAGGTCATACCAATTTCCATGCTATCTGAATGACCGCATAATATCACTAGAAGTTTCTAGGCAGCTATAGAATTCCAACATGCTATTAAGTGATAAACATAGAGTGGGGATCCCATATCCCCTGACCTTTGAGCAAGGAATGTATTCCTGATCTGTCGCTCAATGTGTAGAGTATTCAGACAACGAGTTGGCAGAGTACAACTTGGACCCCCACACAGACCGAGGAAGGATGGACCCATACAGAAAATTAAAGTGGGTCTAGAGACAATACGCCCATCCACCCTATGTCGAGGACTTCTACGACAATTGCAATGATGATAAGAAAGTGTGAATGATGCACTATGTGAGAACGGTGGCCTAGTTCATGAAATCTATAAGGCTATTACCTATGTTGGATTAGGTAGTGGAAGAGGATGATAATATTATGGATGACAGGTACAATATTGTGCCCAACCTACCCTACCTATCATCAATTAGAGTGAAGAAGAGTTCACTGACCTCAATATATTGACATAACCCATTGAAAATAGAATGAGGCAATGGATAGATTCCCATATTGCCTAGCTCAAGGTGCAAGGTGTTGAACTAACATATGGTGAGCTCGAGGATGAGATTGAGAGAAAAATAGATAGTGGAGAAACTTTTGCCTCATTAGAAGAGGCTCCCAAATCCCCACTGGCAACAAGATCAAAGAAAAGGAAGGATGCACTTGAGTGCAATCCTAAACATAAGATATATTCAAGAAAATACACTGCAGTGATGTCATCCAAGAAATCCAAGAAAACAAGGATGTTTGTACTCAAGATGACCACTATCCAGGAGGAGGATCCCCTACACGAAGAAGAAGTTGATTAACCATGCTCACCACCTGCCACTTCCATTCGCATCGCCACTCCTCCACTGACCACCTTTCAAGATTTTCCTATCTCATCTCTACCCACCATAGACATTTCAGTCCACCTCATCTCCACCCCACTAACTACTTCAATAAAGATACTTGAATCCTCTTCCTCCACTACATCCCTGATATTGTATTCTTCACTCCCTCCTCTATCGCATTATGTCACCCCTTACTCTATCACATGCTTTCACAACATATATGCAAAACTTCTCCCCTAAAATTTCTAGTGTAATCCTCGACCCCATGGTTCAGGCTTTAATGGCCCAAATTGTTGTTGCCTTGCCTCCTCCTCCACCACCCATACATCCATTGAAGATGGAAGCCATGATTCACATCTTAGAAGAGATGGAGAGGTGTCATGCAAAACAACAAAGAGAGGTTGGAAATGATGCAGTTGAGGAACCCGAGGACTTGGATTAAGATGATTATTTTGAGCACCCAGAGTGTGGGTTAATTATAAAGTTGGATAAGGTGGCATCCAATGAGGAGAGATCACATTCTTCGGAGGAAGATACCGAGCTACTCAATGAGTGATATATAATAGAAATATCAAACCACAAGCTAAATGAGGAGCTATCCCAGTAGCTCAAGGATGCAAGTGAGAAGGATGAGCGTGAGGGAAATCTCTCTGAGGAGAAGGATGAAACTAATGTGGATGTGGAGATACTCAAAAAGCCTCCACTAATTGGCCAAGATAAGGGCTCAATTGAGTAAGAAGAAGTGCATCCCAAAAATAAGGAAGAAGAAGATGCACTGAGAAAGAGCCCCAAGCTTGAGCACCATGATGAGCACAAAAAAGAGAAGGTTTCCTAGGAAGAAGACATCATTGAGGAAAATATAGCCTCCACTGAGTTAGACAAGGAAAAGGCTATGAAAATTGAAGACTCAAATGAGGGGAATATCCCCAGTGGTAGGTAGGATGACCATGCTAAAGAGTAAGTTGATTATGAATCACCCAAGGAACAGACTAAGGTACTCGACTAGCTAGAGTGGAAATTACAAAAGAAAACTCCCGTGGCCATTGGTCCAAAGGCCATAATTGAGGCAACCATAGCTAGGTCACAAACAAAGACAAGAAGCTTGAATTCTATTCTCATATCACGATGGATGCCTTTGGATCCCAAACGGTGCAAATTTCTACCCCTATAATAGACAAAGATACAAGAACCATGCAAGGCCAAGGTTACAACATATCCATGATCAATCTAGGCCCGACAACCTATGAGAAGAAAATAGATGAATTCCTAGGGTCTATGGCCACAATCATGCAATAGATGAATAAAGATCAATCCACCAAACAGGAGTTGAAAGCACAAGTGGAAGATATCACTGCCTATATTCAATAATGGACATCTATAAAAGAGGAGACTCCTATTGAATCATCTACACTTTCTCTCCTCTCCAAAGAGGAGCTACATAAAATGGAGAAGATGAGAAGTTGGACCAAGGCCACAGTGGATTGGTTCAACTATGTGATATACAATGGCAACATGGGAATCTGCCAAACTTCTCGGGCATTCAACAAGTTCCAGGGGTTGTAGAAGAAAATAGATGAACTGATAAGGATGTGCAATAGGTTCTTTGAGCTATACATGATCACATATCCTAAGATCAAGATCATCCTCAAGCTTCCTTGAATAATATGGGTAAAGGAGTTGGAGCTCATAAAAGATGATCACTGGCTAGTGGAGACATGGTAAATGAGCTTGGAATATAGAAAGGAAGTTCTAGAGAAGGATTTGCATGAGCTATACCTTGATCATAGATGGGTTGTAGAACTATGTGTTGATAGTGAAGACTATCTGAAAATGATGACTGATTATGAGATGCATGCTCTAGAGATAGATCTAAAAAATATCAAGTTGTTCTTCCACAAGAAAGTGGAGCAAGGAGCTACAGATCCACTATCGCTGGACTTCATGTACTTTGATAAAAAGGCTTTTGTGCAATCTAAACAAGTCATCAAGTCCACTCCAAAATGCACTAAGAGTTGGGAGCAAATTACTGAGAGGCTTAAGAAGATATCCTTCAAATTTCTTCAATATGATATCATGGAATGGGACAAGCTTCAAGCTCTAATTAGGAAGTTCATGGAATATGCTACTCTCCAAAACAGTGAAGGAAAACTAGTCATAGATGATGAGTATTTGACAGTATGACTGCAAAGGGATGGCAGTCACTAGAGGATAAAACTGCTACAGTGCCAAGGTCACTAGATGAAAAAATAGGGAAAAGACAAAGATGTATTTTATATTTTCATATATTTGGGGGTAGGTGAAACCCTAATGTAATATGAATCTGAACCACACAATGACAGTTAATCATGTCCATTAATTTTTCTTTTTGAAAACTATAAATAGGGGGTGTCCTCTCATTTTCAAGGAGAAAATTGAGCTATTGTGCAAAGGCATGCGACAAAAAACTAATGAGAATATCATTATTTTGGTGGATTCTTGTGTTTTATTCACATGTGTGCATGATTCATCTTCTCAATCTTATATTTTAGCTTTGTTGTTCTAGTTTCAAATTGCTTCTAATAGTTAGTTCATGTTGTACTTTAATGGTGAAGAATGCTATGGTGTTGATTTCTTCCTTACTTATACTTTTGTTGTTTGTTGATAATGAACAATAGTATAAAGTTATACTGAGAATTGTTTATATTGTTGCATTCAAGTTCAATCTTTATTCATGCTTTAATGGTGAATGAATGGTTTGAAAATCTACAGACCTTAGAATATTGCACTAGTTTTATGAGACTATAGGCTTTCCTTGGTTAAGTGGAACTCAATTTTGGGAAGGTAATCCATTGTAGCATCCTACATTGTTACTATTCAACATTATTTTCATATTTAGGAAACCTCTTACCCCTTTTCCCTTTTGAAATTTCTTTGAAAGCTAAAGTTAAAACAAATTTTTAGCATCATCACAAAGTTACACTTGATGAGTAAGGAGGAGTTTTAGTTTTCTACCATAAACTTGCAGTAGCTGCCCTTCATTTCTAGAATTCTACAAAACTCATTTTACATATCCAATTCCCTTTGTGATTACCAGCAAATCACATCAACCAATTTAACTATTCCAATAAATTTCATGACCTGGCACCCGAGAGACCTTGGGGTGATTTCTAAAACATTAGTTGCAGAAATTACCTTTCAAGAGAGACATTGCACTTGTGCAGTGTTTGTGTTCAGAAGGTGCAAAAACACCCATCAACAAAATTGGCACCAGAAGGAGGGCCTTTTAGTTAAGTTGGATCGAATTGGTTCTTTCTCCCCTCAAAGGTTTCATAGGGTGCTTAGGTCCACACTAGACAAGGGAGAGTTCCAAGAGCTGAAAACCTTTACAAGGGATAAGAGAACCAAGAAAGGGGAACCAACTACTTCGGCCCCACTCACTCAACCTCCATCCCCTTCATCTCCTTCCATCCATCCATCTCCTTCCTCCCCTTCACTCCCAACAAAACCTCCATTCTCCCCTCCACTCCAAACTTCCTTTTCGCCCTTGATTTCCCACAACCAAGGCACTGCCCCTATTGTTGCACTTCATTTCCAAGACGTTGACTTAGTTGTAGTCCCTTTGCAGCCTCAAGCTACTATGCCAAAACAAGCACCACCTCCACCTCCCACCATTTCTTGGTTGGGTAACAACCCTTCCCCATTTTCCTTCAACGACTATCATGACATGTCTAAGAATCCAAAAGGATTTTGTACCAAGTTCCATCCACAAGATCTGTAAAGGCCAGTAGAAGAACATATCAAAATCTTTCAAACAACCTTGAAAGATATGCAAATTGAACATGAAGATGTGGCTTGCAAGTTCTTCCCTTACTCATTGAGGATGAGGCTTTTTATTGGTACATCCACTTACTAGGTGGGACCATCACTACTTGGGATCAGTTGAAGAATGCCTTCTTATAGAAGTTCAAGCTTCCTATCAGCCCCTCAGAGTTATACCAACAATTCATGTCCATTAGGAGAGAAGTTGATGAGCCTATTAGATCATTCAATGATCAATTCCATAGAGCTTATATGAAATTGTAGCTGCCCTATGTAGTGGATGATCCTTTTGCTTGACTGGTGTATTATGATACCTTGGATAACCTCATGTCCACATTGGTAAAAAGAATGTACCCACCACTTACTAGTTTGGTAGACACCTATGTAGAGGTAGTCATGATAATCATAGACCTATGGCAACACATTTCAAGAATGTTGCCCTCATTAGGACTAGTTGCTCATCCAAATCAATTCCAAGGGCTTACCCACACCTTGACCCATCAAACGCCCATGATGAACCAAATTCCACAACTGCCAATAGTACCACATCTAGGGTAACCCTTGAGTCAAGAACCATCGATACCCCATTACCTATGGCCTATACTACAACAAGCCTAATCGTAGCATCCCCAGGTGTCCACATATTTGTACAGCTCAAAATTTCCACCTGCTCAGTAGAACCAACCTGTGACACAACCAATATTCCTCCAAAACTCAGCATCGCAATAGAGCAACACAAAAAAAAATCAAATTGATGAGTTAACAGAGCTAGTAAAGAAGATGTCCACTGAGATAACACATCTGAGGAATCAAAATAACCAATTGCAGGCCTCTCGAAGGAGCATCTAGGCCAACCTCAATACAGACAATCATGATGCTGGAACATCCACGAGCCAAAATTATGAAAGAGGTCAGAGTTCAAGGTAGAAATTTGAAAGAAGGCCTTCCTAGAGGCACCAACCAAGTGGAAATGATAAGTTGATGAGCAGGGTATATTTGGTTGAGGCCACCTTGTTCGAGTGGTGTCGGATCCACAAGATGAGCATGCATTCTAAATTTGATTGCTTGGAATTCTAGACTGCCATGGAGATCTTCCAAGTGGAGGTCCAAAATGTAGTTGATGGCTCAAGTTGTAGAGACATATTTCCTTCAGAGTCGTATGATTCCTCAGTGTTGGTGGTCAATAAAGCTCTATTCTCGAAAGGTTAAATAAACACACCTGAGAAGGAGGCTACCCAAAAGGACAAGAAAGTGGAAGAGGTAAGTAACAAGAGACCCTTGTCTTAGCTCTTTGATTTAGTAGATAATGGTCTTGTAGATGAGGAAGAACCCCATGAGGATGAAGTTCACATGTTCCATCAAAGGGAAACCCCCTATGATTTAATAAATATATGAGATGGTGGTCCTTTCATAACTTCTACTCCACCTAACAAATTCAATACACCACCTGACCCTAACACTAGAAAAAATTCAAACTACCCTCATGTTCCCACCCAATACTTCAATAGAAATAGGCAACTAGGTCAATCTCAGGATCAACCCTCTAGCTCTTCCCAAGCTATATGTTTTGAAGCAAAAATTGGATAGATGGGGGAATATGTAGTAGATGAATTGAAAAGAGTCAAGGTGAGCTTGTCGACCTTTGAACTATTAAGAGTGTTGGATATTAGAAATTCCCTCTGTCGGTCATTGAATGGAACTTTCTCATCCAAACTATCCCAGGAGGTACCTGCCAAAAGGGTTTCCTTTGATACCTCCAACAATGAGACTGTGATTAGAGAAATCTTGGGAAAGAAAATCGATCAACCTCCAAACTAGCTAGCTAATAAAAATAACCATCAGATAAAATTATTGCCAAGGAGAAAAACCAAGCACAAACCAAGGATAAGAATAGTGATAAGGACAAGGTTCAAGTGGCCCAAGCTGATATATTAGTGGGGTTATTTCAAGGGAAATTAGAAATGCCCCCTTTCTTGACAACCATCAGAATATTTGGCAAGAATTTTCATAACTTTCTACTTGATTTAGAGGCCTCTCCTAATTTCATGCCCTTGGACGTATGCAAGGAATTGCGGATAACTCCAACCCCCTCCTAGTAGAAGGTGAGTCAACTGGACAAGACCGAGGTGAACATAGTCATAAAATGAATAGGATACCCATGCAGATTGCTATTGATCCTAGGGTGCAACAAGTAATTGGCATTCAATTTTTCAACATTCCCAATGCATATGGTATCATATCGAGAAGGAACTTCACCCGTGCCTTGAACGGAAATGCTGCAATAGATTATTCCAATCTATGGTTTCCATGTAAAGGATTGCCTAATCAAATCTGCATTGATAGGGAGCCTAGGATGGAATTCATGATTACTGAGTATAACAACACAAATGAGATATTGTGCATGAAAACATAAATGGGTAGTTATTGTCTTGTGGCCTACCACAATAATGAAGAGTTCCAAGAGGAAGAAAGCATGGAGGAGGTCCTCATGTTATGCAATGTCCCTGTCAATTTATTTTCCCTCCCAAGTAGTACAAAGTGATGATTGAGTTTGAAGACAAGGGATTTTGCGAAGATGGTCATCTTGGGTTGCTAGATGGATTCCAAGAATTTATGCAGAAATGCATCTATGATCAACTCAGTTTAGGAGAAAGAATGGACTTTAAAGAGTTGTTGTTACCAAACTAGTGCAAGGTGCACAATGCTTATGCTAGACATTAGTTGAGAATATCAAAGGGAAAGTTACCTCTAAGGAATAAATAGAAAATCAGCCAGATCAAGGCTATGCTGAATCTACACAACCACCCAAGGCTGCTGAAATAGATATACAACCAAGAAAATAAGTGTGCCCCACCAACTCTGAGATCCATACTTCTTTTAAGTTTTGGACACTACGCTTTGATGGATCTAAGTCCAAACACGAGGTGGGATCTAACTTCAAACTCATCAGTCCCATGGGTAAGACATATTTTTATTCCCATACACTCCAATTTTATTGCACAAATAATGTAGCAAAATACGAGGCATTATCTCATGGAATTTTAATGACACTATAAAAGAATGTTAAAATTTTGCAAGCCTTTGGTGATTCTAAGCTGGTAGTGAAATAAGTTAAAAAATTGTACTCCTATCATGATATAAGGCTAGAAAGTTATAGACATAGGGTATGGGATCTTATAGAGGGCTTATATGCGTTCAACATTCAATTGATCCCACATAGTAAGAATCAAACTGTTAATGCCTTAGTTCAAGCAACAAGTACCCTCCAGCCTTTGTCCTTAACCAGCCTAAATAAGTTCACTATAGAGGTCACCTTTGCCTCGTCAATGCCTGAAAATGTCACCAATTTCCAAGCTTTTAATGATGATAAGAACATCTTGGACTTCATCACGATTTTCAATGTATTTTCCACTCAAATCATTGACGAGATGGAACCCGAGGAAGTTGAACTTGATATAGAGGGAGCGATCAATTTGAAGAGTAACACAATACTACGAGGTATGGTTCAATGAGAAAGGATATTTGATTTCGATCATATCAAAGACTAGGATAAGTAGACTAAAAATGAGTCAATAGATCATCAATGTGATGCTCACAACATGGGTACTATTGAAGAAGTAAAAAATGTGTTCATAGGTAAGGTGTGTGCACCAGAAGAAATCAAAGGGATTATTGACACCTTGCACAACTATCATGGTGTGATTTCCTGGGGATGCGAAGAACTGAAAATGTATGACACCTCAATCATCACTCACACCATTCCCCTCAATCCAAACGTGAGGCCTTTCTAGCAGTGTCAACACTCGATCAATGCATTGCTGGAGCCAATTATCTTTAAAGAGGTTTAGAAGCTACTATCTACCTAAATTATCTTTCCTGTTAGGCACTCCACGTGGGTGGTAAATTTGGTTCCGGTCAAAAAGAAAAATAGAGAGATTACGCTATGTGTGGACATCCATAATTTAAACAGGGCATCTAAAAAGGACAATTACCCCGTGTCATCACTGAATGAAGTACTGCAAATAGTTAATAGATCTCAGATGATGTCATTTTTGGATAGATACTCAAGATATAACCAGGTTATGGTGTAGTATGAAGATAGACACAAAACGGATTTCACCATGAAGTGGGGAACGTTTGCATATAGAAGAATGTCATTTGGATTGATTAATGTAGGTGGAAAATTCCAACAGACCATGGAAATTGCCTTCAAAGATATCATCAGAAAATGCATCATCATATATATGGATGAACTCATTGTGTTCTCAAAAATAAGAGGAGACCATGTCTCTGATCTATGCAAGGTTTTTCAAAAGTGCAAAGAGTTCGGTATCTCACTGAACCCAAAGAAATGCATCTTCAAAGTGACTGAAGGAAAATTTCAAGGAAACGTGATTTCAGAGAAAGGGATCTCTATAGATCCAGAACACATACAAGCCATATTGAAGATTCAGATCCTAGGCAACAAGAAAGAAATGAAGTCTTTCTTTGGAAAGGTTAACTTTGTCAGGAAGTTCATCATGGGCTTTGCCAAGATTGTCAAGCCACTAAATGCTATGCTTAAGCAAGATGCTAAAGTGGAATGGACACCTGAAACTAAGAAAGATTTTGAAGAAATCAAGTGGGCTATTGTTGATTCCCTAGTGTTGGTTAGTCTAGATTATTTGAATCCATTCTACATCTACTCTTTTGCTTCAAATCATTCTAGTGCCAGCATGTTAACCCAAAAGAATGACAAAGGGAATGATCACCCTATTGCATTCCTAAGTGCTTTGCTAAAAAATGTTGAATTATGATACCATAATGTTAAAAAATAGGAATACACCTTGGTCAGAGGAGTTAAAAAATTTAGGCACTGTATCTTGAGGAACAAGGTGTTCGTAATTATCCTAGATCTAGTAGTCAATACCCTACTAATAAAAAATGATTTAGGAGAAAGAAGAGAAAAATGGGTCACACTGCTACAAGAATATGACATGGAAATTCATCCTATGAAGTTGGTTCGAGCACAATCCCTCACCCGTACAATAGCAAAAATTAAACTAAAGCTCATAGTGCAGAAATACCAGCTAGAGGGCGTCTCCCCAAGAGAGTGGTATGATGACATTGTTTATTATTTGTTGAACAACAAGTGCCCATCGTGACTAAAAGGAGTCAAAAAGAGTTCTTTGAGACTAAAAAGCAACAACTATATGTTACAAGGATCCATATTATACAAAAGAAACCACGAAAGGATCTATCTCAAGTGCCTCAATAGAGAAGAGGTAACTGAAGTGTTGAAGTAGTTCCATGAGAAGTTCAATATAGGCCATGGGTCAGTACTTCAATAGCTCATCAGATGCTGTTGACCAAATACTACTGGCCAATTTTGTTCAAAGATGTGTACAACCACATTAGGACCTGCCATGTATGTCAGACAACTTCCACCAGGGAAAGGAATGTTGTTGTCCCATTACAACCAATCATAGAGGTAAGGCCTTTCGCTCAATGGGGACTCAACTTCATTGGTTTGGTAAGCCCATCATCCTTTGTGGGCCATAGGTACATTCTGAACACTTATAATTACTATACTAGATGCATTGAAGCAATATCATGTAGGCAATGCACAACTGAAGTAGTAACTAATTTTATAGAAAGTTTTATTTTAAATTTCTTTGGTTGTCTATTTGCCCTTATGTGTGACAATGGCCCCACCTTTTCATCCCTTAAGTTTTCTAGTTGGGCCTTTGATTATGGAATTTTTCTTAAGTTCTCATCCAATTACTATCCCCAGGGGAATGGCCTAGTTGAATCCACAAACAAAAATCTACTAAATATGATCAAGAAGCTGCTTGACAAGAACCTGAAAAGACTGACACGCCCAGCTATGTTTTGCTTTATGGTAAGATTGCACTTGTCACAAGGCTTCCTTGGGAAATTCCCCATTTCACTTAGTTTATGGCTTAGAGCCCATTTTCCCAATCCACCTCAAAATCCCCACTCTTTAATCCATTAACACATATTATGAAGAGGGAGAACGTTGAGAGGCCCACCTTGTTGAATTGCTACATTTAGAGGAAGTCCCTGACCATGCAATAGAAAATTTCACCAAGCACCAAGGCGTATTCAAGAGATGGTTCAATCGCCGAGCCAAAGTAAAGGCCTTTAGGACTGTAGATTTAGTCCTTTGTTGGGACAAGGCCCATGAAAAGAAAGGGGCACATGAAAAATTCGACAAGCTCTAGCTTGGCCCCTTTCAAAATTTCTGAGATTCTAAGAGATAATTCCTTTCACCTCAAAACACTCACTGGAGAGGATGTCTCATTGCCTATCAATGGGCAATACCTCAAACAATATTTCCTTGCTTGAGTTGTTCAAGCTCATCCCTTTGTATATAGGTGTATATAGTTAGCGTAGGTTCTTTTGTTTCGCCGCTTTGCTTTTTCTTGCTTTGTCAACTTTATTTTTGTTGGGTTTGTTGTTTGGTCTTGATGCGATGGTCCCCACTCCCAATTGTTCTCTAGATAGGTCTTTATCCGTTACTATCAATTTTTGTTTGTTCCCATGAAGCAAGTTTCCTTACTTGAACTTCAACTTGATCTAAGGTGGAACCCTTATTTGAATCCCCTCACGTTCATCTCAAATTACACATGAAAATGAACCTTAAATATATTTGATGAGCTATATGATAGTTGTTATGAGGTTTCATAAAGTGAAAAATCCTAAGTCCGCTTCAGTGATCACTATGATTTTCAATCCCACTATGAGCTTTAGTGCTTATACATTTGAGCAAAAGGAAAAGAGCATCAAAAGAAAATATTTGAAGAGATAGGAAAGAGAAATGAAAATGTTGAAATGAGAAATTGTGTTGGTATGTGGACAACTCTATCGGAGCTATGGACTCCCAGTTGGCAATAGAGCAATGTTCGTGGGGTCACAGTGACAACTCCGTCAAGGCTATGGACACTTGAGTAGTAGCAGAGCAATGGCCAGGTTACTTTTGGGGATAGACAACTTACGTAGCTTGCCTTAGCTGATTGATTGTTGTTCATTATGGTCTCCGAGGAAAGGGAATGAACACACTGCACACACTCATGAGATATCTCTATGATTGTATTCAACTAAGGATTTTCTTCCTTCTCAAGTCTTTAGTCCATTTATGGAAACTAGCTCCTAGTCTACAAAACTAGAGACTCTAGGTTCTAGATGAATCCTTACCCTTAGAATGCTTAGGAATGTTCTCCCAGCGAGTCACCATTTTTTGTGCCTATAGCACACATGCCTCATTCAGACCAGGGACCCCTTCTTTCCTTTTCGATTTTATTGGGTCACTTCCGCCTTTGCCTCATTTTGCATGCCCCTAATTCTGAGCTCAAATTGGTCACATGCCTTAAAATCACTAAGTCCTCATTGACCAAAAATCACCACCCAAAAATTCCCTAAGTCTTTGGCTTTTGCAGAGGTTCTTATGCAGACTTCCCTTGGTCCTTTTCCCCAACATCTATTGAGCTCCGTGGACCCACATTTGTGGGTTTCTCTTTGCGGGTCACCACTATCCTTTTGCCACTCAACTAACAGCCAGAATCTCACCTCCTCTCACATCATGGGGCTCGCATCTCTCCCTGTTGTCCAATGTTCGTGCCAAGTTGAGTCTTCACAGGTCCATCTATTGTGCCTACTATCATACTTTGACCTGTCATTTTCACCGACCTAATTCAAATTTCAAAGAGGAGAAATAGAGAACGAAGACCTCGCACCCGCATAAGCTCCTGTCTGATCAAGATCAAGGTTGTCACTCATTTCTTGTGCCTTTTCCAAGTATTCCAACCTTCAAAATCTTAAATCGGGTCTTTTCCAATGTTAGATTTTGTAAATGAATGATAAAATCTATCAAAGAAATCCTTAAATCTCTCGGCAGCTCTTGCAGCAGTCAGGTCCATAAAAAGAATCACTCCTGACACTTTAAACTACATTAAAATTGCTCAAATGTGTTGTAATCGGTGTGCAAAATCAAAAATCTCTTCATTTTTCTTCACATGGCATGAGTACCTTTGTATCCCACACCCTTTCCATCACCACCTTGGTCAAAACCAGGAAACCCTAAAAAATTGTTAATTTTTTATCTCATGTGGAAGTAGCCATGCGGATGTCTATCTACAGACCATCGCCTCCCCTTCGTCATTAGTTAACGACATCATCTTAGCCAAATTTGGCATTGTGGGTCCCGCCATCCCTTTTGTTGCCAAAATTTTCCCAAACTTTCTTCAAGTCCAAAAGACTTGTGGGCTATTGCTTACGGGCTGCGATGTGCGGCTCACTATCATCCCTCCATCGTTGCTTAGCGGCGGAACCATCCTGTCTACCCACAATGTGGACTTTGACTTCTTCTTCACCGTCCCAAGTCCATCTAATGAGAATGCTAAGTAAAAATAGATTGTTGGTGGGTTCATGCGGGTGGCCTCATGTGGGTGTCTGCTTCCCTACCATCGCTTCCTAACTTCCATGCACCCGCAACCTACCACATGGTGATTTTTGTAGATGAATTTTCCTTCACCGACTCTTGAAAATTACTAACACATGAACTCGATCCCTGAGCTCACTGCGGGTCTTCTTATGTAGACTGCCATCCCTCCAATGTTTCTCCTAACGACAAGCATACGATGGCAACCCAATAGCTCTCTTCCGTATCAGCCAATTGGTTGAGTCTTGACACATGATGCTTGATGTTCAAGGTGCCTACGGGTCTTGGAGTGCAGAATTTCACATGCAGGTCATTGTCCCTTGAATGTCATTGCTTAATGGTAGAGATTCCAAGCATCCTTTGATCTTCCTGCACCTACATGCCTCAGACCCGCAAAAGCATAAAACTCAATCAAGTGAATTCAAATCTCCTACACCAATTTCTGCATGTGCCAAAATTCCTCATGGAAACTTTGATTGCCAAACCCACAATGCAGAACGTTTGCTATGGGTGGCTATCTGCAGGTCTCCGTGAGCTCGACGTCATCCTTCTCTCAGCCCCTCCTAATAGCTTTCAGCCTGGGGAAACCCACATCTTTTTATATGATCCAAAAGAGCCTTAAATGATGGATATTGATAAATTTTATGATCTCCTAATGATGTATTACTGGATCTAACCCTCGTTTTGTAGAATTTGACTAATGCTTTCCTTGATTTATATATAAATGCACTTACTGCATCTTTACATGCAATATTTATGGAACTTGTTGCGGGTCCATCGGGGAAGTCTATTGAGAAAGATGATAAAGGAAATAAGCCTTCATGTGCACTGAGGGGAAAAGAAGAGAAAGATTTGATGACGTACCAGTTTCATGGAATGGAGTGTACCTCCAAGATCTCTTCTACTTGGGATTCAGTGTCAGATACAAATCTTAGGCACATGGATATAGATGAGTTTTAGAAAAGGGTAATGGTTAACCCTACAATAGAAAACACATGAAGGATCAAGGCAAGTGGCCTCACCAAGGTGGCCAGATTTCCTCCTGCTCTAATTTCCCTGGAACTAGTCATGGCTTGTTGGGAAGCCTAACACAACAATAGAAATATTATTGATCATGATGGGAGGGTGTTGGAAAACTTGTCTGCTAAATCTATCAGCCACACATTCCACATCTCCATGTTCGACACAATGGAGGAAGCATCAAAATATCACGTTGAAAACATGTGGAAACAGTGCCCTCTGGGATGTAAAAGAATAATCAACCAATACTGGTTGAAGGACAATAGGGGCAGTGTTGCTATAGTACCTCAGGAGCTATTCAAAAGTGACTTCTTCGAGGAGCACCATGATTTGGTCACCCTATTGAGTAGGGTGATGGGCCTACCAACTGTCACTTTCATCAAAGAATGGATGTTCTACTTTATTGAGGAGAACATCCAAGGGGAGGCCAAGTTCCATTGGGAAAATATGATCAATGATAATCAACACAATCAACTCATGGAAGTCAAGAAAACCTCCCAATTCTATCGAACTTCATATTTAGTGTACCTCTTGGTGGAGAAGTTCCCATACAAAGGACTCTTCATTGCGGGTATCTTGGGAACCAAGAAAGGGGAGCTTAAGGTCTATGACTGCTATCCTCAATTGTAGTATATAAATTTCAAAAGAGAATATCGGAGGGTAAATGATGCCTTCATTGTACACTTTGAGAGAAGGGTGTCACACACCACAAAGGCCTTCATCCGATGGTTAGGGTACCTTTTTATACAGTTCCCAAAAATTAGATATATTAGATCAAAGGGATTCTCATAAAGGCCCTACTGATTGCCATGCTATCCGTATGACCGCATAATCTTGCTAGAAGTTTCCAAGAAACTATAGAATACCCACATGATATTAAGTGACAAACACTGAGAAGGGATCCCATATCCCCTAACCTTTGGCCAAGGAATGTATTCTTTCCCTACCACTCAATGTTTAGAGTATTCAGATAGGGAGTTGGAAGAGTATAACTTGGACCCCCACACAGACTGAGGAAGGATGGACCCATACAAAAAATTAAAGAAGTGAGTCGGGAGATAACACACCCATCAACCCCACATTGAGGACTTCTAGTCCAACTGTAATGATGATAAGGAAGTGTGAATGAGTCACTATATGAGAATGATGACCCAGTTCATGAAATCTATAAAGCTATTCATCATGCAGGATCAAGTAGTGGAAGAGGATGATAATATTATTGATGATAGGTACAATTCTATGGACAACCTACCCCTACTTGTCACTGAGTGGAGTGAAGAAGAGGTCACTGACCTTGATATATTGACATGACCGATTGAAAATAGAATGAGGCAATGGATAGATGCCCAGATTGCATAGCTCAAGGTATAGGGCACTGAACTAATGTATGGTGAGCTTGAGGATGAGCTTGAGAGAGAAATAGATAGTGGATCAGAGGTTTCCTCATTAGAAGAGGCTCCCAAATCCCCATCGGTGAAAATATCAAAGAAAAGGAAGGATACAGCTAAGCGCAATCCTAAACATAAGGTATATTCAAGAAAATTGACCAAGGTGAAGTCATCCATGAAAGCCACGAAAATGTGGACATTTGTACTCGATATACCCACTTTCCAAGAGGATGATCCCCTACATGAAGAAGAATAAATTGAGAAGCCACACTCACCACTTGCCACTTCCATTCCCATCGCCACTCCTCTTCCAACCACCTCTCAGGCTTTTCCTATCTCATCTCTGCCTGTCGTGGGCATTTCAGTACACCTCACCTCCACCCCATCAACTGCTCCAATAATGATACTTGACTCCTCCTCCTCCACTACATCCCCTCTATCATCTTCTTCACTCCCTCCTTAGATTCCTACTTTCTCTACTCTACCACTTGCAGTGTCCACTATCACATTAACATCCCTTACTCTTTCGCATGCTTTCGCAACATATATGTAGAAACGTCCCCCTAAACTTTCTGGGGTAATCCTTGACCCCACGATTTAGGATTTAATGGACCAAATTCCTACCACCTTGCCTCTTCCTTTGTCACCTAAAAATCCACCAAAGATGGAAGGTATGATGTAGATCTTGAAAGAGATGGAGAGGTGTCATGCTAAGCAACAAAGAGAGGTTGTAAAAGATGTAGTTGAGGAACCTGATGACTTGGATCGAGATGATTATTTTGAGCACCCAGAGGGTGAGTTAAATATAAATTTGGATAAGGTGGTATCCGATGAGGAGAGATCACATGCATCAGAGGAAGATACTGAGGCCCTCAACGTGCAATATATAATAGAAACATCAGACTAGGAGCTAGATGAGGAGTTGTCTTAGTAGCTCAAGGATGCAGGCAAGAAGGCTGATCTTGAGGGACATCTCTCTGAGGATAAATTTGTCACTAATGTAGATGTGGAGATACTCAAATATCCTCCACTAATTGGCCAAGATAAGGGCCCAATCCAAGAAGAAGAAGTGCCTCTTGTAAAGGAGGAAGAAAAAGAGAAGGAAGAAGAAGATGCACTGAGAAAGAGCCGTGAGCTTGAGCATCATGATGAGAATGAAAAAGAGAAGGTTCCCCAGGAAGAAGACATCATTGAGGAAAATATTAGCTCCACTGAGTTAGAAAATGGAAAGGCTATGCAAATCGAAGACTCAGATGAGGAGGAAAAGGATGCGCGGAAGATCCCTAGTGGTAGGGAGGGTGAGCATGATAAAGAGGAAGGTGATCATGAATCACCCAAGGAACATACTAAGATACCAGATTGGCTAGAGCGGCAATTACAAAAGAAAACTCTTGTGGCCATTTATCCAAAGACCAAACTTGAGGCAATCCTAGCTAGAGTACAAAAAAAGAAAAGAAAAGAGAAGAAGCCCAAGGTCCATTCTCATATCACAATGGACACCTTTGGATCTTGAAGGGTGTAGATTTCCACCCCTATAATAGACAAAGATGTAGGCGCCATGCAAGGCCAAGGTTACAGCATATCCATGATCAATCTAGGCCCAACAACCAATGAGAAGAAAATAGATGAATTCCAAGGGTCTATGGCCACAATCATGCAACATATGACAAAAGATCAATCCACCAAAGAGGATCTAAAAGAATAAGTGGCAGATCTTAGTGCCTATATTCAACAATGGAAATCTATAGAAGAGGAGGCTCCTGTTGAATTTTCTACACCTGCTCTCCTCTCCAAAGAGGAGCTACATAAAATGGAGAAGATGAGAAACTAGACCAAGGCCATAGTGGATTGGTTCAACCATGTGATATATAACAGCGATATGGGAATCTGCCATGCTGCTCGAGTATTCAACAAGTTCTGGGGGTTACAAAAGCAAATAGATGAAATGATAAGGACATGCAATAGGTTCTCAAAGATATACAAGATCACTATCCTAAGCTCAAGAACAACCTCAAGCTTCCCCAAACAACATGGGAAAAAGGAGTTGGAGCTCATAAAAGATGATCATTGGCTAGTGGAGACATGGAAAATGAGCTTGGAATATAGAAAGGAAGTTAGGATTTTCACAAGCTAGAGCTTGATCGCGGATGGGTTGTAGAACTTTGTGTTGATAGTGAAGACTATTTGAAAATGATGACTAATTATGAGATGCCTACTCTAGAGATAGATCCAGAAAAGATCAAGTCATTCTTCCACAAGAAGGTAGAGCAAGGAGCTATAGATACACTATTGCCAGACTTCATGGACTTTTCTGCCAAGGCTTTCACACAATCTAAAAAAGTCATCAAGGCCACTCCAAAATGCACTAAGTGCTAGGAGTAGATTACTGAGAGGCTTAAAAAGATATCCTTCCAATTTCTTCAATCTGATATCATGGAATGGGACAAGCTTCAAGCTCTGATTGGGAAGTTTGTGGAATATTCTACTCTCTAGAAGAATGAAGGAAAACCAGTCATAGATGATGAGTATTTGATAGTATGAATGCAAAGGGATGGTCATCACTAAAGGACAAAACTACTACAATACTAGGGTCACTAGATGATAAAATAGGGAAAAGACAAAGATGTATTTTATATTGTAATATATTTGGGGGTAGGTGAAACCCTAATGTAAAATGAATCTGAGCCACACAATGAAAGTTAATCCTGTCCATTCATTTTTATTTTGGAAAACTATAAATAGGGGGTCTCCTCTCATTTTCAAGGAGAGAGTTGAGTTGTTGTGTAAAGGAATGTTGCAGAAAATTATTGAGAATATCATTGTTTTGGTGGATTCTTGTGTTTTCTTCACTTGTGTGCATGATTCATATCCTTAGTCTTAGATTTTAGCTTTGTTTTTCTAGTTTCAAATTGCTTCCAGTAGTTAGTTCATGTTGTACTTTAATGGTGAAGAATGCTATGGTGTTGATTTCTTCCTTGCTCATACTTTTTGTTGTTTGTTGATAATGAATAGTAGTGTAAAGTTAGTTTGAGCATTTTTTATATTGTTGTATTCAAGTTCAATATTTACTCATGCTTTAATGGTGAATGAATGGTCTGAAAATCTACAGACCTTAGAAGATTGCATTAGTTTTATGAGATTGTAGGTTGTCCTTGGTTAAGTGGAACTCAATTTTGGTAAGCCAGTCCACTATAGCATCCTCCATTGTTATTTTTCAACATTAGTTGCAGATTTAGGAAACCTCTTACCCCTTTTACCTTTTGACCTTTCTTTGAAAACTAAAGTTAAAAAAAAGTTCTAGCATCATCACAAAGTCACATTTGATGAGTAAGGAGGAGTTTTAGTTTGCTACCCTAAACTTGTAGCAGCCAATTACATCAACCAATTGAACTATTCCAAGAATTGTCATGACCTAACACCTAAGAGACCTTGGGTGATTTATAAAACATTAGTTGCAAAAATTACCTTTCAAGAGAGGCATTGCACTTGTGCAATTTCTGTGTTGAGAAGGTGCAAAAACACCCATCAACACATTCCAACTCATTGTGCCTACAGGTATTATGAATTTTTCACTTGTTTGATAATGCATGTTGATGCAAACTCTTAAAATGTAATCACTTATTCAAAGACTCATGAATCTAAGAAATATCCATCTAAGGGTTGTCCTTACAACAAGAATTTTTTTTCCCTTTCGTCTGAGCTTAGATTTTCTTTTCAAATTTCTTGTTTTTAGATTTTTTGAATATAATGAGATCTTTTATATCTCAAATTTTCCACTTGAAGGCTCATTCAACATCCAACCTTGTCACTATGCTCAATCCTCTTTCTACAACTAATTTTGTTGATGAGTGTTTTTACACTGCATAACATAGATAAAACACAAGTGTTCTATCTCTCTTGAAAGGTAACTTTCTTTAGAAAACTTTAGAGAATAACCCCAAGGTCTCTAAGGTCAGGTCTTAACAATGTAGAAAACAACTCAGTGGTGATGTGATTTGCTGGTAATCACAAGGGGTCTTACGATTCAACAAGGATGGAGGCATCAAACTCAAATGAGGGTTTTGTGAAATTTGAAAATGTGTGCAAACCTCAAATTTTTTCTAGATCAAAGATCTGAAAATAATCCTTATCATCAATGTGGCATTGTGGTGATGCTTTTGATTCTTAAACTAACATAGATTTAAGGAAATATCAAAATATGTAGGGTTGAGAGAGAGAGAAAGATCCTAAAACTAACACCTAAGGAAACTCATAGCAATAGTTAATGCTTCAAACAGATAAATCCCCCAACAAACTAATTCCTACTTAAACAAGTTTGAATCCACAATGTCATAGAAATGATGCAATCTTCAAAGGAATACTTAAATATTTTCAGATTGTAAACATCATATACATATCCAATTACCGGTACAATATACATAAATACTCACAATTGAGCTAATGCAATAGAAAGGCTCAAACTAACTATACACAACAACTTACAATCAACAAGCCACTAATAGTATGAGTGGAAGATCGATCAATGTAGTCAACACTTCATCATTAATATGAATGAACTGAAACTAACATTTGAGAATTGTAAAAGGAAACTGTAACACTTTCAATTTCAACATAGAAATTCACCAAATCATTGACCTATCTGCATTAACATCTCATGTATTTTCTTAACAATCTCCAGTTCTTCCTCTCCTACAGCTAACGCCTACTGACTAACTTCTCTAAAAAATTCCCTTACAAATGAGTAGGCACTATCCTTATATAGATGTTACATTACAAATCAATGGCTAGGATTGAATCCAATTCAAGGGCCTAGATTACATCAGTTTTAATATTTGGAGTACCTTAAGTTTTGACAATACATGCCTCTTTTACATCCAATTAGGTGATCTAGTTACATACTTGACCCATAGAGAAATAAATATCCCCTTGATTTCAGTGATCAACTCCTTATTGGAGAAAATAAAAATAGCATCCTTCATTATCCCTTAAAATTACTTGCATAGTTAGTTGGCACAAATTCTCATGTAGATTTGCATTGAATATTGATATTTTCCATAGTGAATAAGGCCTTACACGAATCCATATGAAAGTTCATCTTGACCATTTAATTCATTTACTCCTCCCTCCAATATATGGCATGGTTTCATATGTTGGTCCTTTAATGAATTGATCCTTTATCCCTCCAAGCATCTTGAAAATCACCTATGCCATAAACTATCATAATTTAAAACTTCAAAAATGATAAATTTCCCTTATTTAAAATATTAAAATTTATCAATTTATAGTCCATCAAGAAAATTTCATTTTTTGAAAAACTTTCCATTTTAGGAAATTTTTCATTTTTGGAAAATTCTATTTCAAGAAAAATTTCCATTTTAGGGGAAATTTCTATTTTTGGTAAAAAAAAATCCATTTTTGGATTTTTTTTTTTGGAAAGTTTCCATTTCGAGAAATGGACCTTTGAGGGGATTTCACTTTTTGAGAGGATTTGACTTTTGAGGGCTGGAGCAATGCAGAAGCTAGAGAGTTTGACACTGGTGAGTGAATTTTCCACTTTTGAGGGAATTAGACCACTATGAGTCAGAGCATTGCAAAAGCCCGAGACTTGCGAGCCGAAACAATGCAAAAGCCGGTGACTTGTGGGCTGGAGCAATGCATAAGTTGGAGACATGCGGGCCAAAGCAATGCAGAAGGTTGACAAGTTTGCACCATAAAATGGTGTGGATGGAATGGCATCATGCACCCAACTTTCCACAACCAACTTTCCACAATGCCTCAAAACTAAATCTTTTTGGATCCAACTTATTTAGGCATGAGGAGACTTGGATATTAAAGGCACTAAATATTCAATACTTAAATTTTTCACCCATTTCTTGAGTTGTAGAAAACCTGAATATGGAAGTCAGAGGTTTGTAGGTCAAAGCAACATGGAAGTCAAGGGTCTAGCGCCGATCGACGACATACCCGCAAAAAAATTCCACAAAGCCCAAATACTTAACAAATTTTGAGTTTATCCATTTTGGCATGTGCGAAAATGAATAGGAAGAGTGCTTAGACCTAATGCTTGATGATTTCATCAATTTTAAGAAATGAAAAAAATGCAATTGTGAAATTCAGAGGTTTGCGGGTCAGAGCAATGCAAAAGCTAGAGGGTTTGACACCAGTTGATGCCATACTTGCACAAAGCCTTAACACTTAGAAAATTTGAGTTTTATCAATTCAAGCACATGGGAAAATGGTTAGGAAGAGTTCCTTGACCTATTTATTGATGATTTTTCCTATTTTAAGAAATGCAGAAAATGCGACTGCGAAAGACGGAGGTTTATGGGCTGGAGCAACGTGGAAGCTAGAGGTTCTGACGTCAGTCGATGACATACCTGTATAAAATTTCCACAAAAGGCTAAAAACTAGAATTTTAGTGCAAATTGACTTAACATGCAGAGAAACCATTAGAAAAAGTCTAAGGCTAAAGGATTATAAGTTGAATTCATAGGTGAATCATCACACAAACAAGGAAAATTTCCCTGAAACCCAAAATGCAAAGCATAAACCCATGCCAACCTAGTAAGCACAAAATATGATCGAACCCAAAGTAGAAGCAAGAAGCTGGAGAGGGAAAAGCTAAAAGAGGGGATCCCTGTTTTCAATGGGGCATGTGTGCAAAATGCACAACACCAGGTTTGCTTCTTAGTTTCTCATTTTTTTGCATGCTTCCATAGTGCACGAGATTTGTATATGCTTCCACATTTTCTATACATGTCAACCAGTGTAGTTTCGACTACAACATTTGTCAAAATTCCTTTATGCTTTATGCTTTGATTGATGTCCATACCCTATTCCAAAGCTCCCATTTTGGCATGGGTAGGGAGGATGTTGACAAAGGTAGTGAAATTTGGCTTTACACCCACCAATTACATTTTCTTGAAAGTTTCTAAACCCTTTTCAAAAAATCAATTTTGTGCATATCCTTCAATCATGGCATTCCATGAGAACACATTTCTTTGAGGCTATCGATCAAACAATTCACTTGCCTTGTCAATGCTTCCACATTTCACATACATGTCTACTAGGGCAATTGCACACATCCATATCTTGTTTTAAAACTCCCATTTTGGCACATGAAGGGAGGATGCTAGCAAAAATTTAGAGCAGAGTATCCAAACACTTCAAAAATTAGAATGATAAAATTCATTTTACAAGTACTCATGTGCATCCTTAAATTTAAAGTTACATTTTATCCCAAATATACATAGCTTTCATGGTTTCCAAACAAAACACATAATATCCTCTTAAACTCATAAATACATATATTGTTCTAAACAAAACACATACATCATTTTAAATCCAACATAAATTATGGTTAGCAACTACTTTTCTTCACATCTGTAAAACTGAGTAGTACATGAATATCTTATTTTTAATTACTATAGAATACCCATTCGTAATCTCAAACTATTACATATTTTGATTCAACATAGGATAACACATAAATCTTCATTTCACAACAAAATATTATATGTATTGCTCTAAAGGTTGTGAAATTTGGCTTTACACCTACCAATTATATTTGCTTGAAAGTTTCTAAACCCTTTTCAACAAATCCATTTTGTGCATATCCCTTTCAACATGTTCTCCTCTATGTAGTTCTATGGTAATTCATCTTATAGTTTTAATATGATAAATTGTCACCCATCCAAATAGTCTATCAATTTACTATATTATGTATAAGGAAAGAATCTTTCATTTGTAAGAAGGTTGAAAATTTGAGTAAAATCTATTTTTATTTCAAACCACACTTTTTTGAAGTAATACAAAGAATTTTCATGTTGTATGAACTACTCTTTATTTTGATTCTTGTCTCTATTTGAATATATGAACATATGTTTACTTTTAGAATCATCTCCTTTATGTTGTATTTCTTTGAGATGGATAATTAAGGGTTATTTTCCTCTTCATTCTTATGTTTAACATTGAATTATTAGCTTGTGTTTAACGAATACCATAAATATTTCATATATGATAATAGGGAATTTGATTGTCTTAAAGGATTATTAAGTAGGATCATATAAGAAGGCCATAATAATTAGTTTTATCACTATATATGGTAGTGATACATACGTCAAACCACCAAAGAATATTTTGACATGATTTATAATGGAGACAACATGTATGGAATGTGTACTTCCTTATTAATACCTACGTTAGTCAATGATTTCCGTCCTAACCTTACTCACATTTTCAAGAAAGAAAAATTGGTGATAACTTTATTTTTGTAACTTATTTTTATTTACACACAAGCATTAATGGTCTATGGAATGTTTCTAGTAGTATGAAGAATATTATAGATCCTCCCATAATTGTATTAATTTCTTATTTGTTGTACACTCTAACAAGTCAGTTTAAATTTATATATCTAATCTAGTGTGTTAATAGGGATACCCCCTAGGTTTATAGAGCCTAAAGAGTTGGAGAGAAACATGTTCTCACTCATTCATGAGCCACCATCCTATCCACCTTAAACATAGTAACTCACCACTTATTAGAGGTTACTAGTATTAGTTTGGGGAACCGATAGGTGGAAGAGAATTTTATGCTAGTGTAAACTTACTTGAGGGAGAAGGAATTTAGGCTTCAATCATTTTCCTGATTTCTTATTAGAAGCCCCAAAATCAATATCCTTCCCTAGATTAATTTTGATTCACATAAAATGATTATTCCTAACCTTTGAAGCTAAAATAAATCACTCATACTTCTCATGTGTATCTAAGAATCTAAATTATTCCATAAAATTTTGTCTTCTAAGGCTCCTAGAAAAAAATCACTACCCCCAAAATCTACCAATGCCTACTCTACATCCTCCTATACAATTTTCATATCCTAACCACCATTTAATCTTAATCCTCTTATAAATTTTCTGAAATAAGATAATGTCTTTTCTAACCATTGTGTCATTCCTTCTTTCACTTCATTCCTCCTACAAACATTTAATTTTTAACTTTCATTTAAGATACTTTTTTAGGCATTATTTACTTTATATTTTAAATGTTTTAAGTAGAGTGCAATATATTAGGAAAATTATGCACACAAGTTTTAAAAATTTAATTGAAAACAAATTATTATTTCAAGAGGCATAAGGTCTATAATAACAACAAGGTGTGGAGTGTAATGGCTTAAATTAATGGATCATTTTTATTGTAGTACTATAAAATCAATGAAAAAGCTCTATAATGATATTTTCCTTTATAGAACTAATTTTTTGGATAGAGATGGATATTTGAAGTCATTTATTTTGATGTACAATTTATTTTCTCTCTACAATTTTACACATATGTATGTCTAGTCAATTTATTTTTCAAATTTAATTTTGGCATCGTTAAATCATCTATAAGTTTTTCAAAATGTATTCTCTTTCGTACATCCTCTCTTAGCATTTTCATTAGAGGCCATGACATGATTGTCTATAGTAAAACATATGGACCATCCAAGTTGTACATGCATATATTTGGTATGTGAAGGTGCCCGACATATATGAATATTTGCAACAACAAAAAAACCCTTGATATGTAACCATGAATGTAAGACCTTTTTGATCAATATATTTAATGTATTTTTTATTAATCTTTCAATCTTGTTGACCCTTGTGATTTACACATGGATTATATAGTTAATATCATTTTATATATGTAAATGTATAGTTACAAGTTTTTACATTTTGGTGAAATGAACACATGAATTGAATTACATTAGATTTATTAATACTTCAAATTAATTTACTAGTTTCACTTGTTTAGTTACATTTCTATGTTATATTAAATTTATTTAACACATGCACAAGGACTATAGATAGAGAACTACATTATAGATCACTTGTAAATAGTTGTTTTAAATTTAAATTGAATGTACATCTAGTATTTCTATTCTCTATAGGTATATTAAATCAAGAACCTCATTTCTCTTTCAAGTACACATCATGAAAAATGCACCAATTCCACCTCACGAACTATTTTCACGTACTAATAGTGAGATTGAGAGTTTCACTAATTGATGGTACCAACACATGCATATATAAGGACACTTGCAAGTCCATATTAGAGAGCCTAGAAAAAAATAGAGATAATCTTCAAGACACTAGTGCATATTCCCCTAATACCATAGTTGTTATTCTTTCCCACATGTGGGAAGAAGTTTGTGGTGATGTTTCCTTTTCTCAAATTCAGGGTTTGGTGACCAAATAAATCATTAAATACCAATGTTTTCCATACTATTAGGATAAACCTAAGGTGAGGGTATACCAGGTTACCAAATGTGTGGATGGTGTTATGGCCACTTTGATCTACCCTCAGTTTCTTGTAGCCTTTGGTCATTACCCAAATAATGACCAAATTCCCTTATATTTTGCAAAATAGTTGTATGTTAAGGTTCATTTGGGCCTCAAATTAAACTATTGTGACCTTCCAAGATATCTTGGTTAGGGGTGTGGTAGGGTTATTGATAGGGACACTTATCATCGAGCAAATCGGGTGGCCCCAGTGTATATGGCATCAATTACTGAGAGGTCTCCTGCTATTTCCCCAGCCTTGGCCCCCTCAATTGATCACGTTCTCATTGCTTCCCAAAGGGAAGCAATTGAAAATGTCGATGATATTGCAGTTGCTGCCACTAGCATAGATAGTGATCATGTGGGTTAGTATTTGATGTCAACACGTCCACGATTCAAACCTTCATTTACAACATAGTACATTAGCACAAATTTTGATCCTTATGCTATGAAAGGTATCCCTACACCCGCACAATAGGACGTTATTATAGGAGATATGACACAAATTACTTTGCATTGTTTGGATGAGGACCTCTTTGAGGGATATTCCTTCATCGCATTAGAGCTTGGGATCTCTGTAGACTAGGTCAGAGGTCGTCTGGGTAAAAATTTTCATTCACAAATTCCAGGATCCCATCATTCTCATCACCCTGGGCCTAGCACTAGTGCACATTAGGATCTACCTATGGATCACTCAATTGTTGCACAAGCTATTGATCCTTCAGTTGACTTGGGAAGGATTCAGTCTACAAGTTTTTTGGAGATGTTGATGCGTTCAAATTTTTCATCGATGCCATCTCATCTGGTTAGTCCCCTTCACTCATCATTATTATGACATGTGAGGGCTCAAACAGATGTAGACCATGAAAATAATTAGATAATTCATTTGTATGATTTAGTGGATGTGGCCATTGTAAAGGGCTTGGATCTGACACCACCTGATATGTAGGTATATGTGTATCTATATGTATGTGTGCATGTGCACGTTCAATTCATTTTTTTTAAATTATTTAAATTTTAGTTTTAACTAAATGATGTATATTGTAGATGGAGATACCTCATGCTACTCCTACCCTGAGGTCAAATCGTATATGTCAACATGATTCAGTTGATGATACTATTGTCAGTGGACATGTGAGTTTTACATTTTTATTTGTATATGTGTACATACATGTATATAGATCTATAGATATTTATACATGTACATTCTTAAATAACTATATATATAAAATGTATTTAACACATTGTGTACAATTTAATCTCCAGGGCTTGGAACATTCATTAGAATAAGATACTCATTCAGAGGGTCGCTCAACTAGGAGTTGATATGATGATTAGGCTGCTACCTAGAGGTCCATTTGCATGAACATTTCCAGCTATTTACATATATATAGACATTTCCATTTATGATTTTTTGATACATTATGGTACATTTGATGATCTCTATAGGTGCATTTGTCCTTAGACTTGATTACATATATACATTTTTAATTTGATATGTACATGTGTGTTTATATATGGATTAGATCGTATACATGTGTTTTCCATGTTTGACATGATAGTTCATATTTGTCAAGGTGATGATTTATGTTTGATATATTAGCATGTGAATTTACACCAAGACTTGATATACATACATGTGTTTGAGCTTAAATATTCATCTATGTACATCTTTGCTTATGTTCATGTTTATGTTCATCTACATGTACATATTTTGTTTATACATTATATCTAGATTTAGAAAACTCATGAGTAAATGATTTATATATGTTAAACATGTTAAATGTACATTAAATATTATGTGTACATATGTACATGTTATATATACATGTGTACATGTTTCAAGTTTGAATTTAAATATGAACTTAAATATACATACAACTTTAAAAAATATATATATGATTACATGGTTCGAGTGTATGTTTTAGATCAAGTTGAGAACTCGGACATACATATATATGTGTGTTTATTTAATCTAAATTATATATAAATTATGAATTGTTCATTTAAATTTATATAATCACTTGACATAACCTAGGATTCAACTTCTCTATAACAAATACAAAGAATCAAGTTTATCCTTCTCTTCCTCTTCTCAAGTGTTGACATCTTAATTAGTGGTAATTTTATGATATAGCAAGGATCTCATAGGCTAATTGTATCTCAAATATTGGTTCCAATGGAGTTATTTATATATCAAGAAGTTGTTATGAATTAGGCCTTTTTTGGTAGTGCAATTTTTGAAGTAATATCGATGCATAAAATACATAAAAAGTTCTTACATTACTATCTCAAGGTAGGAAATCCTATCTTGGAATATGTATGGAAACTAATATATGAGGCAAAAATTGATCCACACACCTTGATGATAGTGTATGTTTCAAATAGAAACCAACCTACCAAATTGTTTCAAGTATTCTATCACTTAGATAAAATTAGAGAGGTCTAAATAAATTTTAAACTAATTAGAGACCTTAACTCTTAAGAAATCTAATTTTCTATTTGGATGTTCTACAAAAAAGACCTCAAATGTATTGTAAGAAGAGTTAGAAAGATCCTTTTCTATGTGAATGAATCATATATTTATTAGCTTAACCTCATTTAATTCTCATTGCACAAAATGCCAATATATCTTGAATAATTCAACCATCAATATCCACTCATAATTTTTCATAAGCCCTAATATACCCCATGAAAGTACTAAAAAGTCATAGATTCTAAAGGTTCTATTTAATTTCTATAAAGGATAGTAATCATCTTTTCACCTTTAGTATTTACCTAGATAATGTGATAACTTAATGCCTCCACGCAAATAGTCATATTTTATATTCAAGTTTCAATTGTTGTGGGTTCAACACTTTCTTACAAAGCATGATCTCAAAATATACACAAAATGTATAAAATTAAGCAAATCATGAGTCAATTTATAATATTTTATATCTAGATAATCCTAAAGTCACAAGGAAATTAAATATGTAACAAATTGTGATAATCAAAACATGGGATATGGTTAAAAATTATATGGATATAGAGATACAAGTGCAATGTAAATTCATATATCCTATTAAGTATTTCTAGGTAAAGTGGACTCTGTACACTAATTAAATAGTACATCATCCTTAAAAGTGTACCACAAATTAAATAGAACTTCATCCTTTAAAAAAGTGTCACAAATTTAAATATAAAAGTACACTTTGAATTAAATATTACTTCAATGTGGACCCTTAAAAGTGTCACATTAAATATAATTTAGTGTCACAATTTATTTAGTAAGTTTGATCCTTAAACTCCAAATTAAGCTCAAATGTTTAAATAACCATGTAAACACTTCACTTCTAAGTTTGTATCCTAAGAATATCTAGAAATTTTATCTTACACCAATGTGTTTCAATCACTAATTTGTGTTCAACCAAATTTAAAATAATCATCATCAACATATTATAACTAAAACAATGGAGTTCAAACACTACTATAAGTTCTCACTTGAACATATGTGTACATGTACTTGAACTTGAAAATCATGGATATATCTAACTCAAATAACTAGTTCATCCTACTCTTCAATAACATGTAATTTTTTTATGATGTAGGGTGGTAGTAATTACTGGATGACTATATTGATATACCTTGTTCTCAGGTTGATAGTTAATAAAATGAATCCCATGTTGAACAATTTTGATTTGTTTGAGATATATCCCTTGCACTACAATTGAACTTGCATAGTGAACAACATGAACATGAGGTAAGACATGTGCATGTAACATTTTCACTCAAGGTCTGTATAATATATTTAATGTAAGGTAATGTACATGTACATGTATAAATACATTTAAATGTTCACTTGTGGGAAACAATATTTCATCGCTTGTTCTAGGTTTTGTTAGCTTCTTTATCTCTTTTGTGCAGCACATTAAATAATAACTAACACCTTCTATGTTTCCAAGCTCTGCTATGACTGTAAAAACATCTCCTATACACCAAATTTACATGGAAAATTTGTACAAAAATTAGAACTGTATAGACTAAAGATCATTAAATTGAGCTCATCTCTAAGTACTAAACTTCAAAAATATCTACAAATTGTAAATTTCCATTAAATTTATATCAAGTACACATGTACCTTTTCTAACCAATCCTAAAATATGGTCATAATCAATTTAAATCAAAGGAATGTATTCAAATCTTTCATCCTCATCTTTATTGAATGTGTCAAAAATAACTAGTGGCACCAAATTCCATTCACTAACATGTCCACATTGTTGGTTGTTGTATGCCTCAAAGTTTTCTAAAATGCACTCAGTGTAAAAACAATCGTAATCCCTTGTGTACAATGTCCATACAAGGAAATGATTTGTATTCATGATACAATGCAAAGTTCTTGTTTTTTCTACCCTCTTGCATCCATGCATCGATCTTCTATCCACACATAGATACATAAAAACAAACTTATGTGAACAAATATGTATATATATATATAAATTATTTAAAGTCAAATAAAATTTTCAAATGTAAAATTTATACATACTAGATATCTCCCAAAACACTCTATGTGGAATGTATCAGTTTGTTCCTGAAGATTTGTTGACTTCATTTGATGCAAAGTCTTTCTTACACCATTCAATAACACCATGTGCATCATCTATATGATCTTTTGAATAACTCATTTTATGATTTTTTAGAGCACATTTGATGCAAGCTCATGTGCCATCATGCTCACTCTTTCCATTCCCACTCTCAAAGAAACTCCAAACATGTGGTATTTTGTAATTTCGATGATATCTACATAGTGCATAAAATAGTCGTGATTATTTGAATTGTGCTGCACATCCATCTAACCATACAAAATACTTTTCGATTTTTACAACTTTGCTTGCCAAATTCTCAAAAAAAATTGTAAAGCAATGTTGTACAAAAAGTGTGTCATGCTCTTTATCATCACTAATATAAAATATATTCTTTCTTAATGACTCATTCATCATATGTACTATCAACACCATCCAAATCCAATTGTGCATGTCGATAACACACATGCACCATAATAGCGATCTACTTTGAAAAGTAATAATCTAATTGAATCTCTTTTTGATGTACAAAAGAGTAATTTTCTATAAATTCAACTAGTGATAGAACTTTTCCAGGTTGGAAAGTATCTCTTAATGTTTGAAACTATTTTTTTTTCACTTAGCAAAAAAGGCATGTTCTTTGTACAGTTGTACTAATTTTTGAAAATTTTCCATAAATGTTCCAATAGATATCTCCTCTTCTACATAGTTTAACCTTATGGATTTTTCCCCAATTTTTTTTAAAAACTTTATGTACTTGTAACTCTTGTAATTTATTGTCTTTTTTGGGTTGGTATATTCATTTCTTAAAGGTATTTTAGCCCAATTTCTACATGTTTCATGAAGTCCTTTTATGTAGTTTATTTGACCAATTGAATTATCACATAAGATGGATTATATGAACATAATTACCCGTTTAGGAGATGCATTTTGAAAATTATCACTTTCTTCTCTCATCTTTTGAAACACCTACTAGTAGAGATCAAACTCAATATGATAACAACAAGTTTCAAAAACCTTATTTATCTTCACATAATATGGCTTTAACCTCTCAAACATTGTTTGGCCAATCTTTATATGAGAATTCAAAATAAAAAAGTTCACATACATCTCATGTTGTGTTATGTCTAGCCAATTTTTTGTATGATATTCATAATTATTGAGTCCAATCTCGTATCTGATAACATCTCTACTATTTGATGATGAACAGGTATGATCATTCCAAAAATTTGAGATCAAGTTCCTAACAACATATTCAATTCTATCAGAATTGTGAGCTCTACACATAATTTCCCATTTTCCTTTTGAACTATCATCCAAAACATTTCTCCTTTTCATATATTTTGTTAGTGTCTTTCTACTAAAAACAAATTTTAGTCAAAAGTGGAGTTTTTTTTTTTTGGATATATTTTTATTTAAAATAGATGTCAACATCACTCTTCTTGAAATGTCCTTATCCACTAATTGAGATCCTTTCCCAATGAAATCTAAACCTTTTTTAACATTTTCAACAATATATTTTCTTAGGCATGAAGCTTTCCTCTTATTCAATGTCGAATCTATACCCAACAATTGTAATGGATCTTCAACTCATTACAAAGGAGTAAAACTGATAACAAGTGGGTTTTTTTCAAGTGTACCAAGATGATTGAAATGAGCATTGATTATTTCCTTTACATATTTATTCATTTACTTCCTACTATTATTTCTAGGTTTTCTAGCATAACATTTCAATTTCTCCATATCCATTTCAAGTAAATGATTTAAATTTCTATAATATTTTTTTCTCTTCACCTCTTTAGCTAGATTCATATGCTCATCCATACCAATATAAGGAAGTGATCCTGACCCTTCTCCAGCATGCATTGTTTGAAATTGGGCCTCCTCCCTATCTTCAACTATGTGTTCTTTAGCCTCCTTTGATCTAATATCTAAATTTGGCTAGACTCTTGTTTGAGAACTTTCTACTTGTTGAGCCCATTTTACACACAAAATACTCAAGTCAATATAGAGAGAAAGAGCTTTAAAAAGACTTAACTCAAGAGAGAGATAGAGGACCTATCTTAGAGAGAAGGATAGAGAGAGAAAGAAATATCTTTAAAAAGACTTAAGTTGAAAGAGAGAGAGAAAGAGCTTTATAAAGACTTAATTCAAGAGAGAGAGAAGACCTTAGAGAGAAAGAGGGATATTTAGAGAGAGAAATAAATAGCTTTAAAAATACTTAACATGTTTGAAACTAGTACAAGTATGAAACTTATGATTAAATAATACAAGTACATGATAAATACTTAATGTGCAAACCTACGAAGGACCCTAATTTACACATTCAATTGAAAAAAATATAAATTAAAGTTGTTTGAAAATGATTTCCAACAAATTCAACTAGTAAATCTAATAATATATGGTCAACAACATGTTCAACTAGTAGTCCAGATATTGGTAACAATGTATAACTTTCTTGGTCCTTAATTTGAAAACTTAGTATTCTAGATAGAGGACCTATCTAGAGAAGGATAAAGAGAGAAAGAAAGAGCTTTAAAAAGACTTAAGTCAAGAGAGAGAGAAAGAGATTTAAAAATATTAATTCAAGGAAGAGAGAGACAAAAAGAGAGAGAGATCTAGAGAGGGAGAGAGAGAGAGGGGGGACCTTAAAGTGGTACAACATTATAAATGTAGTAAAAAATAAAAATTATGCTAGGAAAATAGGCAAAATATGTTGAAAGATTGAGAAGTTGTTGGAAGATGATGAAGTCTATAAACATGAGCAAGATATGTACATAATGTATGATCCAGTGTTGTCATTGATGTAAACATTGTTGTGGATCATTCTATCATGATTTAGAAGTGTTTTTGAAGACATTTTTACAAGAAAAGTTGGTCTGGAAATTACAGCTACACAAAAAATTGCCTAAGTATCAAATCTACAAATATAGTGGTTCAGTGCACCAATTTTTCGGTTTGCACTCCATTGCAAATAGAGATATAACTTTTTGGTTCTAAAAGTATTTTGGAGATCATCAAATGCATCTAAATCTAAGATATTTTGTTGATTGGTGAATTATCCTGGAAGATATGAATGATAGAGTTCACTTCTGTATATTGCAATCATTTCCTGTACAAAGTGTTGGCATCGGATATTTTGCATTCCTTAGTGGATGAATATTTTGTGTTGCAGTATTGGAGATAAGCTTATAGATGTCAATTGAGTAGTAATTCTAGATGGGATCATGTTTTGAGTTCCACTTGTGGAGAATTAGGTAAACATATGAAGGTTTTTGTATTTAGGTCTTATTTGGGGCCGACCTAACACATTTAATGTTTTGCAAAGGATATGAAAGTAATTTTATCTTATGTAGGATCTAATATAGATCCATCTTGACACATCTTGAGGAATTTTTAATTTTTAATTAAGGTGCAAGATGTGGATGAAATATTTTGAGGATGACAAGTTTTATTTTGTGTGTTATTTCCAATTAGGCTGGCCTAATTGAAGCTACACTTGATGTGGATATATATATAGTGGATTGATTTCAATATTTTGAGATGAAGTGCGAGTGATGAACAACTGATGAAATTTATGGTGTTCCACCTACATGTGTGTGATGCAAATTTGATCAGAAGAGTGAATACAGAGTAGAGCAGTGCATTGACCCAAATCAGTGCAAAGATTGATTTTGTACTTCATGAGAACTATAATCCAACATATTGTAGATGCAATTGTAACAGTTCAATACGTTGTAAGCCACCCCTTCTATCTTCTATATTATTCTTTATGGGCAATGAATCCATTGTACAGTGAATCCACCTGCAGTGAACATTTATGTAATATACTATATCTGAATATAATATATTGTGAGCTAACACTTTCATCATGGTTTTCCCATTTTGGGTTTTCTATGTAAAAATCTTGGTGTTCATGTATTATGTGATGTTGTGGATGTTTCATCCTTTCTTTGATTATATTAGTTGAATGTGCTTTTGTAATTCGATGGATAATCTTTGAATGGTTTAATAGAGTACTAATTCACACCCCTCTCATTATTTTGAGTGTTCAGAAATTGGTATCAAAGCTTGGGTCCCTAGAAGGAGCTTGACCGCTTTGGGAAGATCTTGGAGATTGAACATATGGTTGATAGAAATTTTCCTATCCCTTTGGAAGAGATTCCTACTATTGAATACAAAAAAGAAGATTATATGCTTGGAAAAGATGGAGAACTCAAAGTTGCTCTTGAAGATCTTGACAAGGTTGAAGGTGAAAAAAAGGAACTGAAAGAAAATCTTAAAGAAGAAAATGAATGCATCAGAAAATTGAGAGAGCAGATCAAGAAGTTCAATGAAAGGCATAAGTCAATGAAAAATTGAAGCAGGAAAATGAAAATATCACCGAATTGAAAGTACAAGTGGAAGAAAAGAAAAGAGTTGAGGAATGCCTAAATGCAATAGTGAAAAGAAAATTCAATGAATGCATGAGCATTGTACAAGAAGTGGTAAATCTGAGATCATATCTAGAGAAAGCAAGAAGTCAAGAAGATAAATTCAAAACAAGTACTACAATGCTTGATGAGTTGACTGTAGGTCAGAAATCATCTAAAGAAAAAGGTGGTTTGGGACTTGAAAAAGGATAAAGCTTAGAAGAAAATCAGACACCTAATGCAGAAAAGAATATCAATGAACCAAAGAAGACTAATGACAAGAAGAACAATGGCAAGAAACAATGCTAGAAGACCTTCGGTCATACAACCAAATTATCAAAGATACCCATCTTTCAATGGTATTTGTTATTCTTACAATAAATATGGACATAGAGCAATGGAATGTAGAAGTAGAATGATTTAGAATGTTCCATCCTTTACTGGTCAATGCTTTACATGCAAAAAAATTGGACATAAGGAAAATGAATGCAAAATTCAAATGATGAAGGGATATAACAATGGTAGAATCATTCAATCCTTCAATGGTTACTATTTTACATACTATGGATTTGTGCACAAAGCTAATCAATACAAATCTAGAATGAATGAAAGGAATAATGCTTAGAGAAATTTCATATGCAAAAATTGCAGTAGGCTTGGACATATTGCTAAATTTTGTAGAAGCAAAAACACAAGAAAGGTTAATCTGGTAATGAAGAATGAACCAGTCAAAAATATTGATCCAGTTGAAGTGACGAAAGAAATGGAAAAGATCTGGAGAAAGAAAGAGGAGACTGAGAATAAGGGAGAATCTATACAACCCTCTGATGCAAATGTTTCCTCCTATTGGCATATTGTTGTCATTGATGTCAAAAGAGAGGTAATATAGAATTGATCCTATAAAGGAGATGTTGGCATGATGAAAAAAGGTGTCATTGATGTAAGAGGGCAGTTCAGTGGTGTGCTTGGATGTTATGGAGATGTAGTGGATCTGGCTCTAGAAGTTATGGTATAGGGTGCAAATTGATGAAGAGAAGAACATATATTTGTAAATATTGCAAAGTTGCTCAAGTGTTGCAATAGTGCCATGAAATATTGTCATGCAACGTAAGCATTGCAAAAGGTTATTCTAGGTGTTTTAAGGTGAAAATAGAGTACATATTTGATGTGATTTTTTTTAGTACATTCTAGATATATAATTGCAAGTTCACTTGATGTGTTGAATGCTCATAATTGATTTATGTCTGCTCTCGGTCAGAATTAGGGTTTATTGGTTAAAGCTTAAGGTTGCAGTCATGGCGTTGTGAACATAATTTCTATTTTTCATTGATTGTCTATCGCACGTTGCAGGTTGCTTAAGTTGTGACTTAATCCTTTGATGTAGTTTGGGGAACATACCCCTTCACCTAGCTATTACTAGCCCCTTCATCTTATGTTTACTGATCGAGCTAATATTTTTTATCTTAATATTTTCTATGTTGAGTGACAAATATTTGGCTCTACATTTGGAGGACTTCACCATTTCGGTAGGAGTCACTTTAGAGTCCCTTTGACACAGTGACAAAGCTTGATTAACAGTGGAGATCAAGCCTTGGAGATCAGACGGTGCCTACCATCTTGTTGAGTTCTTTGTGGGTCCCAGCTAAGCCCCACGGGATAGCGAGAATGGTAAAGATTGAATGACAATGATCAGATGGTGCTCGAAGAAACAACCTATATCGAAGAGACTTCAACATATCAGAGTAAGTAATTTTAAGTCCCTTTGACACTCTGAAAGTGGGACCAGATGAAGTTAGTGGAAGGTGATGTCACATTGACAAGTGGGAACAAATGATTGCATTAGCGATGAACTTGATCAACAATTGTATTTGAATTGGTGATGATTGAAGGAAGGCACTTCATCGAGGAGACAGGTGAATATTGATGGAACAAAATGATTGGTCCCTTTGACAATGAAGGCACCTCATTGGGGAGAAAGACAAATATCGGTAGGACCAAAATGTTGGTCCCTTTGATACAATGAAGGACAAATGATGACAATATATGTGTCTGGTGGGACCCAATTGGGAGGTGATGATGATGGGTGATGAGGTGTGAGGACAAGTGGTAGAGTGTGATTGATCAATATGTCAAGTCACATTGGTGTTGTTTGTTGCATGGTGTTGAAAAAGATGAAATGTGTCCAATAGGTGTCAGTGGTGTAAGATGTCAACATGTCTTGATGGTGAAGAATGATTACTCAATTCACATCTTTGTTGTGAATTTCATGGTGATGATGTGGATGAAAAATGGGGACAATCCGCCAGCACACTGAGAATCAGTGGGCCCGTTATTAGAGATCGTGGGATAGCGGGATTTGGACACATGTCTTGGTGGACCCCATCCATGGAAAGCAATGTATGAAGGAGATCGATGGTGGAGATCAAAATGAAAATATCTAATGACGATCACCAGTCAGTAAATATCAATGACACACATTTAAAGAAGATGATCTAATGATCACATTTTACAGGTGTCGAGATGAAAAAAGAGCTAGAGGATTGTGGTGCAAAGATAAGAGATCAACGAACTAGATTCAAAGATGAACATATTCAATGGATAAGTTTGGGTAAATGAGGTTTTCGGCTCGTAATCGAGTCTATGATTGAATTCAATTGGTTGAACCACCTCAGCTACCAATTTTATTGGTGATGAAATAAATAGTCGACGGCATGGATATGTAGGTGGAAAAAATTAGATTCAAATCAAATACATGGAGTATGAATTAAATGACCTACCTGCTCCAATTACTATCTAACTAGAGATTTGATATTCAAGACAGTGGCACAAATTAAAAAGGTGATCGAGATCATAATTGGATCACATAGTCAAGAGAATGAATTTAATGCATTCTAGGGTTAGGGTTTTTTAGGTTGCCATGTTTTAACTGATTCAACGAATCGGTACAAAGTGTGTGTGGATCGATGCAAAGGTATGACATTGAGTAAGATATCTGGTAAACCTTAACATGTGTTTGTAGATGAGTTGGACTATGGTGCAAGGCTCAAGATGAACACAAAGCTTTCTGGTGAAGATAGTAGGTGAAGGAAACCCTAACAAAATGTGCTAGATGATCTGTACAGTTAGTGCACATCTCAAGGTAGTAATTGCAGGTTAGGGAAGAAATGAAAAAGGAGAGCCAATCAAAAAATTATTGAAGGGCATGGTCTATAGAAGGAGAGTGTGAGAGAATAGTCTACAGTGGCAGAAAGTGTAGAATAGAGTTATGCATTGTTGAGTATATAGCAATAGTTGAGTGTGAAGAGAGTGAGTAGTGCAGAAGATAGAGAATGCACTAATCCTGAATGAGTAGAAGCCAAAGAAAATTAGAGCTTCAAACCTGGGTTAATATTTGGAGAGTAGAAAAAATAATGTTCTAAGTGCAAAACAGAGTAGATAGAGAGGTGCAATACAGCAAGATAAAATAGTAAGTTTTCTAAGTGCAGAGAAGAAAGACAGTGCAAAGTAGAGGGGATGTGTTGCTGAGATTGTAGTATTAGAGGCAACGAGTAAGTTGTAGTGAGTGAAACAAAGTATTGTACAGTTGCAAAGTAAGTTGCAACATTGAATTTTTTTCAATAGAACAAATTGTAATTATGTTATTGTAAATCTGATTGGTTGGTTCCATCAGATAATTGAGTTGGTTCTCAATGTAGGGGATTTTTTTCTCCTTGGAGTTGGTGCTCCTAAATCAGGGGATCAATGTCTCCTTAGGGTTAGTTTTCTTAAACATTGTAACAAAAGATTTGATTGTGACACTAGGTTTGAGTAGTAGACTCAAGCAACCTTTATCATCGTGTTTTTTTCCATCTTGGGTTTTCCACGTGTATTTAGTTTCATGTGATGCTGTGTGTATATGCCTATATATCTACATGTTTAGTAAATCTAAAAAAAAGGGCTAAACAGAATAAACTTGCATAAATTATTTAGATATAGATTTTAAGTGATCTACTGATTCACCCCCCTCTTAGTAGATTGTTGTGTTCCAAAAATTGGTATCAAATCCCTAGGTTCCTTAGGTGAAGATTAATCAGCTCAGGTAGATCTTGGTAAAGTGAACACAAAAATGGCTAATTAGGAAGGCTTATTTGCAGAAGTACTTCTCTTTGATGGATCAGACTATAAGTGTTGGAGAAGTAAAATGAAGACACATCTAGAATCATTAGGGTTTGATGTGTGGATGTCAGTAGTAAATGGATATACAATTCCTGCTACACTTCCAATTATTGAGGCTGCAAAGAAGGCTTATGAAGATAATGCTAAGGCAAGGTTTGAAATTCTAATCAAGTTACCAAGATCTTTGGCTCTGTCAAAGTTATGCACTGTCAAACAACACATGTTGTTTGGAATAAGTTAAAGATGTTGTATGAAGGTGAAGAAAGTAAGATGTGGATCAAGAGTCAAAAATTTAGTGGTTTGTTTGAAATTTTGAAGTTGAATGAAGATGAGAAGATTGTAGATACATCCATGAGAGGAAGTGTAGCTAGAGGAGAGATGACATAAGCATCTACTTATGAATCTGAGGAGACTGATGAAGAGGAAGTTGTTTACATCTGAAGATTGAGAAGAGCCTCTAAAAAATATAGAGGTAAGCTACTCATTAAAGTTTTTAACTTTAATAGATTAGGTCTTTTTGATGCTAAATTCCCTCATAATGAAAAGGATAGCCCTAAGAAAGAAGAGGATAGTAAATAGAAGGAGAAGAAGAATCTACACAAAAAGAAAATAAGTTATTTGATGTTAGTGGTAGATCAGATGATGAACATGAAAGTGTTTGTAAGAATGACCCTTTCATGGAATTTGAAATGACCTCTGATGAAGAAGTTGAAAGATCTAATAAAAAGGAAGATGAAGCTGAAACCTCTAGTGAAGAAGAAGAAGGAAAGGTTGAATTTGAAGGTGAACTCGTCTCAACCTTAGAAGAAATTGATATTTTAAGAGATGAGACTAAAAGTTTGAGGAAGGAGAACAAAAGGATGCAAAAGCACACACAAAAGGAGACAGAAAGGTTGGAAAAAGTCTTGAAGAATCTGATCAGATTGTAATCAACTTGAAGAGACAAGTGGAAAAAGCAAAGAGAATAGAAGATGTAGTTAAATCCGAACTACAATCTAAATCAAATGAGTGCATGAAGTTAGAGGCAGAAATAGTGGCCTTGAGAAAATATTTAGAAAAAGCTAAAGAGAAGATTGACAAGGGCCTGAAGTTGAAAGGTGGCTTTGAGATACTTGATGGACTAATTAAATCACAAAATCCATCAAAACCTAAAGAAAAGGTTGGCCTTGGTTTTGAGAAAGGAAAGAGTCCTTCTACTAGTGCTTATACAAAATTATATGATAGATTTAGAGAAGAAGGAAGATGTTGCACAAAGGAAGAGAAAGGTTGCATGAGTTGTTCCAAAGAAAATACCTTTGGAAATGGAAAATCAAATAAAGGTACTGTTGAGGTGAAGAAAGAAAAAGAGGAAAAGAAGCCTGTAGTAGAGAAGGTGGAGAGATCAGTCCCTAAAAAATTGAAGAGAAAGCAAAATACAAAGGGAGTTGATGTAGAAATATTCTAAGGGATGAGATACATGAACAATTCAAAGAAAAGAAGACCACCTCATCCTACTAAAAGGAACTCTATGACTAGTAAGCCCCATGTTTTTATGGTTATTGTTATACCTGTAATCAGTTTGGTCATAGGGCTTGTGAATATAGAGTTAAATTCATTTGCTCCTATTATTAATATGAATATAATGTGCTACAATTGTAATAATATTGGTCACATAGTTAAGAGTTGTAGGTTAAACTATGTAAGACCAATAACGCATTATGAAAGAAAGAATGTGTCCCCTAGAGAACAAAAGTTCACATGTTGTTGAGAAGAAGGTTGACAAGACATAAAAGAAGCCAAAGAAGGTGTGGAGAGTGAAAGATCAACATGCAACACTCAATGTGGTTGCTCCTACCCTAAATCACTAAATCTTAGTGATAGGGCATGAGTCTAGGGGGAGCTTAATTGGTATCTCATTCATCCATGAAAATGAAAGGATAGATCAAGTCTAGTAAAATAAGTTTTACAAATTTCTAACGACTTGATGGTTGTAGATTTATGGTTACATTATTTCTCCTCATATGGCTTGTCAAAAGGAAATAGTATATGTTGTTGGGAGAAGGTAGTCGTGTAAGTGCTCTACTAAGAAAATAAAAAATGTATAGATGCTCCTTGTCTGCAAGGAAAGGAGATATGTATGAGGGGGAGTTGTTCTGTAATTACACTCATAATTAATTTTGTTAAAATTGGTATAGATTCATTCCAATTGGTATCAAACCTAATTGGTTTAGAGTATGACATGGCACTTCAATTGGAATCAGAAAGGGTTAATTGGTACAAAGAATTTGGAGCATTTGGTTTTTCCATTGCAATCAAAGGAGGAGTGTAAAAAATTGGTATCATTTGGTTTCAGTCAAAGGGGGAGAAAAATACCCTTTTTCCATTACTCAAGAGAAGTAGAAGATGTAACAACATGGTGATCTGAGACAAGATGTTTAGGAGCATGCCCTTTGCCATTGATGTCAAGGGGGAGAAAATATGAGAAAATGCTCAAAGTAGGAGCATGGGAGAAAAGTAGGCAAATGCTCATAAGGGTGAGCAAACGATCAATGAGCTTAGATATTATCCACAATTGGTATCAGACCATTGGTTGTAGGTTGTGCATTTAATTTTTCCATCAATGACAAAGGGGGAGATTGTTGGCATACTGTTGTCATCGATGTCAAAATAGGGATCAAAGGTAAGATGGAATTGATCCTATAAAGGAGATGTTGGCATGATGAAAAAAGGTGTTATTGATGTAAGAGGGAAGTTCAGTGGTGTGCCTAGATGTTATGGAGATGTAGTGGATCTAGCTCTAGAAGTTATGGTACATGGTACAAATTGATGAAGAGAAGAACATGTATTTGTAAATTTTGTAAAGTTGCTCAAGTGTTGCAATAGTGCCATGAAATATTGTCATGCAACATGGGCATGATGTTGTAGAAGGTTCTTCAAGGTGTTTGAAGCTAAAAACAAAGTGAAGATTTGATGTGGGTTTCTGAGTACATTCCAAATATATAATTTGTAGGTTTAGTTGATGTGTTGAATGCTCATAATTGATTTATGTTTGCTCTCGATTAGAATTAGGGTTTACTAGTTAAATCCTAAGGTTGAAATCATGGTGTAAAAAAAAATTAAATTTTTTCATTGACTATCTATCGTAGGTTGCAGGTTGCTTAAGTTGTGACTTAAGCCTTTGATGTAGTTTGGGGAACCGACCCCTTCACCTAGCTATTACCAACACCTTCATTTATGTTTATCGACCGATCTCATGTTTTTTGATCTTAATATTTCCTATGTTGAGTGAAATATATTTGGCCCTACATCAAGGAAACTTCACCATTTTGATAGGAGTCACTTTAGAGTCCATTCAACACAATGGTCAAGCTTGATCAACAATGGAGATCCGACGGTGCCTGCCAACCCATTGAGTTTTTGGTGGGTCCTGACTAAGTCTCGTGAGTCAGTGGGGAATGATAGAGATTGAATGATGATCATCAGACGGTGATTGAAGTTGCAACCTATATCAAAGAGACTTCAAGACATCGGAGTAAGTAATTTTAATTCCCTTCAACACTCTGAAATTGGGACCAAAGGAATTTAGTGGAAGGTGATGTCACGTTGACAGGTGGAAACAAATGATTGCATCAATGATGAACTTGATCAATGGTTGTGTTTGAACTAGTGATGATCAAATGAAGGTGCTTCATCGAGGAGATATGTGAATATCCATGAAACAAAATGATTACTCCCTTCGACAATGAAGGCACCTCATTAGGGAGAAAGACAAATATCGACAGGTTCAAAATGTTGGTCGCTTCGATACAACAAAGGATAGACGATAATAGTGGATGTGTCTAGTGGGACTCGATTGAGAGGTGACGATGATGGATGATGACGTGTGGGGAAAAGTGGTGGAATGTGATTGACTGATATGTCAAGTCACATAGGTGTTTTTTGCTACACGGTGTTGATAAAGATGACATGTGGCTAGCAGGTGCCAGTAATGTAAGATGTTAGCATGTCTAGATGGCAGAGAATGATTGCTCAATATATCTAATGGTGATCGCTAGTCAGTAAAGATCAACAACAAACGTTTAAAGAAGATGATCCAACAATCATGTTTAAAGGTGCTGAGATGAATGATACCCATAGGATCATGGCTCGAAGATAAGAGATCGAGGACCTAGAATCAAAGATGAAGAAATGACTAAGTCTGTGTAAATGAGGGTTTTAGTTGGTATCCAACTCTATGATTAAATTCAATTGGTCAAACCACCTTAGCTACCAATTTTATTGGTGATGAGATAAACACTTAGCAACACAGATATGTAGGCAGTGAAAATTAGATTTAGATCAAATATAGAGAATATGAATTAAATGACCTACCTGCTTCAATGACTATCTAATTAGAGATTTGATCTTCAATACGATGGCATAGATTATAGAGGTGATCGAGATCAAAATTGGATCACAGAGTCAAGATAATGAATTTAATGCATTCTAGGTTTAGGTTTTTGTAGGTTGCCATGTTTAGTTGAATCAATGAATCAATAGAAAGTGTTTGTGGCTTGATGCAAAGGTATGGCGTTGAGTAAGATATTTGGTAAACCCTAACAGGTGTTTCCAAATGAGCTAGATAATGGTGCAAGGCTCGAGATGAAAATGAAGCTTGTTGGTGAAGATAGCAGGTGAAGGAAACCCTAACAGAATACTCTAGATGATCTGTACAGTTGGTGCACATCTCGAGGCAGTAATTATAGGTTAGTGAAGAAAAGAGAAAGGAGAGGCAATCATAAAATTATTGAAGGGTAGGTTCTGTAGAAGGAGAGTGTGAGAGAATAGTCTACAATGGTAGAAAGTGCATAATAGAGTTATGTATTGTTGAGTATGCAATAATAGTTGAGCGTGAAGAGAGTAGTGCAGAAAATAAAGAATGCACTAATTATAAATGAGTAGAACCCAAGCAAAAATCAGAGATTCAGACCTAGGTTAATATTCAGAGAGTAGAACAAAGAATGTACTAAGTGAAGAATAGAGAAAATAGAGAGGTAGAGTGTAGCAAGATAGAACAGTAAATGTTCTAAGTGCAGAGAAGAAAGAAAGTTCAGAGCAAAGGGGATGTGTTGTTGAGATTGCAACATTAGAAAAAAAGATTAAGTTGCAATGAGTGCAACATAGTATTGTACAGTTGCAAAGTAAGTTGCAACATTGAATTGTGTTCAATAAAACAAATTGTAATTTTATTATTGTAAATTTGATTGGTTGGCACCATCAGATAACTGATTTGGTGCTTAGTGTAGGGGATTGGTGTCTCCTTGGAGTTGGTGCTCCTAAATCAGGGAATTGGTGCTTCCTTGGAGTTGGTGCTCCTAAATCAGGGGATTGGTGTCTCCTTAGGGTTGGTGCCCTTAAAAATTGTAATAGAAAATTTGATTGTGATGTTGGATTCGAGTAGTAGACTTTCAAGCATTTTTTTCGACTGTGGTTTTTCCTATCTTGGGTTTTCCATGTATATTTGGTGTTATGTGATGCTATGTGTGTATGTTTATCTCTCTGCATGTTTAGTAAATTTCCAAAAAGGGATAAATGAAATTAACTTGCATAAAGTATTTAGAGCTATATTTTAAGTGATCTACTGATTCAATCCCCTCTTAGTAGATTGTTGTGTTCCAACTCCTCCGATAACTAATCCTAGAGCTATGGATTAGGGGGAACTTTTATGGATATCCTATGTCCCTCACCAAAGAAAAGGTGTTGAGGCCACATCACGAGGATATGTGATGGAGAATGGAATGCTAGATTTGTTAAAGAATATTACAAAAGAAAATGTGCTAGTGTACAGATTTACGAAGCTTGAGAATTTGACTATACATACAACTTTTAGGGTTGCTAGCTTTATGGTTTGAAGCATTTATTGCAAAATTAGGTCAAGTAAAAGAGTTAAAAGGAATTTTTTTAAGGAAAATGCATTTCTTCAAAAATGTTTGAAAGAGAATAGTGCAACAAGAAGTGAATTCGAATGAGTTCAAGGTGATTCAGTGCTGTAGAGCATCAAAACCCTAATTCGACGTGCAAAGAAAGAGTTATTTAGCAATCCTTGTGTTCCATAGCTTTCAAAAATGGTTGTTTAAAATAAGTTTTAATACACATTGCAATGGAAACATTGAGGGTAGTAGAAATTTCACAAAAATCATAACCTAAGTCAAAAAGATACCCTACTAGAGCCATAGAAGATGACCTTATAGGTGCATTCTCATGCATACCTTACATGGTCTTACCTATCAAGGAAATTAGGGCATACATTCATGAAAATATGGATGAGAATTCTCCCACCAAGATAATAGATGTATGGATAAATTAATTAACTAGATATGACTTCGCATTAAAACTAGAGTACAAATCCCTAGCCAAAAAGAAACTAGATGTATGGCAAGGTGGGTTCAAAAATTTGGGGGCCAAATTGTGGCTAAAATTTCAAAAAACATTTGATAGGCTATAATGCGAGTGAATTATAACACATTTGCATTATGGATTGGTGTGATTGAGCCAAAGGCTCGGTCACATCAAGCCTATAATGTGTTCGCATTATAACACGAGCACATTAAAACAAAAAAAGGCAAACAAATTCATTTGTTTTGTGACTGAGTTTTTTGCTATCTGCAACTAGAAACCATGCTCTTATGCGCTTGCATTCTAGAAGGAGGTTATCTTGCATTTTATTTATCAATTTTTTTCTATTTTGTCGCCAGGATGTTGCCACGTCAACAAGGAGGTCAAACAAGTAAGGATTGTTTGACTTTTGTTATGATTTTTTTGTTAAATTGGTAGTTTTAGGTTATTTTTTATATTCATTTTCTTAATTTGTAGGAAATTTTAATGAACTTGAAAACCCTCCTAAAAATCCTTAACAACTAGAGTAACAAGAACATGAACAAAATCCTCAACAACCACAACAACAATCTCCTCCACCAATTCCTCAACATCCTCCTGGAACTTGGCAAATTTAATGGGGGTAATTGAAAACAATAAAAAATAGATTGAGGAGTTAATCATGAGGTTGAACAATCTAGTAAGTTCAACCATGGAAAGAAGAACACTTTCCAGTTCACTTAAAAAAATGTTAAAACATGTAGATGCAATCAACAAACAATTTAGTGGTTGGGCAAATAGGAGACAAACAACTAATAATTTTACGTAGATAAATTATCATATCAAAAAGTAAAAGATGAAAAAATTACAAAATATGATTTGTGCTCATTATTCACCGACCCACGCACAAATTAAAATCTACACCTTAATGCCAAGAGGTTTCCTATCCATTGGTGCCACCACCAAGGGATTAGGAACTATTTTTGGGATAGGTGGTATATGGTTTTTGACTATCCACCATGCAAAAATTATGAAGTCCCCCAGTATTTCTTGAGGAAACTCTACTGTGAGTTCATCCTCAACAAAATCCCCAATTATTTTGATATGAGGGACTTTCATGGGGAGGTGGGGGTTGACACAAGATAGACCTGGTGCACGAATAGATCCTCGATGGAAAGAGAGATGAGCTCTCACTAGGTCGGCTCAAGAGCACATCATTATCCTTTCTATCATGAAGGAGAGTGTTGAGGTAGACACTTTGCAGTCTATCAGCTCTTTGATCCAGACTATCATCTAGCATGCTAGTCTTGTAGTACAACACCATCCAGGGGAGTCTTCGAGTGGTAGGCTTCCACCCCATTCATGTTAGGTTTGTGGGGTGACATGTACATATGACCCCATAGATACTGAGGAGGCTACTACACCGGATATGTCTATAGCTACGGAGATGGTGAGGGCATCTGACATTTTGAAAGAGGCTTTTGACATCGATACTCAGGTAAATGTTAGCATGTTCATTCAATTTAATTTATTAAATTTCATTTTTGAAATGAAAGATTAACTAGTTTAGTTTTATGATTGTAATAAATTTTTAGGGTCACAGTGTTGATATTGGATACACCTTCCCTCCACCTATTTATTACTCCACTACATCTACCACTGAGGTATGTAACTAGTAAACAATTATACATGTATTACATGTGAATAACATTGTTATATGAATGGTATTCTAATATCTGATTTTGGATGTTGAGTAGCTAATATTGGAGGTTTTGTGGGAACACCTCTTAGTGTCAATGGAGTTAGACAAACCTACACGCATGTAATAGAATAAAGAGTTTAACTAATAAATTGTACTTAATAGATTTGTGTATTTTATATTCACATCCTTGATTACATTGCAATGCACATCTTTCAAACTCAAAGCATTACTTCATATTCCATAAATAATAACTAGATTGTTCAAAGAATTTTGGATTTGATTGTGTAAATTTTTTTTACATCAACGTTTTGGATCACACTCTGTGATCCATCACCAAGATGAGAGCAGAGAGCATAAGGAGAAAAATAGAGAGCTGCAGACCTAAAACACCTTCAATAGATCAGAAAAGGGGGAGAGAGAAGGCTGCACACAATTCAAGAAGACAAGGTAATTTTAAATTGAAAAAGGGAAACAAGAAGAATAAAGAGAAACCAAGGGGAAAGGAAAATAAGAAAACTTAACACAATAGAAAATGACATAGCACAAGAAGGAATACAGAAAGGATCAAAAAATATAAAGACAAGGAGATTAAAGCAAAAAGAAAAAGGAAATAAATGCAAGAAATGTTAAAGAGACGAGTAAAATAAAGAAAAGAATAATAAGTTCAAAAGAAATTTTAAAAATGAAAAAATAAAAAAGGAGAGAAAACAAATGAGGAAGAAAAGAAATAAGAAATTAATAGAGAAGGAAAAAAAAGATAGAAATAAATAAATAAAAGAATTAAAAAGAAATGAACCAAGTAAGAGAGAGGAAATAGATAAATGAAAGAAATGAAAGAATTGAAAGAAAGAGATACAAATAAGAAAGAAGAAATAATAATAATAATAATAATATCGAGAAGAGTAAAATAAAGAAGAGATTAATAATTCAAAAGAAACATAGTCAAAGGAAAAGAAACAAAAAAGCAAAAATAAAGTAAAAAACACACCCACAATGAAGAGTAAATAAGTCTATAAAAATGAAAGAAATGAAAAAATATAAATAAAGTACACCCGCATATACACACAAATATATATATATAATGAATTAAAAATAAAAGAATCAAAAAGAGAAAATTTTAAAAAATATAATTAAATATAAAAAATATGTATTTATAAATATATATAAGTAAATGACAAAATATAAAAGAACCCAAAAAGAGAAAAATAAATAAAAAATGAATTTATATATAAGAAAATGAATTAAATATAAAAGAACCAAAAGAGAAAAATTAAGAAAATATAAATAAATAATTATTTATAAATATATGTTAAAGAATAATATAAAAGAACCAAAAAGAGAAAAATAAGAATATTTAAATAAATATAAATAAAAAAGTATTTATAAATATATGTAAGTAAATGACTAATAAATAAAAGAACCCAAAAGAGAAAATTTAAGAAAATATAAATAAATGTAAATATAAAATAAAATGTATATAAATATGTAAGTAAATGAATTATAAATAAAAGAACAAAAAGAGAAAAATTGAGAAAATATAAATAAAAGGAAAAGAATTTATAAATATAAGAATTATTTATATATATATAACACGAGAGAAAACATAAAAACAAAGAACCAAAGGAAAATAAAGGAGAGAAAAAGAAAGAGAGAGAGAACGAAAAATAAAAGAGAGAACAAGAAAATTAAAAGGGGGCCAAGACCCAAAAAATAAGACACGAAAACGAAGACATAGACAAGCCAACCTTGAGCCACAAAAACAAGAGCAACGAAAATGTGACCAACAAAGTGAGAGGGAGGGAAAGGAAAAGAATTACCTGGAGGAGGGAAGATGGCGAGATCTTAGGTTAGATAACAGAGGTTGCCAAGATTGGCTCAGCTTCCACCCCTCATCACGGTTAAGATTTGAGGGGTGATTGTTGATTTCAATGGCTTCTTTGAGCTTCCTTTTAAAGAAGTTGTTGTCTTTGAATAAGATTTGAGTATTTTCAAGACAAATGTGGTGTTTAGAAGAAGAGGAGTGTTCAACAAGGGCCAATTTGAGAATCCTCTCGTGTCTAATATTTGCACAATGCTCTTTGATTCCTATGCTAAAGGAATGACATGTTTCCCCTATATAAGGAATACCACAAGAAAAAACAACCTTATAGACTCCTGAATCTAGAAAGAGGTCCTTCAAGTCTTTAAGGGAAGGGAAGCGAGTTCTCAAAGTGGAGATGGGTTTGAAAGAATTGCTTCCCCAAAGTGGAGATGGGTTTGAAGTGAGTTCTCAAACCCATCTCCACTTTGAGAACTCGCTTCCCTTCCCTTAAAGGCTCGAAGAACCTCTTTATGGATTTAGGAGTCTATAAGGTTGTTTGTTCTTATGGTATTCCTTATATAGGGGAAATAGTTCATTCCTTTAGAAACGAGCGGATTCTCAAATCGACCCTTGTTGAACACTCTTCTTCTTCTAAACATTGTTGGAGTGAAGATGACACTGAGAGGGGGGGGGGCTGAATCAGTGTCTTAAACCTTTTTTAACATTTTCCATAAAATAGAACATAGATAATTTATGCTCTTAATATTTCAATGATAAATACATTCATGAGTTGAATGCTACAATTAAATAACTAAAATGAGAAGTATCATAGCAAAACAATGAACATTACAACATTATCACACTGAAGCAAAGAGACCACAAATGAGACCACAAGACAAATAATATGACGAGTGGAAAACCCTCTAGGGGTAGAAAAACCACTCCATAAATGTTGCCTCACTGGCTAAACTCAAAAACCATTGCTTGCAATCCCTTACTAGAAAACTTCAGAGCACCCACTCAAGGAGCACCAACCCCTCATTTAGAAACACCCATTTCAAAGAGCACCAAATCCTCATTAAATCTCAAAACAATAATAATATATCAGAGGATTTCTCTGTTTCAATTCAACTCACACATGCCTTTCATTCTAATCTATCTAATATCCTAAAGATTCATGCTTGAATCTCTAAAATACCAAACACATTAAATATAAAAGCTATCTATCTTCATTATCTTTGCAAATTGACTATTACAAAAAAATCACTTGTGCTTCAAAGAACAATCAACCCAGAACAGTGATTAATCATTGTATATATATCTTTTACAAAATACACAAAATCTATTTAGTACCTTCATAGAAGGTTTCAGATAAGACAAAATCCCATGACATTTATGTTCCAAGATTACAAAATACAATAATGTATGCACCAATGATTTCATGTGTCTTTCTCAAATTGGTTTGATAGATCAAAAATGCACTACATATGAAATATTGGGGAAAGATGTAGTGACAGGTGGAAACAATGTTTCCCCAAAACATCTTTTTCTTCACATCACATTTTATTCATACTGATAAAGACAAAAGGAAACTATCACTTCCAAAACCTGTCAAGAAGTGTAACCATTTCCATATCATCATGTTTATATAGCCTAAATAAAACAAACAACCTTTTCAAAATACTAAAAATGGAGAAGAAAAAGTAAACCAAATGTAAAGAATGATGTCTTGACACAAGATTCTAACAACCCATTTATACCCTTCCATTTTCGAGAAAAGAGAATTAATTTCCCTTTTAACAGTTTCTTCAAGCAATGGAAATAATACCTGATTCGATGAATGAAACTGAAAAAGAGAGCATGATAACTTGTCACGAAGCATTTTCCAACCCAGTAGAAGAAAAACCAGTGAATCTCCTTCTAGACTCTAGTACTCAGCCAATGAAAAATAACAGACCAAGTAATCATACACGACATAGCTCATACAGTGAGCTTCATCTACTTTCTTAAGAGTTGCAGCCAAACGAATTATCAAAGTAACAACAGTTACACATTATCCATGGTGGCGACTAGGGTTCCAAACCCTAGCAAAGAGAAGACCAAATGACTTTTCCCTATTCATTCCATCTTTTCTCAAGTCATTCGATGACTTTTCCAAAGTTAATGATTCATTAGAGTCTGAAGAAACAAAAACACAATAATAAACAACTTATTAAAAAGCTTATGAGTCTTTTGTCACTTCATTTACCATGGATGCCGACCACATCATCACCTTGATAATTGCTTCCTAACTGTCGATTCAAATTATCGCTCAATAAACTTTATTCCATGTCAAGATTTTTCAAAATGTCGACAAGGTTAATGATAAATGATGGTTGTCAAATGCACATTAATTTGCCAAGTATTATATTCAAAAGAATTTACACCAAGTCAAAAAATCAAGTGATTGATAGGAATGATATCACCTCTAATGAATTCTTAAGGAAACCCGATAGGGTTTAATTCTTTTTAGATGTTGACTCCTCTATACCTTTAGAAGAAATGACCTTTGATAATAGAATTTTATGAATTTAGGTCATAGAGATAATACCATAATGCCTGAAGCCTTAGACAGGGTAATTTCTTGTTAAAGCAATATATATAAACAATGAACCAGATTTCATATGCCATATATATCAATCAATTTGTCATAACCATTGATACCATGGAGATAAAAAGATTCCATGACGATATAGAATCAAATGACCGTGCACTAAGTGCCAATACCAAGATCAACCTGAAAAATGATCAACTGAAACAATATACTTGCTAAATATACCTAAACCTGAATCATCAAGAACATGATCAACCTGAAGCATAAAGATCTAGGACTTGTCAAGATAGCAATGAAATATATATCTTAAGCAAATGCATGCCTTGAAACAAATGCATGCCCTATCACAATGAACAACATGTCAAATATCAGTACCAACATGTAAAAATTGAAACTTGAAAGTGCATGCCATGAACCATGTGAATCACCATATGAACCAAATGTAATCATCATGAATCAAAACAAGTTGAGAATAGATCATGTCAGCATAACACCAACCAATGCAACTGCATATCAACCAATCGAAGAATGCAAAGACTAGAACTAGTGATGTCGTGAACCCCATTAAAAAAATTTGGCATCAAGGGAAAACAAACACTACTAAGAGCCAACAAACTCCCCCTTTGTCCTTGATAACAAAACACAAATGTCTCTCCCCTGTTTTGCCTCAAAGACAAATAATTAAAGAAGAGATCATGAAATGCCATGAAGATAAACAACTGAGAGTCCAACCAACACATATCCATCTGAAAGTATGAATCAAGAATCAAGAATCAAAGATCAATCAATATATCATCACTTTATAATCAAACAACTCTGGTGCATATATCTCCTTGTGTTAATCATATGGATAAATAGAATATCTTTACATTCACAACAATCCAAGACCCTATCAATTTAGATACTTAAAGACAAATTGCAACATGAAGCTCCCCCCGATGTTTTGCATTAACTTTCCTTCACAAAATGACCTTTATGGACTCACTAACTTCACATGTTAGTTGAAATTTCTTTGAATTTAGTGTAAAGCATTGTTGCTTCTACATGTTGATCAACAAAGAAGTTCAGAAAAATTGACTTTGTTCATATAATGTTGCAACCTTTGAGTGTTGTTGCTTCACTAAATTGTCTAGAAACTTTTACTGACATTCACATACATGTGAATCAAGGCAAGATATATTCAAGACACGATACCACTAACAAATTCAGTATGCATGGAAGTAGTGTACAAGCAAAAAGAGTCTACAGGATTTTACCACTGTCCATATAGTTTCATCACCAAACTCACAACTCATTATGTAACTGTTACCAAGGAAAACCTGTAACACACTGCTACTTTCAACATGTAGCCGGTAGTGATCAAGTCACAATACTCACAAATAGATGTTACCTTATAGCAAGGAAACATCAACATGTAAATATCATAGAATCAAGTACTGTGAGACCAAAAATATCAATGTATGCATCAATTGCACAACCTACAAGTAGCAACTCACTGTCAAAAACACAAAATAATACCATTGTCAAGCACCCCAAGAACGAACAGAGAATGTAATAAATACCACTACCATACATCAATGACAAGCTGAGAATGTACAGATCACCAAACTGTATTACAACCAATCACCAAAAGTATTTTGTCCCATGGGAATGAAATATGCAAGAAACCTCTCCCTATGATATAGCATTGTTCAATCACTGCTCACAATTATCATTGGTTATTACTTGACATGTGTCCAAGCAAAAAATTTCACTTTCATTGATGTTATCCTATCTTAAGTAACTATCTCATGAAACTTGAATCATTAAACAACTCTTATACCAAACAACAATCCAAACCATAATGCAATACCAAAATGCATGTAACCCCATCCAGTGGAATATCAAATAGAATATCATTGAACATGTCAAAGATGAACACTAATAATACTAAGAAGAACCAAAGGTAACCATGATCTGAACCAACACTAGTAAAATAGTAGTAGTGTATCATCATAATACCAATATGCATCATAGATTCATAGAAGCATACATAAGAATAATTGAACCAGGAATGTAAAATAGACATGAAGTCTCCCCCTTAGACTATGCATACCTTTAGGATCATTTAAATAAGACTATTTCAAGAAGCCTTGAAGCCTTGCAAACAATAAAAATTGGAATAGCTTTCATTGTCATCTTAACAATAAGAATCTCCTCAAAGCAACATTCATCATATTGTACTTTCATAATTCAACCTTGCTATAATGCAACTACAAAAATTGATATCAAATGATTTTCCAAACTTTTCCATACCTTTGTCACCAATGATAAAACTTTGCCAACATATCTACCAGCATGGATTGAGCATAGGCACTGAATACATAATCCAAGAATTAATCATATGTATATATCCATTGTATGTAACAATATGGAATACTAAACCATTGAGTTCAAGCAACACCATCTTCAACATAAATTAGCACCACTTTCATATCAGATTAAGAAGCAAGACTAAATAGTGTATAAGAAAATGTGTAAATTTACTGTCATCTGAAGTTGTAACATAAAACAACATTGTCACCTTTTTCTCATTATGCTGACATATCACAACCCAAAAATAGATGCTATAATATTTAGACAAAATAATGCCAAAAATTATCCTTTTAGACTTCCCAAATAAAAATTCAACACTAGAATCATCATTTTATCATTTAGAACTACACCAATAGAATCCAATGCAACAACTAATCACAAGGATATGAAAAAAACTTGAAATGCACCCTGAAACTGCATATAGATGATTTAGTGATGAGAAATATGAGGAAGAGCATACACTTTCTCCCTCAATTGAGCATCCATTTTCACACATCTTGTTTCTTGCAGATTATAAACATTCCCTTGAGTTCTTAAACCTACACCAATAATTTCACCTGTTTTCTTTCTAATCTCACACCCTAGAGCATTAAAAGGAACATAAAAACCCTGATCACAAATTTGAGTTATGCTCAAAATATTATGCTTGAGTTCTTCTGCAAAGTTTACATCCCGCAAACACAAGTTATCATTCAAATAAATTGTTCCTTTTTCCAATGATCTGAATACAATCATCATATCGAAATCAAACTGAACCCCCATCACAATATTCAAAATTGATAAAGTTACTTTTGTCACCTGCCATATGGTGTGAACACCCACTATCTAGAATCCATTCATTATTCACCTTAGAATGTAAAATTGCTTGACTAACTGTACCTTCTGACTTTTCATTAATTTTCTTTGGTTTCCAAATCAACCTTATTTGCTTTGCTACCTTGTTATGCTAGAACCTATCAAAATAAGAGCACTGACCTTCCATAAACCCAAGACCTGTTTTATCATTATAATGTCTTTGTTTACCTAAAAGTTTTGCCAGCTTATTACTACTATTACACATATCAAGTTCTTTTCTCAAGTCAGTAACCTTTGCCTCTAAAGTGCAACATTATTTTTCTTTGATTTCTAATTGCACTTTTGTAATTTCTAGTATTTCAATTTGAAGTTTTAGGTCAACAATTTGTTTCTCAAAATTATTCTTCTTTACCACAGCTTCTTCTTTGAGTTTTTGGATGTTTCTTAAGGAAATGTTTAATTCACTCTCAAGATTAACATCTTCACTTCCTAATGTGCCTTCAAACTGAGGTATTCTAACTACAGAATATTCATCTATTTTTGAGCCATTGTTCATAACATCATCAATCACCTTATCATGACTTTGAATTGGATTAGTAACAGTCATAAATAGAGTTTCATCTCCTTCCACTAAAGAGTCTTCAGTTTCAGTGTCTGTTTCATCTTTACTGACCAGACTCTTCTTCTTTTTGAAATTGAATTTATTTTTAGGTTTATAGGCCTTCTTCTTAGACTGTTGGTCAGATTTTTCATCGTCATTGTTTTGATCACCAAGGGGTCACTTAGCTGCAAAGTGTCCAATTTTTCCACAGTTAAAACACTTAAAGGGAAGTTTTCCCTTGTATTTGCCAGAACCCTTTTTAATTTTTCTAACAAAGTGGGTTTCTTTTGAATTAGAATATTTTGATTCACTGTCATCTACTTTTTATTTCTTTTCAGTTGTAAAAGCAGGTTCTTTTCCTGTTGAATTGTTTTTGCTTGTTCTCATTTCATAAGCAGTAAGAGTTCCTTGCAGACTATCTAAGGTAAGCTGATCAAAAAAATTCATTTCTTCAAGGGTTGAAGCCTTATATTCAAATTTAGGTTGTAAGGTTCTAATGACATTTGTAACCACATCAAACTCTTTTACATATTCTCCTAATCCTCTCATAAAATTAACCAATTCATCTATTCTTAGGAAATATGCAGTCACTTTTTCATCATCATTCATTCTCATTTCCTCAAACTGATGTTTGAGAGTAAGGATTTTTGACAGTTTCACTTTGTCATTTCCTTGATAAATGGTTTCAAGTTTTTCCCAGATTTCCTGAGCAGATTTGCAATGTATGACTTTAACAAAAACATCTTTAGTTAATCCACACAAGATGACATGGTTAGCTCTAGCATAATTTCATACTTATTTTTCTTAGCAGCATCTGTGGGTATTGCGGGAGGAATAGTATACCCATTTAAAATTATGCTCCAAACATCAAGATATATTGAAATCAGATATGTTTCCATTCTGATTTTCTAGAACACATAGTCTATGCCATCAAACAAAGGATCTCTAGTCACAGAAGTACCTTCATGAGCTTGTGACATATTTAACAGACTCCAAAACCATAATCAATCCTAGGTGGTTTAGACCTATATGAGGACCCTACGCTCTGATACCAATTGTTGGCATGAAGATGGCATTGAGAAGGGGGTGAATTAGTGTCTTAAACCATTTTTAACATTTTCCAGAAAATAAAACATATATAATTTATGCTCTCACTATTTCAATGATAAATACATTCATGAGTTGAATGCTACTATTAAATAGCTGAAATGAGAAGTATCATAGCAAAACAATGAAAATTACATCATTATCATAATGAAGCAAAGAGACCACAAATGAGACCACAAGACAAATAATATGATGAGTGGAAAACCCTTTAGGGATAGAAAAACCACTCCAGAAATGCCGCTTCACTGGCTTAACTCAAAAACCACTGCTTACAATGCCTTACTGGAAAAATTTAGAGCACCCACTCAAGGAGCACCAACCCCTCATTTAGAAACATCCATTTCAAGGAGCACCAACCCCTCATTAAATCTCAAAACAATAATAATATATCAAAGGATTTCTTTGTTTCAATTCAAATCACATATGCCTCTCATTCTAATCTATCTAATATCCTAAAAATTCATGCTTGAATCTCTAAAATTCCAAACACATTAAATATAAAAGCTATCTGTCTACATTATCTTTGTAAATTGACTATTACAAAAATTTCCACTTGTGTTTCAAAAAACAATCAACCCAGAACAGTGATTAATCATTGTATATATATCTTTTACAAAATACACTAAATTTGTTCAGTAACTTCACTGAAGGTTTTAGATAAGATAGAATCCCATGACAGTTATGTTCCAAGATTACAAAATACAATAATGTATGCACCAATGATTTCATGTGTCTTTTTCAAAGTGATTTGATAGATCCAAAATGCAATTAAGGATATGTATCAAAAACCTTCATATGCAGTGACAGGTGGAAACAATATTTCCCCAAAACATGTTTTTCTTCACATCACATTTTATCCATACTGATAAAGACAAAATGAAACTATAACTGCCAAAACCTTTCAAGAAGTGTAACCGTTTCCATATCATGTTTATATGGCCTGAATAAAATGAACAACCTTTTCAAAATACTAAAAATGGAGAAGGAAAAGTAAACCGAATGCAAAGAAAGATGTCCTGACACAAGATTCTAACAACCCATTTATACCCTTCCATATTCGAGCAAAGAGAAGTAACTGCCCTTTTAACACTTTCTTCAAGCAATGGAAAGAATACCTGATTCGATGAATGAAACTGAAAAAGAGCATGATAACTTGTCACGAAGAATTTTCCAACCTAGCAGAAGAAAAACCAGGGAATCTCCTTCCAAACTCGAGCCCTCGATCAATGAAAAATAGCAGACCAAGTAATCATACACGACATAGCTCATACAGTGAGCTTCACCTATTTTCTTAAGAGTTGTAGCAAAATGAATTATCAAAGTAACAACAGTTACACATTCTCCATGGCGACGGCTAGGGTTCCAAACCCTAGCAAAGAGAAGACTAAATGACTTTGCCCTATTTGTTCCATCTTTTCTCAAGTCATTCGATGACTTTTCCAAAGTTAATGATTCATTGGAGTCCGAAGAAACAAAAACACAATAATAAATAACTTATTAAAAAGCTTACGAGTCCACTGTCACTTCATTTACCATGGATGTCGACCACATCATCACCTTGATAATTTCTTCCTAACTGTCGATTCAAATTATCGCTCAATAAACTTTATTCCATGTCAAGATTTTTTAAAATACCGACAAGGTTAATGACAAATGACGACTGTCGAATGCACATTAATCTGCCAAGTATTATATTCAAAAGACCTTACAAAAAGTAAAAAAGTCAAGTGATCAATAGGGATGATATCACCTCTAATGAATGCTTAAGGAAACCCGACAGGGTTTAATTCGTTTTAGATGCCAACTCCTCTATAGCTTTAGAAGAAATGACCTTTGATAATAGACTTTTATGAATTTAGGTCATAGAGATAATACCATAATGCCCGAAGCCTTAAACAGGGTAATTGCTTGTTAAAGCAATATATATAAGCAATGAACCAGATTTCATATGCCATATATATCAATCAATATGTCATAACCATTGATACCATGGAAATAAAAAGATTCCATGATGATATAGAATCAAATGACCATGCACTGAGTGCCAATACCAAGATCAACCTGAAAAATGATCAGCTGAAACAATATACCTGTTGAATATACTTGAACCTGAATCATCAAGAACAAGATCAACCTAAAGCATAAAGATCTCAGGACCTGTCAAGATAGCAATGACATATATATCTTAAGAAAATGCATGCCTTGAAACAAATGCATGCCCTATCACAATGAACACCATGTCAAATATCAGCACCAACATGTAAAAACTGAAACTTGAAAGTGCATGCCATGAACCATGTGAATCACCATATGAACCAACTGTAATCATCATGAATCAAAACAATTTGAGAATACATCTTGTCAACATAACACTGCATATCATAACACCAACCAATGCAACTGCATATCATCCAATCGAAGAATGCAAAGACTAGAACCAGTGATGTCATGAACCCCATTAAACAATTTTGGCATCAAGGACAAACAAACACAACTGAGAGCCAACAAACACCACATTTGTCTTGAAAATACTCAAATCTTATTCAAGGAGGACAACTTCTTTAAAAGGAAGCTCAAAGAAGCCATTGAAATTAACAATCACCCCTCAAATCTTAACCGTGATGAGGGGTGGAAGTTGAGCCAATCTTGGCAACCTTTGTTATCTAACCTAAGATCTCGCCATCTTCTCTCCTTGAGATAGTTCTTTTTCCACCCTCTTCCATTTCCTTTCCCTCCCTCTCGCTTTGTTGGTCGCGTTTTTGTTGCTCTGGTTTCTGTGGCTCGGGGTTGGCCTTGTCCGTATCTTCATTTTTCGTGTCTTACTTTTTGGGTTTTGGCCCCCTTTTGATTTTTTTGTTCTCTCTTTTATTTTTCGTTCTCCCTCTCTTTCTTTTTCTCTCCTTTATTTTTGTTTAGTTCTTTGTTTTTATGTTTTCTCTCATGTTATATATATATATAATTCTTATATTTATAAATTATTTTCCTTTTATTTATATTTTTTCAATTTTTTTTCTTTTTTCTTTTATTTATAATTCATTTACTTATATATTTATATACATTTTCTTCTTCTTCTTTTTTTTTACATTTATTTATATTTTTTTAATTTTTCTCTTTTGGATTCTTTTATTTATTAGTCATTTACTTACATATATTTATAAATACTTTTTTATTTATATTTATTTATATATTCTCATTTTTCTCTTTTTGGTTCTTCTCTTTTTACATATATTTATAAATACATATTTTTTATATTTATTTAAATTTTCTTAATTTATCTCTTTTTGGTTCTTTTATTTTTAATTCATTTTCTTTTATATATAAATACATTTTTATTTTTATTTTCTTAATTTTTTTCTTTTTGGTTCTTATATATGTGTGTGTGTGTGTGTGTGTGTGTGTGTGTGTGTGTGTGTGTGTGTGTGTGTGTGTGTGTGTGTGTGTGTGTGTGTGTGTGTGTGTGTGTGTGTGTGTGCGTGCGTGTGTGCGGGTATATTTTAATTATATTCTTTCATTTCTTTCATTTTTATAGACTTATTTACTCTTCATTGTGGGTGGGTGTTTTTTATTTCTTTTTCATATTTTTGCTTTTTTGTTTCTTATATTGTTCGTATTTGTTTATGTATATCTTCTTATTTTCTTTTTCTTTTCTTTTTTGTATTATATATGGGGCAGTCACAAAAAGATTGAATCAGTTACATCGAGATGTACAAAAGCAAGAGGCCAAGCCTCTCAGCAAGAGTAGCAAGTTAACTACAAAACAACAAGTCCTATACAAAGTTACCAGAAGGTAATCAGAAGACTAATGTAAAATATCATCATGGGTGTCAACCCAAGCTATCCACCCCATAGATCCCTCCATCCACACAATGTTTTTGTTCTCCTGGATTTGAGCAAGCATAAGGAATTGGTCCTTTTTGGCGTTCTTTTTATTCTTAACCTCCTTGATAAACATTTTGCAAGTCCTCTCGAAGATTTGCAAATTATCCACATTCCTCCTCCATTCATAACCATTCTTCATCTCATAGATGAAGAAAGTAGCATATCCCGTCTTCAGGAACCTTTTGAGCTTTTTCCTATCCATCATCATGGTAGTATGAACTTGCAAGAAGATTTCAAAATATGTGAGTTTTTGAAAAGACTCAGTAAGAACTCTGGGGGTGTTATGATACCTTTCCTCATTCCTACATTTCCAAATCTGCCATAAGATATTAGAAGAGAGAATGTTCCAAAACAGATTAGTATCCTTATTTAGCCCATCAATATGTCCAGTGATGATTTCAAGAGTATTAATAATCATAGGATAAGTGATGCCAAAAATATTCGAAATTTCCTTAGCAAAAGTATAGTCAAAGAGAATGTGCCTTCCTAATTCAGACATTTTGCACAAGTTATAGTAATAAGTCACAGAGTTATCTTTTCTAATTGGGAGTCTGTCAAGAATCGACAACCATTTAAAACATTTTATTTTAGGTTCTATAGATCCTTTCCATAAAATATTAAAAAAATTCTTCTAGGAGCAGATGTCCAGGGTGGTGTACCAAACAGCATTGACATGGTCAATGATGGCATCATTATATCCAATCACCTTGTAAACATTTTTGGCTTTGATTCTGGATATAATGGTCCCATCCGGCCATTTGCAGTTTAAACATCTATGAGAATCCAAATGACAAGTAGTAGGTAAGTCCTTGGTAGCTTTAATAATCATATTATAAGTTTTCTTTTGGGAGGTCGAGATATTCAATTTGCTTCTGAGATCATCCCAACCAATTAACCTGTCTTGCTCAAAGAGGTCAGCTAATTGAGAAATGCCCCTATTATTCCAATATCTAGCAAAGCAACCTTGGGAGAGGGCAAGGGGTTTGCCAGATAAGTGTAAGTTCCACCAGATGGATCTTTCACCATATAGTTGACAATCATCATGGAAGGCCTTGTTAGTGATAAAGCTCCTAACATGATTCCAGGCTTTCCATATGGATCTAAATACAGTAGATCCATCAATAGCAATAGGAAAGTCACCAATGATTAGATCATTGAAAGGTAGATTCTTCCAGTATTTTGCATTTTTGGGGAATCCCCTTTCAATATTGTTCCTAATAAGGATCATTGTTGTCCATAGAGTGAAAAATCCATTTGGAAGCAAGGGCAATCCCTTGGAGTTTAAGGTCCTTCAAACCCAAGCCCCCTAGGAGCTTAGCAGTATGACACCAATCCCATTTAACAGCATTCATCTTTCTATTGCCTTTACCATCCGACCAGAGAAAGTTTCTGACAGCCTTTTGAATTTCCAAGATTTGGTAGTTACTGAACGTCCAAGCTAAGGAATAGTAGATATTGTAGGAAGAAAGAAATTTTTGGCAGACCTGAACTCTGCTAGCCAAGGATAAGGACCCGTTGTGCCACTTATCTAGCTTTTTAGTGTTTTTCTCTTTAACCCAAGACCACATATCCTTAAGGGAGGGATCAATAGAGAAAGGTATGCCCAGATATCTCACAATTTTCTGCGGAACTCCCCATTGAAAGTCGTGGCTTTTAAACCAGTCAGGGGGCTGCTCAACCCATCCCAGACATATAGATTTGGGGTGAGAAATACGAGCACCAGAGATAGTGCAAAAGAGACTGAGTTTGTTTTGCAGAGCTTCAAAGTTGTTAGCAATGGCTTCAAAGAAAATAGCAGTATCATCTGCAAATTGGCAATTTATGAGCTCTTTATTATTAGGGAGAGATATGCCCCTGACAACAGGGGAGATTGAGTTATCTCTAAGAATGCAGTACGAGGCATCAAAGGCAATAACAAAGAGGGCAGGGGCCAAGGGGGAAGGAGTCAGAGAGGGAGCCATTGATATCAATCTAGGAAAAAGCATCAATAAGTAACATCTTAACAGATTTACAGAAAATACTAGGAAATCCAAAAGCCTCAAGCATCATGGAGATAAAGTTCCATTCAACCCTAGCATAGGCCTTTTCAAAATCTAGGAGAAACATAGCAGAATTTTGCTAAGAGTAGTTGGCCCAATTCATGGCTTCCCAACTGGTGATCAGATTCTCAAGAATATACCTTCCTTTAATGAAACCAGTTTGGGTAGAGTAGACAAATTTAGGCAGGATTTTCTCAAGTCTAAGAGCTAGGATCTTGGCAAAAAATTTATAGGAAACATTAAGGAGGGTGATAGGTCTCCAATTTTTGATGAGAGCTTTGTCTCCATCCTTGGGAATCAATTTAATAATACCCCTATTGATGGAGATACCCATGGAGCCCCTAGCTAGGGCTTCCGAGTAGATATCAAGAAGATCTTTGCATATCCAAGCAATATTGGCCTTGTAAAACTCCACAGGGAGACCATCGGGCCCAGGGGCCTTTTCATTGTTAAGGGAGATAATGGCATTATCAATTTCCTCCAGGGAGATATCTTTAGATAGCAGGTCAGCATCCATAGTGGAGATCCTATTAGGGATAAGATTTATGCACTAATTCCTAAGGGAGGTAGCCTCCTCCGAGTCTTCAGAGGTAAAGAGATTTTTATAGAATTTTGCAAAGGCCTCTTTGATGTTGTCAAGGCCAATAATTTCTTGATTATTTACTATAATTCTCTCAATATTTTCATTGGATAGCTTGTGCTTGAGGAGGTTAAAGAAGAATTTTGAGCCCCTATCACCAAACAGGAGCCAGTGAGCACGGGATCTAATTTTGGCTCCTCTAGTTTTAACCTGTTGGTGCTGTCTAAGGGATTCCTTAGTATTAATCACATGGGAGATGAGATCATAGTCTGAGGGGTTGGCTTGGATGTTAGCTTCAACTTTCTGAAGGTCAGAGGAGAGCTTTTTTTCGGTAAATCTATAGTCTTTGGCTCTTTTTTGGCCTATGGTTTTTAACAGATTCTGCCAAGCGAGAATGTTCATGTTCCATCTCTTTGTGTGAGAGATGGTAGGAAAGTTATTCTTATTAATGAGTCTAATGATATGAATGGCAGCAAGAGCGTCCTCATCCTTAAGAATATTAGTGTTTAGGAAAAACTTGGGATTGGAAACTTTGCTGAGCACAGGGGAAGTGTTAATTCTAATACGGATGGAGATAGGATGGTGATTAGAGAGGGGAGTGGGGGTGATGAGGACAGAGTTGCCCAGGTTATCCAGAAAAACAGAGAAGAAATTTTTATTAGCATAGAAACGGTCAAGTCTAGAATATATTCTAGAGGGACCTTGTTGGAAGTTACACCAGGTATGCCATAAGCCAGGATTCATGTCTTTACTTCTAGCTAAAGGGTCAACTTTAAAAAAAAAAAAATCATTCTATTCCAGTGAAATTTTTCAAGGTCTTTCCAGGAAAATGGAGTACCACCAGCTTTATCCTCCTAGGATTCAATCATATTGAAGTCCCCTCCCATGAACCATGGGATGTTAGGGAGTGCAGCCAGCCAGTCCCAAAGGCTCACCCTCTCCCTAAAGTCGTTCGAAGTATAAATTGAGCATATGCCAAAGACATTGTTATTGTAATTAATAGTAATCCAAACAAGTTTGTTACAAGGGGAGAGCCCATTACCAGTGATATACTTCTCCCATCTCAGGTTAACCAGCAACGCAACCCCTCCCCTGCCCCTAGGGTGGTTGGTACAGAATTTGATAGCATCTTTCCAAAGGAAGTTAAGGTTGGATTCAAGAACGAATCCAATAGCTTTAATTTCTTGTAACATAAAGAAATCCATGGAGTTATCTAAATAGCGCTTAATGACAAAGTTCCTGTCTGGGGATTCAAGCCCCCTTATGTTCAATGAGATGCAATTCATGAGGAAACATGCGAGGGGGAGAGCAATGGTCTGTCGATCCCAAGTTTGGGGTCTTAGCAACAGAAGGGGTATTCCCTTGTTTTTTCCTAGAGGGGTTCTTATTTTTGGAGCCCAGAGGTCTTCCCTGTTGTTTAGATGTGGGGATATCTTTGTTGAATTCATCATCATTATCGGAAGCATTAGGGGAAAAGATATCCACATCCATGGACTGCTTTGGGCAGAGATTAGCGGAATTAGAGGAGTGGTTATAGGCTGGGATGACCTCAAGCAAACAATCATCACTAAGCTCCCTAAACATCTTGTGAGGGAAGTTCAGGGGAGGGGCCGAGTCAATGTAATTGACAGAGGGGCCCTTTTTGCTCGAGTTTGATGGGGGGGAGCTAATTTGGAATTCTTGAGAAGCGGCCAAGACAGGGTTGTCCATATTGGAGGCAGGTGGGAGATCTAAGGACTAGGAGTCCACAATGGAGGTGTTGGCCTGCTTATTGGTTCTTCATCTACGTTTATTGGAGATTTTGGTCACGATTTGGAATCCAACATTTTGAGACTCATTTTTAAGGGACAAGGAGACAGCCGAGAACGATGAAGGGGAAGGGGTAGCAGGGAAGGATGGGGAGCTGGAGGCCATGGCGAGGACGGGGTTGGAAGGTTCAGCAAAGTGAGGGGTTTTGATCACAGAGGGTTCCATATTAGGGTTAGCAGTAATAGAGGGGTTTTGGAGAGGCGAGGGCTTAGTCGGCAAAGGTTTTTTCTTAAGAATGGGGCAATCCTTCCTCAGATTCCCTTCTCTTCTAAACAAGAAACAAGTGTTCAGACCCCCAAGAATTTCAATAGGACAGGAGTAATTATCCTCAGAGATGTTAATGCTAATGTCAGTCGGAATCTCTTTACCAAGAATCAATGAAACAAGTATCCTGGTATCCATATGAGGAACCAATCTCACAGTGTCATCCATTCAAATGACCTTACCTAACGGTTCAAGCAGTTGGGGAATGAAACTCCATAGAAATGGCAGGATTTGTTTAATTAAAATCCACTACGGGGTTGAAAGGGCAAGAACTTCCTCAAGAATGGCCTCAGGAGACCAATCCAAGGCGTGAAAGGAAGTAGAACCCACGGCCCAATATTGTTTTTCAAGCACTTCAGCCTGGGATTCCTGATTAGCAAAGAAAATCACATATAATCCTTTCTGGATTTTCTGCAGAATGAAATATGGAGCCCAAGCTTCAAGTTCCAGTAGTTAGGGAACCAATCGTCTAAAAATTTTCTAGGAGGGCATTTATCGACTTCAACAATAGAGAACAAAAAGCAGAATTCCTTAATCTATTTTTTTCCTTCCCAATTTCCACAAGCATTTCCGGATTTGGAGAGACGGAGAAAGGTAGGGGAACATCCCCAGTGTTCTTACCGATTTCGTAGATGCCATGGATATATGACAAGTTAAACCTTGTGCTCGCGTCAATGGCAATACTAGAGTTAGCCACCGCCTCAGAGAAGGATTTGGGTCTTGGTTTAGCGGGAGTATCTATGTTAGGAATGTCTGAGTCATTAGAAACCCTAGGCAATTTCGAGGGGAGAATGGGGGGTACAGCCTCTGCCGAGCGGCAGAGGGGAGAAGGAGAGGTCTCCATCATATTAACAACATTAAATGAGCAAGGAACGGGCACACCTGTAAACGTGTCGTCGTCGGGGAAACATAACAGCCTGTCCTCGAAGTTCGCCACCTTTCGCAGCTGGCGCTTGAAAACTTTCCTGCCGAGAATTTTCGCCGAAAAAATGCAGACTAAAAAATCTTAATATAATGAACACTTAGATCTCTATTTTCTTTTTCTTATTTATTCTCTTGTTGTTATATATATATATATATATATTACTTCTCTTATTTTTCTTTTACTTTGGCTATGTTTCTTTTGAATTATTAATCTCTTCTTTATTTTACTCTTCTCCATATTATTTCTTTCATTTATTTTTTCTTCTTTCTTATTTGTCTTAATCTCTTTCTTTCAATTCTTTGTTTCCTTCTTTTATCTAATTCTTCTATCTTTTTGTTTTCATTTAATTCTTTTAGTTCTCTCAATTAGCTTTTCTTTGTTTTTCTTAATTCTTTCTTATATTTATTTCTTTTCTATTCATTTCTTTCATTTATCTATTTCCTACTCTCTTACTTGGTTCATTTTTTTTTAATTCTTTTATTTATTTATTTCTATCTTTTATGTTTCTTCTCTATTTATTTCTTATTTCTTTTCTTCCTCCATATTTGTTTTCTCTCCTTTTTTATTTTTTCATGTTTAAAATTTCTTTTGAATTTACTATTCTTTTCTTTATTGTACTCATCTCTTTAACATTTCTTGCATTTATTTATTTTTTCTTTTTGCTTTAATCTCATTCTTGTCTTTATATTTTTTGATCCTTTGTGTAGTCCTTGTGCTCTATCATTTTTTGTTGTGTTAAGTTTTCTTATTTTCCTTTCCCCTTGGTTTCTCTTTTTTAATTTAAAATTATCTTTTCTTCTTGGCTTTTGTGCAACCTTCTCTCTCCCCCTGTTCTAATCTATTAAAGGTGTTTTACGTCTACAACTCTCTATTTTTTTCCTTATGCTCTATGCTCTTATGCTCTCTGCTCTCATCTTGATGATGGACCACAGAGTGTGATCCAAAATGTTGATGTAAAAAAATTGTACACAATTAAATCCATAAGTATTTGAATAATACAATATGGATTGTGGAAATTTGATATCGTTAATTAATAACTAGATGTTGATAGATGAAAAAATTTCAAATACAATATAGTTGTTTAGAAATCCAATATAAGCAGTGATGCAATTACTTCACATAGCATAAGCAATAACTAGGAGCAGCTGCAAATTGCATTTTCTTGTCATGGCATTCCATGAGACCACTTTTTACTGAGGCATTTTTTCAAATAGTTCACTAGCTTGTCTATGTTATGGATGCTTGGAAGAAATATATAAAAGAATAATATAAGGCCATAGCATAGACAAGGCAATGAGTTGTTTGAAAAAAATACCTCAAAGAAATGTAGTATCATGGTGATGTCCATCACCATCAAACCCAATTTCTTTGAGGAATTTTTTGAAATAGATCACCACCTTTTCTATGCTACCACATTTTCCATACATGTCTACCAAATCATTTTATCAAATAGTTCACTTCCTTGCTTCTATGGCTAAAAGCCTGAAAGAAGATGCTTTCCAACAAACTATGGATTATTGGAAAAAAAACTATCAAAGAATAATAGTAAGCAATAGCATAGACGAGGTAGTGAATAGTTTAAAAAAATGCCTTGAAGAAATGTGGTCTCATGGTGATGGAACGCCATTCCATCACCATGAGACCACATTTCTTTGAGGCATTTTTTCGAATAGCTCACCACCTTTTCCATGCTACCACATTTTCCATACATGTATACCAAAACATTTTATCCAACTCACTTCCTTGGTGCTATGGATAAAAGCATAAAAAAGGGTGTTTTCCAACAAACTATGGATGCTTGGAAAAAATCTATCAAAGTGTAATAGTAAGCAATAACATAGACAAGGCAGTGAGTAGTTTGAAAAATGTCTCGAAAAAATGTGGTCTCGTGGTGATGGAATGCCATTCCATCACCATGAGACCACATTTTTTCGAGACATTTTTTGAAAAAGTTCACCACCTTTTCTATGCTACCACATTTTTCATACACATCTACCAAAGCATTTTATCAAACTACTCACTTCCTTGTTGCTATGGCTAAAAGCCTAAAATAGGTGCTTTCCAACAAACTATGGATGCTTGGAAAAAATCTATCAAAGCATAATATTAAGCAATAATAGCATAGACAAGGAAGTGAGTAGTTTGAGAAAATGCCTCGAAGAAATGCGGTCTCATGGTGATGGAATGCCATTCCCTCACCATGAGACCACATTTCTTTGAGGCATTTTTCAAATAGATCACCACCTTTTCTATGCTACCACATTTTATATACATGTCTACCAAAGAATTTTATCAAATGACTCACTTCCTTGTTGGTATGGCTAAAATCCTTAAATAGGTGCTTTCCAACAAACTATGGATGCTTGTAAAAAGTCTATCAAAGCATAATAGTAAGCAATATCATAGACAAGGCAGTGAGTAGTTTGGAAAAATTCCTTGAAGAAATGTGGTTTCATGGTGATGGAATTACATTCCATTTCCATGATACCACATTTCTTTTAGGCATTTTTTTAAACAACTCACTTCTTGAAGAATATAAACCAAGCCTTTAGCCAAAATTCCCCTCCATGCTTCTTTTCAAGGTCCTCATCCTCATCCTCAATTTACCAATCCATGGAACCTTCCACCTTTTATTCCACTTGTTAATATCCCCACCCCTCCCTCTTCATGTCATGATCGCCCTCCATCTCATAACCAAGACCACACTATACCATCCACCTCATCCCAACATAATACCATAGAGAAGGAAATGAACTATTTGAAAAAATGCCTCAAAGAAATACGGTCCCATGGTGATGGAATGTCATTAGACATTTGTTTGTAATGGCATTCCATCACCATGAGAACACATTTCTTTGAGGCATTTTTCAAACAACTCATTGCCTTCTCCATGCTACCACAATTTTCGTACATGTCTACCAAAGCATTTGATCAAACAGTTCAACACCTTACTACTATAGATAAAATCCTAAAACAGGTGCTTTTGAACAAGCTATGGATAGGGAAAATAGTAAGCATGATAGTAAAAAATATATAGGTCAATAAGTACTCAAAATTTTGTTCATGATCTCATACATTATAAGCCATGACATGCATCACTATTGTATTTTTCATGATTGAATAATTTGTTGTTTTATTTTTATATGTTGGAATTGGATACACCTCCACATGTTCATAGGGCTATGGATATGGTTGTTTTTTCTGCTATAGACTCCTTGATGCCTCTCAAGGAGGTATGAGGCAGATTACTAAATCTCAATTTACATTCGTTGTTATAGCTGTTAGTTAGTGAAAAATCAAACCATTATTGATTCGTAGTTTAATTTTTGTGTGGATGGTTTCTATAGGGTTTCAACACCACAATATGGGCATTTGAATATTTCCCTCGAGGAGAGTGATCATCAGATGGAGGTAAGTGATTATTTTGTTAAATATATCATTTCTTAAAATGTAATTTCTATATATTAATGTCTTTACTTGTTATTGTAATAGATAAGGCTTAACTAAGAACTAAACCCTAGGAGGAGCACCAAGAGAACTCCTCAACCTTAAAATAAATGAGTGATAGACCTATCACCATCCAATCGATAAGCAAAGGGAATTAGTTTATTTTGAGAGCATGGAGAGCAATGAATTTTGATTCCAGAGCCCTTTGTTGTATGCCTATATGGAATTTTTGTACATATTTTGTATTGCATATATTTGACATTGTATGCCTATATGACATTCTCGTAAGCCTATATGGCTATTTTGTATATATTTTATACTTATATTGACATATATTGATGTATGCCTATATGGCTATTTGGTTAATACAAATCTTTTCTATCGATGGTGTCCATATTTGCATTATAAATCTATGGTTCAATAGATATAGTTACATGTATTCACGTGTATACTTTGTGACTTACGTGTTTTCATGCGTATACCTGATATTCATGCATATACTTTGTATTAATGTGTATATTATGTATTCATTTGTATACTTCAAAGCTTACGTGTATTGATTACTTGTGATTGACTTATTCACATGTATGCTTGACTTATTCAAAGGTATAATTATTAATTGGTTAGCCCTAACATTTTTCATTGTTTTCCTTCATGGTTTGTCTTGAATATTTATTGATTGATGTTAAACAACTTTATTAGTTGATGCTAAACAACTTTAATATTTCCAAGAATACTAGTAGAGTTACAAATGACAAAAATGCACAAATTGAAAAGAAAAGATTAACTGTAAATAAATGCATTGATTGTTAACTTGATAATTGCTTAAGAATGAGTATAATATATATATCAAGAGATGATCCTTCTAGAATGGCAACTGCCAACTAGAAAATAGGCATACAAATCCATGCAAGATTGCACAACTAAGCAATCATTATCCTAAAAATCTCACAACTATCAAACATATCTAAAATAATATTTTAGGCATAATATTCTACACTAACATTTTCATAATCAATAGCTTGTTTCCATGCTCATTCCCCAACTGTCAACCAAAATTTGATACGAAACCCCTTTGATATATTTCTATGTCCATTGGATCCATGGATATAAATCTACCCAAAGCATTCTCAATACTTTGAAAGATATAATCCACCCAAAATTGCAATGGGAGATAAGACAAATGAACCCACATAGGCACAACTGAATAAAGAACAATTCTCCCTTCACAACTTGGTGAAACCATTTCCAAACATAAAATATCTTAAAGATAAAGAAGAATAATGATCTATATAATATAGAATTAGTACCCACTTTGATCACTATAAAATTTTCAACCATGGGCTTATCATGCTTTTTCAAATTTGGTAAGAAATCTTATTTAAGATCTTTGAGCAATGTATTTCCTAGTGCTCCCTTGTTCTTACATATCTCAATTCAGTTTAATTCAAAGGGTTCCATCAAATGCTTTATCTAAAAGAAAAAAACATGTTTTCAATTGGTATTCCATGAGATGTTTCATAAAAATATTTCAGTATGTTTAATCTTTTGATTGGAACAACTCAATTAAGCAAATGATACATAATCTTCAAAACACTTGAAAAACATAATATTAATAGTAGATCATAAGGGATCGAGCCTTAGACTTCTCAACTATTGTGTGAATGTTTCTCTTTTCGATTGTTTTGCATGCCTTCATAAGGGATCGAGTCAATTGAATGTAGCTCAAAGTTATTCAACGTGTTTGGGTGCAAAAAAGGACCATGCCTAGTGTAAAAATATATATCCAAACACATTGGAACAGTCTGTTTGGTCACATGAGTTGCAGAACGAAAGTTGCACCACTTTCCAACTTTACATTACTTGCATTTGACACTTTTTCCATCAACTGAAAACTGGACACCATAGGAAAGCAACTCCGATATAACAAAACTGAGAGAGGTTATTGTAGAGGGGCCCAACATGATCTTGTAGGATTAGACAAAGAGTTTGTAAGCATCATGATTTTCAAGTAACATAATGCCAAAGATTGTTTCCATTTTGCAATTTGGACCCTTAAGATATCGAGTCGATTGAACATAATTCAGAGTGATTTGACGTGTTTGGGTGTGAAAGAGGACCATGCCTAGCATAAATGTACCAATTCAAATGCATTGGAATATTTTGTTTCATCACATGAGTTGTAAAACGAAAGTTGTACCATTTTGCAACTTTACACTGCTTGCATTTGACACTTTTTCCATCAAGTGAAAACTAGACACCATGAGAAAATAACTCCGAGATAACAAAAAATGAGAGAGGTTATTATAGAGGAATCCAATACGATCTCGTAGGCTCATATAGAGAGTTTGTAAGTGTCATGGTTTTCGAGTAATATGTCATCAAAGATTGCCGCCCTTTTGTAATTTGGACTCGTAAGGGATCGATTCGGTTGAACGTAGCTCAAAGTTCAATCCGACATGTTTGGGTGTGAAAGAGGACCATGCTTAGCGTAAACGTACCCATCCAAATGCATTGAAATAGTTTTTTTGGTCACACGAGTTGCATAACGAAATTTTCACCACTTTGTAACTTTACACTACTTGCATTTAACACTTTTTCTATCAAGTGAAAACTGGATACCACAAGAAAACAACTCTAAGATAGCAAAAAGTGGGAGAGATTATTGTAGAGCGGCCCAACACGATCCCGTAGGCTCAAACAAAGAGTTTGTAAGTGTCATAATTTCTGAATAATAGGCTGTCAAAGATTGTTTCCCTTTTGCAATTTGGACTCTTAAGGGATCGAGCAGTTGAACGTAGCTCAGAGTGATTCAGTGTGTTTGGGTGTGAAAGAGGATCATGTCTAGTGTAAACGTACCCATCTAGATGCGTTGGAACAGTCCGTTTGGTCACACGAGTTGTAGAATGAAAATTGCACCACTTTGCAACTTTACACTGCTTCATTTGACACTTTTTTCATCAAGAGAAAATTGGACACCACAGAAAAATGACTTTGAGAAAAAAAACTGAGAGGTTATTGTAGAGAGGCCCAACATGATCTCATAAGCTCAAACGAAGGGTTTGTAAGCATCACGATTTCCAAGTTACAAACTTTCAAAGATTTATGCCCCTTTATAATTTGGACCCTTAAGGGAATCAATCGGTTGAACATAGCTCAAAATGATTCGGTGTGTTTGGGTGTGAAAGAGGACCATGCCTAACATAAACGTACCCATTCAGATGCGCTGAAATAAATTATTTTGTCATGCGAGTTGTAGAATGAAATTTGCACCACTTTGCATCTTTACACTAGTTGCATTTGACACTTTTTTTATCAAGTGAAAATGGACAAGTCATGAGAAAATGACTCTGAGATAACAAAAACTAAAAGAGGTTATTGTAGAGGGGCCCAATGCAATCTCGTAGGCTCGAAGAGAGTTTTTAAGCATCACAGTTTTTGAGTAATAGGCCTTCAAATATTGTTTTCCTTTTGTAATTTGGACCCTTAGGGATCAAGCTAGTTGAACGTAGCTCATAGTGATTCGACATGTTTGGGTGTGAAAGATGACCATTTCTAGCGTAAACGTACCCATCCAAATGCGTTGGAACAATTCGTTTGGTCACATGAGTTGCAGAACAAAAGTTGCACCGCTTTACAACTTTACACTGCTTGCATTTGACACTTTTTCCATCAAGTGAAAACTGGACACCACAAGAAAATGATTATGAGAAAACAAAAATAGAGAGAGATTATTATAGAGGGGCCCAACATGATCTCATAGGTTCAAATGGAGAGTTCATAAGCATCACTATTTCTGAGTAATGGGTCATCAGAAATTGCTGCCCTTTTACAATTTGGATCCTTAAGAGATTGAGTTGGTTGAATGTAGTTTAGAGTGATTCGACATGTTTGGGTGGAAAAGAGGACCACGCCTGGCATAAACCTACCCATTCAGACATGTTGGAACAATTCGTTTGGTCACACGAGTTGCAGAACGAAAGCTGCACCACTTTGCAACTTTACACTGCTTGCATCTGACACTTTTTTCATCAAGTGAAAACTAGACACTGTGAGAAAATGATTCCAAGATAACAAAAACTGAGAGAGGTTATTGTACAGGTGCCCTACATGATATCGATGCCTCTGATAGAATTCTCATAGCTGACATGGTATTTGAGTAACAAGCCATCAAAGATTGCTACACTTTTGTAATTTGGACTATTAAGGGATTATGCTGCATGAATTACAAATGTTTGAGGGTAGCAATAAATTTCAAAATTTGAGTTATCATTACAAATATTTATGTGAATAGATGGTATGTTATATTGATATTGATATATAATCATTAGGTTGATTTATTTTAATAAATGAAGTTTTAATAATAAGTTAGTCAGTTGGTGCTAGTTATAATAGGGATAGAATAAAAAACGATAAAAGAATGATTGGTAACCATTAATGGTTATTACACTCACTATATTAATAATATGATGTTTACAATAAAATGAGATTGATTGGTAGTCCTAATTCTTATGTTTGTGCTACAATTGTTTAGGGCGATCCCACAATACTGGTTTACAATTTTTGGACAAACTGGACACCAAACTAATTTTTTTAACTAAATCTTCACTTTCGGGCTCTTATAACGACTAAACCATGAGGAATTTGAAGATGATGAAAACTAGTGATTTGTGAAGTTTTGTCTATAGATTCTAAATATTTATTTTTCAATTTTTTTGGAATCAGATTGCACTTATTTTTCCATCTCATTCGAAAACTAGTTTTTTTTATAAAACAATGTTTTTAAAGAGTGACGTTCACCGTATATAACATAACTTTTTTGTATGAAAGATAAAATTCTAATTTTTTTAAATTTAGATTTGTAACTACGATATCTAGCACTTTCATTTGGTTTTATAGTGTTTTATTGAATATTATTTCCTTAATCAAGTTTCAAAGTCAAACCAATTACAATTCAGATATAGGCAGACCGTATACAACATAACTTTTTCTGTATGTATCGAAATTCAATTTATTTTTTTACTGGATCAAGGACATCAATACCTAGCCCGCATATAGTTTTTAGAATTTTATTTTGATAATCTACTAATTTTCCACATGTGCAAAATATAGAGCTTGATTTTTGGTGAAAAACCTATGTTTAATCAAACTAAAAAAATAAATACATAATAAAACCAAAACATATGAAAAATATATTCATTGGATAGCTCGTTCTAAGGACTACCATCATCTAGTTGGTTTTGTGAAGTCTCCTCCATTTTCATCCTCAACCCGAGCTTTGAAGGGAAAAATTCTGGAGATTTTTGGTGCCAAGAGGGGAGAATAGGGGAAAAAGAGGGTTCTAGCGAACCCTTGGGGGTTCACTCGAACCAAGGTTCATTTGAACCCTGGTTCATTCGAACCCCCTTTCCACAAGCATTTTTTTGGATTTTTTTTTGGGAAATGTGAGACTCGACATTAAATGGGTTTGATCGAAGGGGGGTTCGATTTGGGTTCTCTCGAACCAGAAGTTCGTTCGAACCCCCAAAAACTATTTTTTTTTGTATGGGGTCATTTTTTTTAACTTTTCCTTCCTCACTCGAATTGTCAACCACTTTTGTGGGTTCACCCTCTAATATGCTTTATACACCATTCTAAAACCCAAGTGCTTGTACTTGAAGGCACAATGCTTTCTCAAAACTATCAAGTGGTAATACAAAATCATAAGAAAAAAGTCAACCTATATAAATTCCAACACCCCACTTAAATCAAATATTAAATCAATGTGCCCCATTTTCATGCACACAAACTTAGCTTATAATATTATCTCATAATAACCAAAAATAGGACTCAAGGATGCCTTAGGTACTCAATTCTCATAGATCTTTTATAATGTCACTCATACATTTGAGATTCTCTAATAATGTCTACATCATAGGTGCTCATGATGAGGTTAACTTCAAATGAATAACTTGAAATTCCCTTGCTAAGTTTTAAACACTTTTATAATGTCTATACCATAGGTGGTCATGATGACGTTAGCTTCAAATGAATAATTTAATACCATCTACTAGTCTTGGATTTGGCATATACTTTGTAACTTTATTTGGGTTTACTAGCTCCCACCTAAACAAAGAAACAAGATTGTAAATATGAATAGTCACATAATCACATAATCAATTCAAATAAACATGTGATATGTCAATAATCTAAAACTTATGTGCTCAATTATGCAATATCTTATAACTTTTCAATAGTCAATCTAGACCATTGAATATCTTAAAAAGTAATTTTTATATGAATATCAAACATACCTCCCATCTATTAGGATTACACTTTAGAGGGTCCTCGAAGTAAGGATTATGGAGTCAAAGAATTCATAAAAGATAATTCCCAAGTATGGGAATATTGAAATTCAAATATAAGCTCCTTCCATGTTCAGAGAATCATGTATCCCACTAACCAATGCTCAATTTTCAGAAACCTTGGCTTAAAATCAGAATTGAGATTTGTCAAGATCATCAAAATAAGGATTTTGCATTGCTTTTTTGGTTGAGATTCTCTTGGATGACTCATAAATCAACATTTTCTGCAAAGAGACACCAATCAATTTTTAGTAGTTTACTTACAAATAGGCAAAGTAAAAAGAAGAAAAAGAAAGAATGTCCAAAATGGAAATGAAATAAAAATAGATAGAAGACACTTACAAACAACAAATCCACACCATTTGGTTCCAAGTTGGGAACAACATGACTTAAATCTTGATGCTTCCATTGAGGATAGGTATGCCAATCTCTCAACTTAGTCACTCTTGGCCATACATCTTCATTGGGAGTTCCAAAATACCTATTTCACACGACAACCTCTCATGAATATAAAATGAATAGAATGTAACCAAACTATTACTTTCCAACCTTTTAGAAATGTGTAACCTGTTATAAAAACAATACAATTTAATCTTCCACTTAGTTTACTAATCTATTAAGAATATCCTACATTTTTTTTGCATATTTTTGAGAAAAAAAATACCATTGAACTCTATATCCTTTGCCATAGTTCTAAACATAAAGTGTGCTACATTTGCAAGTCTGATAACTTCATCAATCACCTACATACATGATATAAACATTAGATGATAGCATTGGCATCATATCATTAGCATCATACAAATTAGCGTGCATACTTACAAATTAATAAGAACCAATGTGCATACTTACAAATTAATCCAACGAACCATCTGAATTTGCTCTACTTTTTATTGTATCAAGTATTGCCTCATGGTCAGACTCACACACCTTCCACAAAGTTTTGTTCAAAGGTCTACCCCCATATTTGATCAAACAAACATTGGATGCCACGACAAGGTTCGAGTAATGAAGAATCTTCTAATATGTGTCAAATTCCTAAAATAGCCAAACATTAACACTCTTATGTGGGTACCTTCTAAGTCACGTTACAGTAACAATACTGAGCCTATAGGGTATTCGATGTTTTCTCCATCTATAACTAGGGCCTCCAAAAAAAATTTAGCCTCAACACAGCGACACAAGTAATAATTTGTTCCCTCTTCATTGTCTTCATCTGCAATAACCGCATAAACATGCCCTACATTGATATGTGCAACAAATTAGGTGAAATTAGTCAACATTACAACAACACTACAAAGTAAGATAACAATAGGAATTTCAAAAACTATGCAAGTAGATCTATTATTTGGTTGAACTAGATCTAATATGTGGTCAAAGTCAACTGATGATTCCATCTGTGTTAGCTCCAATGTTGCTGGAGGGTGATACATGTGAAATGGGCTAATAAAACTTAACGACGATTTCTCAACCCACTCCTTTGACTCGTAATCATCCCAGGCTTGCATTGTATATGAAAAACAAAAGTATGCCATCTTCTGCATATGGATACTCCATAAACCTACATTTGAGCCAAGCAAAGAATGTAGCTCACTTGATCATGTCAATATACAACAATCCTCATATGGTGCAATGTTAGTATCATCCATCAACCAAAAAAATATAAGAACTAAAGACGTACCTTCATTACCTGGACCCATCAAAGCATTACACCACTCAACGATTGATTTTGCATCTGTCAACTTTGCATTGTCTTTATATTTTAACTCTTCTCATGCTAATGCTCTTTTAACACATGCTCTTGCACCATCATGCTCCCCCTTTCCATGCCTGACCTCACAAAAGTTTCACATATGTTGAACACATGTAATGGCATGCATCATGCTCAACCAGTAGAGCATGCACGAGTTCTTGAACTATGTTGCATAGTTATCCAGCCATATTATATGCCAACCATATGTTATGGCCAAATCACTGTAGAATGACTAGAAGTAACTTTGCATGAACTCTAGAGAATGTGTGTGATAATCACTAATATGAAAGTGATACTCCCTCAATACCTTCCTCTGGTCCTCTGTACTATCAATTGCATAAATGAATTCTATGTGCACAAATATTGAAACCTCTGTGGAGTTGTAATATTTTGAGTGCATCTCACGTTGTGGCCTTAGAGTGTAGTTCTCTGCAAAAACGACCACTAAAACTATGTTGCCAACTGGAAATGTGTTCTTGCATAACTTGAATTGCAAGTCCAACCATCGAGCTCTATAGGTATGCTTTGCATACTCATACACTATATTGCCATGAAATTTAAACATAAACTGATACATTGGAATCTTCTAAATAACCAAATCACACATTTTTGTTTGATTATCATATTTTGCAACGTATGCCACTATTTTATATTTCTCAAACTCTACTAGTTGGTTTCCCACCTCATGTGTGCTTTCCATATGTTGACATATTGGCATACATTGCAAGCCACCACAATGCTGGCATGAAGCATCCAAACATAGATTCTTGTAGAATATTTGACCATCCTCTCTTTCACATAATTTTTTTGATAAAAAAACTTTCTTGAAGATGTTGGTGTGGCATGTATGCCACAATCCTACAAAACATCGTTAGTATGCAAATATAAACATATAGAACGATAAACATCATAATGGCTAGAGAATTCAATATATGTAGTCTACAACAACAAGTAGTGCGTGTGTGATTTATCTTGACATAAAAAGGTTTAAACATTTCATTATATCTTTGACATATTTGAATTTGAGGGCTGAAATTTATGAAAAAATTGGGTTTGAGTCGTTTCAAAAAAATACATTGGATGTGGCTCACAGTTCTAACTACTGATTCTCCTTCTTACCACATCCCTTTGATTTGGAGATGGTCTTGTGTTATTCTTTCAATAGTCTTCAATTAGTGTTCTCAATGCTTCAACAATTGGTTTACAAGGTAGGAACAACATGAAAAAATGTCTCATAGAAATGGGGTTACATCACCATGAGACCCCATTTCTATGAGGCATTTTTTCATGATGCCGCTACCTTGTCAACCCTATTGCATTGACAAGCTAGTGAGCTAACTAGCTTGCCAATGCTACCACATTTTGCATGCATGTCTACGAAAACATTATTGTCAAAAAAATTGCAGGCCTTGTCCATGCTTCCATTTTGAGCCTATCTTGCAATCAAGGCATGCCACATGACCACATTTCTTTAAGGAATTCCATCTAAAAAATCATGTGAACATTGGCAAGCTAGTGAATATGAGGCATTTTTCACATTGCCCCTAACTTTTCAACCCTACCTCATTGGCAAGCTAGTGAGCTCACTAGCTTGCCAATGCTCACATGAATTTTTGGATCCAATTCGTTAAAGAAATGTGGTCTTGTAGCATGCCATGATTTCAAGATAGGCTACACCTTTCCCCATGTTGCTAACTTAGCCTTGAATAAAGAGTCTTGAAACAGTGGAGAGAAGGGTTAGAATCCCTTGTAGGTAGACTAATCAAGGAAATATTTAAAATATATCACAACACTAGTGATGAGGTAAATTTAGAAATATAGATGAAAACCAAAATAGATTCAAAGATCTTTCAAGGTGGGAGGAGTATATTCCAATTTTGTAGAGACATGTATGGAAAATTTGGTAGCATAGATAATGCAATAAGTTGTTTGAAAAAATGCACATCACCATGAGACCCCATTTCTTTGAGGCATTTCTTCAAACAACTGATTGTCTTGTCTATACTATTTGATAAAATGCTTTGGTAGACATGCATGGAAAATTTGGCAGCATAGAAAAGGCAATCAACTGCTTGGTATAACTGTTTGACAAAATACCTCAATGAGATATGTCCTTGTGAACTAGAATGATTGCAAGATATGCACAAAATAGATTTATTGAAAAGGCTTTGGAAAATTTCAAGCATATGCAATTTCAAGGTGTAAAACCAAATTCCACTACATTTTCCAACATCCCCCATGTCTATACCAAAATGAAAGCTTTGGATAGGGGCATGCACATCCATAGTAAAGGATTGGGAAATGATGTATTAGTTTACTTATAACTTCTATCATATATATGTGTATACAAAATGTGGAAGCATACACAAGGTAAGTCAACTGTTTAACAAAATGCCTCAAAGAGATGTGATTTAAAAATGTAATTGGCAAGTGTAAAGAATTGTGTAATTTAAAATGTGCATTGACAAGCTAAGGTTATAATGACAAACAAACAATGATCAACATAAAATATGCAAAATAACAAAATCAAAGCAAGCCAAAATAGACTGAAAGAAAATGTGTAAAGACTTCACATACCTTAAAACTGGAGTTTCGAATGAAGGAGTTCTACCCAATTATGTATCCTTTGCTTCTTACTTCAAACTTCTCAATAATTTGACTTTTGCAAAAGCTTGTTTCCCTTCAAACTTCAATTGCATCACTCTTGAATGGAATTCAGACTTGAATTGATATTATATGCCTTTCAACATGAAAACTCTGCTATTTCATGCCGAGATGGTGGAAAGATCATGAAAGAGGTTGTGGAATGTGAAAAACTTGCATGAAAACTTCACAAAATCATCAAAAAGTTTTTTTTGTCAAAACACACACATAACCTGGAGAAAATGCAGAATGTGGGCCTAGAGATCATAGGTATATTGAGTTTTTTTATCATTTTTAGAGCAAGACAAAATGCGCTCATGTTATAACACACTCGCGTTATTGTAAGAAAATCTTAGTGTGAAAATGCCTTCCAAATGCAAAATTCTCAAGAAAGAAATTCAATTTTTTTACTAAATTCAAATTACAGTCATTAAGATGCACATTAACAAAACACGAGAATAGACAATCTAAACAATATACACAAAATTGAACAATCCAAAAGAAATCCCAAGACCACTGTGATTTATTAAAAGAATTTTAATTCTAATATGTAGACACCAATTAATGAAATCACACAAAGTGAAAAACTTACACCTTGATAAACCAAACAAATGCTTGATATATTAATTTAAATGATCAAAGGACTACTAGTTGGAGATAACTAGATAATAAATATAAATGATAAAAACACAACAACCAAAAACAGGAAAGGTTTCACCAATTCCAAAAATAATCTATCCATTGATCTATTTCAAAAATGGTTTGTACATTATTTGCATTCCCCAATTCTCATTTATGAGAAATCTAATTCCTACTCTAACCAACCCCCCCTCTGCAACTGATTTTTTCAAATATTTATACAATTAAATCCCAAGGGTCACGACCCTTCACTTTTCTATTACATCCATTTGATATTCATTAACAGATAGAAAATTAAAATATTTAATTGGGTTGCCTTTCGGCAAATTAAATATTTTTAACTATAATCTTGCTTTTGATTTTTTTCTTTATATTCTACTGGCTCCATACATTTAATTTCCCAAAGCCTTCATTATTTTTACTGCTCTATCGTGACTTAACTTTTACCTCCCCGAGGTATCACAATGCTTTGACTTTGATTGCTCTATCTCGTTCATCTCTACCTTACCGCTCCATCGCGTGCTTTGTTTTAGCCACCAGCGGTATGGCGATGTTTGTCGTTGACTGCTCGCCTCGCTGCTAATCACCTTACCGCGATCTATACTTTATCTTTCAACAGTACTGCGGTGTGACCACTAGCCGCTTACCCCTTCATTACCTCGCTACCGCAATCCCTTCTTTGGCCGGTCATGTTGTGGCAATATCACCCTTGCTGCCAACTAATAGTTTACCGTTGTTACCGCGGTCTCCCCATAAATCGGTGGTGGTACCGCAGTGACCACTACCTCTATCTGTCGTTGACCATTACTTGTTCACCGCATGCCCACCATGTCTTTGCTAACTACCTTACCTTCGTTCATCGCCCTACCATGGTCACTGGCTTAACCGCCAGTGGTACCGCAGTAGGCTTTTTCTTTGCCACTACCGTTGCCCACCGCTCTATCGTAGTCATTAGCTTAATTGCTAGCGGTACAGCAGTAGACTCTGCCCGACGTTTGTTGACCCGACCAACTGTTTACCGAGCCACTGAGGCCAGTTTGAAGACTATGCGCGGTGTAGCAGTAACAGTCATATGACTGTGCTTATCCGTCATCGCCATACCGCAAGCCCCTTTGTGGGGGGTCGTGGTAAAGTGATAAAGACATAGAGAATGAAAACTAAGGGAGCAGTAAGGGTATAAAATGAAAAATGAAATGGACGGGGAGAAAAATGAACCATTTTATATGAAAAGATAGGGAAATAATGGGATTAAAATGGAGAAAAACTTAGGATTTTCATGGAATTTTTTGGGTTCTAACTTAGGGAGAACACAGTACATTGCCAACATGACATCCATGTCATCACCACTGGCCAATCCTACACACCCCGCAAGAGTTTGTTGAGGCCCACCATAAGGGGCGTGGGGTTAGCGGGGAGAACACAATATATTGTATAGTCATATCAAGAAGACATGAAACAAAGTCCTGACGATCTAAGCACTACCAGTCGATAGAAGACAATAGTGAAAAAATAACAACCATTAGACCATCGATAGAACTATGGACAAGATCCAACTGATAAAGAACAACCAGGTCGATTAAAGGGAAAAACATAACACTGCTATAGGAAAATGATCAAACCAATAAATCTGAGGCACCTATTTCCAACAATTATAACATGCTCATGTTATAATGTGAACACGTTATGTCTTGCTAAACAAACGACCGTATCTCTACTACTTCAAAATGCACTTGCGTGATGAGAAAGTTGATTTTTAATAGGTTTCTTTTCTCTCTTTCTTTATATCCTCTACCCTCTACCCTTAAACCCTCTACCCTCTACCCTCTATCTCTCTCCCACTCCCTCTCTCTCTCAAGTCTCTCCCTCCTACCCCCTCTCCCTCTCTCAAGTCTCTCTCACACTCACTCACTCTTATCTCCATCCACTCCACCCTCTATCCTTAACCCTTAAACCCTTAAGCCTCTACCATCTATCTCTCTCCCACTCCATATATCTCTTAAGTCTCTCTCACCTTCCCCCTCAACCTCTCTAAAGTCTCTCTCTCTCACTCATTCACTCCTATCTATCCCCTCTACTCTCTACCCTCTATCTCTCTCCCACTCCCCGCTCTCTCTCTCAAGTCTCTCCCTCCTACCCCATCTCCCTCTCTCAAGTATCTCTCTCTCACTCACTCACCCCTTATATCTTTATCCCCTCTACCCTCTACCCTCTATGTGTCTCCCACTCCCTCTCTCTCTCTCTTACCCCTTTTCCCTCTCTCAAGTCTCTCTCTCTCTCACACTCACTCTTATATCTATCCCCTCTACCCTCTCTCTCCCTCTCCCTCCCTCTCTCTCTCTCCCCTACCCCCTCTCCCTCTCTCAAGTCTCTCTCTATCCTTCTATCTCTCTCCCACTCCCTCCCTCTCTCTCTCTCTTTCACACTCTATCTCTCTCGCCTAGCTTTCCAATTTGGCCCACTAGCTTGCCCATTCGGTGAAATTGGCAATGTAGTGGCCTGTTTGAAAAAATGGGTCCAAGAGATGGGGTCTCTCATTGATTTCCTCTATATTTAGAAAATAGAAAGGATCCACTTGTGTGTATACCCTCTATCTCTCTCCCACTTCCTCCCTCTCTCCCTCTCTCCCTCTCTCTCTCCCCTTTACCCTTAACTCTAAACCCCTAACCCTAAATCCTTAAACCCTCTACCCTTAACCCTATTTCTCTGCCCTCTACTCTTAACCCTAAACCCTAAACCCTTAAACCCTCTACCCTCTACCCTCTACTATTAACCCTCTCTCTCTCTCTACCCTTAACCCTTAAACCCTCTACCCTATACAATGGATCCTCAACCCTCATATATCTATATCCCTCCCCCTCTTCTCTCCTCTCTATCTCACTTCTCCTTCCATCTCTCCCTCCCTCCATCCATCCCTCTCTACCCTAATCCCTCAACCCTAAACCCTAAACCCTAAACCCTTAAACCCTTAACCCTCAACCCTAAACCATCAACCCCTATACTCTCTACCATATACATTGGAGCCTCAACCATATACCCTAAAACCTATACCCTAAGCCCTCTACCCTCAACCCTCAACCCTTAACCCTTAAACCCTAAAACCTTAAACCTTCTACCCTCCACCCTCAATCCTATACCCTAAACCATCAACCCTATACCTTCAGTTCTCAACCCTCTACCCTATGCATTGGATCATCAACCTTCATACATATTTTTCCCTCCCTCATCTTCCCTTCTTCTCTCTATCTAACTTCTCCCTCCATCCATTCCTCCCTCTCAACCCTAAACCCTCAACCCTTAAACACTCAACCCTAAACCCTAAACCCTCAGCCCTCAACCTTGTAACCCTCTACCCTCAACCCTAATCCCTCAACCCTTAAACCCTTAAACCCAAGTAAAATCTCTACCTTAATCCCTCAACCCTCAACCCTTAAACCCTTAAACCCAAGTAAACTCTCTACCCTAATCCCTCAACCCTCAACCCTCGACCCTTCATCCCTCAAACCTCAACCCTCTACCCTCTACCCTCTACCCTTAAACCCTAATCCCTCAACCTCTATACCCTCTACCCTATACATTGGACCCTTAACCTTAATCACAAAACCCTAAACCCTTAAACACTCAACCCTAAACCCTTAAACCCTTTGTGCTCAATCCTTAAACCCTTAAACCCAAGTAAACTCTCTATCCTAATCCCTCAACCCTTAACCCTTAAGCCCTCAACTCTCTACCCTCTACCCTCAACCCTCAACCCTCAAACCCTCTACCATCTACCCTCTACATTAAACCCTCAACCCTCAATTCTCAACCCTCAACCCTTAAACCCTCTACCATCAACCCCTATACCATCTACCCTAATCCTTCAACCATATACCCTAAACCCTTTAAACCTTCTACCCTCTACCCTCAACCCAATACCCTAAACCATCAATTGTATAGGTCCTCAACCCTATACCCTCAATTCTCAACCCTCATATATCTTTGTCCCTCCCTCCTCTTCTCTCTATCCCACTTCTCCCTCCATCTCTCCCTCCCTCCATTCCTCCCTCTCTACCCTAATCCTCAACCCTAAACCCTAAACCCTCAACCCTTAAACCCTCTACCCTCTACCCTCAGCCCAATACCCTCTACCTTCAACCCTTAAAACCCAAGTAAACTCTCTACTCTAATCCCTCATCCCTCAACCCTCAACCATCTACCCTCTACCCTTAAACCCTAATCCATCAATCCCTATACCCTCTACTCTCAACCTTAAACCCTCAACCCTCAACCCTTAACCCTAAATCGGTAAATCCTCAACCCTCTACCCTATACATTAAACCCTCAATCCTTAATTATCAACCCTTCAACCCTTAAAACCTTAAACCCAAGTAAAATCTCTACCCTAATCCCTCAACCCTCTACCCTTAAACCCTAATAAATCAATCCCTATACCCTCTACCCTATACATTGGACCCTCAACCCTCAACCCTAATCCCTCAATCCTATACCCTCAACCTTAAACCCTTAAACCCTCTACCCTCTACCCTATACATTAAACCCTCAACCCTCAACTCTCAACCCTCAACCCCTATACCCTCTACCCTATACATTGGACCCTCAACCCTAATCCTTCAACCATATACCCTAAACCATCTACCCTCAACCCTAAACCCTAAAACCTTAAACCTTCTACCCTTTACCCTGAACCATATACCCTCAACCCAATACCCTAAACCACCAATCCTTTAGGTCCTCAACCATCTACCCTATACATTGGATCCTCAACCCTCATATATCTTTGTCCCTCCCTCCTCTTCTCTCCTTCTCTCTATCTCACTTCTCCCTCCATCCATTCCTCCCTCTCTACCCTAATCCCTCAACTTTATACCCTCAATTTTTAAGCCCTTAAACACTCAACCCTAAACCCTTAAACCCAAGTAAACTCTCTACCCTAATCCATCAACCCTCAACCCTTAAACCTTAATCATTCAACCACTATACCCTCTACCCTATACATTGGACGCTCAACCCTCTACCCTTAACCTTAAACCCTTAAACCCTCTACCCTTTATGTTATACATTAAACCCTTAATTCTCAACCCTAAACCCTTAAGCCCTCAACCCTCAATCCTCAACCCTTAAACCCCAATCCCTAAAAGCCAATACCCTCTACCCTATACATTCGACCCTCAACCCTATACCCTCAACCTTAAACCTTGAACCCTTAAACCCTTAAACCCTAAACCCTCTACCCTCTACCCTATACATTAAACCCTCAACCCTCAACCCCTATACCATCTACCGTATATATTGGACCCTCAACCCTAATCCTTCAACCATATACCCTCAACCCTAAACCCTTAAACCTTCTACCCTCTACCCTCTACCCTAATTCCTCAACCCTATACCCTAAACCATTAACCCTATAGGTCCGAAACCCTCTACCCTAAAACTTGAATCCTCAACCCTCATGTATCTATATTTCTCCCTCCTCTTCTCTCTTTTTCTCTATCTCACTTCTCCCTCCCTCTCTACCCTAATCCCTCAACCCTTAAACCCTTAAAAACTCAATCCTAAACCCTAAACCCTTAAACCCTCTACCCTCAACTGTCAACCCAATACCCTCTACCCTCAACACTTAAACCCTTAAACCCAAGTAAACTTTCTACCCTAATCCCTCAACCCTCAACCCTTATACCCTCTACCCTCTACCCTCTACCCTCAACCCTTAAACCCTAATCCCTCAACCCCTATACCGTATACCCTATACATTGCACCCTCAACCTTAATCCCTCAACCCTCTACTCTCAACCTTAAACCCTCTACCCTCTACCCTATACATCAAACCCTAAACCCTCAACCCCTATACCCTCTACCCTATACATTAGACCCTCAACCCTAATCCTTCAACCATACACCCTCAAACCTATACCCTAAACCCTCTACCCTTAAACCTTCTACCCTCTACCCTCAACCCAATACCCTAAACCATCAACCCTATACATTCAATTCTCAACCCTCTACCCTATACATTGGATCCTCAACCCTCATATATCTTTGTCCCTCTCTCGTCTTCCTCCTTCTCTCTATCTCACTTTTCCCTCCGTCCATCCCTCCCTTTCAACCCTAAACCCTTAAACCCTCTACCCTCAACCCAAAACCCTCTACCCTCAACCCTTAAACCCAAGTAAACTCTCTACCCTAATCCCTAATCCCTCAACCCTCAACCCTAAACCCTCAACCCTCAACTCTCAACCCTCAACCCTTAAACCCTAATCCATCAATCCCTATACATTGGACCCTCAACCCTTAAGCCCTAAACCCTTAAACCTTCTACCTATTGATGGCATTTTCTGCACAACAACTCAAACAAAATATGATATCCTATCTCTCTTGAAAGGTAAATCTCTATCAGCAAGCCTCAAGAGATAACCCCAAGGTCTCTAATGTCAGGTCTTGACAATGCAATAAAACAACCCAATGATAAATGTGAAAATGCTGGTAATTACAAAGGGACCTTACAAACAAATGCTAGATCTTTAAACTTATCATATTTTGCAATGTATTGATACTTGAAATCTTAAATCTAACCCAGATCCAAAGAAATAGCAAAAGGTAAGGGTTTAAGAGAGATCCTAAGATTAAAATTATTCCTAAGATCAACAATGCAAATGATGAAACATTTGAAATGGACCAATCCCTCAAAACTAATTCCTGCTTAACCAAGATTTTATCTACAATCTTACAGAAACAGTGCAATCTTCCAAGGAATTAAAGATTTTCTGATCATGAGACATTCATTCATACCAACCTTATTTTGCAATTGAAATGAATAAACACTCACAATTGAACTAAGCACATAAATATAAGGTCCAAGCTAACTTTACACAATAACCCACAATCAGTCAGTTGCTAAAAGTATAGACTAGGGATTGCTACCAACACTTCAATCATCAAACCATAAACACCATCAAATCATTTCTAACTCAAAATATAACATGTATCCAACGTTTTCAAAGAAATCTTGAGAGATATAATGACAAGAACCATGAAAGAAAAATCAATATGAGAAAGAGCACCAAAGCACAATGTCTTTACTTGTATTAAATCACCCAAAAAGTTGCAACAATTCCAGTATTCAGTATTACAACACTTGCTCTCAAAATAAACTAACTCCTAGCCCTAGCTCTTGCTCTATCACTTAGCTTGTTTTGAAATCTAACCCCCACAAATGAGGCAAAATACCCCATTTATAGATATTTTACATCAGGTCGGTCTAATTAGGGTTACAAAAATGGGCGGCCAGAAATAGGTCGACCTAGAAACGTCCTTCAATAAACTAATAATTCTGGCATTTAATGTTTGAGACTTTTTCCAGGTCGGCCTAGATTCTCCAATGTAGATCACTCCAATGCATGTAGAGGTCGAAAGAAGAAACAAGTAGAAAACCCCAGATAAATGGGAAGCACAAATATCAATGCAATCATGCATTAACTGGTCCCTTGTCCTTATCTTGACCCAATTTATCTTGCACCGTAAGAAAGATCTTCTCTAAGTCAGCTAGTGGTGGAGTGATCAATACTTTAAATCTTCTTTCAAGTTATTTAATCTCCTCCCTTGATTCTTTAATGACCTCGTCCCACTCTACCTTGAGAGTTTGAAACTTCTCCATAATAGCAATATAGGTAGCCACATCATCCAGATTGTGGGCAGTGATTGGGCCATCATCAATTGGAGCATAAACTTTGTGCCACCATTTTCTTAATTGTTCCAGGCTCAGATGTTTTGATGTGAACTTCTTTGTTCCAGTCTTTACTTTGAAGAATGAGATGCATCTATTATAAATTTCATTCAATGTATTCTCCACCTATTGACCCTTTTTATGAATTTTCTTTAGAACTCTCTGCTTGATCTGCAGGGCCTCATACCACTCCCAAGGCTTTGAAACCTTTGAAGAAGGCAAGATTCTATCACTAATTAATATTTCCTCAGTATAATCCATGATTTCCTTCATTTTCTATAGGAGAAGATCTACATCACCGTTATCTTGTACCAACAACTTTTGCAACCACTCAAATAATCTATGTGCATCTCCATAGGTTAACAAAATTTCCTTAATCATGTTGTCTCCTCTAAGCCCTACTCCTTGTAACCATTCATGTGTAGCCTGTGTAGAATTTTTCATCTTTTCAAGTTCACTAACTGTCTCCCTAGGTAAGAAACCTCCTGATGATGAAGAAGAACCAACTTGGTTGATGGACTACAAGGGTTTCATGAGATTTTGCAAATATTCCTTTAGCTCTTCATTTTATTTCTCCAATCTTTCCTCAGTCTGCTCCTCTTTATCCAATCTTTCCAGAATTGTGGTAGCAGACCCCTTAAACTCTTCTACTTCTTGTCTTTTAGAGGTAGGCCCCAAATTTATTGTTTGAATGTTGTAATCTTGAGAAGTTACCTCATCCTCATTCTTATCTACTATAGGAGTGGCAATATGAATCACCCTATTGTTTGATTCGTCCTTGCCAATTTTGGAAATAGTTTTGGCCTTCTTCTTTGTTTTACCTTTTCTAATATTAGCCAATAAATCATCCCAACTTGGAAGAATGTATTCTATAACTACTTGCTTGCTTTTTAATTCCTCATTGAGCCAACTAGGAGTAGAATTATCTGACTGTTGCTCACCTTGTTTATCCCTTTCTTGTTGACCAGTGGAGGATTCAATGTTTGAACCATGCACCACAAAAACTTCCTCAATTTTATCTTCTTTTTCTTCATCTTTCTCCCTATCTCCCTCTAGATTCTCATTCTTTTCCCTATCATGCATCTCTGACACTTCACGAATTGGAGGATTTCTTTCATGCATCTATTTTTCCTCTAAGGATTTATCTCTTTTATCCTTGATAGGTGAATCTTCATGTGGTACCAAAGAATATTGTAGAATCTTATCAATATTTGCCTCCATACTATGAAGATCCCCATCCTTAATTTCTTTTGTGTCCTCACCTTGATGAATATCCTTAACAACCACATTTGTTAGCTCTTTTTCTTCACTATGCAATTTCTGAGTAGGAGAGGCAGAAGCATCCTTTTGTTGTTGTGTAATAGAGGGAATCATGAGGGAAACCTCTTCTACTAAGCTTGCCCTAGGAGATGGAGTTCTTGCTTTCTGGGTATAAACCTGTGTTTTCTCTCCAAAACTCTCAATATCTACCAGCTGTGGTCCTGTCTCATCCTTTTCCCTAAGAGGCTCATTTTGTTTCTTTGATGTTTTTGTTACTCTTCTCCTTTTAATCACAGAGGTATCATCTTCCTTTCCTTCTTCCTCACATTCCTCTTCTTGAGAAAATTCATTCTCTTTGGAGGCAATCCTTCTATTCTTTGCAATGGGCTTTCTTTTCTTTTCCTCCCCACCTTTGATCTTAATTTTAAAAGGGGAAATTAATTTTTCCTTGCCTTTTGGGTCCTACTCCTCCTTAGAAGAAGACCGAGATTCGAAGCTTCCCATCAAGTCATAAGTATATTGTTTTCCTTCATTATCCAGCTCCCAAATCTTATGCTTAATCCACAACTTAGTGTATTTGATTACAAGGGCATTGATTTTCTCCAATTATGTTTTTTCCTCTTCCATCCAATCAATTTCACCTATAGGCTTATCCTTAACTGATTCATAATCATGGCTTTGTATAGCTTCTCCATCATCATCAATTTGATCTGGGATGGCCTTGATACTATATAGTCTGATAAAATTGGCAGGTAACCTGAAGAATTTCCTCTTAAAAACTTCAAATTCATCCTTGCAATTGGCCCAATAATCTTCAAGATCATCCTTATGTCTAAATTCCCTAATGTCTCTCTTTTGAGCCCCTCATGTTCTGTCAAATTTGAGCCTCTTAGTATGTAAAGACAGGTTGAAAGTGCCCATCTCTTCATCAAAAAACTGGGTTGTGGCCAAGGAAGGGCAAGCCTCATGACCTCCAATCCTTAGTGGGAATTCATTACCAAAACCAATTTTGTGCATATCTTTTTTCAAAATTGCATCAAAGGCACAAATTTGCCTTGTAACCTCCAAAAGAATGATATGATCAACAGGATATTTGGGCAATCTGTATGGAGCTCTCGAACAACCATCAATCCTAATATAAGAAAATGTGGGAAACTGTATAAACCATGCTCCAAACTTCTGAATCAATTCCCTGGCAGCATAAAAAATTCTAACATGTTCTACACCTTGGAGCAACCTTGTAATTTACATGGTGAATGCATCATTCACCCTTCTATTGCTAGGACTATCCAAATGTAGCTGAGGGTTGACTTCATAAATTACATCTTGGCCAAAGACTCTTCGAGTGCTTAGTCCCTTATATGGATGGAACCTTTCCAAGGCATAGACCAAATAAGATGTCATAGTGAAAGTCTTGGTCTGCAACACATTGGACAATTGCTCATGAATCATCTCACTGATTATTCCTGCCCAATGGTAGTCTGCACCTTTCTCCATCCTCACTATCAAATAAAACATCCAATTTTTAAACATTCATGCACTCTTTATACCCATCACTCTACTAAGAAGAGTGCTTGCATCATAGTAATCTAATTTAAACTTAGCCCTGAACAACTATTTTGGCAATTTAGAAATATATGCCTTTGGTTTCTCCAGCCAATTATTAATAACCTCCAAAGCCTTATTTGTACCCTGCTCATAAAATTTCTTGGCTATATCAATATCAAATTGCACAACATGAGACCTATCTGGCATGTCAAATGTTTGGGCAACTGAGACAAGAGAGAATTTTGCAAGCACTCTGCCTTGTGGACCAATTACTCTCTATGTACCTTGATCATAATGTCAAGCACATTCCAAGACAAGCTCATAACATTGCACCGAGGAAGGAAAACTAGCCACATGTGCCAACCCAAAATCTATCATTCTCCTCACTAAAACAGAAGGGTTGCCCATTGCCATCCTTGCCTTGAATTCTTCATAGTCCCACTTTCCCACATTGGTGTCGGTCACCCTCGACCAAATAGAACTAAGTTTACTCTCGGGAACCTTGCTCTTCATATCCAACTTAATCCTTTTAGCTTTTGAAATAGGAGCTTCCTCAACTTCAGGATCCATTCCTTTGCCCTTACCCTTGCCAGTAACAACCTCGCTTAATTCAGCCTGCACTCAACAAAAAAGTTCACAATCAATATCCATTACAACACCAAAGTAAAGGTTATCCCATTATAAATAACACATTCATCATCCAGTTAAGCCCAAACAATGATCATAATCCCTTAAAATCTCACAAACAACTCGGGATTTTCACCCCTTCGCAAAAATCAAGCCAAGAAGGAAATTCGGGGATTTCAGGACCAGGCAGAAATCAACGAGGAAAACACAACAATCACCCAAAAAACATTTAATCAACATTATAGCTCAAGAAATGGCAATATCCAACCTTTAATTAATCAAACCAATCATGAAATTATGCAATGTCGATTCATCCATTTTTACAATTTTCTCATTTTCAAAAAGTTTCGGGGATTTCCATTCAGGAAGGAAATTAGTGAGGATACCATAACTTTCACATTTACATCCATTCTTGGGTAATGACAGGGAGATGGAAATTTTGAAGATTTCCAAGTGTGAAGGAATTCCATGAGGTACCTAAAATCTCCAAAAATTTTGACTCTTCCAAGTTTTTCCCAAATTGATCGAATGATCACAAATTTGGGACTTGGCTCAAGTTTTTATTTGCTTCAAATTGTTCATCCATGATTTAGACTTATAACTCATTCAAGCACAGTTCAATTAATCTTTAGCAAGAAATTTAAAAATGTGCAACCCTAGGGTTCCGCCATGAATAACCAGTCAAAGCTTCGGTACACACATTCATTCAATCAAATCATAATCAATTCTTCCAAGTCCCTCAAAGGCAAGCCACGATTAGATACAAATGGAAAATAACAACTGAGACTTGCACTCAGATCATCAATCTGTCAAACATACAAAACCCTAGATCCATCGAACCAAATCACCATTACGCACAATACCAAACTCAAAGGCCAAATCTAGTAAGGATGGGCACTATTAAGTTATCAACTCAATGAAGAATTGCAACATTAACACCCAAGGGAGGCATCAAAATGAAAAGGGGAAAACCCTAGTTTAATCACAAACCTCTAAATACGTAGAAACACAAGCATAGAATACACATAATACAATAAAACCATTCATATTCATCAATCAAAAAGCAAGGCATCATGCACATACCATTGATGAAGCAAAACTCAGGAGGACAAATACTCGTAGCAAGCTTCAAATCCATGCAGACGCAAACGAGACGAAGGAAACATCACTGAAACCAGCAATCCACAACTCCAATAATCTAGCTCACACACAACTCCCTAGGACCAAGATCCTTCAAATTCGTTATGAGACAAATAACACCAATTTTCCAACATAAAATCTCTCATAATCCCATTAAATGGAAGCTGCAACGTTCGTATGACAAGCATAAATGAGGCGAAATGATCGCTTAAAACCAACTTCGAGGATCCGAGGGAATGCCAAAAGTCAAGGATTTGAAGACTCAAAGAAGTTCAGAGAATTTTTCCAGATACTGAATTCTGTGAAATACTAAAATCTCTGAAATGTAATAATATAAGCAACAACCTTCAGGCATCTGAGACACCGACGAGAATCAAAGATTTCCGCATAGGAAGGAAATATCTGAGATCCATGAAAAACCTAAAACTCACCCTTAACTTAGGATTTTCAATGAACCATCCCAAGAGATCACTTGCACAAGCAAGATAAGCATTCAAGCATGTTTCAAAGTGGCTAAACCTTCACAACCAGAGGATTACAAGAACCTAAGACCAAAGACTAGTCCAAGAGGTGAAATTGTAGAAAACACCCAAAAGACCAAAAGAAAAGAGGGTCCCTACTTTCAACGAGGTGTGTGTGTGAAAACTGCACAACACTACCCTCTACCCTATACATTAAACCCTCAATCCTCAACCCTAATCCCTCAACCCTCAACCCTTAAACGCTAAACCCTCAACCCCTATACCCTCAAACCTAATCCTTTAACCATATACGCTCAAACCTATACCCCAAACCCTCTACCCTCAACCCTAAACCATTTAACCCTTAAACAGGTTCTACCCTCTACCTTCAACCCTATAGGTCCTCCACCCTAATCCCTCAACCCTGTACCCTCAACCCCTATCCCTTTCTCTCTCTATATATCCATCTAACCTCTCTCTCCCTCCCTCTCTCCTACCATCCCTTTTTCTATGTACCTCTCGCTCAATCAATCCCTACCACTCTCTCCCGCTCCCTCCATATCTCTCTCTATCTCCCTCCCACTACCTCTCCATCACTCCCTATTTCTCAGGTCTCTCGCTCCCATCCCCCCTCTCTCTCAGGTCTCTCCCTCTAACACCCTACCTAGGTAACTCTCTCTCTCTATCTATCCCCCCACCCTACCTAGATAAGTCCCTCTCACTTCACCCCCCTCTCTCTCCCTCTCTCTTAGGTCAGTACCTCCCACACCCTCTCCCTCTGTTAGGTCTCTCACTCTCACGCTCCCTCTCTCACTCACTCCCTCTCACTACCTATCTCTCAAGTCTCTCCATCTCACCCCCCCACACTCTTAAGTCTCTCCCTCTGACACCCTGCCTACATAACTCTTTTTCTCTCCCTCTCTCTCCCTCTATCCCTCCCACCCTACCTAGCTAAGTTCCTCTCACTCCAACCCCTTCTCTCCCACTCCCTCTCTCTTAGTCTCTCCCTTCCACCTCCTCTCCCTCTCTCAATACTCTCTCTCACTACCACTCTCTCTCTCTCAGGTCTTTGCCCCCGTCTCTCCCACCCAACCTACCTAGACAACTCTCTCTCTCTCTCTCTTAAAATTTCCCTCTCTCTAAAGACATACATAAATACATACATACAAGCATACATGTACATATGTACATACAATATTACATACATGCATTGATACATGCATACATGCATACATACATACATACAATGCATACATACATACATGACATACAAGCATACATGTACATACAAACATATTACAAATGTATAAACATACATTCAATAAAGTAGCATCTAACATAAAGCAAGACATAACACAAGCATGTTATAACACGCTCGCGTTATGTCTTGCTAGACATGTCTTGTAAAACCATGTCAAAACTAAGATATATCGTGAAAGTATTATAACACACTCGTGTTATATCTTGCTTTGGGAATCCTCAAGCCTTGGGCTTGCTATTTGCCTTGGAATACCAACCCAAAGGCTTGGAGGGCCTTGCTAATGACTAGAGATGTTTTTTTGCAAATTCTACAATATTTCACATAATCAGGTTCGTGCTCACTGTCAGGATTGTGAGTGTTTCAATGTCAGATAAATCGAACACCTAGGTAATGTTAGGCTCTCTCTCAACTATCAACGATGTAATTTTTTTCACTTTTTGACAATGTTAAGCCTTTGATCTATAATTTATTTTGTTTGTTTCTTTTTTGGCCAAAACCAGTGTCTGATATTTTTTCATTATAAATTAACCGCTCATCAAAATTTCACTAGACTCCATTCTACAAATATTTTAAAAAAAAATCAATTAGTTTCCAAAATTTGTAGGGGTAGCACGGCCAAAATTCTATTTTTCAGGAAGTGTCCACTTTGAAAATTAGTAAAAAATCAAATATTCATTAAAAAATTATCAGAAAAATTGTGCATAAACTACATACTGTTAGCTAATTTCTCACTGAAACGATTTTAAAATACTATAAAAAAGTTCACCATGCATGTTCCCACAAAAGTTGTTATGTTATGTTTTCCTGACAAAAACAACACCAATTTTTGTGGGCCCATCTTTTGGACCCCTTAATCTCAACCATTTTCAAAATAAATTAGTAGTTTAGAAAGTAGACTCTGAGCACTACGATCCTTGTTTTTGTTGCATCTCAAAAGTTTGAGTGTAACTATCCTCAATTTCACGTCCAAGGTCAATATTTTCTGATTTCAAAAAAAAGTGACCACTTAAGCCCCCCTTTTGGCTAACCATCTTTTTGCACTTACCTGGTAGTGGTTTCCAAACTTTTTCTATGATAACGAGTGGATCAGGATGGCCCTAAGCAAATTTCATGATTAGTTCATCTAGACTAATATGCCACATATGATTACCAAGGATGTAATAAGGGTGGTCATTGATTTATGCTCTACTGGACTAGTTCAAGTCTTGAAATTTGTCAAAAACAAGGATGTAATGGAGAGAACAGGTGTAACATTTGATCAAAGAGCCCTCACAGTAAAACCTATCAGAAACTTGGCAATTAAATATGCATCTATAGTTATGGGATACAAAATTTACTACACCAATAGAGACAATTCAATTTCTACCACCGTAATTCATGTGGCACAAGACATGGTTGAGAATAATGTTGATTATTACCTCTATGAGTTGCTCCGACAAGAAGTGATGGAGATTCTGAGGGAAATCAAGAAGAAGAAATATATATTCAAATATGGAACATTGGTAATGTGTTTGCTATTCTACTTTTTGAAGGAAGTTACAATTATTGGAAAAGTTAATTGGTCAACTACAAGGCTTGTGGTACACCAAATTCCTAACTACTTGAGGAGCCTTGGAGACACCAAAGCACAACACGATGCCCTCATTGCCTTCTTTGTAGTGTTTCAGAGAAGGATGCATGAAAGACAAAGGATACCAAAGAATATTGTGGAAAAATACAAAAATGGTATCACTTTCCTAGTTTCCACAAATTTTCGCATAATGGAAGCAGTAGAACCTAGGACCATTTGGATTTCGGAACTAGGGTATGAAGTGTTAGAAGTAGAACTTGTTGGTTATGCAGAGGTGCTACCGAATAGTCCTAAAGATCCCAACATGCCCAGATATGGGAAATATGAAGAAAAATCAAAGGAAGTTCAATTGGAATTCAATAAATCGGTCATGAGAAAGAATGTTGATAAGATGCTTAACAAATATGCACAAGAAAGTGGTCTTTCAATAGAAAGAGTTAAGTATGCTAGAGATAGAGCTAGAGATGACATGAGTGCAACATAAGCCTTTGGTAGCTCAAGGAGATCAAGAAGACTAGCTACCACAACTCTTCCTGCCACTGGTGAGAAGATAAAATCCACAAATAGTCCTCCGGTAAGGGAGAAATCCCCTCTGGTAGCTCATACCACTAGGATAGAAGCAAAGAAAACTGCTACCATAGTACCCCCTATTGCAGCTACAAGAAGGAAAGTCAAGCGAAAATCCACAAGACAAAAGGAAATTAGCATCAATGTTGTTGATGAAGAGGAGTTGGAAGAGGATAAGACCCCTCTAGTCAAGAAAAGAAAGAGAATTCACATTATAGATACAAAGAGTGAGGAGGAAGTTGAGAAAGAAAAAGTAGCTTTCAAAATTTAGAAGGGGGAAAAGGAGAAGGAAGCCAAGAAGGCTTCGATGGAGAAGAAGCAAAAATAAATAAAGAAGCCCTCGGTTAAAGTAGAGAAGCAAAAGAAATTTGAAATGCCTCACACTCCTATGAAGCTTGATGCACTATTCAATAGTATAGTGCAAAATGAAATGTTAAAGGGAAACTATAGAAGTGTATAAGGAAGTTGATGAGGTAGATAAAGCTACCATAATTGAAGTGAGAGGGAGTGTGAGAGAGAGGGAGTGAGAGTGAGAGACCTGAGAGAGGGAGAGGGTGTGAGAGGGAGTGACCTGATAGAGGTAGAGAAAGAGGGGGGTGGAGTGAGAGGGACTTATCTAGGTAGGGTTGGAGGGATAGATAGAGAGAGGGGAGAGAGACAAAGAGAGAGTTACCTAGGTAGGTTTCCAGAGGGAGAGACCTTAGAGAGAGAGGGGGTGGGAGGAAGAGACATGAGAGAGAGGGAGAGAGAGGTAGTGGGAGAGAGTGGGATGGAGTGGGAGGGACATAAAGAGAGATGAATAGAGGGAGTGAGAGAGGGTGGTAGGGATTGATTGAACGAGAGGTACGCAGAAAGAGGGAGATGGTAGATAGAGACAATTAGAGAGGGTGGGAAGGAGGGAAGGAGGGAGAGGTGAGATGTATAGATAGAGAGAAAGTGATAGGGGTTGAAGGTATAGGGTTGAGGGATTAGGGTGGAGGACCTATAGGGTTGATGGTTTCTAGGGTATTAGGGTTTAAGGTTTGAGGGTTGATGGAATAGGTTTGATGGTAGAGGGTATTTGGTTGAGGGTATAGGGTAGAAGGTTTTAGGTTTAAGCATTTAGGGTTGAAGGGTTTGGGGTTAAGGGTTTAGGGTTAAGGGTTTACTTGGTTGAGGGTAGAGGGTTTAGGGTATAGGTTTGAGGGTATATGGTTGAAGGATTAGGTTCAGGGTCCAATGTAAGGGGTAGAGGGTTTAGGGTTTAAGGATTGAGGGCTGAGGGATTAAGGGTTTAGGGTTGAGAATTGAGGGTTGAGTGTTTAATGTATAGGGTAAAGGGTAGAGGGTTTAAGGGTTCAGGGTTGAAGATTGAGGGTTTAAGGTATA